>CM031377.1:9508724-10232257 GCA_018208015.1 Medicago ruthenica | reverse complement strand
TGCCTGCAAAAAATCGTGAAAAAAATTCAACTTCTAAGTCACTCTTATAATAAGGTCGCGCGCGCGAACGCGGATGCGCGCGAGTGACTTAAAAGTTTAATTTTTTCACGATTTTTTGCAGGCATGTTTAGGACATAAAAACAACATCGCCCACAAAAAACGAGAATTTTCCGACAAGGGACGGATTAAATATGAATTTTTTACGCGCCAAAAACTCAAGAACGCGAAACAACAAAACATGCACCTAGAAAACAAATTTTGAGCTGGTTTTTTGCAGATCCTCTATATGTATTTTTATAGAGGTGGCTGCAAAAAACCAGCTCAAAATTCGTTTTCTAGGTACATGTTTTGTTTTTTCGCGTTCTTGAGTTTTTGGCGCGTAAAAAATTCATATTTAATCCGTCCCTTGTCGGAAAATTCTCGTTTTTTGTGCGCGATGTTGTTTTTATGTCCTAAACATGCCTGCAAAAAATCGTGAAAAAAATTCAACTTCTAAGTCACTCTTATAATACGGTCGCGCACGCGGATGCGCGCGAGTGAGAAAATCCGACCAATTGTTTCCAGATCAAGAAAAGAAAAAAATTCCAGATCTGTACAAAAATATAAGAGTGTAAAAGAGAAAAGAAAAAAATATGGTGTAGGCAGTCTATGATAAAAATCGTGTATTCCAGATCTAAACAAAAATATAAGATTGTAAAAGAGAAAAGAAAAAAATTTGGTGTAGACAGTCCATTATATTTTTCCACACTTGATAACCGTTGATTAAATCGCATGGCCTATATTAACTTGCTTTAAGAAAAAAAATGAGTAATGTACCGTAGGAGACTTAATTCTGTCTCCCACGGTAGCATCCGCCTGTAAAAAGCTCATGTAAATATGGTATATTTTGACTTTGGTCTTTGTAAAAAAATTCTTCAATATACCCTTGCAAAATATTTTATCTTTTAAAAAGGTCCTCGGGACAATTTAAAGTGTTAGATGACAGTTTGGCGCTGACGTGGCCGTTGTTGACTGTGCAACTTTGGCCACATGACACTGACATGGCTTTTTAGTTAATTAAAAAATTTAAAACAACTTAAATATTCTCAAAATTAAAAATCTGAAAATAAATTTAAAAAATTTAAAAATTAAAAAATAAATTTCCGAAAAATATTCAGATTATATAATTTTCTAAAAAAACTTTATAAATATGAAAATACAATTTTTGAAAATTATATAATTTTAAAAAATCTTAATATAAATATTTTAAAATTATAATTTTCAAAAATTATATAATAAGATAAAAAAAAATCAATTTTATTTTGATTTTCGAAATCTTAATTTCAGAATTTAATTTTAATTTTCGAAAATTTATGTTTAGGTTTTTTTTAAATTTATTTTCAGATATTTTTCCCAAAAATCTAATTTTAATTTTCGAAAAAAACATTTCAGATTATTTTTTTCAAAAAAAAATTAATTTCCAAAAAGGGCGCAAACAGAGGAAAGAAAATGTTGGCTCAAAAACTGTCACAAAATGGTTGTACATGTTAGATAATAAAGTATTGAGCTTAAACTATTGGGCCTTTATATTAGTAAGTTATAGTCCATTATGTTTTATTATATATTCTCTTATAACCTTTTATAATGTTAAGTTATTGATATTCTATGAAACCATCGCCTCCGTTATTCTCATTCTCTCTTTCTTTATTTTGTATCTCTATTGTTAACTGATAAGTGCCAGAAAGTGGTTAAAATGCATATTTAATTTAGGCACTTTTCTTACTTGTTTTGCAAGTTATCATAGGATAAGCTCATAATTTATGATTAAATGTCAAATTAGTGATCCTATGTCTCACCCCATCTTTTGTGCAGGAAAAAGCAAGCCAGGACTTGGACTGAGCAAAGAAATATGAAGATTTGACAAAGCTTCATCGCTACAGCGCAGATCCGGTCGCTACAAGCGAGCTTAGGCAGAGATTTTCAAGATCAAAGTCTAAGTGATTTCGCAGAGCGAAGCAGGGCGGTTTAAACTGTTCAAGGCTGAGGTGGCAGAAGCCCATTTGTGAAGAAAGGACTTCGCAGAGCGAAGTATGACTTCGCAGAGCAAAGTCCAGAATAACAGAACACTTATAAATAGGTGCAAAAGCTGAATTTTTTGGAGATTATCAGATATAGTTTTTTAATTCAGTTTAGTAATATTTTAGGATTTAGTTTTTAGACAGTTTTTAGGGCTAGAAGCTATGATCTTCAAGGAGCAAAAGTGATTGGATTGTGGAATCAACTAAGGCTTTGGGAAATCAAGACTTAGGCTATGATCTTCATCTTTTCTCTAAACTTTTGTATAGTTGTCATGAAAATGAACAACTAACTTCCCTTTGTTGGGATTGGAGGTACTCTTTCTAGTTTTGATGTAATCTTTGATTATGTAAATATATAATTTTAGCAATTTATGTGTTATTGAAGTTATTCTTGATTTTCATTCTCATGCTTGATTCAATTGTTATTGACAAATATTTTTGAATCTAGGTTTAGAATAATTTTCTATCAAAATAAGAAATTCTAGACATGGAATTTGGTTTTGATAATCGCATAAAGTGTCGGAACGTAATGCTTTCGGATCATTTGATCGATTGAGAAATCGTCGATTAAACGATACGATCGATCTCACGACGTCATTTGGACACGAATGACGTTGTCGAGTGATACGTGATATTTTCGCTAAAACGCTAAAATTCATATGCATGATTTTTAGATTATTTTCGATGCAAGATTGATGAACTCCTATTCCAACGCTTTTATTCCCTATTACTTGTCATTTTATTTCCGCTTTTACATTACTTTAGTTTTTATGCAACCAAGTTACGAAACCCTTACTCAAAACAATAACGATTGTTGAACGGTTCGAGATAGCGCACCAATCCCTGAGGAGACGATAATTTAAAAATACTTACTTTTGTTATGCAACTAACATTAACATGGTATCACAACTAGATTAAGGATCGCAATGTGGGAATTAGACCCAGGCTCGTGAGGGTGGGTGTTGAAGTTGGTTTTGAAGTTGTTTGTAGTTTGTTATTTGTCTCACATTGCTCATGTTCCCGGGCTATTGCATATATAAATATGCTTGAGTACCCCCCCTCATCCTTTGAGCTAGCTTTTGGGATGAGATCCAAACATATTTAACATGGTATCAGATCTCCCTCTTCTGATTCTTCTGATTGATTGCACTTCCCCCCCTTCTGATTCTTCTGATAGATTGCACTTCTCCCCCTTTTGATTCTTCTGATTGATTGCATTGCACTTCTCCCTCTTTTGATTGATTGCATTGCACTTCTTCCCCTTTTGATTCTTCTGATTGATTGCACTTCTCCCCATATTGATTCTTCTGATTGATTGCATTGCACCCCCTTTTGATTCTTCTAATTGATTGCACTTCTCCCCTATGAATTCTTCTGATTGATTGCATTGCACTTCTCTCTGTTGATTCTTCTGTATGGTTGCTTCTCTCTACCAGTTCTTTTGTTTGGTTTGGTTTGGTTTGACTTGGTTCTTTTGTTTCGATGGTTCTCTCTTTGACTGGTTGACGGTGATGGCTCTTGCTGCTCTCTCTACGATGATAACTCACTTTGGTTGCTGCTCTCCATTGGTTCTGCTAACAGCTACTTGGTTTATTTTTCTGGGTTAATTTGTAACAAGCTTAAAGCTTAGTAAACTTCAACTTGAGAGGAAGTGTTAGAACTTTATATTATTTAGTATGCTTTTCATATTTTGTTTGACAAACTCACAATGCTTCTTGTTGATGCATCATGAGTTTGAGGATAGGTGTTAGATAAGCTTAAGCTATTGGGCATTTATATTAGTAAGTTAGAGTCCATTAGGTTTTATTATATATTCTTCTATAACCTTTTATAATGTTAAGTTATCGGTATTCTATGAAACCCTAGCCTCCGTTGTTCTCATTCTCTCTTTTTTTATATATATTTTGTATGTGTATTGTTAACAGTACAAATATCATATCTCTATGTAATTTTAGTGTGAGTATTTGTATTTGTACAAGTTTCACTTGGGTCACCTAGCTTTTGATGACACTGGTGAGATTAGTGCATTTGAGATAAGAGAAAATGGTTGATGAATGATTAAAATAATTATTTACATGAGAGAGATAGAAACAATGTCACCAAAAACTAATGTCATTTAAGTGCAATTTGTATTTATACACCCTTGATTTTTATACACTCATTCAACACCTCATTTTCTCTCTATCTCATTTTCTCGCATGGAAAATGTTTTCTGCAAAAGTGTATATACTTTGAAAAAAAAGTGATCCGATAGATATGATAATTTGGTGATGTGACATGGAGAAAGAAGTAGAGAGAAAATCAAATATTGAATGAGTGTATGAAATGTAAAAATATCTATTTATCATTGTTGTTCTATCGTATCACTAATCTATTACATTTATAATTTTACTATCTTCATTTTTCTTCTCTCTAATGGTGTATTAGGTTTTTAGTGTCTAAGAATTATTTTCCTTTTAGTAAACTATACTGTTTTCTTAAAAAAAAAAAAAGTACACTATATTTTTGTGTCAAAATTTTGCTACGCTTTGGGGCACAGCACATATAAGTGATGAAAAAAAACCATGTTCGCCAAATGTACTATAAAACAGGGGTATTTCCATCATTTTACCCCAACAAGGAACATATACATCATTATTTTTAGTTTGGGGGTAGAAAAAAAATCTTCTAAGAAGACCAGTCAAAGAAGTCAAAAATTGAAATTTTATACCGAAAACAACCTTCTTTTAACTTATAAAAAATTGAATACATCATTTTTCAACAAAAGATTTCTATGTGTATTTCTTTAATCAATATACTCTAAGGACATTCATTAACATTTTCTAAAGAATAATTGAGTAGAGATGGAAAACAAGACGACAAGAGTATTCTAATTTTGTGACTACCTGTCAGCCGATAAATCTATATACTATACATTTGAGGAGTATTTCATAGGAATATCCTCAAATGCATTCTTAGCATGACACGTGGCACCACCAAACAATTTAGTGAGTTTGAAAATTAATGAATTTAATGAATTAATGAAATTAATGTAATTGATGAAATGAACTTCTATTATATTTTTATTTTCATAATAATAATAATAATCAATGAAATGAGTTTCTATTTTATTTTTGCTTTCATAATATAATAATAATAATAATAATAATAATAATAATAATAATGTGACACAATTTTAATATCCTATACTACTCCGTCCCAAAATATAAGCAAAAATGAGTCACCATAAGTTGATGTATTTGGTACAAATTTTGAACCAAATATATTAACTTTTGTTGACCAATTTTTGCTTATATTTTGGGACGGAGGGAGTATTTTATTAAATGTAAACATTAAAATTTATTTACGAAAATCCAAAAAAAAAACAAATTAGACTGACGAAAATAATGGAAGCTTATTTAATTTGATAAGCGACCATTGATTATTAATGAAACGAACTTCTATTATATTTTTATTTTCATAATAACAATAATAATTAATGAAATAGGTCTTTATTGTATTTTTGCTTTCATAATAATAATAATAATAATAATAATAATAATAATAATAATAATAATAATAGTGTGACACAATTTTAATATCCTATATTTTATTAAATGCAAACATTAAAAATTTATTTATTTAAAATATAAGCGTTGATTTCATTAGAAACTCATTTTTAATTTATTTTAATTCATTAAAAAAGGTAAACGATTTTAATAAATGCATTAAAAAATATTTTAGTCTTTTTTAATTAGTAATAAACGCCTTATATTTATAATTAGAAATGGTAAATTAATTAGACATATTTGAGTACAAATGCGTTAATTAGACATAAATGTCTTATATTTCTAAATGTCTTATATTTTTAATTACTCAAATGCGTTAAAGAAATCAACACATTTATGTCTAATTAAAAAGATTTTCTAATGAAATCAACGCATTTATGCCTTTTTTAATTATAAAAATATTTGAGTACAAATATGGTTTGCATATATTTTAATTTATTTTAGGCTAAATTACATATTTGGTCCCTTAATTTATTTGTTGTTTTCATATTGGTCTCATAACTTATTAACGTTACATTTTGGTCCCTTAACTTATATTTCGTTAGTCAAATAAATCCTTTTTCCGTTAAATTTTGTCAAAAAACGTTAATCTTCATCTTCCACTTCATCACCTTCATCACCAAACCCAAAAATTCATAAAAATTCATCACTTTCATCACCAAACCCATAAATTCATAAAAATTAATCACCTTCATCATCTTCCTTCATGATCAAACCCAGAAAAATAAAAATTTCAACAAATCCAATAATCCAATTTAAACATTAGTATTCGAACACAATTTAAACTTCAAAAGAAAAAACTGTAACTTGAGTTTTTTTTCGTTAAAAACTAAACCCATGCAAATTCTCCAAAGAAATATGAATACAAAAGCTCTCAATTGAATTGACCCTTGACAAATAAAAAACAAGGTTAGATTTTATCACGAACTAATATTCCCAAACATAAGTTGAAAATGAATGCACCAAAGTAATTTAACATATATAAATATTAATTAACATTATTGTGAAGCTAAAACTGGATTTTACAGTACCCGTATCTTGTTCTTCCCGTAAAAACCCAAAAAAACCAACAAAAGAAGAATAAGAAGAAATGAAGGGGAATGTGACAGGTTTCAAACGAATTATGGGTCAAATGCTAAAAGAAGAAGAGAGGAATGGGTCAGCTTTAAAAGGAGTTATGGGTGGATCTCAAAAAAACCCAGAAAAAACAAAAACGAAGAGAGAAATTGGTCACAAGAGAAGAGATTCTCCCACCTTATCATCACCATTCATCCATTATTCTTCAGGTTTCTATGCCATCGCCTTTTCCTTTGGTTCAACCTTAACCTTATTTCTCCTTAAATTTTTTTTTATCTTTGCAATTTTCATAAAAATTCCAATATAACTATATGTCTCAATTAATTATTTAAGAACAAGATGGGGGAGTTACAGATTCCAGTAATATTTTTGGGTTTGTTGAAGTTATTGATTTTTTATTTCTCTATGTTTAATGATGAAGATGATGAATATAGTTGATGAAGGTGATGAATTTTATGGAAATTCTGGATTTTAGTGATGATGGGGATGAAGATTAAAGGTTTTTCACCAAATTTAACGGAAAAGATTTATTTGGCTAACAGAGTATAAGTTAAAGGACCAAAATGTAACGTTAATTAGTTAGGGGACCAAAATGAAAATAACAAATAAGTTAAGAGATCAAATATATAATTTAACCTTTATTTTATGAGACACAATTTTAATATCCTTGATTAATATGGAAAACGTAAACAATTTTCTAAGACTAAAATGCATTAAAAAATGTAAATGCAGTCAATGATTAATGAGACTAAATGATGCCAAATGAATTTGCATTCTCAAATTGGCTTTGAAATAACTACAATCACTCAAATGTTTTATTTTACTTCCATTTTTCACATGATGTAATAAATCAATGTAGCAAATTGTGGATCTAAACAATAGTAGTGAGTTGTTTCTTTAAGAAAAAAAAAGGTGTAGTGAGTTGCTTGAATTTTCCCCTATAAATAAAGATTCTTCTTTCACAATTCCTCACACCATTTTGACATTTGATCAACGAATTCTAAATTCTTTTAAAATTTTATGTTTTTCATGTTTTCAACAATTTTCATTGTTGTCATTTTATTCAATGACTCCGAAACCAAAAATTAATTTTATTCTTGAGATTAATCATGTGAGAGATAACCTTGGAGTTTGGTTGTTCATATTGATCACACTTGGGTTGTACGTGATGTATCAAATGATAAGCTTTCATTCTCACTAGATATGTATACATATTTATGTGTTTTGTTTTGTAATAATTTTTTACTTTTTTGTTTGTTTGTTAATTTGTAAGTATCAATAATATTTATACTGTTTATATAGTTTTTAATCTTTTTGATTGATAAATATACACAAATATCAAACATAAGTTTGATTAGTGTAATTTGATAGTATGAGTTTGATTTAATCATTTGATGCATTTCATTTTAAAATGTTATCAGAATGCTTACTTGAGTTCGTGTGCAAAAGTAATAAAATGGGGTTAAGAAAAAACTGATTACGATTGAACTTGATCGTGATGGTTTAATGATCGATTTTTATGGTGTTTTTTTATAGGTAAAAATTGTTGGGTTTATTAAGTTATGAATTATAATTGTAATATTATCATATGAAAATGGATCAAGACTCTAAGAGTATGTCTTTAAAATTATTATAAATATCAACATTTGATTGAAATATTAATTTTTGAATGTGATTAATTAAAATAATTGTTACGGTGACAACTTTTCTTCATAATCTCAGCGTGTTGCTCATCATTCATCTTGGATTTTTTCATCTTTCACGTTAATCATTTAGCTAAATCTTCATCTCTCATCGTGTATTTCTTCACGCCGATTTCTACTTCATGTGATTTATTTGTTGGATTTGATCGTGTCGTTTCTGACTGTGGTACCACTGCTTCTATTTACGATCTCATGGAAACACTTCAATAAAAAAAAATCTCATGATAGCACTTGCCGACAATTTTCATAACAAAACTATAAAAGAAATAAATTTTCATCTTTTCTTAATATAGCCCACGAGTTGGATCATTGACTTTCTACTTTATGAAAATCGACCAATGAAAATTGGAAACGTTTGAAGAGAAGGTAACTAGACAAGAGAAGAACACATTGAGATTATGGAGAAGTGACATCATCGTAACAATTATTTAAATTAATCACAACTGTTAGTTAATATTGCAACCAAATGTTGATATTTGGAGTAACTTTAAAGACGATTTTGGAGTCAATTGATCAATTCTATCTTATTATGTTATTATTCACGTAAGTAGCAAATGAGATATTTATGAAAAATTGAAAACATCTCTTATATATATGTGATCCTTTATGGACGAATGTGAGTAAAGAAGTTAGTTCATGAGAGTATGATCCTTTATGGATCATGGAATATATGAACTTTTACATGAAAATCTATGGAAATAGTTGACACTATGACTAGGAAGAAGATTAATTTTATGTGCCCACAAGAAAAATTGGATGGGTGAAAAGGCAAAAGAATTAGATAGTTCAAGATTTAAGCATTGATACACTGGTAAAATTAGATCGATAACTGGGGTAGGCATTATTTTGGATAAGAGGTGTAAGAAGGTTATTATGGATGTAAAAAGGATATGGGATCAGAGCATAGGCCAAAAATTTGTAGTGGAACAAGACATCTTTAATATTATTAGTGCTTACGCACTTTAGGTAGGGTTGGAAGAATGTCTCAAAGTAAAGTTTTTGGATGATTTAAAATACTTAATTCAGGATATACAACGAGAAAAAAATATTTTTCCTACGTGGGGATCTAAAAGGGGCGGGAGTGTTTCGAGAAGTTTTGAAGGCATGCATAGGGGTATGGCCTTGGGGATATTAATCTGGAGGGTAAATCCATCCTATATTTTTTGTCATCTTTTGATCTTACTATAGCTAATACGTGCTTAAGGAAAAGAAAGGAGCATCTTATCTCATACAATAGTACATAAAGGTTTGTTTGGTTATGGATGTAAGGGTTAATAAGAGAGACGAATGATGAGAAGCAACAACTGGGTTTCAAGGATCAAGTGATAACATTTTGAAATTCTGGCAGGACTGGTTCTGAACCAGTAAAACAGAGTATGAAAACTAAAGTTCAGAAGCAGAAAATTAAAGTGCAGAAAGTAAAGGAACACAAGATATTTGTTAACCCAGTTCGTTGCAAACATCACCTACTCTGGGGGATACCAATCCAGGAAGGAAATCCACTAAGTAGTATTAATTCTAAGACTCTAAACACAGCCCCTATTTTTCAGTCTTATCACTTAATCACTACCCATCTAGACTTCTACCCAGGAACACCTAGGTATAAGAACCCCCTCTTACTTCCTAACCAAGCAACCACAACCCAGTGATTGTAAACTCTTCAATAAAACCAAATACGATGAAGACACTCTTCAACACAACAGAAACATCATTCGTACTTAAAATCTTAGAATGATTTACAACTCAAAACACCTAAACCAACTCAAATAGATGAGTGGTGTACAAAACAAAGCCTAAAGCTTACACAAAGACTCTTATGATAATATCAGTTTTGACTCAATTCAATTCTACAAAGCAGCACGTCTTCTTAAATAGGCTTCAGCAGCTCTCATAATTCTGAATCAACTATTCTTCAATTGATATGATTCTGAAATACTTTAGAAGCTCAAAGAAGAAAGTATATTTCTGAATTATATTTTACAAAGATCCTTTGAAAATATATTCATCAATAAACACGAAGCTAATCTTCAAAAGATCTTCACATAAAATTATCAGCCTTCTGGAAACTTCAGCCTTGATAAATTTTCAACAAATCTTCAAAAGATACGCAGCAAGAATTAACAAAAAGAGCGCAGGAAAACAGCTTCTGAAAGGCAGCTTCTGAAGGTCAACATAAGTCAACGTCTGAAGAGTGCGTCTGAAGACCTGTTCAGCGTCTGATGAACAGTTCTGCGCCTGAAGACCATTTCTGCGTCTGATGAACAGTTCCAGCGTTTGAAGGCCAGTTTTGCTTCTAGTGAACAGTAAATCCAGTTTTCAGCTTCTGAACCTTCTGAAATCCAATATCCAGCTTCTGAAGACCCAAAAAAAACTTCTAAGGACGTTTTGCTTGCACACTTTGATTTTACCAAACATGTAGCCAACACATAAATATCCAACAATCTCCCCCTTTGGCAAATTTTTGGCTAAAATCAAATTCTTCACAAAGAACAAGTTCTTCATTCAACACATGTACTCAACCATGAAGAACTACACACATCCAAACATAGCCACAGAGTCAGCAGCTGATAGATAACTATGTTAAACCAACCAACTTCAGCTTCTGAAAAATCACATCACATCCTGAAGCACACACACACTTCTCAGTTTCTGAAGCACACAATTAAACTCCCCCTGAAGCACAAACACATCAGCTTCTGATAGAAAACACTAAGTAATCTCCCCCTGCAACTCAGCACATCACAAATAACTCTCCCCCTTAATTCTGAACTGCAGTAAACTTTGAGATATTGCTTCTGAAACTAAAACAGCTCACAACTCAGGAACTTAACACTTATGCACTCCCCCTGAGCCACACCACTCAGGAACTCAACACTTACTCCCTGTAACACCCATACTAACTTTAACTAGTATATTAGCATGTGCGTTAAACTGATACTGGATACATTTAAAAATTTCAATAATAAAACTCATACATTACAAATGAAAGAATACATAATACTCGTTGTACAAGTAATCCAATATTTATACAATGCTTTTACAAATGTCCACTAAGCTTCTGAGCTGGTACACAACGAGCAAATGCACTCCATCCAGTACCTCTATGAAGATCTTCGTCACGAACCTCTGACATGCCTGTAACCCTGCACCAGAAGGAATGGGATGAGACATAATGTCTCAGTGAGCTCTACCCAACCTACTGTTGGCAACCACAGGGAACCTAGGGTCGCCATGCCTACCTTGGCAATCTCGGGGATTTCCTATGATCGCCAAGTCTTTAACTGACTATGACTATAAGTTCTTCTGTAACCATAACTTAAACTGCCTATAACCTTTGTTGTAACTGACTATAACCATTGCCATAACGGCCTATGACTGTGACTATAATTGCCTAAAACCATATCTGTGATCATATCTGTATCTATGACTTAGTGATCGAGGGGAGGACCTAGGATCACTTTCTGATAACAGTCTATAACTATAACTATAACTGTATGTTTCCTGTGACTATAACTGTAACTGTAACTTTAACTATAACTATAAAACATAAAACCTATAAACAGTTCGATAGCAGTTTTATGTTAGCTGTTAGCGTTGAACAAACAATTATCTGAGTTCATTTTACGGAGGGCACCCCGGGTGGAGCAACCCCGAGATACGTCTCCCTATGAACCGGTGAAACTCCTATCATATCAGGCTATCACCGGACTCCCTATGAAATTGCATGTGGATAACCCTCTCGGAGAGATCCCATCCGGCGTACCCCGGAGTCTGCTGAACATGCCTATGACTGTGAAACGTGCAAGCACGCCAATAACTTTGATCTTTAATTCTTTAATTCTTTAACTTTAACGTATGAACGTATAATCTGTCACTTTGATTCTATAACAATACTGTAATCTATAACCCGTAATCTATAACCTGTAATCTATAACCTGTAATCTATAACCTTGGCTTATCGTTCTCATAAGCCTCTTAAAATTGTTGGAGATCCAACTCTATTAACTTGTCTATAACTATGATTAATAAATCATTCTAACTCTCATGCTCTTAAGCTTGCACATACTTAAGCAATTGTAGGGACTTCACTCCAAAGAGATGATCCCAAAACCAAGCCTTATACACCTCTATATAACTTAGGAGTGTGAGTATACATCTCCTAAGGCCATGCCTATCCCTTATCCTTCCCTATTTCCAAGCCAGAACACACGAAAAATGATGCTGATGAGGTCCAATATCGTAGCACGATATGGATATATCGGAGCACGATTTTATGCGAAAGTTTCATGAAAATCAGGACATAAAATCGTAGCACGATGCCCATAAATCGGAGCACGATTTTGGCTTCAGCAGCACTCATAATTTCACTTCCTAGGCTATCCCAAACATCCCCAAACATCAATTAACTTAGGGAATGGATTTTGCTATGACATATGAACAAGATAACCTATACCAAAACATGTATTCACAAACCAATCAAGGGATTAAGGCATGGATCTATCAAAATAACTCATAATTCTAAAACTTCCAAACTTAAACAAAGTAGGGTTCTAAAACCCTCTAAGAGCTCACCTTTAACATGATTCCAAACCTTGCCAAGCTTTTCTTCAAAACCCTAGCCTCAAGTCCCAAATCTCTACTCAAGAGAACTTCTACTTCTTAGCTTTTTCTTTGCTCCAATTTTCACCAACAAAGCTTGATTATCTTACAAAGATTTTGGGAGAAGTTGCTAGCTCAAAGGATGATGATTTGATGATGAAGGTAGAGAGGAGAATGGGGCGAAAATGAGAGAGAAGGAGAGAGCAATTTTCTAATTTTGGAGTGTGAGAGGAAAAATGAGTAGAAAGCTCCCAATTTTCATATTAATCCATTTGCCCATAAGCTCTTAATTACAACTATGCCACTCCTCTTAATTACAACCTTGCCATTGCGTCCATTTAAATTGTCTCTGATGCATCGTCTCAATAATGATAAATATCCAAGTATTTAGCGGGATATTACACTCTACCCCCCTTAAAGAAATTTCGTCCTCGAAATTTAGATAATCCTTATGAGATCCTGTAAAGATAAATTCTTTTTTTTTTTTTTACCTCTTTCTTTACTATGAAAATTTCCAATTCTTTATGCTTATTGGAATTCCATGGCAACTCTAATGTCTAACATGTAGATTAGTCACGCGTCTCGATTAAACCATATTGGTTAAAACTTGTTCCTTAGCCATAATTCCCATCATTGTACATCAAAACATAAGATAATCTCTCTCCTGCCGAAAAGTCTAACGTATATTACATAACTATTATCTGTTAAGGCGTATAGTTATCTGAACCAACACATCCATATTAACCTGAAGTCGTCGAGTCATTCCGTTTTTCCTCGGTTATTCCAACTTTCCGAGGGATCTCTTACATTACTTTTAATTCGAAAGAACTTTTGTCTTTAACTTTCGTCTCGCAAGACGACCTGTTACTGTTACCTTCGTATCATTCTTCATATAGACTAGTCTTGCACTGTAAAGCATCTGATATCAAACATTCTCAAACGGTAATAAAGTTCATTGCAAGTACTTTCACGATTCAAATACAAGGTGATGGCTGAACTCACGGTACAAGTTCCTTTCTTTTGTTATCCTGGTATAGCTATCAACACTATCATAAGCATCGTTTGCATTTCCACTGAGGAAATCCTTAAGGCTCGAGAAATCATATAAGTCAGTTATGCTCCGATTAATAAATCAACAATAACATGTAGCCAAAGATCTTAGGAACTTTCTTCTTTACCAATACTTTCAAACTTATGAAAATCCAATATAAGTAACGTGTGGCATAAGCCGTCCAACATATCATCATATAATGCAGTCCATAGTACATAGCTTCCATACACGCTCGAATACGTGTACACTACTATCGGATACACGGTACATCGCATCGTCATTGTCCAACTAATGGGACACCATACTTAATCAACTTATACTTGAGACAAACCACGTCAACCAAGGTCACTCTCTTAACTTTTAATTCATACTTGTATTCCTTTGAACATTCACTATCCCATAACGTAAGTTATGGTTATATTCCGTTGGCATTATAACTTATTTCCTCCAAGGACATTCTCCGTTTTCGAAAAGAAAACTCTATTCTGTTCGCTATCAAAATAGCACTCGCAAACTCTGAATCCTTTAATTCATAACTTCAATTCACGTAGTCTTTTACTGTAAACTATGAGTACTCTTCTGATCTGTGTAAAACATTTCCTTCCTTTAACTGTTAACATTAAGTTCAAGAATTTCTGAACTCCTCTACCGAAATTTGTTCAATAACAACAAACCTGTTCTGCTTAAGACTTTCCTGTTAAAACATTACCGACTGCGTACCACGGTTACCGATACATGTCACACGACTATAAAATATGTTACACTACTATCTAAGTAGCATAAACTCTGCCTGATCAGTATACATAATACTAATCATAACCTGTTACATGCCTGTTACATGCGACATGCTAGCATAACGCGGATACGATGCGGAATAACTGTATGCCACGGCATAATTCCTCTTTGGTTAAACTTACTATTCAAGTTAACTTTAAGTTACTGAGCTAAACAGCTAAATCACCGTATGAAAAGTGGCCTCCTTCGCGTGCTATAATTACATCCTTTAAAGTTATCAACCTGCTTCGATTCTCTTATCTCATGAGTTTCGGGGTCTGATACATTCCTCGACTTATCTATTAAAATTCCCTGTTAGAACTGATGATAAGTTCCAGTCATCACTACTTACACATATTCTGTAACTTGAGAATTACTCTCTGAATGCCTTTCCTGTAATTCCTCTGACAAGGACTTCACAAACATCCTTTTCTCTAAACTTCAGCTTTGATTTGTCTGTTAACTCATAATTTGATTACTTCTCCGCTGCGCAACTCTGATCTTAACAATTCGCTTTTGGGGTTACTATTACCATATAAAATCTCCTTGGCCAATCCTTTGACTTTATAACTTTGTAGTTACCATACACGACCATCTTACATATAATTTCTATCGTGGTTTAATCCACCTGTTCAACTTACTGATTGATCGTCATCTGACTTTGCGTTTCCTTTCGAACATAACATAATTCTTCTTCCACGAAATACACCGAACCCTGTAGACAGTCTTTAACAATGAATTCGAGCCCAATGATGCTCCTATTAAAACAACTTAAGATCATACATTATTTACTGGTGGTAACTTCTAGAAACATCCTATGACTTCCGGAAATTCTCGTCTTTCATATACTTAATCGATTAATGAATCGAGTCTCATCCTATACTTATCCGTAAGGATCTCACATCCACAACCTTTTTCCAAGACACTTAGGTCCACAAAACTCTAACATAACTCAACTTTTACCGGCTCTCCTGTAAATTCAAACACATGCTACACCTCTTCGAGTACCCGATTAATAAATCTGTAAGCTTCAATACTTAACATTTTCCGTTGGATCCTTCCTATAACTTATTACTATATTCACAATTCCCTTCTAATCTCGTTATCTGAATAACATTCCATACGCTTTCTCGACCGTTGACTTCTTCATGGTTTCGAACAATCCAAGGTATATATATATATCTACCATCTTAACACATACCAACTTAGTGTGATCTTTGTCGGCTTACCCGAAGACGTATGCAAGGAGCCCATCGAAAGAGGACATAGAACTCCTTAACTTCAACTATACTTTAACTGTAACTTATACATAAGTGACGTTCCTCCTGTTGCCAGAGCCTCAAAATAGTTCTTAGCTAATTCCTGCTTAATCCTCGAAAGCGGTCTGCTATAATCCGACAACATAAAATTCAACCTTTACTTCATACCCTTAACGGGGTTTCCTTCACTTGTTGCTAAACTCGCGTTCCTCATACCAAGTATCTGGATGACCCACAATAAAGGAAGGTAACCTGTTCCATCTGTTCATTAATTCGCTTAAACCATAAATGAGTCTCTTACCTATCTGATATTTAAATCCCGTCCGTTTTAAGTGTGCAAGTCCTTCCACCTTACACACTATATCTTCATTGGAAGCCCAGAGTTTTCAATAATTAACTGTTCATTCCTTAATCCAAGTCGCTAGGTTTGGTAACACAATCCATTGCATCTGCAGCCGAAATTAAAACTCTAATCAACCCTTAACTTTAACTTTCCAAATTACGGTTCCCGTTAGGTTTCCAAATCATTCTTCGGAGTATTCTATAATCCTTTACTCTACACATCTCCTCGGAGAAAGCATCGCTCAATGATGCGTCCAACTAACCAAGGTACTTGACCTTACTCTTAAATACCTCTTATAATTCTGAGACTTTGCCATTAACTGTCTCAGTTACTTCACTATTAGAGAACCTTCCTTTGACCTTAAACACTTTGCAAATTTCCGTCTTAAAGTCTGACATCTTAACCCTCACCCTTTGAACACTTCTTACCTCCTTGGTCACATTCAGCTCTCGGATATTTGTCCTAACTGTCATATACTAGACTGAGTTGATCAGGCTCAACTAGACATGACCTTTAGAACAACATCTGGAACCCAATGATTCCACTACTTTTATTGAATCCTAAATGACCCATGGCACGGTCTGAATCGACCTGCTCTGATACCAATTGTAACACCCATACTAACTTTAACTAGTATATTAGCATGTGCGTTAAACTGATACTGGATACATTTAAAAATTTCAATAATAAAACTCATACATTACAAATGAAAGAATACATAATACTCGTTGTACAAGTAATCCAATATTTATACAATGCTTTTACAAATGTCCACTAAGCTTCTGAGCTGGTACACAACGAGCAAATGCACTCCATCCAGTACCTCTATGAAGATCTTCGTCACGAACCTCTGACATGCCTGTAACCCTGCACCAGAAGGAATGGGATGAGACATAATGTCTCAGTGAGCTCTACCCAACCTACTGTTGGCAACCACAGGGAACCTAGGGTCGCCATGCCTACCTTGGCAATCTCGGGGATTTCCTATGATCGCCAAGTCTTTAACTGACTATGACTATAAGTTCTTCTGTAACCATAACTTAAACTGCCTATAACCTTTGTTGTAACTGACTATAACCATTGCCATAACGGCCTATGACTGTGACTATAATTGCCTAAAACCATATCTGTGATCATATCTGTATCTATGACTTAGTGATCGAGGGGAGGACCTAGGATCACTTTCTGATAACAGTCTATAACTATAACTATAACTGTATGTTTCCTGTGACTATAACTGTAACTGTAACTTTAACTATAACTATAAAACATAAAACCTATAAACAGTTCGATAGCAGTTTTATGTTAGCTGTTAGCGTTGAACAAACAATTATCTGAGTTCATTTTACGGAGGGCACCCCGGGTGGAGCAACCCCGAGATACGTCTCCCTATGAACCGGTGAAACTCCTATCATATCAGGCTATCACCGGACTCCCTATGAAATTGCATGTGGATAACCCTCTCGGAGAGATCCCATCCGGCGTACCCCGGAGTCTGCTGAACATGCCTATGACTGTGAAACGTGCAAGCACGCCAATAACTTTGATCTTTAATTCTTTAATTCTTTAACTTTAACGTATGAACGTATAATCTGTCACTTTGATTCTATAACAATACTGTAATCTATAACCCGTAATCTATAACCTGTAATCTATAACCTGTAATCTATAACCTTGGCTTATCGTTCTCATAAGCCTCTTAAAATTGTTGGAGATCCAACTCTATTAACTTGTCTATAACTATGATTAATAAATCATTCTAACTCTCATGCTCTTAAGCTTGCACATACTTAAGCAATTGTAGGGACTTCACTCCAAAGAGATGATCCCAAAACCAAGCCTTATACACCTCTATATAACTTAGGAGTGTGAGTATACATCTCCTAAGGCCATGCCTATCCCTTATCCTTCCCTATTTCCAAGCCAGAACACACGAAAAATGATGCTGATGAGGTCCAATATCGTAGCACGATATGGATATATCGGAGCACGATTTTATGCGAAAGTTTCATGAAAATCAGGACATAAAATCGTAGCACGATGCCCATAAATCGGAGCACGATTTTGGCTTCAGCAGCACTCATAATTTCACTTCCTAGGCTATCCCAAACATCCCCAAACATCAATTAACTTAGGGAATGGATTTTGCTATGACATATGAACAAGATAACCTATACCAAAACATGTATTCACAAACCAATCAAGGGATTAAGGCATGGATCTATCAAAATAACTCATAATTCTAAAACTTCCAAACTTAAACAAAGTAGGGTTCTAAAACCCTCTAAGAGCTCACCTTTAACATGATTCCAAACCTTGCCAAGCTTTTCTTCAAAACCCTAGCCTCAAGTCCCAAATCTCTACTCAAGAGAACTTCTACTTCTTAGCTTTTTCTTTGCTCCAATTTTCACCAACAAAGCTTGATTATCTTACAAAGATTTTGGGAGAAGTTGCTAGCTCAAAGGATGATGATTTGATGATGAAGGTAGAGAGGAGAATGGGGCGAAAATGAGAGAGAAGGAGAGAGCAATTTTCTAATTTTGGAGTGTGAGAGGAAAAATGAGTAGAAAGCTCCCAATTTTCATATTAATCCATTTGCCCATAAGCTCTTAATTACAACTATGCCACTCCTCTTAATTACAACCTTGCCATTGCGTCCATTTAAATTGTCTCTGATGCATCGTCTCAATAATGATAAATATCCAAGTATTTAGCGGGATATTACACTCCCCCTGAGCCACACCACTCAGGAACTCCCCCTGAAACAGACATTCAAACACCAACTCCCTCTGATCAGGTGAACAGCTTCTGAAACATACACATACCATTTCTCCCCCTTTTTAGCCAAACAATGTTGACAAAATAACCAGCAATCCTCAGGAGCAAGAAACACAACACAAAACAGCACTACACAGACAACATACCAGAATCAGTATCAAAACTAACACAGGATCACAGAAACTTGGTACCCACACACTGAACAGAACCAAATAGCCTCCACACACAAGAGAACAAGACAAAACTGCAGAATACAACACAATTGCAAACCAGAAACACAAAGTGAAGTCAAGAACATCAGTCACCAACTAGCCAGTCTTCAGACTTAGCATCAGAAGTTGCTTAGTCTTCATTAGACACAATCATCAGATGCTGCTCAATTGATGTGTGCCTCAGGCACATTCAGAACCTTCTTCCTAGCCATCTTCTTCTGAAGTTTAGCAATCCTCTTCTGCACAGAGAGTCTGATGTTAGCATCATCCTCAGATTCACTAGGATCCAGTCTCTTTGCTACACTTTGTTCAAGCCTATTTCCAATGGGTTCAACATCAGACTCCACATCAGAACCTATGTCAGAACTAACTTCTTGAACTTCTTGGTCAGACACAGTATCCTGGGAATTCTCATCAGTCTCCTTCTCTTGCAAATTGTCAGAAGGTGACACAACAACAAACTTACGGGCAGACTTTCCAGGAGTCTTTTCTTGACTGGTTTTCACAGGGTCATCAGAACCATCATCAGAACCCACATCAGAGCCTACCTTAGAACCACCATCAGACTTGGATGGGGTAGACTCAGGGTGATCAACAACAACCTTAGAGGGGAACACAGTTGCAGCATCATCATCTTTGATTATCTTCACATGTGTTGCATCAGATGTTGTCTTATGTCTTGCATTCATAAGAGCAAAGTTCTTCATCCTCCTCTTGGCACAATCTCTAGATCTGTTGGTAATTTCTTCATTCAGATCCCCTATGATCAGGTCCTTAGGATAATCCTCTTGGATTCTGTTACTAATATTTGGACCTTTGTTGCCTTCAACAAACTTGAGTTTGGGTCTCCATTCCTTCTTCACCTTGCTTTTGTTCACGGCTGGTACCACTTTTCTGTGTTGAAAATGCTTGGGGTATCCATGCATCTTGTAACAAAAGGTTTAATGTGTCCCTTTTTACCACAATGATGACATACCCAAGGATGAGATGCCTTCTTGTCTTTAGATCCCTGAGTTTGGTTCTGATGTTTCATTGGATCACATGATTTAACAGCTGCAGTGAACCTTTTAGCTGGATGTTGCTTTTTATTGTTCAAGGTCTTATCATCAAATCCAATACCACTTGGTTTCCCTTGGTTCTGACTCTTCAACATTCTGACCTGCTTCTTCAAATGTTCAAGTTGAGAGTTCAAATGGATTACCTCATCTTTGAGATCAGAAATTTGTCCCAAGTGTTCACTTCTTTCAGCCTGAAGTTGACTGATAGTCTTCCTCTGATTTTCTAGTTCCTTGCACACTTCTTCAGTTCTGATGTATAGTTCTTTGACATTAGGTCTTGGCTTTCTGTCCAATCTCTTTAAATTTTTATCAAATTGCCTGATGCTTTCTTCAGTGTCACATTGAACAAATTCCTTATCCATTCTTGCCAGAAAAACCTTCCCTGGAGCTCACCCAAATACAGGCAGGGTGCCTGCTCTGATGCCAATTGAAATTCTGGCAGGACTGGTTCTGAACCAGTAAAACAGAGTATGAAAACTAAAGTTCAGAAGTAGAAAATTAAAGTGCAGAAAGTAAAGGAACACAAGATATTTGTTAACCCAGTTCGGTGCAAACTTCACCTACTCTGGGGGATACCAATCCAGGAAGGAAATCCACTAAGTAGTATTAATTCTAAGACTCTAAACACAGCCCCTGTTTTTCAGTCTTATCACTTAATCACTACCCGTCTAGACTTCTACCCAGGAACACCTAGGTATAAGAACCCCCTCTTACTTCCTAACCAAGCAACCACAACCCAGTGATTGTAAACTCTTCAATAAAACCAAATACGATGAAGGCACTCTTCAACACAATAGAAACATCATTCGTACTTAAAAGCTTAGAATACAAATCAAAACACCTAAACCAACTCAAACAGATGAGTGGTGTACAAAACAAAGCCTAAAGCTTACACAAAGACTCTTATGATAATATCAGTTTTGACTCAATTCAATTCTACAAAGCAGCACGTCTTCTTAAATAGGCTTCAGCAGCTCTCATAATTCTGAATCAAATATTCTTCAATTGATATGATTCTGAAATACTTTAGAAGCTCAAAGAAGAAAGTATATTTCTGAATTATATTTTACAAAGATCCTTTGAAAATATATTCATCAATAAACACGAAGCCAATCTTCAAAAGATCTTCACATAAAATTATCAGCCTTCTGGAAACTTCAGCCTTGACAAATCTTCAACAAATCTTCAAAAGATACGCAGCAAGAATTAACAAAAATAGCGCAGGAAAACAACTTCTGAAAGGCAGCTTCTGAAGGTCAACATAAGTCAACGTCTGAAGAGTGCGTCTGATGAACAGTTCCAGCGTCTGAAGGCCAGTTTTGCTTCTGACGAACAGTAAATCCAGTTTTCAGCTTCTGAACCTTCTGAAATCCAATATCCAGCTTCTGAAGACCCAAAAAAACCTTCTAAGGACGTTTTGCTTGCACACTTTGATTTTACCAAACATGTAGCCAACACATAAATATCCAACACATTTAAAGGGTAAAAAATAAAGTGCTTTCCAACACAATATTTTAGAGGAAGGCTACACAAAGCTACATGGAAGTGAAAATGATATTTTGGACAAGATGGCATGTGAGATAAGAAAAGTAGCAAAAGAGACACAAGGAGAATCAATAGGTTTTGGATCTAGGAGTAACAAATATTAGTGGAACAAAAGTGTTCAAAGCAAAGTTAGAATCAAAAGGGAATGTCTTAAAGCGTGGTTTAGGTGTAAAAGTATATAAATTTGGGAAAATTATACGAGAGTTAGAAAACAAACCAAAAAGGCATTGAACAAAGTAAGAACACAAGTTTTTGATGGGTTATACAATTCCTTAGGTATCAAGGATGGAGAAAAATCTATATATAGTCTTGCTAAGTGACGGGAAAGAAAGACAAGAGATTTGGATCAAGTGAAGTGTATTAAAGATGAAGAGGGTAAACCTATTGTTTAGGAAAGAGATATAAAGGATTGATGGAAGAAGTATTTCCACAACTTATTAATGAAAGTCATGGGATATTACCAGATTCTAACATGATAGACATTAGAGTGGAGGATGGAAACTATAATTACTATAATTCAAGAACACGAGTCAAAAGAAGCCTTGAAAAGGATGAGTGATGCCAAACTAATTGGGCCTGACAACATACCCATTGAAGTGTAGAAAATCCTTTGAGAAAGAGACATTATAGGTCGATTACCAAATTTTGTAACGAAGTTACGAGGTAATAGTGAATATCGGGTGAGTGGAGAAAAAAAACACTTTAATTTTGATCGATAAGATTAAGGGGGATATACAAAATTGTGCAAACTATGTTGGAATGAAATTATGAGTCATACCATAAAATTATGAAAAAGAATGATTGAACAGAGACTAAGAAAAAAAATACTTGAGTTACTTATAATCAATTTTGGTTTTATGCGTGGAGGTCGACTATGAAAATGATCTACTTACTACGACGTATTACAGAGTGATATTAGATTGATATAAAAACAATTATTTATATTTTTACTAAAATTGTCAAAAATATAAAAATTTCTCACACGTGTTTAACACAACTATCCAAATATATATAATTTGCTGATTTGGTGTTAACTTCGTCGGAATTCAATGGAAATCCGCTCCAAATATTAGTAACATAGTATATATATGAGTAAAACAAAAAGAGAGCAGAGCAGCCGAGTAAAAAACATACAATTAAACCAAAAAGTGTACAACCAAACTGAAAAGCAAATAAGAGAAAATAGATGAACAATAACCCACAAAAGCCACGAGGGATCTCTTGTGAACAAGCAACAACTGAAAATCGAGATGAAATTGAAACAAGTTGAACTATCCCACCCTCTAAAACAATTTATTTGTTAGGATAAAAACACTTATTTAAAATAAAATAGAGTTGTAAGCTACATGTGTATACTTTATATTTATAAAACCAAATATTTTAATACAACAATATAATATATATTTTTATAAAAACTACACAATATTACAACTTATACTTTTCGTAAAAAAAAACATTATAATTTATACTAAACTTATTTTAAATTTATGCTGACTTATATGTCAAATAACTTAAATATTCATCAACTTTACGTCAGATGTATTTTTTTGTGTAAATTAATTTTGAATTCAATTTAAAATAGTATTTTTTTTTTAAAATAAAATTTAATAAGCATGTTAATTACCCGTGCTTGACAAGGGTATCATAGTAGTTTGAGACAAACGCAAGGCATTGTATTATTGTCTTAGATTCTTCATATGTGTTTGAATACATGTTATGTTGTTGCAGCCACACGATTGAAGGGCTTCATACCGTGAAAACCAAAAGCTTCTATTTATAGCTTTCATGTAAACGCCTATTTCAACGTAGTTTTGTTTTTTGTGGTGGTTTTTAAACGCTCTTCCAAACACTCACTTAGTAATTTGGCTAATTGATTTGATATGAAAAAAACTGCAGTTCCAAAAACTGAACTATTATTCTAACTTTTGTCTAAGGGACCCAAAAAAAAAACACTTATTATTGCACCCATAGCAAAACTGGCAATTGCGCACTAATAGCTAACCTTGCCCTCTCATACAAAAAACAAAGGAACGAGATTAAAATTATAAGACAGCTAGCTCTTTTCATTTTTGAATAAAAAAACTAAGAGTATAATATAGATTAGTATAAATATAACTATACCAAACAAATTGAGGATATTTCAGGGAGTCGTGAAGAGATACCCTGGCTACCTGCTACCTATTATATTCAGTTATTGCCTATGGGATGTGGTTCAAATTTAATTAACTTAAAAAAACAAAATGTGTTATTTAAACACACGAATGTCAACGTTGTATTCAGATATCAGATATAATATATACAAATGAGTGTAGATGTTGTTGGAATATTTAATTATAATTTAATTAATTATTATATTCCAATGATTATTATGTGGGCATGTATATCTATTTTAATTATATTAGCTATTTATCTTTTAAGGGTCTTAATTGATTAGTGATCAAATAATGAAAAAGGCTTATCAGATTTCTATTAAAAACAATAATTAGTTATTTAAGGGATATGTGCTTGGATACGGGTGGATGTCTGGATGGTCCATTAACGGAATAATGGGAAACCATAATGGCCATCAAATATAAAAGAGGCTATGATCCCCAATATACCGTACAATTACAAAACCGCTCTTCTCCCCATCTGAAGCGCAGAAAGGCATAAGGGTACAGGTTGAGGAAGAACCAAACCAGCCGCCGCTGACCTTGCTGTTGTTTCAGATTGCTGCTACCGGAAAACTCCTTGTCATGGATCCAGGTATTCCTATGACCTTGAACTTTGAATTTCAATAAATCAAACATGTTGTATCTGATCATAAACGTGTGTTCAATTCTTGCTTCCGCTGATGATTGTCAATTTAAATTAAATTGAACCTGTTTATGAAATTGAATATCTAACAAGTGGTATCAGAGCCACCTTCATGTTTGATTATTGAGATTAATTGAGTTCTCTGTTTTGGCTTTCAATTTTTATGAACCCTACTTTCATGTTTTTTGAAATATCAATTACGGTTGTATATAATTGAATTACATACTTGCTTGCATATTCGGTAACGATTCTGGAATCTGTTTTTTTTTATTAGCCGCAATTTTTTTTTTGATGGCAATTGTTTTCTGGTTTACGGTACAATTGCTTTGGTTTATTTTTTTTAATTGCTTTCAATACGGTACCTTTTCTTTTGATGCCAACCGCTTTTACGGTACAATCGCTTTTGTTCTGGAACCGTACCTTTTCTTCCATCAATTATCAATTATTATAATTGAAGTTGCAAACCAACACGGCATCTGTTCCTTTCTTTTTCTTCATGCATCACTGAGCAATTTGTCAGTTCCTTTCCAAAAGCATCATTATAAGAAACACAACATCTGTTCCCGTTTTTTTTTCTCATCTAATTGTTTCAATTTTTTTTAAGAAACAAATAAGTATTATAAGGTGTATATATATATATATATATATATATATATATATATATATATATATATATATATATATATATATATATATATATGCGATTATGTTCACTTTCCCGCATACTACAGTGCATGTATGTGCACTGTCCTTTGTTCAATTCAATTTGCGAATTCCTCCCCGCAACAACGATACTTTAATAATCATAAGATTATTAAAAAGATGAATATAAACATACAATCTGCATTACATTTGTGAGTAATGTTTCTTTTGTGAATTTTTTAAGACTTTCCCATGTAATTCTATTGAATTGTCTAGTAAAATTAGTTGACTCGATTGAAACAATAATGTTGCCCAAGTAACCTCTGTTGTGTAAATTGATTTCAATTAAGCTTACAAAAGGACGTAGTGTAAAATTATTCATGCGAGTTGTTGTCGGCCCCAAGGAAGGCGCAACTTGGCCGGATAATTGTGCACTTGTGATGATAAATATGTGTCGATTATAAAATTATATCCATGTGAATAATGGGATGCCCCAAGGTGACCATTATTTGACCGGACTTATCGTCAATATTTGATCGTTGCGCTGAGAGTATCGCTTGAAGTTAATTTTTTACAATCCGAAGATTGGAAATTAATGATGTGCTTGATATCTCGTTTAAGTCTTATTTAATTTGCATATAATGAAATTGTGCATGTCTATATGGTTATTATGACATGCCTACTAAAGTTATTGTATGTTTGTTATTCTCTTTCGTTTTTTTTAGTTGCTGCTGCCACCGCTCCCAATTTTGCTGCTCAAATTAACACTATTCCTATGCTGAGTGGGATGAATTTCAAGTCATGGAAGGAATCTGCTGAGATCGTTCTTGGATGCCTGGACTTGGATTTATCCTTGAGGGAGGAACGCCCTGTTGCTACTGCCGAGAATCCAAATGAAGCGAAAATAGAAAAATGGGACCGATCAAACCGTATGTGTCTTATGATCATCAAAAGATCCATACCAGAGATGATTAGGGGCTCGATTGCTGAGAGTGAGAGTGCTAAAGGGTTCCTTGAAACCGTGGAGAAGTTCTTTGCTAAGAATGATAAGGTTGAAACTAGTAGTGTTTTATCCAAACTCATCTCAATGAGCTACAAAGGTAAAGGGAACGTAAGGGAGTACATCTTGGAAATGTCTAATCTCGCCTCCAAACTCAAGGCACTGAAATTAGAACTTCCTGAAGATTTAATTGTGCACTTGGTTTTGATTTCTCTCCCGCCACACTTTGGGCAATTTAAAGTGAGTTATAACACTCAGAAGGACAAATGGACTCTGAATGAGTTGATATCTCACTGTGTGCAAGAGGAGGAGAGGCTGAAGAGGGAGAAGACTGAAAGTGCTCACTTGGCAACCAACTCTCAGAATAAAAGGAAAAGGGCTGCTGGAAATTCTTCACAGAATAAGAAGGCAAAGGAACAACCAACTGAGATCAAATGTTTCTTCTGCAAGAAAAATGGTCACATAAAGAAGGATTGTTCTAAGTATGCCGCATGGCGTGAAAAGAAGGGAAATTTTCTCACTTTTGTTTGTTCTGAAATTAATTTAGTTTCTGTACCTATAGATACTTGGTGGGTAGATTCTAGTGCTACTACTCACATTAGTATGTCTATGCAGGGCTGCCTGTGGAGCCGTCCGCCAAATGATGCTGAAAGATTCATCTATGTGGGCGATGACACTAAGGTTGCAGTTGAGGCTATAGGAACATTTAGATTATTATTAAAGACTGGTTGTTATTTGGATTTATTTGAGACTTTTGTTGCACCGTCTATTAGATGGAATTTAATTTCTATTTCTGTTTTGGACAAATTTGGTTTTACTTGTTCATTTGGAGATAATAAAGTTAGCCTCTCAAATAATTCAAATGTTGTTGGTTACGGGTCTTTAATTGATAATCTATATATGCTTGATATTGAGTGTTCCTTTAACGAAATGTTGCAAATAGAGTCGCGAGGTACAAAACGTAAATTAAAATGCAATTCCGCCATTTTATGGCACAAGCGATATCTCTAAACAAAGAATTCAGAGGCTTGTGTCGGAGGAAATTTTAGAACCTTTAGATATGTCAGACTTTGAAGTTTGCATTGAGTGTATCAAGGGTAAGCAAACAAACAAAAGGAATTTCAATGCCGAAAGAGCTAAGGACGTCTTAGAACTAATACATACTGATATTTGTGGTCCTTTTCCGTCAAGTTCTTGGAATGGACAAGGGTATTTTATTATGTTCATAGATGATTACTCGAGGTACGGCTATCTGTATTTAATTCATGAGAAATCTCAATCCTTGGACACGTTCAAATCATTCAAAGTTGAAGTTGAACTTAAACTTGGAAAGAAAATTAAGGCTGTCAAATCTGACCGTGGTGGTGAATACTATGGTCGATATGATGGATCAGGAGAACAACGTCCAGGACCCTTTGCGCTTTTCCTCAAAGAATGTGGAATTGTTCCGCAATATACAATGCCGGGAAAACCCAGCATGAATGGAGTTGCAGAACGACGAAACAGGACTCTTAAAGATATGGTGAGGAGTATGATTAGTCATTCTTCTCTTCCAGAGTCATTTTGGGGAGAGGCATTAAAGACCGCAGTTTATATCCTTAATAGAGTACCTAGTAAAGCAGTAGCTAAAACCCCTTATGAGCTGTGGACTGGGAAAAAGCCCAGCATTGAACACTTGCACATTTGGGGATGTCCAGCTGAAGCACGACCTTATAGGCCTCATGAAAACAAGTTGGATGCAAAGACAATTAGTTGCTATTTTGTTGGGTACGCTGAACACTCTCGCGGGTACAAGTTTTATAACCCCATTAGTAGAACAATTTTTGAAACGGGAAATGCAAGGTTTCTTGAGGATGTAGAATTTGGAGGGGAAGGAAACATAAGGAGTGTTGTCTTTGATGAAGAAACTGTTACTGACAATGAGCAAGTTATTGTACCTGCTTTTGTTCCAGAAACAGATCCAGAAACAAACAATGATGTTATGAATAACATCCCTCAAGAACAAGACAACGCTGAGTTTCTTTCTCAAGCACCACCTGAAGTTCAAATTCAACAACCTCAAGAACCGCCATTAAGAAGATCCACTAGAGAGAGGAGAAGTGCAATTTCAGATGATTATATTGTATTTCTTCAAACACATGAGGATGGCATTGGTTTGACTACGGAAGACCCAATCAACTTTAGTCAAGCTATCCAAAGTCCTAACTCTCTTAAGTGGATCGATGCCATGAAGGATGAGATGAAATCGATGGCTGACAACAATGTATGGGATCTCGTTGAATTACCTGAAGGAAAGGAACCCATTGGTTGTAAATGGATATTTAAAACTAAACGGGATTCAAAGGTTAATGTTGAGAGATATAAAGCTCGTCTTGTCGCCAAAGGTTATACTCAAAAGGAAGGCATTGATTATAAAGAGACTTTCTCTCCGGTTTCTTCGAAAGATTCTCTTAGGATCATAATGGCATTAGTAGCTCATTTTGATTTAGAGCTACATCAGATGGATGTAAAGACTGCTTTCTTAAATGGAAACATTGAAGAAACAATATACATGGTGCAACCAGAGAATTTTGTGTCAGGTGACCCAAAATCTATGGTTTGCAAACTTAAGAAATCCATCTATGGCCTTAAACAGGCTTCCCGTCAATGGTATTTAAATTTCATCAAGTTATATCCTCGTTTGGTTTTGAGGCTAATCAAGTTGATGATTGTTTATACCAAAAGTTCAGTGGGAGTAAATATATTTTCTTGGTATTATATGTAGATGATATCCTTTTGGCAAGCAACGATATAGGCTTATTGCACGAAACCAAGAAATTTCTCACAAAGAATTTTGAGATGAAAGATCTTGGGGACGCCTCTTTTGTCTTAGGAATCCAAATACTTAGAGATCGCCCTCGAGGTATTTTGGGATTGTCACAAAGGAGCTATATCGATACAGTTTTGGATAGATTCTCCATGAAAGATAGCAAACCAGGAGACACACCCGTTGCTAAAGGAGACAAATTTTGTCTCAAACAGTGCCCCGTTACGGATCTTGAAAAGGAAGAGATGCAAAAGATTCCCTACGCTTCGGCTGTGGGGAGTCTCATGTATGCTCAAGTATGCACTCGTCCCGACTTAGCTTTCATTGTAGGAGTTCTTGGCAGATATTTAAGCAACCCTGGTATGCAGCATTGGGCGACAGTAAAACGTGTTATGCGTTACCTGAAGAGAACAAGAGACTTTGTGCTCACTTATCAGAAGTCAGACAACTTGGAGATCGTCGGATATTCTGACTCTGATTTTGCAGGATGCCCGGATAGCAGACGTTCCACATCTGGTTACATCTTCCTCTTGGCTGGAGGAGCCGTCTCCTGGAAGTCTGCTAAGCAGACTTTAGTGGCTCCCTCTACCATGGCAGCGGAGTTTGTGGCTTGCTTTGAGGCATCAAATCATGGAACTTGGCTGCGAAACCTTGTCACTGGCCTGCGCATCATTGGGAGCATTCAGAGGCCCTTGAAGATTTATTGTGACAACAGTGCAGCTGTGCTTTACTCCAACAACAATATGAGTGCTACGAAATCGAAATTTATCGACATCAAGTACCTTGTTGTGAAAGAAAGAGTTCAGGAGAAGCAAATTTTGATAGAACAAATAGGAACAGACTTGATGCTAGCTGATCCACTAACTAAAGGTTTGGTACCTAAGGCTTTTCATGGACATGTTACAAACATGGGCCTTGGTTTTTCGGTTGCCTTAGATTAGTGGGAGTCGATTCCTAATTTTGTTTAATGTTCTATATTGTTGATGTAACTTTGGTACAAACTTTCAGTTATGTTTGATTTTCTGCAGAAATAAAACTTATGTTGTGTTATTGTTATAACAATATCAAGTTTAATTTTATTATGTGCAACTGTGGTAATTTTAATTGCACCTATTGAACTACATTATGATCTCAATAAAGACTTATGTTGGACCAGTTGGAAATAGGCATGATTTAGAGATCACATTGCATGAAATTTCCATGCCACTCACCCATATCGATCTATGTCATTGAGTTCATTGACATGGTGGTCGTCGGGGTTCCGTCACGTTATATGTCAGTGACGACAACCGCGGTGGTCCCATTATTAATGTATGAGATGGACCAGATTGTAAAGTTGAAATCTAATGGTAGATAGCATTCAGATGTGCACCTAAAGAAATGATATAATTATTGTTTAGATACATTGCCCAAGTGGGAGATTGTTGGAATATTTAATTATAATTTAATTAATTATTATATTCCATTGATTATTATGTGGGCATGTATATCTATTTTAATTATATTAGCTATTTATCTTATAAGGGCCTTAATTGATTAGTGATCAAATAATGAAAAAGACTTATCAGATTTCTATTAAAAACAATAATTAGTTATTTAAGGGATATGAGCTTGGATACGGGTGGATGTCTGGATGGTCCATTAACGGAATAATGAGAAACCCTAATGGCCATCCAATATAAAAGAGGCTATGGTACCCAATATACCGTACAATTGCAAAACCGCTCTTCTCCCCATCTGAAGCGCAGAAAGGCATAAGGGTACAGGTTGAGGAAGAACCAAACCAGCCGCCGCTGACCTTGCTGTTGTTTCAGATTGCTGCTACCGGAAAACTCCTTGTCATGGATCCAGGTATTCCTATGACCTTGAACTTTGAATTTCAATAAATCAAACATGTTGTATCTGATCATAAACATGTGTTCAATTCTTGTTTCTGCTGATGATTGTCAATTTAAATTAAATTGAACCTGTTTAGGAAATTGAATATCTAACAGATGTTCGACCTGAGAAGAGAGAAAAAAAGACAAGTGTTGATGTCGGATTTCTGCTAAATAATTTCTGTCATTCAAAATTAACATGTAGTCTTGTTATGTAAACACCTAAATAAAAGAGTATTTGTGTAGGAAACCAAAAAAAGAGTAATTATGCACTAAATTTGATTGTATTTAGTTTTGAAAACACGCTTTTACGTATATAGGCATAGTCACATAGTTGCAACGAACTATAAATTTAAAAACAATTCATCATATGTGTGCACACACAAATAATTAAATGATAAGTATTTTTAAAATAACCTCTTTAAAAAAAAGTATTTTTAAAATAATTAAACAATAGTTTTTTTTTTGTATGTGCACTAAAATGATATTTACTTGTAGTTGTGACATACAACTATTTTTCCATACTTACATTACGTAGAGTAATGCGAAAGAAAACATCGCAAAAGCAATCACAATTTGCTATTTGTCGAATACAAGGAAGTGTTTGCGGAAAAAATGGAAGTCATGAAATAAACCTCCAATCAAAACAAGTCAGCTATTGTCGTGGTGCATTCGTTTGAAATTCCCATGCAAAATAATGTGCACTAAACTAGTATAAAAATTCTTGTGCTGACAAATGGGGAAATTGCCTTCGGCTTTTCTCATGGATTCATGCAAACTTGATTTAAATATTAATTGCAGGTCAATTTACAATCAACAAGATTCGTAATACTATGTTTTGGTAAAATAAAAACAAGATTCGTATTTTAAAAATAACAAGTTTAACTTTTGTGAGACAATTCATTTATTTTTTCCAAAATTGAATTAAAAGAATTAGATTATATATGTGCATCAAACATGTATGCGTTTATGTACCAAGTATAGCCTAGTGATAAAAGAGGAAATAAAACTAGTAGCTGCAAAATGCAATGAGTTAACACAGAAACTATGGTATTTCCTTCACAAAATACTCTTCTAATTATTCTCCTACTCTTATCTTTTCCTGTGTTCCTCTTCCTCCTCAACCGCCGCGCCAAAATCTTGGCCACCAAGCGCCGCCTTCCACCTGGACCACCAGGATGGGCCATATTTGGAAACATGTTCCAATTAGGAGAAATGCCTCACCGTACACTCACCAACTTAAGGCAAAAATATGGACCAATTTTATGGCTCAAAATAGGTGCTGTAAACACTATGGCAATACTTTCAGCCAAAGAAGCTACAGTATTTTTCAAAAACCACGACCACAATTTTTCAGACCGAACCGTAATTGAAACCATGCGTGTCCATAATTACGACAAATCTTCCTTAGCTTTGGCTCCATATGGTCCCTATTGGCGGCTCATGCGCCGCCTTGTAACCGTCGATATGCTTGTCATGAAACGCATAAACGACACAGCTTCCATACGTCGTAGATGTGTAAACGACATGCTCGCATGGATTGCAAAAGAAGCACGTGAGTTAGAAGCTGGTCGTGGACTTCATGTGTCACGTTTTGTATTTTTCATGAGTTTTAACTTGTTTGGAAATTTAATGTTGTCGCGTGATATGTTTGATATGAAATCTGAGAGTGGTTCCGAGTTTTTCACGGCGGTTATGGGGTTGTTGGAATGGACCGGACATGCCAATATGTCCGATTTGTTTCCTTGGTTAAGGTGGTTAGATCCACAAGGTCTAAGGAGAAAAATGGACAGGGATATGGGAAAAGCTATTGAAATTGCTTCCACGTTTGTGAAAGAGCGTTTGGATTTGGAAGTGGAACGTGATGAGAAATCAAGAGATTTCTTGGATGTCTTGCTTGAGTTCCAAAGAAATGAGAATCAAGATGCAGTCAACATCTCAGATAAAGATCTCAACGTTTTCATCTTGGTAAGTAATTTCCTCCCTAAATATAGAAAATTAATTACCCCTTTTTATATAATATATTTTTCTAATCACCATGGTTAAAATCTTTGATAGGAAAATGATATTCTTAGATATCCAAACTCCAATCTATCACTACAGATCAGAGAAAGAAATCAAGAGAATGAAATGATATAAAAATGATAAGTTGTAAAAATGATTAGAAGAGAGGTGGGGAAAAAATAAAGCGTTGAATGAATGTAAAAAAATTATGGATGTATAAATATATGATATACTGTAACTATCTCAAGCTTTATCTCCTATCTATGAGTATGTTACCATCAAGTTGACAACATGAAATCTTTAAATTTTTAATTGCTTTAATAATTTTTTTACCAATATATCTCTAATTTTTTTTTTTTACTAAACCAACATATCTCTAATATGTTATATCGGTTTTAACCATTTGTAATAAATAATACTACAATGATAAAAACATAAATTAATTATTTCATTTTAAAGGGTAAAATTTCATTATTTTCTATGATTTTTTTAAGGGATTAATTTCTATGATTTAGTGTCCTATATTTTGATATGGATGTGGTATTATCCAACAAATTATCTCATACATAGATACACGCTTTAAAATGTCACTATTTGCACCCAAAAAACGCAATTATATCATATAATAACTTACCCACATATGGTCGGTACAAATAGTAAGGAATTTGGGCACCTTAAACAAGTGATGATGAGTTTGATCTCTAACCATTGTGTACAAAAAAAATATGGTTGAGAATGTAGAATTCACCTTATATGATTACTAAATTTTCTGTTAGAGATTATTCACAATTAAATGACGTTAGATATATTATTGGTGTGTTTGTTTCTGTAAGCTTAACTCATTTGGTATGGACAATGCATAATTTACGCACTAATTGAAGTTCGAACCCTGGAGAAAGTTAATTAAGGAAAATTTTAAAATATCAATATATTAAATATAGACAAAGTTAAAATACTATTTATTTTTTTTTGGACAAAAATGAATTTTCTGATATGTTTGAAAATGATACAGGAACAAATTTTGTGTAGAAAACTGAAAATTTAATTAAACGAATGAGATAAATTATATTATAGTCCTAATTTACCATGTTACTAGTTAATTAATTAAAATAATTTGATCAGTTTTTTTTTGTTGAGAGGAAATAATTTGATCAGTTACATCTAAAATTTTGCGGTTTTCAGGAAATGTTCTTGGCTGGGTCAGAAACAACAAGTAGCACAATTGAATGGGCTATGACAGAACTGTTATGCAACCGTGATTGTATGTTGAAACTGAAAACCGAGCTTAGTTCAGTAATTGGTGCCAAAGATGTTGAAGAGAGTGACATAGACAAGCTTCCATACCTACAAGGTGTTGTCAAAGAAACACTAAGGTTACATCCTCCAATTCCACTACTTGTTCCACGAAAAGCAGTAAAAGACACAGAATTCATGGGATACTTCGTACCAAAAGACACACAAGTATTTGTGAATACATGGGCAATTGGAAGAGACCCTGATGTTTGGGATGAACCATTGGTTTTCAAACCTGAGAGATTTTGTGATATCAATAATAAGAGTTATAAGACTGATTATAGAGGACAACATTATGAGTTTATACCATTTGGTGCTGGAAGAAGAATGTGTGCTGGTATACCTTTGGCTCATAGAGTTCTTCACCTTGTTTTGGGATCTTTGCTTCATCGATTTGATTGGGAGCTTGATTGCAATGTTACGCCCTTAACTATGGACATGAAAGATAGGCTTGGGATTACCATGCGAAAGTTTCAACCATTGCTAGCTGTGCCCAAATAGTTGGTTCTTAAGAAATCATTTTTAATATGTTTTATTTCTATAAATAAACATCAGAATACTGTGCTTATATATTTATCAAATAATTGTACCTAAAAACAATGGTGACAACTTGGGTACCCATCAATAAAAGGTGGGTAACACAACCCATGCTGAGTTGGCACCAATCAAAGTTATTTGTTTGTTTTCTATTATTTTTAATGTTATATAAATACATTGTTTTGATTGGGTCAACTCAACATGGATAGTATTACCCACCTTTTATTGATGAGTAAACAAGAATTTCCCAAAAACAATTGTACAAAGCCAAAAAATACATTTGTCAAATAATATATATATTAGCTAAATGAAAATTTTCAAATAATATATATGATAGCTAAATGAAAATTTTCAAATATCGAAAATTAAATGATTATATTTTTTTAAAGAAAAGCTGATGGTTCTTAAGAAGGAATCTCTCAATTATTAGGTGAGGTGAGGTAGCTATATACAAGTTCTTAGGGAGGGATTTAGTAAAAAAAAAAACTATTTATTGTATGTATCGTTTACCAATCAAAAAGAGAGCTCCTCGTAGGTTGGTCCAAGTCCAATAATCTTTAGTCTATAGCATCCATTTATCACTATTTTTTAGGGATCCATTTATCATTTATAAGGTATGTCTCATTCTTCCTTACAAAAAAATAGGTATGTCTCATTCTAAACCTCTCACTATATCACATTAATCATCACCATCGTATTAATTTCTAGTAGACACTCTATTCTAAATCTCTCACTTATTAAGGTATTTCTTGTATCTAATGAAGAAAGTTAATTGTACACATTTTTATACCTGACCGAAAAATCTTAATTAACTAGACTCTAACCCGTGCGATGCACGAGTTTTGTAGAATTTCGTATATAAATATCAAATTGATTATATTTTTATTTTCAGTACTTTGTTAGGAAACGATCGAAAAAAAAATAAAAGAAAAGGTGCAAAAATTACACCAATTTAAGTTATTAACTTTATTTTGTTACCAAATAATATTACCAGTTTGTGTTCCCGAATTCCTTCTTTTTCAACCTTCATATTCGATTACATTCATGTTAAAAGAACAACTAAAATAAGTAAATTGAAAATAGTAAACATGTTTCAAAAGTCAAAGTGAGAAAATAAAGTAATGTTATAATCTAGTGAAGTGATTTTTGAAAATAAAAAGACAGAATACATAACTTCAAGTAATTAATATAATATAAGAGAAACAAAGAGGTAAACAAAGTTACACTAAAAAGTGAAGTTTCTAATGAAAAAATTATCATCTGAATTAGTCAAATTATCAATAATTTTAAAGATGCAACTTTAATATCGTAGCACGTAGTAAGCGTACACCAAGAAACTGATCCTAACCGCAAGAGCTGTTAAATCTATAAAAAGGAAAAACAATTGTTATGTGGTAACCGAAAGAAAAAAATAATAAAAAGAAACTGTTTTATGGTAATTGAAAGAAAAAATAATAATGAAAATAAACCGTTAATAATGAAAAGGAACTGCTATCAAAAAAGGAGTGGCTTTTAAAAAAAAATGACATTTTCATGTGCTACTTGATTCAATTCCTTGCAGACCTTTTTTTTCATAAAAATTAATTAGGTCTGTCAAAAAGGGCGGATTTATGGTTATTAGGTTCAATTGCATGTTGGTGAGAGAGATGAAAGTGAGTGAGAAATGATTTAGGGATTGTGAGATTGAAAGAAAGAGAGCCCGAAATTTGTGTTGAATACATAACATTGAAGCAATTGCATGTTATAAAAAACATCAGTACCTTGGTGGTAAGAGTTGTGATTTGAAAGCATGTGGTACCTGGTTCGATTCCCCTTCAAAACACCAAGTAAAAATGGCTCCGTCATAACATCCCTACACAAACATCATGTCTTTGATGGTATCTCTTATATCAGTAAATTATGTCTTTGCAGTCAAATATAAAGTTTAACGTCATATTTCCCTAGTCATGGATGTTACCCAATGTGAGCATCTTTCAAAAATGCACCGTCTACAAAAAGAATGCTGGAAAAATTAATTAAAACAAAGAACAAATTAGCAAAACAAAAAGCAAATACATGGTTCAAAAATAAAATAGAATAGAAAATTGTAAAAGAAGAATTAACATAAATTGCTGCTTCGTTGAACTTATGGTTTTTTGTTCCTGTTCATACTTTCTGCTCCAAGAATTAGCATTTAAGGGGATTAATTTTATTTAGTTATCAGTTAGAATATGATTAAATTCTTCAAAAAAAAAAGTAGAATACGATTAACGAAAAAGATACATAATATAGAATCCATTGACTACCTTCATTCCAATTTTGGTGTGTTGAGTCTCTTAAATAATGGACATTACTACTTTGCTGTAAAAAAACACACACAACAATGAGTTGTGAGCAGCAAATTTGTAGATAGAAAAATTAACAAATGAATAAAAATCAAGTTGATGTAGATTGTTTTGTCCGACACAATATTGTATTTGACCGTCACAATAAGCCGAGGATAATTAAAAGAAATCCAACATTATAAATGGTTCTCCAAAAAATCAAAAAAAGATGCATAGAAAAATCAGAGGGAAAGTGGCATCAACGATGATATGAGAGAACCAAACCATAAGGAAAGTCACATCAACAGCCATAAGAAACATCATTTTCAAAAAATAAAATGAGAATGAGAAGTAGAAATAGTTCAAGAACATACCAAATAACACATAAGCCATAAATATCTAATCTGCATGGCTTGTCTGCCGCCACGCCTATTAAAGACAAAAGCAGAACAGCTAAATAATTGTTACTTTGTAAAGCTTAACAGGACCACCATATCAAAGTAAAAAATAATTCACGCTACACTATAAAAGTTCAAAGTAACAAATAAAATAGGAAAAGAAATCGAAAATCTAATGTAGAAGAAGATGAAGGTACAAACCTTGTGCAACAGAGACACTCATATTTAGTAAAAAATCCAAACAGGAGCAGAACAATGATGAATTTTAGAGATAATCTGTCTATAACAACCGCATAATCAGCATGCCTTAAACAATCTATTTATCTGCATTTTGTAGGAACTTAGCAAAAATAAATGAATGCTTTAAACTGATTCATATAAACGTCAATTGCAAGAACATATTAATATATAATATCAAAACAAAACAGAATAAGCACCATTACCTTATCCTCATATTCTCAAAACTTGCAAAAGAAAGTTCATTTCGGAAAAATTACCTTTTTTTCTTTTTTGAATCATTGTATGCATGCAGTTACTAATTTATGTGTTGAAGTTGTTAACTGCTGAATTATATTTGGGGAAAGAGAGAAAGTGGGGGGCGGTAGTGGGGTAGTGGCAAATAGGAGTTCTTGTTTTCCTTCTCTTTAATTGCATATCTCATTTGACGGTTAATTGCTGAATCAGATTTGGGGAAAGAAAGAAAGTGGGGGGCGGTAGTGGGAAATAGGATTTCTTGTTTTCCTTCTCTTTGCATATATGTTTTGGAATCAAACATGTAGACATTATAAACATTAATGTCGTATTGGCAAATCATTGGATCTAGACCATCTTCAACCCGGTTTGTTATGAAACAATCAAAACAAAAAAACAAAAGAAAAGGTGCAAAAATTACACCAATTTAAGTTATTAACTTTATTTTGTTACCAAATAATATTACCAGTTTGTGTTTCCGAATTCCTTCTTTCTCAACCTTCATATTCGATTACATTCATGTTAAAAGAACAACTAAAATAGGCAAATTGAAAATAGTAAACATGTTTCAAAAGTCAAAGTGAGAAAACAAAGTAATGTTATAATCTAATGTAGTGATTTTTGCAAATAGAAAGGCAGAATAAATAACTTCAAGTAATTAATATAATATAGGAGAAACAAAGAGGTAGACAAAATTACACTAAAATTGTATCGATAAAAGTATATGAAAAGGAACTGCTATCAAAAAAGGAATTCCAATGACGTTAGTGGCTTTTAAAAAAAATGACATTTTCATGTGCTACCTGATTCAATTCCTTGCAGACCTTTTTTTCATAAAAATTAATTAGGTCTGTCAAAAAGGGCGGGGTTATGGTTATTAGGTTCAATTGCATGATGGTGAGAGAGATGAAAGTGAGTGAGAAATGATTTAGGAATTGTGAGATCGAAAGAAAGAGGGCCCAAAATTTGTGTTGAATACATAACATTGAAGCAATTGCATGTCATAAAAAACATCACTGCCTTGGTGGTAAGAGTTGTGATTTGGAAGCATGTGGTACCTGGTTCGATCTCCACCAGGAGTTTTTTCATAAATTTTTTTCAAAACCAAAAATTAGGGTTAGTTTTTTCATAAATTTTTTTCAAAACCAAAAATTAGGGTTAGTCATTAGGGTTAGGTCAGACTACCTAACATTTATTATTATAAAGATTACACCCATGATAATTGATAACATTTCAAACATGAAATCGCATCATCAATATATAAGCAATATAGCTAGAACACCCGCCTTCAGAAAAAGAGAAAAAAATATAGAAAACTTAAATATGGAAATACATATATACTAGTATATGATTAGATGGTTTTGTCTAATTTGCATCAATAAAATGGTCTTGTATCATTCACAAGTTTTTTTTATTGATGATCAATAAGTTTCATCATACCTTATTTGATGTAATAATAATATGAGTCTTGTTAACGAGTACCCCGGAGCACTTTTTAAGCATTTCAAATTAGGAAATTATTTATTAAAAAAGACAAATAGTTCAATTTCCAAAGCATTGAATACACAATTTTTCATAAAAATTACTACTTTAGACCATTAAAGAGTGCCCCCGCCCCCGTATGAGGTTGTGTATATATAAGAAGATGTTGTGCAGTATGAGGTTGTGTATATATAAGAAGATGTTGTGCAGTATGAGGGTGATGTTGGATGGTTGAGTCTCTGCATGAGGGGAATTTTGTCATGGAAGTATGAAACAAATGTGGTCTAGTCAGTTTGTTCGACATGCTTTTGACATGAAGAGGGAATAACATGAAGAGAAGATCTAGCTTCTTGCCAAAGTTTAGAAAAGTTGGGTCTCTTTCAAAGTTAAGTCTTACGCAATTAATGTTTATATTTTCCTCGATCAATGATAAGTTATAAGATATAAATTTAAATAGTACCACTATTAGATTTTTTTTTGGTGATCACTATTAAATTTTTATATTGGCCTAACTTATTATTACAAAAACTTATAGAATTTTATCAATAATTAAAAATATTGGAATAAATTTGACTACGATTGATAGATAACTGTGGTGAATCTATAAAATCAATATGGGCTAGGGGTTTCGGGTTCCAAACCAATTCAAATTGGGCTGTACAAGAGCAACCCGGATTCCTTCTATTTTCACAAAAGAAATAAGCAAAAATGGCTTCGCCCAGGTTCGAACTGGGGACCTTCAGTGTGTTAGACTGACGTGATAACCAACTACACCACGAAACCTTGTTGAAAGTTTTTCTGAAGATTAATTACTTGTTCAATAGATTCTGGGAGCACGTACATATTTTAATGGAAGTACAATGGTATATATACATTATACATACTCCCAGAACTGACACGACATAATCATATTCCGTTCCATTAATGAAAGACTAGCAAAGAAAAAATAAGTTTTTTGATACACGAATGCTGAAACATGGGTTTTTTATTTTAATTAATAGAAATATTTGCTGCATCTATCAACACCGGAAACAAAAGTATAGACACCATTCCTTCAAAAAAAAAGTATAGACACCATTAAAAGGTATAGTTCCAATCCCAATATAATGTTCGTATTGTCTCATACTCTCATTTACTTGCGTTTAAACTATCACTACTAAAAAAACCAGTTTTAGCGACGGTATGATTCCGACGCAAAATGGGCAAATTTCCGTCACTAACCCTTTTACGACGGATTTTGCGACGCAGGCGAGTTCTGTGGCAAAAGTAGGCGTCGCAAACCATTAGCGACGGATAACATAGTCCGTCACAAGTTGCGACGGCTTTCCGACAGTCGCAAATCAAAAAAAATCCGTCGCTAAACCCCGCATAGAACAGAGATTTAAAACACCAATTTCCGTAGCAAAGTAGCGACGAGAGGGAAAACCCGTCACAAATTTCTGAGGGGAAAAACCGTTACAAAAAGTTTGTGAGGGATTATCTCCGTCGCTAAATTTCTGGGAATTTGTCTAGCGTTGCATCGAAGCTGACGCTAATTTGCTTGGAAAATTTTTTGCTACTGTTTAACTTCCGTCGCTAATGGCATTTTTTTTTTTTTTTTAATAAATTTAGGAAATTACCCAATTCTTCCTCTAAATACTTTTGTGATATTACCTATTTTTTTTGAAGTTTAGGAAATTACCACAAATATCAAAACATTTCGTAAAACAAAATCCATAGAAATCACACTACTTATCATTTGCATCAAAATATATTGAAATTATTACTAATATAGTATTATAACATTGTACTTGAAATTAAAAGTTATAATCAAATTCTCAAAATAATATAAAAAATAATCAAGACGGACTCAGAGGTGGATCCCAACTTGAAGGATGAGGTCGATATGGAGGTAGATGTGAATGACCTAGTGAAAAAGACTCCATAAATTTTTGTAACTGCTCTCGAAGCAAACGTGAATCCTCCTGTGACTGCTCTCGAAGCAAACGTGACTCCTCCTGTGACTGCTCTCGAAGTAAACGTGACTCCTCCTGTGATGCCATAATAACATAACTGCAGCCATATTATAAAGAATTAAGATGTTAATTAATTGTATATTTTCATTGAAGTACACGACCAATTACATACAGGTTACAACAATAACTTGGCTGGTGACAAATTAAAGTTAGCATTGATTCAGAGAGAGATTCTCAATTCAAATTCAAATATTGCTAACTGAAAATCAAATGTGAGGAAAAACACTACAAAATTTGAAAAACAATCTTATTGAATTTATGTATTACAATTTCATTACCCTTAGTTAATTAGTTTTAAATTTTTAATCTTAACTATATTCCTAAAAAATGAATCACAGCTTGCACAAATCCAAGTCAATGCGACTGAAGTTCAGTTTAACTCAAGTTACAGAATTAAACCGTCATATGAATAAGTAAAAAAGGAAAAAGGTTGACAATTTCACATGCACACTATACTCACCCAATCAAATTGTTGGTATGATCATTTTGATGTCCTACAACTTTCTGTTAAAAAAAAAACTTATTTAAGGTAACTTTATCCTCAATCAATTTAATTGCTATTAAGGGTCTGTTTGGAATGACTAATTTAAGTTATCTACTGGTGTACTTGTGAGACAGTTTGGGAGAGCTTATGGAAACAACTTATGACATGTTATTAACTGTTTTCAGTTTATTTCCATAAGCTCTCTAGGATAGCTTATATGAATACGGTTTGACTTTATTTTATCTATTGTTATAGAATAGCTTATACATAAGCACTCTTATGATAATCACTTAATTAAGTTTTTTATGAAAACATACCAGGTCAAAAACATCACCAATGACCATTATAGCTATAACAATACCATGAAAGTGAAATGTATGCATATTCCTACAACAAAAGTGCACATATATATGAATGAAACATCATTGACTCACACAAATGATTAAATATTCAAAAACTAAAACACAAACATAGAGATCCCAATTCAGAGTAAATGTATCAGCAATTCAACATATACCTGAATGAGACGATCACAGACACTCTCAGCAGTTGCATAATAAGCGTGTTCAAGCTCAAACTTGAAAGGTGAAAAGTGAGGACTATACTGCGCATGGTAAATGAATATTTCTAAATGAATATTTGCTTCTAATATTTGTTTAAAATCATGATGCTGGGGCTTTACCAGATTATCTCCAAATAAATTATTGCTGGACATGCTAAAGTAGTTTCATTTTCATTCAAGTATAAATACTTAAAAATAGTTTAACGGTGTGATAGTTGTCTAAATTTGTTAGTACCTTGATGAACATAACTAGATTTTGCATGTTCATGTATATATTCAAGGCCTCTAGCAGCATCAAGCAGAGTCTGAACCCTTGTGATCCAAGTATGTGTTGAATGACCTGCTTGCAAGACAAGAAAATGGTCTTATAATTTTCCTTTAACAAAAACACTTGAGCATAGAAGCAAAATCTTACCGTTCTTATGAGGATCATGCAAATGGCTGGCGAGTGAACGCTTTTGAGCATATTAATAAATAAGGAAAAGCTCATCATGATTATCAACGACAGCTGATACCGACAGGAATACCGACAGCTGTGTAAAACAAGACACATAAACAAGTTACGTAACAAATGATCTGTCTGTTACAGTTTTCCCTAAACAAATAACTTTTTTTTTTTTTAAATAATCACTTTTGGAAGTTTTCATCTGTTTGTTACAACTTTTTAAAAAATATGAGAATCTTAAAGTAAAAAAAAAAATCTAAAACTACTTCAAAATAGAAACAGTTTTCAGTAGCTTCCCTTCAAAAATAATTTTTTATAGATGATCTTGTTTATAAAAAATAATCTCTAAATTATTGAATATCAAAATCATTTTCTTATAATATGTAACAAACGGAACCTCAAACAAATGCAAAAAATGGCTAATTGTTTGTACATACCATCACGGGGATCTAATGTGGCTAGCCATGAGGAGCATAGTCCTTTCTTTTTCCTCTTGTAAGGTGTTGTCCAGGACACCACACTCACAGTCAAGTGTACTTGATTGAGGTGAGCTGATTGAGAAGAAGATATGGAGAATGCTCTTGTTTTCAGCATAGGAACCAATTGGATTAGCCACTCAAGTGGCATTGGAACAGAAGGAAAATCTTCGAGCACCTTTTATACCGCAAAAAATAAAACAAATATATGCGTAAAATTGATTTAATGAAACTGACAAGAAAATGAAAGCATATAATCAAGGACTATCTAAACAAGCAAGAAACAGAGCATAGAATGTCACAAATTATGGCTTCAAAATATATTCTATTAAAATGAGTTAGTGTTTGTACTCTAATTACAGCTTCGAAATATATCATAAATATTTTCTACAAAGTATGAAGTTGCTTTAACATCTTAGTAAGAAAAGAGTCCAAACTCAGTTAGATAAAGACTTCAATGCATAAAAAACTAGTGAATTGATTCAAAGCAAAATAATGCACAATTCATTGACCTCACCTCAAGAACAGTTCTCCTCTCCTTCTGGTTGTATTGGTACAGGTCATCTCTTCCTTCAGGTGAAGAAAAATACTGAAGTCTTTCCTTCTCATGTTCAGCTGTTGCAAAAAAGCTCATAACCTGAGACATCAAATTGTTGATAGGTTAGCTTTTAATGAGGAAAATACAGGTAGATTAAAAGCATGTTTATAGAACTTTTCATTCATGTAGAGCCACAAAAGTATCCAAAAAGGAGTCCAGTTTTCTAGAATGAGGATAGGTATAATCAATTTTTCATAAATTAACACCAACATCCATAAACATGAACAATACATCCAGTTTTTATATAAAAGTGAACAATAAAAAAAGGCATTCCAAAGCATACAGGTCCATTATCATCCTAGATGTTAGAAAAAGGTAGGAACAATTACAATGTTAATCAAAACATAGGTGAAAGATAGATGTTTGCCAGCATTATCAGGCTATTGTGTGGGTTTATGAGTGATTTCACAATGCTACCAACTCAAGCATTTTATTTATTAACACATTAAATCATATAATCCCAAAGTGAAAATTTCAAATAAAAAGAAGGGCAGAATATAAAATGCAAGAAATAGCGAACATTGAATTCAATTATGTAAGTAATTTAGGCATGTTTTGTAATTTTGATACATTCATGCACTATAGTGATAGTGACTCACATTCAAGGGTCAAAATGACAATTTACTCATTATGTAATTATCTCTAAAATGACTTTAAAAGGAAAATCAAACAAACATACAGCATCTTGCCTCAAAGAAATACCGCCGAGGGGAAGCTGAAGCTACGTCCATAGTCAGTTCCACAAAAGTTTTTAATTTTATGGGTATTCTAGAGCCATGTCCATTGCAATCATCTGTTCCTCTAGGACTAACCTGAAAATTAGGGGATTTCTTATTAGAAAAGATTATACAAGCACTTCCATCAAACAAAAGTATGAATTTAATAAAAAATATCTATGCTTTATTTTGACAAAAAAATGTCGATGCTGTTGAGTTGAAGGCATGTACTATTAAACTCAAAATTTTGAACACAAAATTTGGAAAATATGGCTACTAATAATTATTCAAGTATAAACCAGAATTATACAAGGAGTTCCCTCTTTCAAACACTGCACAAACGGTAAAAAAAAAGACATTCCCCCATAATTTCTATATGTATATATATCTATAACCACACAGATAACTGCCACTCCAAATATATAACTATCCTACAGCAAATAACAACTAATCACGCCTTTCCCTAAAATCCAACTTAAGAGATCTACCATGTACAAAACCAAAGTACGAGCAAGCACCAGGGAGAGCATCACTTCTAAAACATTGCAAGCACCAGGTAATGGTAGAAACACCATATGGCTTGTTTCTTTTATTTCAAAATCAAGTTGAGAAGAGTTTTTTAATTGAATAATGTGTCAAACAATGTTCGAAAAATACATTTATCTGTGGAATAAGGCAGTATAGTAGGAACTCAAGGCTGAAGAGGGTCAAAGAACCACATTAATATTAACTGTTGAATTTATAGGGTTTAGTATAGAGGGAGGGAAATGGAATACTCAAACTAATAAAATTATAATGATATGAAATGATGTGAAATAACCCTTATTTATTCTAATACTAACCAAATACTGAAACTAATCATTACTAGACTCTTAATCCTAATGAAATATGGGAACAAATCATGAAATATAAACAAATAAGAAAACTGGGATGATCTAAGATGTTATATGTTAAGATGAAGATGTTTTTAATATAATATAACATTAACTAATCTTGAAAGACTTACACTGATGAATGCATTAGGATCCAAATTACAACGTCGTATGAAAGCATCAACTGCAGCTGAATCTTGACCAGGGAGAATCTCAAGAACATCACCAGTGTCATACTCAATAACCTGAGGAACCCAAAACCCATACGTTAATTCAATGAAGGAAGATGAATAACTTCATATCTATTTTAACACATGATGTAAGTAAAATAGAATCCAAATCATGGTAAATTGTGATGCTATGTATATAAAAGAGCTCTACTGCGTAATACATACGCATTTCAGCACAAGTCTTTCGTATCTTTCAACAAGATACAAACATCGATGTAAAGGTACATCAAGGCTAAAGAAATAGGATAACTTACATGTGACTCAGGTTCAAATTCAAAATGACGAACATCTTTTCCACAGTTTGGTCTGGTCAAAGGAAGATTCTTCACCTGCGTAATCAGAAATTCAGAATCAAATAAATTGAAGCATGCAACAAAGAACAGATAACAGAATTATGACAAATACAATCATTCACATCCCTACATACTTTCCTATATTATTGATACATAAATAAATGACATTACATATGTTACTGTTAATGGACAGAAACCAGTATAAAACTACATATCAAATGTCTTATTCTTTACGTTGAAAGACCTAATGAATTTGACTTATTGCTATACAGGTTGGCCGATGCAATGCATACAAATAGAATGAGCATAATCTAAATATAGTTTACAAACTACCCAAGATGAGGTTTATTAACCAGTACCATCTTAAGAAAGCAGTCAGGATGCCCACTTCTGTCGGAAGATGATTTTCCAGGATGCATTAAACGAACACTCCCAGTGTCTGTAAGAATCATACGCTCATCTAATCAAATATAAAAGAACAACTAAAATTTTATAATCAATAGTGAGGGTAAAAATGTGAAAACTCAAAATCAAACCATGACAATATACAAGAAAAACTCAACCGCGGTGAGTCATCCATTGAAAACACTATAGCAAAACTTATACACACTTAAAGGAAACAACTAGAGAAGGTAATTTTGCCCAAATATGACAAGATTCAAACTTTGGAGTTTAATCATCAATAACTTCAAAGAATGTACCATATGTAATTCAAATTCAAACACACATCACACGGCAAATAACTTGCCATAGACTTCAGCAAATGTCTGGTGGTGAAGTAATGAAAACAAAGGTTCAACCAAATTTGTGCTGGCTAATACTTAATACGCAAAGTTGCATATAATATGCATCATATTAAATTCATACCAGTGATAAATTGTAGACGACAAAAGAAACATACATAAATAGATTGTCTGATATTAGGTCACGATAATAGCTAATGGACTATTGCAAGCCAACCAAGAATTTACAGAGTTTGTGATACCTGAGACAGTTGAAAAATGTGACTCAATATTGTGATATGTGATTTGGATTTTAGGTTGGTCAATCAACACCGTATCTTGAATCAAAACATCTGGACCATTTGGTAAGAATTCTGGTTTGATCGTGTTTAACATTGTCCATAGAGAAGACATCCAGGGATCAAGAGTACCTTCATAGCTACAAATAATTATACCATCATTAGTCACTTAAATAAAATATCTACATTTCAATATTAAAGTAGAAGAAATTATTAAAGCTTGCACAGCAAGCTATCACTAGAGTCTCTCCTAACACTACAGTCTCTAAACTACATACAATTCAATTCAACAGAGAGTAATCAAACTATGTATATTCAAACAGTAACAATGTATATAATATAAAAATCCTATATAGGGTAGATTCATATCATCCAAGGAAGCATTTATCAACGAACAACATAGAAGTATTCACACACTTGAGTGAATACCGACAACTATTAGAAACAAGAATGCTCAATCTCAAGGATTACATTCTAGATAAACCATTAATCTAATCACATCAAGCCTTTTCACACTCCACAAGCACAAATGTAATTTTTTATACTAAATCAAGCAGAATACTCTTAATTGACAACATAATTCATAAACATACCCTGAAGGGTGCTGATCATCTCCCAAGCCTCTTTCTAAAATAGTTGTTCCTCCAAGGTCCTTTAATCTTTTGTCCAGCTTCTTTGCAACAAACTGCCACAATTGCCAAGGTTTTGTAAAAAACATGTAACTAAACAAAATAAATGCACATGCAAAACAATAAAATTTGTACTATCCATAGGAATTTTTAAGTTACGTAATCATTATCAAAATATCATTAGGGCCTATTTTTGCTCAGTGATTCATCATCAAGAAGGTACATAATCAATAAATAATATAAACTCAAGTATTGCAATAATTAATCTAACAAAATGAAAGACACAAAAGACTTTTCAAAACACAAAAGTCACAAATTAATAAACATACATTGTACTTCTGATAACCAGAATCGCCCAAACCGAAAACGGCGTAGTGTACTCCTTTCAGCCAATGCTGGTTTAGGCTTCTCTGAAGAAGAAACCTCCAAAAGACCTGAAACCACAAAATAACTATCAGTAAAACTACAGATTAAAAACAACCTCAAATAATGTAAAAAAAAAGAAAAAATCTTGACTTGTGATTTCGTCGTTCAATAATTTATAGATTTCTAAAAAGAAAATCATAAGCTATTTTGTGATTTTTCAAGTCCTTATCAGTGTCACGGATACGTAAATTTAACGTAACAACAAGATCCGGCGCTTGCTGTCCCAGTTCAACAAAACATTGTTCACCACCCTCACACTTGTCTTTCAAGCAACAAGAATCATTTTCACTTCTCAAATCTTTCAAAGCATCCAAAAGTTCATTCGACTTCAACAAACACTCATGTGCCTTCAACAACATAAGCCTCAATTCCTACACTAAATACAATAATAGTTAATTCAAAAGTAAATCACCAATAACTAGTGTAGGCTAATTTAACTAACTTAACTAACCAGTGTATACTCCTACGATTTCAAAGGAAGGGTGAATTGGGGATTAATTGAAAATCATGAAAATAAAAAACCTGATGGCGCTGAAGTGCAATTTGTTCTCTATCATTGAACGATGGAGATTGTTCCGAACTCCGTTTTGGTTTTTTCCGTTTGCGTTTGCGTTTTGAAGGAGATGAAGAAACGGTGGTTTTGGGGGTTAGGGATTTGAAGAAACGAGGATAGTAGGTGGATGGAGAAACAGTGAAGCGGTTGTAGGAACGATTTAGAATGCGTACGGGATCGATGAAAACTGTGTTTGAATTGGAGAATTGGAGAATTGGTATATACCTCGTCACCGACCTTTTGTTTGAAGCTTCGTTTTTGAGGAGAAAGAAAGGGGTTGGGTTTCAACGTATTTGCTAGTGGAAAAAAATGAAAAGTTTAAAAAAAAAATCTGTTATAACATACTAATTACAACAAATTGAATCAAATAACAAAAGAGTAACATGATGTGGTGGTAAATTGCCTAGCCATTCAATAAAAGGTCTTAGGTTCAAGTCTCAGCTAAGCCAAAAATTAAAAGTATTTTAAACTTTTGGATCATTAATAAAAAAATGCGAAATCTCTTTGTGACGGAATACAAGGACGTCACTAAGCATAAGGGGAATTTTTCGACGGAATAAGTGACGGAATATTTAGATATGGACCAAATCCCTCACAAAATCCATCGCTAGTGACCCCTTAACCAAATCCCTCACAAAATCCGTCACAATTTGCAACGGAATTTATCCCGTCACAAAATTCCATAGCAAAAATGGCCCTTAACCAAATCCCTCACAAAATCCGTCACAATTTGCAACGGAATTTATCCCGTCACAAAATTCCATAGCAAAAATGGAATTTTCTAGTAGTGTATGGTTCTTTTGACTTATTCAACTACTTTAAGGCGTCTTCTAGAGTGGGAGATCTTAATAGGTCTCTCACCGTATGCGAGTGAAAAAACTGTAAGTGCATCGTAGACTCCATCATATTTAATCAATTTCTACTCTTTCTCCTCTCTTACCTCTTCTTTCTTGTTTGTTTCTGCAAGTTTGATTGACCATGGATAAAGTCTCCATCTTTTATCTTGTGTATTTTTGTTTCACTGTTTTACCATTTATTATTGTTATTATTATTTTTTTGAATTTAATTTTCAATCAGAATAATTAATACGTCATTGTGTTCTTTGTTTTTAATCTGGTTTTAAAAACCAAATAAAGAAAGTGAAACGGAAACAATTTAAAACTCAAGAACACATAATTCACAACCCAAATAGAGATTTAACAAGACCCAAAAACCAAGCTTATGATATAAAACAAGCAAGGAACCCACTTATTTCTCTTGGCTAGATTTTCTCCATCGAATCTTGCAGAATGGACTATAAAATATATATGCCCATTGTAATGTTTGAAAGCAACAAGCGGTAATTTCATGGCGGCGGATAGACAGCATGCAGATATTCGACGAGGTGGGTTCTTATCGTTTGTTATAGTTGGACATCTCACTTGACTATAATAGTTCTTGTCGCATAGTCTTTCGAATTGATGGAATAACGTAAAGATCCGGATATACGTTGATGAAAATTATATATGGTACCATCAACATGTTGAAAGTTAAAATGGAAATTGAAGATAACAAACTCTGAATTTCTTTGTAGGTGCCATTTAACATGGGAAGGTTGATTCCTTTCCCACCATGGGAAGGGCAAATTTGGACCATAGATATATTATTAAAAAAATTGAATGGTTGAGATTGTTAACCTTTAACCTTTTCATAACTTTTTGATTTTTAACATTTTCCAAATCAAAACCACACATAGAATAGGATAAATGTTATTTTATTTATTGGGCTTTCTACACAATTTTAATGGGCTTATGTAATGCTAGCCGAAAATCATCAAGCCCAAACGAACATTATATTGAAACCCCCACGTTACACATTTCTGTCTCACCACATATAACAAAAACATTGAGTAAAATTTGGATAAATAAATTTGGATAAATAATTTCAGCCTCCTAAAGTATGTCGGAGCATAGAGCATTGATGAAATATTTTAAAATATTGTTATGGAATTTTAATGTTGATAAAAAGTTAAAAAAAAATTAAAAACTCTTGCTTTAGAACATTAACAATGTGGTAAACATGGATAGAAAATATCATTTAGTGTTGATAGTTACAAAAATATTACTTGGAAATTTGGAATTCAATTGTTTATTTCCCTTTTTTAGGCCTGATTGATATTCACTATGTTTGGATCTAACCCTTCATGCAGTAGAGTTACAATGAAAAAGTAATTAATAGACAACACAAACAATTTTTTACATCAAACGTACCGATGGATGTAGTGGTACAAAGAAACAGAATGATAGTCACAGTACAGATAGATCAAACGTTCAAAACATAAATTTTAAACAAAAGATAAATTGAGCATAATTTAGTGGATTTAAATTACAAACAGATCAAACGATAGTACAATACAAATAGATCAAACTTAGAAATCATAAATTTTAAACAAAAGATTCATTGAACATAACTTAGTAGGTTTAAATTACAAACAAACATAATAATAGTCACAATAGAAGACATAAATTTCAAACAAAAGATCCATTGAGTTAATGAAAGATGTTGTCAAGGTAGCTCTTCAGCTGGGTTAATGTTACCGTGGAATCCAAAGACATTTCAAATGGTCTAAATTGCTTGTAAAACTCGAATTTTGCAAAAGTTTTGTGAGTGGGCAAGTTTTTAATTTCAGATTTTTTTTTTGACGAATTTTTTAATCCAATTTTTTAAAAAGGAAAATAAAATATCGAAATATGACAATTAAATGCAACAAAAGATTGATTTTGTTAATTCTAATATATTATATGTATGTCGAGATATTCCGATGCGATATGTTTATTTATGTTGATGAGATTTTTATATTATATGTTTAATATGAGTTTTATGAAGAAATGTAAGGTTCCGATTGCATGCTAGTCGTTTATTTATTGTTGATTAGTAGTCTCGGAAATCGGGTCCTTATAAGAGTCGTGGGTTTGATTAGTCATTGAACAGTCATCCAATAACTTCCGGTCTAATATTCATTCTGTTAGGGTAAGAGTTGTGAGTTTGATAAGTTATTGAACAATAATCTAAGAACTTTTGGTCTAAGATTCTTTCTGTTAGGGTAAGAGTTGTGAGTTTGATTAGTCATTGAACGATCAACCAAAAACTCTCGGTATAATATTCTTTCTGTTAGGGTAAGAGTTATGAGTTTGTTTAGTCATTGAACAATTAACCAAGTAGTTTCGGCCTAAGATTCTTTCCATTAGGGTTAGGGTACGTTCATGAATTTTTTACTATACACGTGTCATCGAAGAAACGTGTACATCTCTCATCTAAGTTCAAGTTTCGGTCTAACATCTCTTTTATGTATTTCCTTTCCAAAAAAAAATCTCCTTCATGTATTCAACTTAGATACCGTTTGGTCCGACTTTTTTTCTACTTCTCTATAATTTTAAGGAGAAGGTAGGTCAAACATAATATCTATTAAGTACTTACTAAAAAAATATTTCAAACATTTTTTCCCTTCAAAAAATATTTTAACATTTTTTTATTTATTATATAATTGTACAATATTTTGGCAAACAACTTTTAACTTAAAAATAGCTTTAAAACTAAAAAAATAATAAAGTAACAAAACAACTTTAACTTATTTCTTAAAACCCTTAATTTTAACTTTGTTTTAAAGTAACTTTTGGACTGTGAAAAAGTCAGGCTAAACGATGCCTTAGAATTGGACTACAATTGTCAAACATGTACTTCTACTATCTAATTTTAAGTTTATCTAATTTCAAGTAAGCATTCCAGCCAACTTTAAAACGTGTTTATGCTTTATTAATGTTTAACTTCTTGAATTCCATATTACAATCAATATTTATTTTTATTGCAAAGTAACGAGAGGATGAAATCTTCAAGCAACACTGGTTTTAAAGGAGACTGGATTCGTTGTGACAACATGATATGCCGTTGTAACAAGGTAGCAGCAATCAAGGTTTCGACGACGTCGGGAAATCCGAATAGGTTGTTTTACGGGTGTTGAACCCATGACCGAAGATTCTTCTGTTGGTGTGAACTAGGGATGGCAAAGCGGGTCGGCCCGCCCCATTTAGGCCCGCTTAAAACGGGACCAGACGAGCCGAGTCAAATTAGGTGGCCGAGTCCAAAATCTCACCCGCCCCGTTTAGTGGCGGACAAACGAGTTGGCGGGCCGGCCCGCCAAACAAAAAACTTTGTCTTTTAGAGGAAAAAATAAAATTTTTTTAATGCATTTTTTTACAACTTAATTGTTAAAAAAAAAAACTATGTTGCTTTTATCATTTTTTTTGAAGTATATGTTGCTTTTATCATAAAAAAATATAAAAGAATATGCAACGAATATTGTGATAAAAACAAGATAATTAATAAATTGTCGAACTCAACATCATACTTAATAGCAAAATAATAAAAATCTGCCAACATAAAACAAATCCAACAACCAAAATAAATCCAAAAAGATAAAATAAAAAGAAAAAAGAAAAACGAGTTAAGCGGGTCAGTCCGCCCCGCCATGAGTCTGCCCCTTTTTTTCAACGAGTTAAGCGGGACGAGCCAACTATAAAAAGCGAGTTCAAAACTTCGACTCAGCCCGCCAAAAAAAGCGGGCTAAACAGGCCGGCCCGACGGGTTGGGCCCGTTTTGCCATCCCTAGTGTGAACCCATGACTGAAGGAACAGAGACCATGGAAATGACGGGAAACAGTGCGTTGTTTTTGGATGCGAGGATGGCAATGATGGAAGAACAACTACAAAAATTGATTGATGAACGTGAATCTAAGGTTAAAGATTTGAAGAAAGAATTTGCACTACAGATTTCTCCACTAATGAAACGATGGAATACAAAATTATGGCTTTGAAGACTGAAATTGTGGCAGATCTAATTGGTTTTGCCTGATTCAACAACACTTTAACCAAATTCCAAAACTACCATTGTCGAAATTCTCAAGTAATCGAACGAAAGAAGAAGAATTGATGTTTGAAATGAATCTTCGGTTGAGTAATCAAACGAAATTCTTAAGGATGTATGGTACTTCAGAAGAAGAAGAATTGGTTTTTTCTTGAGTTTTGTTATGTTTTGTAAACAATGGATTTTAATGTTTCAGATTAATTATAAAGGATGTAGGTAGTAAAGGTGGGTGAAGTCAGAGGCGTACTTTGTGTTGTTCTGAGAAAAGGGGGAGGTGCAGTAATAGTGTTACAACCAACATTAAAAATCTAAACTGAGTTTTTATTTTTTTTGGACATAGCCAGTGAAAACTGACAGGAAAAGGGACTTTCCCATGGTGGGAAAGAACTCTCCTTTCCCATGTTAAATGACACCTTTTTTTGTAATCATAAATTTAAATTCAATAACTAAAAGGAATAGAAAGGAAACATAGAGGGAAAAACATTTGTAAATGACTGCAATGGCAATGAGTTGGTAGTTGACTAGTCGTAGGTATTTCTTATGTTGGAGATCTGCGATAACGAAAGAAGGATGGGATTGGGGATGAAGAGGAGAGAGAATTGGAAAAGGGACAATAAAATAAAAAAGTATTGGGTGTTGTTGGTGTACACTAAGTATCATATAACTTCACAATCTAATGGTTAGAATTTTTTTCATTCACTCACTTACGATGGGAGACCTATTAAGCTCTCCCACACTAGACTGAGCCCTACTTTAAGGCGCTAATCCTAAGCCGAAATCGGTTGAGTTATTCACCTACTCTTAACATATACTCCCTCTGTTCATTTTTAATTGTCACTTTTGAAGAAAAAATTTCTTCCTTTTTAATTGTCACTTTCAAAGTTCAATGCAACTTTAAATATTTTTTACCAATATTATCCTTAGTTATTTATTACGGGGAAAGAAATATATGAGATGATATATTAAATGAACAAGGCTATTATAGTAAAACTATAAATTATTGTATCAAAAATAGTGACATTAATTAATTGTCTTGGTTTGTATAAAATGTCAAAAAGTGATAATTAAAAAGGAACGGAGGTAGTACTTACTAAGTCAATGTTTGGTTAACATAGCATTTCTCACACACCAATGTTCACTAAGACCATTTGTTGAATGAGACTTTCAACACATAAAGCCTTTGCAAAGGTATATTAAGTGGTGTTGAGAGGTGATGTGGAGGAGAGAGGTGTTGAAGACATTCAACACTTGTTTAAAGCCTGCACCGTGACACGTGGTGCGTGCTGATTGGCTGGCTGGATTTTTCTCATCTTAATAATTTGAACTCAATTATTTCATTGCAAATTAATTTTTTTTACCAAAATTCATGATTTTTTTTGCTCTATAAATAGAGACTTGGTTCATTTGATTTGGACACAGAAAAAAAACCAAGTTTTTCACTATCTTAATCTTATTATTATCCTTCTATTGGCTTTTCTTTTGAAGTTTTTCACTAAAAAATAAATTGTTAAGTGTTTATTATTTTAATTTAATTATAATTGATAATTGTAATTTTATGTAATTATAAAAACAAAAATATAAAATTAAATAAGAATATGAAATAAAAAGTGGTGGGGTATAGTGTGGAATGAAAAACCATTGGAGAGGGTATTTGTTGAATGAGTGTTGAATTATTATTAGAGAAAATGATGTAGAGTGTTGGGAATTGAAAAAGTGGGTATTGAATGAGTGTTGAATGGTAAAACCATTGTAAATGGTTAAAGGTGAATTTTACTAAGCTCCAACTCCAACTAGTAGGAGTTGACTCGTGGTGGTATAGTGTCCTGCCGCGTAAATAAACATACACTAATTAGGCTTAAATGCAGTTTTACCCCCCCTATTTTGACTCAAACTGGATTTTACCCCCCCTATTTTAAAACTCGGATTTTTAGCCCCCCTATTTTATATTTTTCAGGATTTTATCCCCCAACCACATTTTAACACATATTTTTCAGGCCCCTACTGAATGCTTCATTGAAGAGAATTCTGGTTTGCATTGCTTGAAACCCAGGCAACCATGACAGTACTGCAACAGGAGCCATAACAATGATTCCGAATAATATATCGTATAGACGAGCCATCGAAACAACGCCATGCCAAATTATGCTGCGCTGCAAAAATGGCCTAAATACTTGAGCAATCAATAACATACCCCAGCCTGTGGGAATGAATGCTAACAAACTAGTAAAAAGGTCCATGAATTTGAATTGAGTGAATTCCAACAAAGCAAGTATCACAAGTATGGCAAGAACTATGACAAGTGACTGAATCAATCTGTAATAGATGTGATGTTTTGCATCATATTCATTCCTTGCATATGCTACCACCACATAAATACCAAACACAACAACAACATAAATCCATGATAGCAAGTAAACAACTATGCTGGTACTTCCTGCAGCTATGCCGAGCTGGTAGACAATACCGTACTGGAAGACGAAGAAACGGAGGTCTAAAATTATCTCCATAAGCTTTCCCCAAAATCCTGTTACCTTTAGATGATCTTGCTCTTCGTACCACCACTTTTCCCAGCTCTCTTCAGCTTTAGCAAACACACTTCCACGGAACCAAATCCAGTTCATAAAGTTTTCAAAATCGTACACAGTTTTTAACCAGTCAAAACCAGAAGGATTGAACACAAAGGGTGCCATAAACCATGATGCAACCAAAAACCAACTAGAGATGGTCATGGCTAGATAAACATATGTTTTAGTTGATACAGCACTGTGTGATGCATAAATTACTAATATTAACCCCAATTCAGTTTTAAAATATAAAATAGGGGGGCTAAAAATCCTGAAAAATATAAAATAGGGGGGCTAAAAATCCGAGTTTTAAAATAGGGGGGGTAAAATCCAGTTTGAGTCAAAATAGGGGGGGTAAAACTGCATTTAAGCCCACTAATTATTATTGAGAGTAATAAGTAAAATAAAATTGGGGAGACTAATCAACTTAAACTTTGGTATTATTGAGAGTAATTAGTGAAATTTTAACTAGGCTTTGGTATTAACTAGGCTTCATTACGGGTGATTCTCATTTTAATCTTTTTAAAATTTTAAAAATCAAAACTAATTTTAGTTTTGAAATTCAGTTCTTAGTTGAGTTTTAGTTTTTATTTTTGATTTAAGTCACTTTATTTTTTCGCATCACTATGAATTAACTCAATATAATAAAAAATTGAAAACAAACTATAAGAAAAATTTAAATCATAAGTAGTTCAAACAGCCACAATAATAATAACAACATTAATCTCCTAAAAAAATAACAACATTAGTAAGTATTCATATCTTAGTCCAAGCATAACAATAAAAAATTCATATTCATGTCTTAAGCCAAATATAAGATACTATTCATGTCTTAGTCCAAATATACATATAAATATTCGTGTCTTAATCAAAATATAAAGATAAATACTAATGTCTTAATCCAGATATGCATAATCAGTTAATCACAAATATTCAAAGATTGAAGAAAGTATCTTTCTTCCAAATACACTGACAAAGTGACAAGAAGCAAAGTAACCGTGTTTTTTTTTAAAAAAAAAACAGAGAAAAAAGAGGAAGGGAAAAACCAGTATTTTTATTAGTATAAGAATTCAAGACTCGAGAAGAGTCCAGCCCAAATAAAATACAAGTTTTTTACTTCACAAACAAGTAATGATACAAACAGAGCAGACTGCACCACCACAAAAACAAATCAAAACCTTATAAATGGCAGTACCAGTAGATTTTACTCTATGAAAATGGAAAATTTCAATCTTATGCTTCAAGATGATAACGCAGAACTTTCATTAATTTTGAGGAAAATCAAGTTACATTTGAGTACTATTTATTTTACAAAATTTGCATGATTTGAAGCACTCCTCTAAAACTATTGACTAATAAGTCATTTAATGTTAGTACCTGGTATCATTATTGTGCAAAATGAGAGAAAATATAATGCATAGTTTGAATAAATCGTTTAACTAGATTGCCATAAACTATATTGTTTCACCCAAAAGTGATCCAAGACTTAGAGTAGTATCAAGGTACTAATTGGCAAAGCCAACCATTTGAAAATGATAGCTATACAACTTTAAGATCATAAGTCTATAAACACTAAACAGTCATTTTAGATCCTCATATTTCTCATACAAAGACCATTCAATGATCTAGAGCTAGCAAACTCCAACCTATCTCTGGTACCTACTTTTGTACAAATGTTGCATACATAGTTAAGACCTACAAGAAGATCAACCATTGCAGCTTCAGTTTTTGCTTGATTTGCATAATAAAGAGTTTGGACTGGTAAAATGTTTGCTTTTACAAATGAATGCTCCTTCTCAAAATTTCTCTCAGAATGCAAACTTATGGTGTTGTGTGCAAGTGGAGCCAACCATTCTAATATCTGCGTGAGTACTGAGCTTGATTTTGCTGCAAGGTCTGCATCATGAACGGATGAAGATTTGCTTTTTGCACGACATTTGAGCTTAGCCCTCAGAACAATTCTTATAGTAGTTGGAAGCATATTGTACAAATCATCTCTTGCTTTCAAGTCAATTGAGTCACGCGATGATGCCATCTTTTCGATCAATACAATCATATTTGCATAGCGTAGGGCTAAAGCTGCACCACCAAGAGTAAATGAAGCTGGCTTTAACCTGTTGTTGAGGCATAATTTAGAATATATTCTAATTCTGTTGGAGAGAGATGATTTATCCATTGTTTTCATTTTGTCAACATGTTTCATATGAGAATCAGTCAACCTCATAGAACCACCATAACCATCAGTCTGCACACAACTCTGTATGACAGGAGAATTGCTTGTAACAGACATGCAACTTTTGAATGGCCCTATATTTCCTAACTGCTTGCTTTCGGAACGTTTGTGCTTTCGACCTTTATCTGGTGGATGAAGAGCCTTCTTATGTTCCTTGTTTCTTTTGCTCTTGTCAAATGAAAAGTATGGCCTCCTTCCAACAGAACCTGAGTTGAGTCCATTGAGATCATTCTCGGAAGGATAAATGGAAGAATGCATAAAAACAGAAAAAGATTGACTGCGCAGAAGATTGTTAGCATTCATAATCTGTGAGTCAGCTTCTTGCTGTAAAGATGGTAGGTGATTATTTCCAAACACAAATATGATCCTCTCCAGTACTGTAAATAGTGATTTTAGCAGCAACCGGACAATGTAATCATAACTTTTATTCCATGGAGACATGTCTCTTAGATTCCTCACTTCCTGACGCTGACATGCGACCTTCTTCTGAAACTCGAGCAACTTTACCCGATGCAGTTCAGGATTCGCTTGCATTCTTCTGAAAGTCTGTTCAACCTCTGCTAGTACTTCAAGCTCTTCACAAAATTGTGTCGTGGAGGCCACAAATTTTTCCATTTTCTTCACTTTTGTCTCCATCTTTTTCCATTTATACTCCCACCCTGACCATTGAATATAATTTTGAACCGGATTACAAACAAAATGTTCAAACCGATGATAAACCGGATCCGCGCACCTCTTACTTAACCTAACAACTGATTTTGCTATAGATTGAAAGTTATCAAGTATATCATTCAATACAAGCTCCATCAAGTAATCATCATCCTCAGAAACTAACTTTTTGATCCCAACAGAGTTCACTATCTCTTCCCTCAAATTCAACACCTCCCAATCACTCAAAGACTGCCACAAATTAGTCATCTTAGACATCAAACTCGCAACTTCTAACGCCAAAATTCCAACTACCTGCCTTGTTATCTAAAACATTCTTGCGCGAGACCGGCCACAAAGAATTGAGCCATGACCCATTCACCATTTCACCTCTCATTGATTTCACTGTATCCAATTCACCAAATCAATAATCTAATACACACTCAGTATCCTGAAATCAATCAAACCCATAACTAAAAATTAGAAATTTAAATGAAACTCATAAGAAGTTATTAAACCACTTGGATATAGAGCATAGACTAAGATAGTAATAATACTGCAATATTATCAAGGAAAAAAAATTATATTTAAAAAAAAAAAAAAAAAAACTAACCCTCAATTGTTATTTTGTTCATGTATATGGTTGGTAAATGTTTGATTTGAAACAAACTCATGAAAAGATTTGGGTCTTCACAGGTTGAAAATCAAAAGGCAGTTATAAAAGTTGAAATATTTTGTCTAGTTTTGTTGTCATTCACCAGATTTCAAAAAAAGGAACAAATACTAAAAAAAACAAAACAAAAACATACCTCTCATGAGAAAGAATAGATTAGAGCATCTGGTTGTTCATGATTTGAGAGTGTTATGTGGAGATGTCACTTTGGTAATACTGTTAGAACGTTTGGATTTCAACGATTCCACTTTGTCAACAACGTTTAATTTAACTTTAACTTTAACTTTAACTTTGCTTTAAAGGTTACTTTGAAAATTTTGGTGGTGGGACCACATGGTTTGGTTGGTAATAGTTTGGTTAGAGATATGTTTTTCTTTAACTTCTCCGTCGTCTTGTTGTGTAGTATCAGACAGTTGGGGAATTTTTTGAAGAGTAACGAATGCATTGGCTGCTACAATTTCTACCAACAAATATTACAATTTGTTACTAGTTCATCTCAATTTATTTATAAATAATATTTCTGTTCTGAATTAGACCAAGATCATATTCGACTACATAAAAGATCATATTCGGATTACCAGCAAGCCGCATAATCCAAAGGCTCTAGCTGACTTTGAGCATTAAAGTTTATATAGTAAACTACCTTCTCTAGTGAGCGGGCCGTCCTCCGTCGTATCTGAACAACTCTAACTAACATCTTCAAATCCACTCCAATCAATGTCCAAATTTTATTTATGTAATTGTTTAAATATTTAAATGTTGATATTTTATTAATGTATCTTTTATATTAACAACGTCAACGTGTCAGTGTCATATGTAACGTCAGAATCATAGATAGAGCCGGTAAATGTAACTCACTATTATCATTTGGTTTGGATCAAGATTAATTAAGTTTGAGATAGAGCTCATAGCTTTCACTTATTCAATTTTTCGCCCCCATCTAAATAGTTTATTTAAACATTCATTTATCTCTCAAATTCACTGTTGGAACACTAGTGAATATGAGTGGAAGTTGGAAGGAATAAACACATGTCCCTTGGGAAAGAACTAATGTTGGTATGAATTGAAAAATGTCTCACATTGGATAGGACATACCCACTAGTAGTGTTTATATAAGTGGGGGGTGACCTCCAAGGGTGTGCCCTTGGGGTACCCACTTTTGCGAACGGGTGAGCGCTTACGGAAATATATATAACACGAGCGACGCCGCCGTCCGGCCGGGGCCGGGCCGGGTGACCTCACATCCGTTGTACTCAACGGGAACCTCTTAGTCGGCTCAGGCTTAAAATGGTTCGATGTTTTACTTACGTGTTTAAATATGTATAAAAGGAAATATATAAAAGACATAATGCGGGATAAAGAAAGAGATAAAAACAAACGAAAAGGGAAAAACAAGTTTTTTATTAATGGGCTTGACAAGATGTCGATCTTGCTCCTACGTATCTCCCGGTAGTCGGAGAATTCAAAGCGTACGTAGTTCTTTGGTAGAAAAACGTTTGTATGTTGATTCGTTTTAGTTAAAAAAAGGTTTGATCGCGTCCGAGCGAAAAAGTTTGAAAAAAAAGAAAAAGTGTAATGAAATTAAGTGTCAACTGCTCGGGTTGTTGCCGAACTGGCCATTGACGACAAGAAAGTAAAAGTCAGCTGCTCGGGTTGTTGCCGAGCTGGCCACTGACGACAATGCATGAAAATAAATGATTTGATGAAAAAGTTTTACGCTCGGACGTGAGCAAAGGTTTTAAAAACGTACGAAGACGTACAAAGTTTTAAAATGGTGAAAGATGGACGCTAGGCGATAAGCTCGCGCGAGGCGTGAATGTTTTTTAAATAAATAAACAAAAGACAAACGCACTGAGGCGAAAAATTCGCGCAAGGCGTGAAAAGGTTAAAAATAAAAACGCGCAAGGCGCGAAAGGTTCGGATTGACCACGAGGGCCAAGAAAAAGGGTAAAAATGGCCACAAAGGGGCCAATGGAAAGTTTAGCGTACTTGACGCGTCAAGGGTGGAATGACGATTGCCCGAGCGACGAGACATACGTCACGCATTCGTGCAATCGAGGTTTGGGGAGACATACGTCAAGCCATTCCCGTTTCATTCAAGTTTGGTTTTGTCACTCTAAGGAATCTCAAAGGGAACCGAAGCTTTAAAAGGATACATGTAAAAGAAAAGAAAACATGAACAAATTTGTTGTTCGATTTTATTAAAAATCATGAACGTGGCTTGTTGCTCAAGTTATTGAAACTCAAGAACAAGTTTGGTTCAAGTTTGAATGGCAAACACAATCATAAAACATGCAAAACGTTGGAAAGTTCACAAGTTCGGCCCAATTCGAGCTTGGTTAAAAAAAGTGAGCAAACTCGGCTTGAGTTCGCGTTTGGATTGAAAATCATGAACAACATGGTTGTTCAAGTTTGTTTTGAAATAGACGAACTTAGCTTGTTGCTCAAACTTGGTTTTTGAAAATATTAAGAACAAAACTTGTTTCACAAGTTATTCAAAATTTGTCGCACGAACTTGTGAAATCTTCAAAGTTGTGCAAGATCATGAGTTGGGTTTGGACCAAAATGGTTTTAACCCTCTTTAGGTTCTGAATCAAGGGCTAGAATCCCAAAAATTTGGCATTTGAATGCCTGATTCATGTTCTGAATTTCACATACTTCGCAGAGCAACCAGAACTTGGCTCTGCGAAGTCAGGTTCTGGTGTGTTCGCAGTGCGAGCAAGGCTTGGCTCTGCGAAGTATGCGAATTTCTTAACTCAGAAGCTGTTTCTGAACAGAAGTTCAGAAACTGCTTCTAAGCAAGATTCAGAACCTAAAGGAGGTTAAGAAACTTGACAAAAAGGAAGAAAAAAGGGTGAAAAAACACAGTTTTAAAGCTTGGCCCCTTTGAGGTCCTTTTTGAGGTTCAAAGGAGGTTTTGGTTCACAAAGCGAAATTGGACAAAGCAAGATATGTAAACAGCATATACAATAGAAAAGAAAGGTTATAGGAGACTTACAGAACTCCTAGCAATGCTTGAATAAGACTGGAAGTAGCTTGCTTGCTTTGTGAGGGGTTATGAACAAGGTTCAAAGTGTTTGTGATGGACTGATTTTGTGCTGCAATGCAAGGGATTTTTGGTGTGAAATTCGTGTGTATTGGCTCTCTGAATTGGTATGTTTTTGACTGGTTTTCAATGTGTTTTTTGTTGTATTCTATTTGGTGTGAAATCCTAGTGCCTTGCATTCCCTTTTATAGGCATAAATGCAAATCTTTGCAATGATGAACAATGATGAATAAAATCCTAAAACACTAGCTGATCATGAGCTAAACTCAGGCTAGAACACTTTGCATTTAATGCTAATGGATAGGAATTGCTTTGCCTTGTGCCAAGGGGCAAGGTCTTGACTGATCTCAGCCACAAATGCTATTGATTCTAGAAGGTAATGATGGTAAAATCTGTAAAACAGGGCAGCTGCAAAAGGGATGATTCTTGGGATCAAACCTTGCAATCTTGGAAGGTCAAACAATCAAAACGTGTACTGCCATGTACAGGGAGATTGGGGGAATCAAAATCAGCATGTGGGCTTATGTGTGGGAGGAGAAATTCAGGTCAAAACAGGGCATGTCACACAGCTTTTTTGCAACATAAACCACTTGGGATTGACTGGTTTTGGCAGGGAAAAAGGGAAGGAAATGGATCAAGCAGCTGGCTGGCATGTTTAGGTTGGGTGAGGGGTCAATTTGGGGGGACAAAAACTGACCAAGGATAGCCAATTTGTTTGATCACATGAGAGGTTGGAAGAAAGTTCTTCTTTCCTTTTACCTTTAATGTCACACATTAAATCTTGTTTTGCTGCACCAAATCAGTCACAAAATAACAGGAAGACGAGTAATAATGCTACTAATGATAATTGTAGTTGAAAGCAAAAAAGATAAACAACTGTATAAAAATCTGCAGAATTTTCGCAGAGGTCGCAGTGCGAAGGTGAGTTCGCACTGCGAACTTTACTTTTTTTGATTTTTTTCTATAAAAAAAAAAGGTTAAAAATGGGGAAATAAATAATAAAAAACAATAATAATAATAATGATAAAAATGCAAATGGCAATGAAAATGAATAAAAATAGTAATGACAATAATAATGAAAATGATGATAATAAATAAAACTTAATAATATTAAAAGATAAAACTAATAGTAATAAAATAATAATGATATTATTAAAGGAAAATAAAATAACATAACAATAATAATATTAAGGATAATGATGATGATATAAAATATTATAGCAATAATAAAAATAATAAAAGGTAAAAAATAAATAATGAGATAATAAAAATATAACACCCATAAAAAATATAAGTCAAAAAATGGGGTATGACAGATGCCCCTATTTAAGTTTCTTCGTCCCGGAGGTTGAAAATGTGATTTGAAATGGACGGGCCGAAGGGACTTAAATATAGAGTACGCCATTTTTTGACTAAATATTTTCCCGAGTTATAAATGCTATAAATGCATGCAATGCAAATGTTATGAATGCTTGTAATGTAACTATGGATGCAAAAGATAATAAAAAGGAAGACCACACTGGGGACATGTGTCAGCTATTCGGGTGGTCACCGAACTGCCACTGACAACAAAGAATGAAAAGGTAAATGCCAGCTGTTCGGGTTGTTGCCGAACTGGCCACTGGCGACAAAAGAATGAAAAGAATGTCAACTGTTCGGATGTTGCCGAACTTGCCATTGACGACAGAAAAAAGAAATGTCAACTGTTCGGATGTTGCCGAACTTGCCATTGACGACAGAAAAAAGAAATGTCAACTGTTCGGATGTTGCCGAACTTGCCATTGACGACAGAAAAAAGAAATGTCAACTGTTCGGATGTTGCCGAACTTGCCATTGACGACAGAAAAAAGAAATGTCAACTGTTCGGATGTTGCCGAACTTGCCATTGACGACAGAAAAAAGAAATGTCAACTGTTCGGATGTTGCCGAACTTGCCATTGACGACAGAAAATAAAATGTGAAAGATGTCAGCTGTTCGGATGGTTACCGAACTTGCCACTGACGATACTGGGGATGCGGCTGACAAGCCGTTCCTTACAAAAAATGCCCCTTCAATCGGGGAGAAAGAATGCACAAGCTGTTCATTGAAGAACTTGCCACTTGGCACAACACTGGGGAGTACGCGCAAGCTGTTCATTAAAGAACTGTCACTTGGCGTAAAGACTTGACAAAAAGACGCGCAAGCTGTTCGTTTGAACTGCAACTTGGCGTAAAAGGATGACATCTCTGAACCAGAAGGACTGGGGATGACACTAGGAAAAAAGAATTCACGAATTGCTCGCGATTGTTTGGTGAGACTCATGATGGTTAGAAATAACCATGTATGACATGCTGTATGCATATGTATGAATGCATGAATGTACGACTGTCACTGAGGACGTCATGTGAGGGATGAATTTGTACTGGGGATACCCAACTTGTTTGTTAAGGAATTGCCCCTGGATGCATGCTAATGAATGATTATGATATGATGCATGAATTATGCTGACCTGAGGGATGACAGACATCACGTGGGACGCTGGGGAACTATGGTTTGAATGCCGAGCAAAGTCGGGCTTGGATGATGTAAGACTCCACTGGGGGTATGCCAATAAGATTGGGCTTCGCTTGTGAATTCACTGGGGATATAAGGATCATTTTGGAAGCATGATCGATATCCAGCTTTGATGCCAATGGTAATTGGGCTTGTGAGAATAGAACAAATATTGACTTCCCGGGGAATTGGTAGTCCATTGGGGACTGTGCTAATCCGCTGGAGAGAAGAACTGGCGATTCCGTCGGGAATGCTTATGCCTTGGTCGGTCTTTGCCTGAAGGGTCCTTTCGGGCTCTTAACTCACTGGGGAATTTTTGTTTAATTCACCAAGGATTCTGTTGGGGGATTCCTTTTTTGCGATTGACCATGCTTGGCCTGCGAAGCGTTATCTGCTTTAAGGATAGACATTGATGTTCACTCCGAGTATTCGCAAGTTCGAAAAGGAATGTGTTTGTTATTGGATAAAAATGAAAGACTCATGTAATAAATTTTGGAAAAGTTTTTTTTTTTTTTTTTAAAAGTACTATCATCAAGAATAAAAATGAATGAAAGAAACATGACAAAAGATGTAAAGAAAGTTGTGAAATGAAATTTATTGAAGGGGTGGTAGCCTGCCAAAGGCGTGGCTCCTTTGGTGGTTGAGGGTGACCGGGCCCTTTGTAGGGGACCAACAAATGATGATTGGGCTTTTTGTGAATTGTGGGGAGAGCACTAAGCATGGTTGGGCCCTTTGAATAATCGTGCACTGGGCACAGTTGGGTTTTATGGGTGTCAAAGAGAATTGGGCTCTTGTTTTGTTTGGATGCCGAGCGAGGTCGAGCATTAATATGTGGATGCCGAGCGAGGTCGGGCTTTGATATGTGGGTGCCGAGCGAGGTCGGGCTTTGATATGTGGGTGCCGAGCGAGGTCGGGCTTTGATATGTGGGTGCCGAGCGAGGTCGGGCTTTGATATGTGGGTGCCGAGCGAGGTCGGGCTTTGATATGTGGGTGCCGAGCGAAGTCGGGCTTTGATATGTGGGTGTGATTCATGTGAAATTTGCGCATGCTGTTTTAATGCCCCCATTGTTCCGAGATTGCTCTGAAAAATTTGAAATAAATACCACACAAAAGGTTATATTATACATTTCAAGTTAATAACATGTACATTAATGAACCAACCTATCACTCATTTATGTAGACGAACAAATTGAATATCATGTAGGGGGTATTGAACACTCATCCGGTAAGTTTGTTAACATTCCGATCGAGTTATGTGTCCATCTGATCATCGTTTCTAAAAGTACAAAAGCATTGATCACAAGGTCTTTAAGGGTTGTAATTTGGCTGGGTTACAAAAGAAATGTCATATGTGGGGAACTTGAATTCAAAAGGTTAAGCAAGAAGGAACATTCTTTTCAGATTACACACCTCCCTTTTTATTAGATCACAAACTTTGATGTTTTCACAAATATTTGCCTTTGATCCTGACAACCTCTTGATGTACTGATTTTTTCTCTTTTTCTTTCTCTTTTGAGATTTCTTGATTTGTTTTTCTTTCCTTTTTTCTTTCTTCCTGATTGTCAAGATCCTTTATGAAACTTATTATTTCTTGGCTTTCACAACCCCTTTTTTCTTTTAACTGAATCAAAAGTAAAGCCCTAATTGAATGTTCCTTCCTCCTTTAGCAAGGGACAATAATCACAATGGTTGAGGGTTCAAAAATTGAAAGAAAATATCAGAATTTAGTGACGATTTAACCATGAATTGAAAAAGAGATTTTCTCTTTTTTTTTTACAAACTCCGGCAATCATATTAAGCAATTGAGCTTTATGAGAGTTGGCAGTTTGCCGTCAATAATTCTGCTTCATTTGGTTCAAAGGGTTGACAGATGCTCACTGCTCACAGGGTGGGCTTTTTGTGGTCAAATGTTTTCACTCATATTCAAGAAATGCCTTGATCATGCCAATGTTTTTATACAATTTAAAACAACATTTAGATTTAACATAAAAAGATCGAGTTAACAAAATGCCGGTCTCCTGCATATGTAAAATAAATTTGAGGTTTCCTCACATTTGGGCTGGTTCTAAATGGCTCATTGAATAAACATGTTAACAACACAAATTGTATGACATAGCTTTTACATTAAGTATATATCTTCATTTTGAGTTTAATCATATAAGAACAGGAAGCATGCATTTAGCTTTGCGCAAATTGATCAAAATTATCAATACCAATTACCCGTGGCTAAGTTAATGAACTTTGGCTTAATCCGTGGTTAAGAAAAAATGTCAATTTCAAATCACCAACAATTCATAGTAAACAATGACATTCAACGCACATTAAGACTAAACATGCATAAATAACAATAATCAAAAGGCCAGATAATAAGAGAAAGAGTACGTAGTACAAATATGGATACAAAGTGTTAAACATAGCAAGAGTGTATGAGAAAATGAAATAACATAAACATAAAAACATGAGAAAACATCAAAAAAAAGGGGGGGGGTCACTCAAGGAGTGAGAGCCTCATCATCCTCCGTCTCCTCGTCCTCGTCGTCCTCGTCCTCATCCTCATCCTCATCCTCATCCTCATCCCCCTGGCCTCCTGCCGCTGTGCCACTGCCTCCAGCCTCTGAATGCTCCGGCCTATCCCCGGGCCAACGACCGTGAGCTGCGAACATCTCGGGCGTCGGTATCTGGTCATCGGGATCTGTCGGCCTCCCTAGCTGCCTCTGGAGGCGATACATGGAATCATGCATCATGGTCATGTACCGATGAGAGGAAGCATTCTGCTCCAATATGAAAGTGCAAGTGCGACAATCCCCTGATGCTGGTGGAGGCCTAGGCCGTGGCTGCTGTGCCCTCGCCGCTCTCCTCCCCGTGCAATGTCTGGAAATATACTCGTCCGTGATAGGGTTCTTAATGGTTTCGGACACGTGGGGAGGAATGGCGACTCGGGCTTCCCGGCAGAGTCCCATGATAAGACCCGGGAAAGCAAGCGGGCACATCTTCTTGGCCGGTGGCTTGATGCCACTCTCGACCACTATCTTAATCTCCTGACAAATAGCCCTGGCCACATCTACTTGTTTACCGGTGAGGATATAGTAGATAAGGGGGGTGACATCCATGGTAGTGGAGGAGGTATGGCTTTTGGGCTTTATGTTGTGGATTATGAGGTGAAAAATGACTTGGGCGTAAGTGGTAAGGTTGCCTTTGAGGGCTCTAGTGGGTTGCCCTGCTGCGTTAAGCTCATATCCTTTTCCGGATTGGAAAATGGTTTGAGCATAAAGATCGTGGTTCCAATTACCACGATTTTGGTGCTTATGGAAAGCACACAGCTCGTCATTTTCTAATTGAAAAGGGTTGTGGAGGTATGCATTGATGGCGTCGCGATCGAATCTAATGACCCGACCGCGTACCATAGTCCGATATGTGAATTCCCCCTCCGGATCCACGGGGATGGCATTCGCGTAAAACTCCCGGATTATGTCGTAGTTAAGGTTAAGGGGAGGGTTCACCAAGACTTCCCACCGGCGATGGTTTATCAATCGGGCCAACTCTCGCCAAGTGCCCTGCTCGCTTATGATGAATTGTCTTTCCGGCCAGAAGGTTCTGCCAAGAAGTTCTTCGTATCTTTCCTGGTTCCGCAGACTTAGGAAGCGAGAGGCATCGAATCCCCCTTGGGGTCTGGATCCGGATGCCTCACCCCTCGAGCGTTTTCCCATTGGTTTTGGGGCCATCTGCAAGAAAAAGGAAAAGTCAGTGGATAGCATACATGATTAAAAGTGATATGAGGTGAAACAAATGGAATTGGAAGGCATAAATAAGGAAAACATGTGTTCTGTTTCTGCTACAGTCGCACTGCGAACACATGGTCGCAGTGCGAAGCCATGCGAAAATTCTGGGCTGCCCAGAAGGATGGGTCGCAGTGCGAAGTTCATCTTTGCTCTGCGACCCTGACAGAACAAATCCAAAAAACCCTGGATAACTACCCTATACTCTTAAACTAAACTCTAAACAAAGCATGTTAGATGAATGATTAAGGATAAATGCATGGGTAATGGTTACAACTAACATGGCAACTTGTTTTGATCTAATTTCTATAAAATGGGTAGAGTGGATTTCGTATAAGATTATTCACAGATGGGAAAGGAAATGAGCTTCCCTTAACTACCCATAACATACATTTACTAGATTATAACTTATTCCTAGCATGGCAAGAAAAAAAAACAGGAACTAATTACAATCCTTAAACCCTAAAATGGAAGTTTAAAAGGTTTAGCAAAACCTAAGACCCATAACACGAATCAGAAATAAAGCAGGATAGAGAAGAGGAATCGTACCTTACTGCTTGCAGAGAAGAGTAATTTTTACTTGGATTAGGAAAGAGGAAGAAAAAAAAATGGAGAAATGGGTATGATTTTGTTTTTGGAGAGTTGTTTTTTGTGAAAAAGAAAAGTTGCTTTTTTTTTAGTTTTATACAAGTTTAATAATAAAATAACGGTTAGATAAGAGATAGTGGAAATAAGTGGTTGGAGGGAGTTAATGCTGATTAGTGAATTTTGAAATCTGGGCTGACAAAATTCGCAGGGTTCGCACTGCGAAGTAAGTTTGCTCTGCGAACCTCAAAATCAACTTCGCAGTGCGAATATACCTTTGCTCTGCGAAGTGCTCGAATTTTTGAAAAAAGAAACTCCCTCTCAACACAATGGTCATTTTTATTTCAACTATAATTATGCATATAAAATAACAAGTAAATAAATGCTGATTGCCCCTGATGGAAAAACAAAACACAAAGTAACAAGCATGAGTGAATGTGAATGGGTGGTGTGCAAGGGTGTAATATGTAGGTTCAAAATTTCCCCCCATCCTCACGTGTAGGCTCTAATAGGTAAGATTCCTAAGAAGAGGTCCTTAGAGTCATTAACCTCATATGGAATTAGGGTTGTCTATGGACATACGTCGACATGACTTCAATTAATTCCATATGAGAATCTCGTCTAAGCGGGGTTGGGCATCCTACCTCACGGACATACGTCAACGCGGGCTTCCGCACACAACCTCCTGCTAACTTAGTTTTTTCTCGAGCTCGGGTAGAGAGCCTCACACGTCCGGCATTAACCCGAACAATGTGGAGTAACATCGCTCAAGTAACCCCCACAATTGAGATATATATGAATATGAAGCACAAATGATATATATATATATATATATGCAAAGTATAAGAATAAACAAGACAAATAATGACAAGAAAACATAAATCACGTAAGTAAAATGAACCAATTAGCCTAAAAGCCGACTGAGATAGGCTTGACTCGTTTGTGCAAAAACAAAGTGTTTTATGCAAGTCCCCAGTGAAGTCGCCATTTCTGTCGCGTCGAATTTCGGATGTCAAGCTATTGGGGAAGCTTTGAATCCCTAATTCTAAATTACGACTGAACTTTTAATTTTTCGGGGAAAAAAAGGAAAAAAGTTCTAAATTACCTTGAGAAAATATTTTAGGTTCGAAAGTCGATTATGCGAGGGGAAGGTATTAGCACCCCTCACATCCGTTGTACTCAACGGGAACCTCTTAGTCGGCTTAGGCTTAAAATGGTTCGATGTTTTACTTACGTGTTTAAATATGTATAAAAGGAAATATATAAAAGACATAATGCGGGATAAAGAAAGAGATAAAAACAAACGAAAAGGGAAAAACAAGTTTTTTATTAATGGGCTTGACAAGATGTCGATCTTGCTCCTACGTATCTCCCGGTAGTCGGAGAATTCAAAGCGTACGTAGTTCTTTGGTAGAAAAACGTTTGTATGTTGATTCGTTTTAGTTAAAAAAAGGTTTGATCGCGTCCGAGCGAAAAAGTTTGAAAAAAAAGAAAAAGTGTAATGAAATTAAGTGTCAACTGCTCGGGTTGTTGCCGAACTGGCCATTGACGACAAGAAAGTAAAAGTCAGCTGCTCGGGTTGTTGCCGAGCTGGCCACTGACGACAATGCATGAAAATAAATGATTTGATGAAAAAGTTTTACGCTCGGACGTGAGCAAAGGTTTTAAAAACGTACGAAGACGTACAAAGTTTTAAAATGGTGAAAGATGGACGCTAGGCGATAAGCTCGCGCGAGGCGTGAATGTTTTTTAAATAAATAAACAAAAGACAAACGCACTGAGGCGAAAAATTCGCGCAAGGCGTGAAAAGGTTAAAAATAAAAACGCGCAAGGCGCGAAAGGTTCGGATTGACCACGAGGGCCAAGAAAAAGGGTAAAAATGGCCACAAAGGGGCCAATGGAAAGTTTAGCGTACTTGACGCGTCAAGGGTGGAATGACGATTGCCCGAGCGACGAGACATACGTCACGCATTCGTGCAATCGAGGTTTGGGGAGACATACGTCAAGCCATTCCCGTTTCATTCAAGTTTGGTTTTGTCACTCTAAGGAATCTCAAAGGGAACCGAAGCTTTAAAAGGATACATGTAAAAGAAAAGAAAACATGAACAAATTTGTTGTTCGATTTTATTAAAAATCATGAACGTGGCTTGTTGCTCAAGTTATTGAAACTCAAGAACAAGTTTGGTTCAAGTTTGAATGGCAAACACAATCATAAAACATGCAAAACGTTGGAAAGTTCACAAGTTCGGCCCAATTCGAGCTTGGTTAAAAAAAGTGAGCAAACTCGGCTTGAGTTCGCGTTTGGATTGAAAATCATGAACAACATGGTTGTTCAAGTTTGTTTTGAAATAGACGAACTTAGCTTGTTGCTCAAACTTGGTTTTTGAAAATATTAAGAACAAAACTTGTTTCACAAGTTATTCAAAATTTGTCGCACGAACTTGTGAAATCTTCAAAGTTGTGCAAGATCATGAGTTGGGTTTGGACCAAAATGGTTTTAACCCTCTTTAGGTTCTGAATCAAGGGCTAGAATCCCAAAAATTTGGCATTTGAATGCCTGATTCATGTTCTGAATTTCACATACTTCGCAGAGCAACCAGAACTTGGCTCTGCGAAGTCAGGTTCTGGTGTGTTCGCAGTGCGAGCAAGGCTTGGCTCTGCGAAGTATGCGAATTTCTTAACTCAGAAGCTGTTTCTGAACAGAAGTTCAGAAACTGCTTCTAAGCAAGATTCAGAACCTAAAGGAGGTTAAGAAACTTGACAAAAAGGAAGAAAAAAGGGTGAAAAAACACAGTTTTAAAGCTTGGCCCCTTTGAGGTCCTTTTTGAGGTTCAAAGGAGGTTTTGGTTCACAAAGCGAAATTGGACAAAGCAAGATATGTAAACAGCATATACAATAGAAAAGAAAGGTTATAGGAGACTTACAGAACTCCTAGCAATGCTTGAATAAGACTGGAAGTAGCTTGCTTGCTTTGTGAGGGGTTATGAACAAGGTTCAAAGTGTTTGTGATGGACTGATTTTGTGCTGCAATGCAAGGGATTTTTGGTGTGAAATTCGTGTGTATTGGCTCTCTGAATTGGTATGTTTTTGACTGGTTTTCAATGTGTTTTTTGTTGTATTCTATTTGGTGTGAAATCCTAGTGCCTTGCATTCCCTTTTATAGGCATAAATGCAAATCTTTGCAATGATGAACAATGATGAATAAAATCCTAAAACACTAGCTGATCATGAGCTAAACTCAGGCTAGAACACTTTGCATTTAATGCTAATGGATAGGAATTGCTTTGCCTTGTGCCAAGGGGCAAGGTCTTGACTGATCTCAGCCACAAATGCTATTGATTCTAGAAGGTAATGATGGTAAAATCTGTAAAACAGGGCAGCTGCAAAAGGGATGATTCTTGGGATCAAACCTTGCAATCTTGGAAGGTCAAACAATCAAAACGTGTACTGCCATGTACAGGGAGATTGGGGGAATCAAAATCAGCATGTGGGCTTATGTGTGGGAGGAGAAATTCAGGTCAAAACAGGGCATGTCACACAGCTTTTTTGCAACATAAACCACTTGGGATTGACTGGTTTTGGCAGGGAAAAAGGGAAGGAAATGGATCAAGCAGCTGGCTGGCATGTTTAGGTTGGGTGAGGGGTCAATTTGGGGGGACAAAAACTGACCAAGGATAGCCAATTTGTTTGATCACATGAGAGGTTGGAAGAAAGTTCTTCTTTCCTTTTACCTTTAATGTCACACATTAAATCTTGTTTTGCTGCACCAAATCAGTCACAAAATAACAGGAAGACGAGTAATAATGCTACTAATGATAATTGTAGTTGAAAGCAAAAAAGATAAACAACTGTATAAAAATCTGCAGAATTTTCGCAGAGGTCGCAGTGCGAAGGTGAGTTCGCACTGCGAACTTTACTTTTTTTGATTTTTTTGTATAAAAAAAAAGGTTAAAAATGGGGAAATAAATAATAAAAAACAATAATAATAATAATGATAAAAATGCAAATGGCAATGAAAATGAATAAAAATAGTAATGACAATAATAATGAAAATGATGATAATAAATAAAACTTAATAATATTAAAAGATAAAACTAATAGTAATAAAATAATAATGATATTATTAAAGGAAAATAAAATAACATAACAATAATAATATTAAGGATAATGATGATGATATAAAATATTATAGCAATAATAAAAATAATAAAAGGTAAAAAATAAATAATGAGATAATAAAAATATAACACCCATAAAAAATATAAGTCAAAAAATGGGGTATGACAGATGCCCCTATTTAAGTTTCTTCGTCCCGGAGGTTGAAAATGTGATTTGAAATGGACGGGCCGAAGGGACTTAAATATAGAGTACGCCATTTTTTGACTAAATATTTTCCCGAGTTATAAATGCTATAAATGCATGCAATGCAAATGTTATGAATGCTTGTAATGTAACTATGGATGCAAAAGATAATAAAAAGGAAGACCACACTGGGGACAGGTGTCAGCTATTCGGGTGGTCACCGAACTGCCACTGACAACAAAGAATGAAAAGGTAAATGCCAGCTGTTCGGGTTGTTGCCGAACTGGCCACTGGCGACAAAAGAATGAAAAGAATGTCAACTGTTCGGATGTTGCCGAACTTGCCATTGACGACAGAAAAAAGAAATGTCAACTGTTCGGATGTTGCCGAACTTGCCATTGACGACAGAAAAAAGAAATGTCAACTGTTCGGATGTTGCCGAACTTGCCATTGACGACAGAAAAAAGAAATGTCAACTGTTCGGATGTTGCCGAACTTGCCATTGACGACAGAAAAATAAAATGTCAACTGTTCGGATGTTGCCGAACTTGCCATTGACGACAGAAAAAAGAAATGTCAACTGTTCGGATGTTGCCGAACTTGCCATTGACGACAGAAAAAAGAAATGTCAACTGTTCGGATGTTGCCGAACTTGCCATTGACGACAGAAAATAAAATGTGAAAGATGTCAGCTGTTCGGATGGTTACCGAACTTGCCACTGACGATACTGGGGATGCGGCTGACAAGCCGTTCCTTACAAAAAATGCCCCTTCAATCGGGGAGAAAGAATGCACAAGCTGTTCATTGAAGAACTTGCCACTTGGCACAACACTGGGGAGTACGCGCAAGCTGTTCATTAAAGAACTGTCACTTGGCGTAAAGACTTGACAAAAAGACGCGCAAGCTGTTCGTTTGAACTGCAACTTGGCGTAAAAGGATGACATCTCTGAACCAGAAGGACTGGGGATGACACTAGGAAAAAAGAATTCACGAATTGCTCGCGATTGTTTGGTGAGACTCATGATGGTTAGAAATAACCATGTATGACATGCTGTATGCATATGTATGAATGCATGAATGTACGACTGTCACTGAGGACGTCATGTGAGGGATGAATTTGTACTGGGGATACCCAACTTGTTTGTTAAGGAATTGCCCCTGGATGCATGCTAATGAATGATTATGATATGATGCATGAATTATGCTGACCTGAGGGATGACAGACATCACGTGGGACGCTGGGGAACTATGGTTTGAATGCCGAGCAAAGTCGGGCTTGGATGATGTAAGACTCCACTGGGGGTATGCCAATAAGATTGGGCTTCGCTTGTGAATTCACTGGGGATATAAGGATCATTTTGGAAGCATGATCGATATCCAGCTTTGATGCCAATGGTAATTGGGCTTGTGAGAATAGAACAAATATTGACTTCCCGGGGAATTGGTAGTCCATTGGGGACTGTGCTAATCCGCTGGAGAGAAGAACTGGCGATTCCGTCGGGAATGCTTATGCCTTGGTCGGTCTTTGCCTGAAGGGTCCTTTCGGGCTCTTAACTCACTGGGGAATTTTTGTTTAATTCACCAAGGATTCTGTTGGGGGATTCCTTTTTTGCGATTGACCATGCTTGGCCTGCGAAGCGTTATCTGCTTTAAGGATAGACATTGATGTTCACTCCGAGTATTCGCAAGTTCGAAAAGGAATGTGTTTGTTATTGGATAAAAATGAAAGACTCATGTAATAAATTTTGGAAAAGTTTTTTTTTTTTTTTTAAAAGTACTATCATCAAGAATAAAAATGAATGAAAGAAACATGACAAAAGATGTAAAGAAAGTTGTGAAATGAAATTTATTAAAGGGGTGGTAGCCTGCCAAAGGCGTGGCTCCTTTGGTGGTTGAGGGTGACCGGGCCCTTTGTAGGGGACCAACAAATGATGATTGGGCTTTTTGTGAATTGTGGGGAGAGCACTAAGCATGGTTGGGCCCTTTGAATAATCGTGCACTGGGCACAGTTGGGTTTTATGGGTGTCAAAGAGAATTGGGCTCTTGTTTTGTTTGGATGCCGAGCGAGGTCGAGCATTAATATGTGGATGCCGAGCGAGGTCGGGCTTTGATATGTGGGTGCCGAGCGAGGTCGGGCTTTGATATGTGGGTGCCGAGTGAGGTCGGGCTTTGATATGTGGGTGCCGAGCGAGGTCGGGCTTTGATATGTGGGTGCCGAGCGAGGTCGGGCTTTGATATGTGGGTGCCGAGCGAGGTCGGGCTTTGATATGTGGGTGCCGAGCGAGGTCGGGCTTTGATATGTGGGTGCCGAGCGAGGTCGGGCTTTGATATGTGGGTGCCGAGCGAAGTCGGGCTTTGATATGTGGGTGTGATTCATGTGAAATTTGCGCATGCTGTTTTAATGCCCCCATTGTTCCGAGATTGCTCTGAAAAATTTGAAATAAATACCACACAAAAGGTTATATTATACATTTCAAGTTAATAACATGTACATTAATGAACCAACCTATCACTCATTTATGTAGACGAACAAATTGAATATCATGTAGGGGGTATTGAACACTCATCCGGTAAGTTTGTTAACATTCCGATCGAGTTATGTGTCCATCTGATCATCGTTTCTAAAAGTACAAAAGCATTGATCACAAGGTCTTTAAGGGTTGTAATTTGGCTGGGTTACAAAAGAAATGTCATATGTGGGGAACTTGAATTCAAAAGGTTAAGCAAGAAGGAACATTCTTTTCAGATTACACACCTCCCTTTTTATTAGATCACAAACTTTGATGTTTTCACAAATATTTGCCTTTGATCCTGACAACCTCTTGATGTACTGATTTTTTCTCTTTTTCTTTCTCTTTTGAGATTTCTTGATTTGTTTTTCTTTCCTTTTTTCTTTCTTCCTGATTGTCAAGATCCTTTATGAAACTTATTATTTCTTGGCTTTCACAACCCCTTTTTTCTTTTAACTGAATCAAAAGTAAAGCCCTAATTGAATGTTCCTTCCTCCTTTAGCAAGGGACAATAATCACAATGGTTGAGGGTTCAAAAATTGAAAGAAAATATCAGAATTTAGTGACGATTTAACCATGAATTGAAAAAGAGATTTTCTCTTTTTTTTTTACAAACTCCGGCAATCATATTAAGCAATTGAGCTTTATGAGAGTTGGCAGTTTGCCGTCAATAATTCTGCTTCATTTGGTTCAAAGGGTTGACAGATGCTCACTGCTCACAGGGTGGGCTTTTTGTGGTCAAATGTTTTCACTCATATTCAAGAAATGCCTTGATCATGCCAATGTTTTTATACAATTTAAAACAACATTTAGATTTAACATAAAAAGATCGAGTTAACAAAATGCCGGTCTCCTGCATATGTAAAATAAATTTGAGGTTTCCTCACATTTGGGCTGGTTCTAAATGGCTCATTGAATAAACATGTTAACAACACAAATTGTATGACATAGCTTTTACATTAAGTATATATCTTCATTTTGAGTTTAATCATATAAGAACAGGAAGCATGCATTTAGCTTTGCGCAAATTGATCAAAATTATCAATACCAATTACCCGTGGCTAAGTTAATGAACTTTGGCTTAATCCGTGGTTAAGAAAAAATGTCAATTTCAAATCACCAACAATTCATAGTAAACAATGACATTCAACGCACATTAAGACTAAACATGCATAAATAACAATAATCAAAAGGCCAGATAATAAGAGAAAGAGTACGTAGTACAAATATGGATACAAAGTGTTAAACATAGCAAGAGTGTATGAGAAAATGAAATAACATAAACATAAAAACATGAGAAAACATCAAAAAAAAGGGGGGGGTCACTCAAGGAGTGAGAGCCTCATCATCCTCCGTCTCCTCGTCCTCGTCGTCCTCGTCCTCATCCTCATCCCCCTGGCCTCCTGCCGCTGTGCCACTGCCTCCAGCCTCTGAATGCTCCGGCCTATCCCCGGGCCAACGACCGTGAGCTGCGAACATCTCGGGCGTCGGTATCTGGTCATCGGGATCTGTCGGCCTCCCTAGCTGCCTCTGGAGGCGATACATGGAATCATGCATCATGGTCATGTACCGATGAGAGGAAGCATTCTGCTCCAATATGAAAGTGCAAGTGCGACAATCCCCTGATGCTGGTGGAGGCCTAGGCCGTGGCTGCTGTGCCCTCGCCGCTCTCCTCCCCGTGCAATGTCTGGAAATATACTCGTCCGTGATAGGGTTCTTAATGGTTTCGGACACGTGGGGAGGAATGGCGACTCGGGCTTCCCGGCAGAGTCCCATGATAAGACCCGGGAAAGCAAGCGGGCACATCTTCTTGGCCGGTGGCTTGATGCCACTCTCGACCACTATCTTAATCTCCTGACAAATAGCCCTGGCCACATCTACTTGTTTACCGGTGAGGATATAGTAGATAAGGGGGGTGACATCCATGGTAGTGGAGGAGGTATGGCTTTTGGGCTTTATGTTGTGGATTATGAGGTGAAAAATGACTTGGGCGTAAGTGGTAAGGTTGCCTTTGAGGGCTCTAGTGGGTTGCCCTGCTGCTGTCATACCCCAATTTTTGACCTAAATTTCTTTTTTTACTCGTCTTTTTGGTTCGGAATTTTTCGTCGTTTCAGACGAAATTTCGGCAGAGAGGTATTTTAAAATACCTCGTTTAGGGTTCCGAAGGCGACCTTTTTTCAGTTTTATTATTATTTTATTTTACTTTAGTTTTTTTTTATCTTTTTCTTTTTTAATTATTTAATTTTCGGATTTTTTCTATTTTTATTTTATTTTTCATTTATTCTATTTTGTTTTTATTTTTATTTTTAATGGTTATTTTTTTGGTCTTTATTGCTAATCAAGTCTTTCCAAAGTCCAAGGTCAAAGGTCAAGGTCAAATGTTTGATTTAATGGCTTTGACATATGTGACTTAATGGCTTTGACATATGTGATTTAATGGTTTTAATCTCATTTGATGGGGATTTAATCCTTGTCTCCTTATTGTCAAAAGTCCACCCCAATGTGTATATAAAGGCACACGCTCCGGCAACCAAAGAGGAGAAAAAAAACTCATCAGTACACAAGCCACAATTATTTCCAAACCAAAATTAATCACAACCCAGCAAATCGAAACCACAAAAACCATATCTCAAAACCAAAATCAATCATCATCCCTAATCAAAACCACAAACTCGACCACCTCCACCACCACCACAATCAATCCGAACCTCCTCCCTAACCACCTACAAACCACTAACACTAATTTGAACCACCACATACCACAACCACATAAAGCCACACACACGGCCAAACCCACAGCCAAACAACCACTACGCAAAACCGCACCGCCTCTTTACAACCCTTCCCCTGCTACTGCACCCCTCTTCTCTTTTATTTGTTTTCTCTTTGATTTTTTTTCTTTTCTTGCATTTATTTTATTTTAGTCCTTCTATTCTCATGCATTTTATTTTATTACCTTTATTTTTAGCACATCATGCATTTTTTTTTTTATTATTATTTTCCTTTTAGTTTCATGCATTTTCATCTTATTTTTATTCTTAGCATATTTTCTTATTTTTTAGTGCATTTGCAATTTTTATTTTTATTTATTATTTTGTCATTTCTTAGAATGTATTTAGGAGTAAATGTAAATATAAATGAGAATATGCACCGACACTCACACTCTATTTATTTTGCTTTATGTCTTTTATTTTTATTTTATTTCGCCTTAACAAAAAAATACAAAAAATATTAGTTTAGTTTAATTTCAAAAGGGTTTCGTGGTGATCCAACGTCACCACGGAATTTCCTCGCGTTTAGCTTTTAGTTACATTTTTTTAGTCTTAGTTAATTAAAAACAAAAAACAAAAACATGCAAATAATAAAAAAATCACAAAAAAATCTTTTCTTAATAAACCTTGATTTTCAATCAAGTGTCCTTTTTTCTCTTTTATTTTCTTTAAATAACCATTAATCCACTTTAATAACACTTTAATCATTTTCAAAAAATAAAAAATACAAACAAATTTTAATCTTTTTGCCACTTGGCTTTATTTTTATCTTTAAAACCTTCTCAAAAACTAAAAAACACAAAAACAAATCAATCGATATTTTTACCCCGAACTACGAGGTTTTGATCCCTCACGGGTACGTAGGCAAAGGACCTTGTCCTTCCAAATCATAAAAAATACAAAAAAAAACATTTTTATTTTTTCTCACTATTCTAATTCATTCTTTTCTTTTTAAAAAAAAAATAAGCAAGTTATAGCCGAAATAAATAAATAAAATCAAGAGGTTCTCGTAGAGTACTACGAACGTTTAGGGTGCTAACACCTTCCCTAAACGTAACTAACCCCCGAACCCTAAATCTTTAAAATTGTGGTAATTTAGAACTTTTTCCCATTTTCTTTTGAAAAATTAAAAGTTCAGTCGTGAAATAAAATTAGTGAGTCAACGCTAATCAATAGCTTGATCTCCAAAAATCACCGCGACAGAAATGGCGACTTCACTGGGGATTCCCTAAGAGGGTTGAGCCTAACTTGAATTTAATTAATTATTTTGTGCTATAACTTGCTTAAAATAAAAATAAGGATGTAAATATGTGCATATGTGTTTTTTTTCTTTTACGGGAGTGGTGAGATAAGTCCTACACCCGGACTTGAGGGAAACATAAGATAGGATGGTGGTATAATCATAGTGTCTTTCCGAGAGTGAGTTTCGGATGTGGCACATGTGATAACCCCGCTCAATGGAGGGATCTTGGAAGTATTACTATGTTGGCATGAGTAGTCGTGTTCGGCATTGATATTTTCAAGTGACCTATGAAGTTGAGGACCTTTAGTTACCTTTAACCCATCTTGGCCTTTTAGGACGTAGTGCGGTGGCTAATCAAGAGTAGTCTTGAATTGGTTGATACGCGATACTACACTCAAACGAGACTTTCCTACGAATGTCGTTGGACCGGGAGTCAGTCCCGTAATCCGACAATATTCGGAAGTGGTCAATGACTTTGGGAACTTGGTAGAACCCGTGATACAGGTACATATGAAACCATAGTCCTTACCAAATGGCGTGTTTACCCTTTGACTCCATCATTTTGGACTTAACCTCACCATGTTTTCTCCGTACTTTGGCATAATCATGCATCCATGCATAAACTTTTTTTTTTTTTTCCATCCAATTTATCGAAGGACTAAAACAAAGTTTTTTTTCGTAAACATTTTAGATATGGACATTCCAAAAAGAAGCACTAAGAAGTACCTTTTCAAAAAAACAGACTTGTTGAGATTAAAGGAGCTAGCATCTTTAGTAAGTGATCCAATTGATTTTCAAGCTCATAATGGGAAGTTGCTCAGAATTCTTAGAGTAGATGTCGAGGAAGGATGTCTGGAAACCTTGGTCCAATTCTACGACCCTCTTTATCATTGCTTCACGTTTCCTGACTACCAGCTCGTCCCTACACTTGAGGAATATTCATACCTAGTTGGTTTACCCGTACCTGACAAGATACCATTCCACGGTCTTGAACCTGTACCTAGACCCTCCGATATTGCAGCTGCCCTTCACCTCGAAACTTCCCTTATCCAAACAAACCTTACCTTTAAAGGAGGCCTCCAAGGTCTTCCCACCCACTTCCTCTACCAACAAGCCTCCATATTTGCTGAAGCAGCTAGCACATATGCCTTCCATTCCATCCTAGCCCTCCTTATATATGGCCTTGTACTCTTCCCAAATATTGACAACTTCATCGATATCAATGCCATCAAAATCTTCCTTACCAAGAACCCTGTACCCACTCTACTTGCCGATACTTACCACTCCATCCATGACCGTACCCAAGCTGGCCGTGGAACCATCTCTTGCTGTGCACCTCTACTCTATCAATGGTTTACCTTCCACTTACCTCAATCCCGTGCCTTCAAGACCAATGTTGACAAACTTTCTTGGCCTCACCGAATCATGACCCTCGACCCATCAGACATTGTTTGGTACCAGGCAGCTAGTGACGTTGGAGAGGTTATTGTGAGTTGTGGTGAATACCCCAACGTACCTCTTTTGGGTATGCGTGGCGGAATTAGCTACAACCCATCTCTCGCTCGACGACAATTCGGGTACCCAATGAAGTCGAAACCAAACAACCTTACCTTGACTAACGAGTTCTATCTTAACCATGGAGACCCCTCAAACAAAAGAGGGAGATTCGCACAAGCTTGGAGCGCTATCCGCAGACTCAGCAGAAGTCAGTTGGGGAAGAAATCAGATTATGTGCATGAATCTTACACTCAGTGGGTTATTGATAGGACCATGAGCTTTGGCCTACCCTACCATCTACCTAGATATCTGTCTTCCACCATCCCACCATCATCCTTGCCTATCCCTTTTGACACCAAGGAAGAGTTTCAGGAGCAGCTAACCAAGGAAAAACAAGAGAAGGAAACTTGGAAGAGAAGGTACCAGGAACTTGAACGTGAGCATGAAACCTTGAAAGGGAAGTTAGCACAGAAGAATCACGAGCTTTTCATTCAGAACCAACGGTTGATCGAGAAGGATGATTTGCTTCAGCAAAAAGATGCTTTGCTCAGCCAGGATTCTAAAAGGAAGCGAAGGTTTACGGATTCGTTCTTTGGTGCACATTCAAATTCCGAGGATTCATCTACTCCAGGAGCTTAAGTTGAAGTCTTTAGGGTTTTATGTTTAGATTCTAGTTTCCAAAATCTTGTAATCTGTCAAAAAGAACTATTTTGTAATATCTTAATGCTTAAACGGAATGTTCAAACCATGATGTTTACAATTACTTCAACAAAGTCCTTCGATAAAATATCTTTCTTTTTTGCATACGCATGATCATGCATCATATTGCATTCATAGTTTCCCAAGCCGAGTCTCACGTCTTGTTTTTTCCAAAGGTTCATCTGCCTAGTCCCGGAAGGTGGCCCGACGTCCTCAGCAGGAACCAACTTACACGTACAACACTAGAGCGCACCAGAGAAAAAGAATGGACCATCTGGAACAAGAAAACCAAATACTTCGGGAGGAAATGACATCCATGCGGACCAAGATGGAAGAATTGACAGAGTTGGTAAAGCTGCTGGCAGCCGCACAAGTTCCTCCACCGCCTCCTTCCCCTAGCTCTTCAGCTCAGCCGACAACTGCAACTACTTCGGCTCCGACAGCGCACACCAGTGCTCCACAATACACAATGCCTGACAGATATCCATGGGGCATGCCTTTTAGCTCCGGAGAAGGTTTCATCCCTATTCCTGTTGCAACTTCTGCTCCTCAACCCGGTGTTACTTTTCCTCAGGCTACTATGACCTTTTCAGCTCCAATGATTCATACAACCCCGTACGACAATGAACCCATCTTTCACACGGAAAGTGTAGGGGCCCAGGATCGAATGGATGATTTCCAAGAGAAGTTTGAAGAGTTACAACGAGAAATCAAAGCCCTCCGGGGAAAAGATCTGTTTGGGAAAAATGCCCACGACCTCTGTTTGGTGCCAAATGTTAAGATCCCGCCCAAATTTAAGGTCCCTGAATTTGAAAAATATAAGGGGAACACTTGCCCTCAAAGCCACTTGGTGATGTATGCTCGGAAGATGTCCACCCAGACTGATAACCACCAATTGCTCATCCACTACTTCCAGGACAGCTTAACTGGCGCAGCTTTAAAATGGTACATGAGTTTGGACAGCACCAAGATCCAAACTTTCAATGATTTGGGAGAAGCCTTCGTCCGCCAATACAAGTACAACCTGGACATGGCCCCGGACAGAGATCAACTCCGGGCCATGGCTCAAAAGGACAAGGAGACTTTCAAAGAGTATGCTCAAAGATGGAGGGAAATTGCTGCTCAAATCAACCCGCCTTTGGAGGAGAAAGAAATGACCAAGATTTTCCTGAATACTCTTGGTTCATTTTATTACGAGCGGATGATTGCGAGTGCACCCAGTGACTTCACTGAGATGGTAAACATGGGTATGCGCCTGGAGGAAGGAGTCCGGGAAGGACGTCTGATTAAAGAAAGTACCCCCGCCAACGGTGGGAAGAAGTTCGGGAATCACTTCCCAAGAAAGAAGGAACAGGAGGTCAGTATGGTTGCTCACGGGAGACCACAACAAAGATACCCTTCCTACCAACACATTGCTGCCATTTCACCATCCACTAATACTGCCCAAAATTCAAACTACAAACTACAAACTCCACAAAGGCCTTATCAACAACCTCAACTACCTTACCAACAGCCCCATCAACATTATCAACAGCCTCACCAACAACCGTACTACCAACAAACGCCCCGACCTCAAGTTCCCCAACAGCACCATCCACAAAACCGTATGCCAAGAAACCAGCAATTTGACCCTATCCCTATGAAGTACGCAGAGTTGCTCCCAGCTTTGCTCGAGAAAAACCTAGTACAAACAAAGCCGCCACCTCAAGTACCCGAAAGGCTACCTTTTTGGTACCGAGCCGACCACACGTGTGCCTTCCACCAAGGGGCACCAGGACACGACGTTGAACACTGCTTTGCTTTGAAGAGAGAAGTGCAAAAATTGATCCAAGCCAACATCTTGTCCTTCCGAGACCAGGACCCAAATGTGCAAGCTAATCCACTACCGGATCATGGGACTGCATCTATTAATATGGTGCAAGTTTGTTCAGAGGCTTACCCAGTTGAAAACAACCTGGAAGAGGTGGCAGCTAGCTTTGTGACACATGGCAGAGTTCGCCGCAATTGGGTCGCTGTTGACGTCCCTTCCGCTATTCATTGTTCTAAATAACATTTTGTTGTTTTTGCTTTTCGTTTTTAAAAAATAATATATAAATCCTTTCGTTCCGCCCGATACGAAAGTGAACTTTTGTAGGGCTTTTTGCTTCATGTATTTCCATCATAAAATAAAACAAGTCGTTTTGTCCTCGACTCTGTCTTTTTATTCTTTGTTTTTTTCTGGGAAATGGTAAACACAAAAAACCCAAAAAATATTTTATTTTATTTTAAATCAATTTCAAAAGGTCTGCATTTTTCACTCATTTTCTAAAATCAATCATCAATCATATGTAGACCGAACATCAATAAGCCCGTTGAACACTGTAACCCTATGCTCTCTCCCGACTTTGAGTTCTCTGTTCACGAAGCTGAAGAGGAGGAGGATGAACAGATTCCCAAAAAGATCTCTCTGTTACTAGAATATAAAAAACATCATTCAGCCTCAGGAAGAAGCACTCGAAATGATTAACTTGGGTTCCGAAGAACTGTCATTACAGTATCCCTGGTCAAATCCCAGATGAGTGGTGCCATCGAGGCTACAAAAAAAATCAAACAAAAAAAAAAACATCAAAAAAGAACAAAAAAAAAGAGAAAGAAAATACATCAAAAAGATGGTGCAGAAGATGGTAACCACTTACAAGAACTTGCGTGGGATGTTATCGTATGCTTTACATGGATATCGTACTTCAGTGTGTGCCTCAACAGGGGCAACCCCCTCTTCTTTAGTGTATGGCATAGAAGCAGTACTCCCTGTGGAGATTGAGATTCCATCAATGAGAGTTTTAATGGAACCCAAGTTATCAGAGGTTGAATGATGTCAAAACAAATATGATCAGTTCAAACTTGATTGAAGAGAAAGCATGAATGCTTTGTGTCACGGGCAGTCCTCGTGTGCTCCAAGAAGGAGGTTTTGTGCTCAAGAAGATCCAATCTTTTCAACCCGACTCCAGGGGCAAATGGACGCCTAATTATGAAGGCCCATACGTCGTCAAGAGAGCGTTCTCCGGTGGTGCAATGACTCTTACGACTAGGGATGGTGATGAGCATCCCCGTCTTGTGAACGCCGATACAGTCAAGAAATACTTTGTCTAAAAATAAAAGAACAGCTCGGTAAGTCGAAAACCCGAAAGGGCGGCTTAGGCAAAAATGAGCGTCTCGGTGGACTGAAAACCCGGAAGGGCGGTCCAGGCAAAAATTAGAGACATGAAACAGAAAATAATTATCCTGATAGATCGAAAACCCGAAAGGGCGATCTATGCAAAAGTTAAGGATCAAAAGACAAAGTAACTGCATTGGTCTGATCTCTACTCACTTGGGGCACATTAAATGTCAAAGAGACTCTGAATCTGAAGTATCTAAACAGTGGAATTCAAAGTTGTTAGGGAGAATAACGGTTATTGTGTTCAATGTACCTTCCCCTTTATATTTACCATTTTCCAAACTTTTGAGAGATCCGTGGAGCCATGCCATTGGCAGGCCACCACTCTGTTAAAATAAATTTGAGCTTGTGCCTTTTATTTGGAATTCCCATTTATTCTGTTTATAAAATTTCTTCTATTTTTGATGGTAGTACCTGAAGCAAAACTTTTTTTCAAAAAAAATCATAAATCTTTTTATATTTTTGGAAAGCATAAACAACAAACACATTCTCTTTGAACTCATGAATAAGTGAAGGGTGCATCAACATCTGTCCTGAAAACGGACAAACTCTGCAGGTTAAACATGGTCAATTGCTTGAAAAAAAGAAAGAAGAAAAAAGAAAAGAGCTCGGTAAGTCGAAAACCCGAAAGGGCGGCCTAGGCAAAAATGAGCGTCCCGGTGGATCGAAAACCTGAAAGGGCGGTCCAGGCAAAAATTAGGGGCATACAAAAAGAATATATTCCCGGCGGACTGAAAACCCGAAAGGGCGGTCCACACAAAAGTTAGGGACTCAAAAAAGGAAAAAAAACAAAAAGCATGACCATAGAATCACCAGTTCTTCTGCCAGGTCTTTGGATTAACACGTCTCCCCCAGGAAGTGTTTACTCCCCACCAGTTGTTGCATACATCGGGCCTTACCCCGTCAATGTTTTGATATGTCCCCAATGGCACCATCCCCAATGAAGATTGCTGAGTGTTTGTGCTGCGTCGTCGGTCCACTTTCCATCTTACTTGTCCAGTCTTGTCTCATCAAGTCCATCAGTTATACTATCCCACAAGTCAATCCTCCATACAGTTATACTATCCCACAAGTCAATCCTCCATACGGTCATATAAGTCGTATTGTCTTACATACATTCTTACATTCATGCATATACACATTCATGCATACACAACATGCACATAACATCATTCAATACATGGTTGCATTAACCACCCTGAGTCTTGCTTTTCATGTCAGTCAATCATGAACAATTTGTGACCTTTTTTCCCCAAGTGTCATCCCCAGTGTGTCTGGTCCAAGGATGTCACCCTCTTTTCGCCAAGTGGCAGTTCCTTAACGGACAGCTTGCGCGTACCTTTATTTCTTGTCGTCAATGGCAGTTCGGCAACAACCCGAACAGTTGACATCTACCTTTATTTCTTTGTCGTCAATGGCAGTTCGGCAACAACTCGAACAGTTGACATCTACCTTTATATCTTTGTCGTCAATGGCAGTTCGGCAACAACCCGAACAGTTGACATCTACCTTTATATCTTTGTCGTCAATGGCAGTTCGGCAACAACCCGAACAGTTGACATCTACCTTTATTTCTTTGTCGTCAATGGCAGTTCGGCAACAACCCGAACAGTTGACATCTACCTTTATTTCTTGTCGTCAATGGCAGTTCGGCAACAACCCGAACAGTTGACATCTACCATTTATTCCTTTGTCGTCAATGGCAGTTCGGCAACAACCCGAACAGTTGACATCTACCTTTATTTCTTGTCGTCAATGGCAGTTCGGCAACAACCCGAACAGTTGCATCTACCTTTATTTCTTTGTCGTCAATGGCAGTTCGGCAACAACCCGAACAGTTGGCATCTACCTTTATTTCTTTGTCGTCAATGGCAGTTCGGCAACAACCCGAACAGTTGACATCTACATTTACTTCTTGTCGTCAATGGCAGTTCGGCAACAACCCAAACAGTTGACATCTACCTTTATTTCTTGTCGTCAATGGCAGTTCGGCAACAACCCAAACAGTTGACATTTACATTTACTTCTTGTCGTCAATGGCAGTTCGGCAACAACCCGAACAGTTGACATCTACCTTTATTTCTTTGTCGTCAATGGCAGTTCGGCAACAACCCGAACAGTTGACATCTACATTTACTTCTTGTCGTCAATGGCAGTTCGGCAACAACCCGAACAGTTGGCATTTACCCTTTATTTCATGTCGTCAATGGCAGTTCGGCAACAACCCGAACAGTTGACATCTACCTTTATTTCTTTGTCGTCAATGGCAGTTCGGCAACAACCCGAACAGTTGACATCTATCTTTATTTCTTTGTCGTCAATGGCAGTTCGGCAACAACCCGAAAAGTTGACATCTACCTTTATTCCTTGTCGTCAATGGCAGTTCGGCAACAACCCGAACAGTTGGCATCTACCTTTATTCCTTGTCGTCAATGGCAGTTCGGCAACAACCCGAACAGTTGGCATCTACCTTTATTTCTTTGTCGTCAATGGCAGTTCGGCAACAACCCGAACAGTTGACATCTACCTTTATTTCTTTGTCGTCAATGGCAGTTCAGCAACAACCCGAACAGTTGGCATCTACCTTTATTTCTTTGTCGTCAATGGCAGTTCGGCAACAACCCGAACAGTTGACATCTACCTTTATTTCTTTGTCGTCAATGGCAGTTCGGCAACAACCCGAACAGTTGGCATTCACCCTTTATTTCTTGTTGTCAATGGCAGTTCGGCAACAACCCGAACAGTTGGCATTTACCCTTTATTTCTTGTCGTCAGTGGCAGTTCGGCAACATCCCGAACAGCTGACATTCACCTTTGTTTCTTGTCGTCAGTGGCATGTTACTTTTATTCCCGTCTTTACCTCAAGTGGCAAACCCTACAAACAGGCAGCTTGTGGTCGGTATCTTTTCTCATATCATACTTCCTTCTTCAGCTGTCAATGCGATAGTTGATCCCTTCCCCAGTGAAACTTTGTTATTCCCCAGTGGAGTCGGATCGCTTTCTTTAACGAACCCGGGTATCCTTTAGTTTTGTTTTATCCCTAGTCAGGTCATCTTCGCCGTCTTGCATTCACATTTGCATCACGAGCATTTCACATTTTCTTAGGTCCAAAATTGGCGTACTCTGTATTTAAGTCCCTTCGGCCCGTCGAATCCAAGATTTTCTCTTCAAATCTCCGGACGAAGAGACTTAAATAGGGGCATCTGTCATACCCCAATTTTTGACCTAAATTTCTTTTTTTACTCGTCTTTTTGGTTCGGAATTTTTCGTCGTTTCAGACGAAATTTCGGCAGAGAGGTATTTTAAAATACCTCGTTTAGGGTTCCGAAGGCGACCTTTTTTCAGTTTTATTATTATTTTATTTTACTTTAGTTTTTTTTTATCTTTTTCTTTTTTAATTATTTAATTTTCGGATTTTTTCTATTTTTATTTTATTTTTCATTTATTCTATTTTGTTTTTATTTTTATTTTTAATGGTTATTTTTTTGGTCTTTATTGCTAATCAAGTCTTTCCAAAGTCCAAGGTCAAAGGTCAAGGTCAAATGTTTGATTTAATGGCTTTGACATATGTGACTTAATGGCTTTGACATATGTGATTTAATGGTTTTAATCTCATTTGATGGGGATTTAATCCTTGTCTCCTTATTGTCAAAAGTCCACCCCAATGTGTATATAAAGGCACACGCTCCGGCAACCAAAGAGGAGAAAAAAAACTCATCAGTACACAAGCCACAATTATTTCCAAACCAAAATTAATCACAACCCAGCAAATCGAAACCACAAAAACCATATCTCAAAACCAAAATCAATCATCATCCCTAATCAAAACCACAAACTCGACCACCTCCACCACCACCACAATCAATCCGAACCTCCTCCCTAACCACCTACAAACCACTAACACTAATTTGAACCACCACATACCACAACCACATAAAGCCACACACACGGCCAAACCCACAGCCAAACAACCACTACGCAAAACCGCACCGCCTCTTTACAACCCTTCCCCTGCTACTGCACCCCTCTTCTCTTTTATTTGTTTTCTCTTTGATTTTTTTTCTTTTCTTGCATTTATTTTATTTTAGTCCTTCTATTCTCATGCATTTTATTTTATTACCTTTATTTTTAGCACATCATGCATTTTTTTTTTTATTATTATTTTCCTTTTAGTTTCATGCATTTTCATCTTATTTTTATTCTTAGCATATTTTCTTATTTTTTAGTGCATTTGCAATTTTTATTTTTATTTATTATTTTGTCATTTCTTAGAATGTATTTAGGAGTAAATGTAAATATAAATGAGAATATGCACCGACACTCACACTCTATTTATTTTGCTTTATGTCTTTTATTTTTATTTTATTTCGCCTTAACAAAAAAATACAAAAAATATTAGTTTAGTTTAATTTCAAAAGGGTTTCGTGGTGATCCAACGTCACCACGGAATTTCCTCGCGTTTAGCTTTTAGTTACATTTTTTTAGTCTTAGTTAATTAAAAACAAAAAACAAAAACATGCAAATAATAAAAAAATCACAAAAAAATCTTTTCTTAATAAACCTTGATTTTCAATCAAGTGTCCTTTTTTCTCTTTTATTTTCTTTAAATAACCATTAATCCACTTTAATAACACTTTAATCATTTTCAAAAAATAAAAAATACAAACAAATTTTAATCTTTTTGCCACTTGGCTTTATTTTTATCTTTAAAACCTTCTCAAAAACTAAAAAACACAAAAACAAATCAATCGATATTTTTACCCCGAACTACGAGGTTTTGATCCCTCACGGGTACGTAGGCAAAGGACCTTGTCCTTCCAAATCATAAAAAATACAAAAAAAAACATTTTTATTTTTTCTCACTATTCTAATTCATTCTTTTCTTTTTAAAAAAAAAATAAGCAAGTTATAGCCGAAATAAATAAATAAAATCAAGAGGTTCTCGTAGAGTACTACGAACGTTTAGGGTGCTAACACCTTCCCTAAACGTAACTAACCCCCGAACCCTAAATCTTTAAAATTGTGGTAATTTAGAACTTTTTCCCATTTTCTTTTGAAAAATTAAAAGTTCAGTCGTGAAATAAAATTAGTGAGTCAACGCTAATCAATAGCTTGATCTCCAAAAATCACCGCGACAGCTGCGTTAAGCTCATATCCTTTTCCGGATTGGAAAATGGTTTGAGCATAAAGATCGTGGTTCCAATTACCACGATTTTGGTGCTTATGGAAAGCACACAGCTCGTCATTTTCTAATTGAAAAGGGTTGTGGAGGTATGCATTGATGGCGTCGCGATCGAATCTAATGACCCGACCGCGTACCATAGTCCGATATGTGAATTCCCCCTCCAGATCCACGGGGATGGCATTCGCGTAAAACTCCCGGATCCACGGGGATGGCACCCCTCACATCCGTTGTACTCAACGGGAACCTCTTAGTCGGCTTAGGCTTAAAATGGTTCGATGTTTTACTTACGTGTTTAAATATGTATAAAAGGAAATATATAAAAGACATAATGCGGGATAAAGAAAGAGATAAAAACAAACGAAAAGGGAAAAACAAGTTTTTTATTAATGGGCTTGACAAGATGTCGATCTTGCTCCTACGTATCTCCCGGTAGTCGGAGAATTCAAAGCGTACGTAGTTCTTTGGTAGAAAAACGTTTGTATGTTGATTCGTTTTAGTTAAAAAAAGGTTTGATCGCGTCCGAGCGAAAAAGTTTGAAAAAAAAAGAAAAAGTGTAATGAAATTAAGTGTCAACTGCTCGGGTTGTTGCCGAACTGGCCATTGACGACAAGAAAGTAAAAGTCAGCTGCTCGGGTTGTTGCCGAGCTGGCCACTGACGACAATGCATGAAAATAAATGATTTGATGAAAAAGTTTTACGCTCGGACGTGAGCAAAGGTTTTAAAAACGTACGAAGACGTACAAAGTTTTAAAATGGTGAAAGATGGACGCTAGGCGATAAGCTCGCGCGAGGCGTGAATGTTTTTTAAATAAATAAACAAAAGACAAACGCACTGAGGCGAAAAATTCGCGCAAGGCGTGAAAAGGTTAAAAATAAAAACGCGCAAGGCGCGAAAGGTTCGGATTGACCACGAGGGCCAAGAAAAAGGGTAAAAATGGCCACAAAGGGGCCAATGGAAAGTTTAGCGTACTTGACGCGTCAAGGGTGGAATGACGATTGCCCGAGCGACGAGACATACGTCACGCATTCGTGCAATCGAGGTTTGGGGAGACATACGTCAAGCCATTCCCGTTTCATTCAAGTTTGGTTTTGTCACTCTAAGGAATCTCAAAGGGAACCGAAGCTTTAAAAGGATACATGTAAAAGAAAAGAAAACACGAACAAATTTGTTGTTCGATTTTATTAAAAATCATGAACGTGGCTTGTTGCTCAAGTTATTGAAACTCAAGAACAAGTTTGGTTCAAGTTTGAATGGCAAACACAATCATAAAACATGCAAAACGTTGGAAAGTTCACAAGTTCGGCCCAATTCGAGCTTGGTTAAAAAAGTGAGCAAACTCGGCTTGAGTTCGCGTTTGGATTGAAAATCATGAACAACATGGTTGTTCAAGTTTGTTTTGAAATAGACGAACTTAGCTTGTTGCTCAAACTTGGTTTTTGAAAATATTAAGAACAAAACTTGTTTCACAAGTTATTCAAAATTTGTCGCACGAACTTGTGAAATCTTCAAAGTTGTGCAAGATCATGAGTTGGGTTTGGACCAAAATGGTTTTAACCCTCTTTAGGTTCTGAATCAAGGGCTAGAATCCCAAAAATTTGGCATTTGAATGCCTGATTCATGTTCTGAATTTCACATACTTCGCAGAGCAACCAGAACTTGGCTCTGCGAAGTCAGGTTCTGGTGTGTTCGCAGTGCGAGCAAGGCTTGGCTCTGCGAAGTATGCGAATTTCTTAACTCAGAAGCTGTTTCTGAACAGAAGTTCAGAAACTGCTTCTAAGCAAGATTCAGAACCTAAAGGAGGTTAAGAAACTTGACAAAAAGGAAGAAAAAAGGGTGAAAAAACACAGTTTTAAAGCTTGGCCCCTTTGAGGTCCTTTTTGAGGTTCAAAGGAGGTTTTGGTTCACAAAGCGAAATTGGACAAAGCAAGATATGTAAACAGCATATACAATAGAAAAGAAAGGTTATAGGAGACTTACAGAACTCCTAGCAATGCTTGAATAAGACTGGAAGTAGCTTGCTTGCTTTGTGAGGGGTTATGAACAAGGTTCAAAGTGTTTGTGATGGACTGATTTTGTGCTGCAATGCAAGGGATTTTTGGTGTGAAATTCGTGTGTATTGGCTCTCTGAATTGGTATGTTTTTGACTGGTTTTCAATGTGTTTTTTGTTGTATTCTATTTGGTGTGAAATCCTAGTGCCTTGCATTCCCTTTTATAGGCATAAATGCAAATCTTTGCAATGATGAACAATGATGAATAAAATCCTAAAACACTAGCTGATCATGAGCTAAACTCAGGCTAGAACACTTTGCATTTAATGCTAATGGATAGGAATTGCTTTGCCTTGTGCCAAGGGGCAAGGTCTTGACTGATCTCAGCCACAAATGCTATTGATTCTAGAAGGTAATGATGGTAAAATCTGTAAAACAGGGCAGCTGCAAAAGGGATGATTCTTGGGATCAAACCTTGCAATCTTGGAAGGTCAAACAATCAAAACGTGTACTGCCATGTACAGGGAGATTGGGGGAATCAAAATCAGCATGTGGGCTTATGTGTGGGAGGAGAAATTCAGGTCAAAACAGGGCATGTCACACAGCTTTTTTGCAACATAAACCACTTGGGATTGACTGGTTTTGGCAGGGAAAAAGGGAAGGAAATGGATCAAGCAGCTGGCTGGCATGTTTAGGTTGGGTGAGGGGTCAATTTGGGGGGACAAAAACTGACCAAGGATAGCCAATTTGTTTGATCACATGAGAGGTTGGAAGAAAGTTCTTCTTTCCTTTTACCTTTAATGTCACACATTAAATCTTGTTTTGCTGCACCAAATCAGTCAAAAAATAACAGGAAGACGAGTAATAATGCTACTAATGATAATTGTAGTTGAAAGCAAAAAAGATAAACAACTATATAAAAATCTGCAGAATTTTCGCAGAGGTCACAGTGCGAAGGTGAGTTCGCACTGCGAACTTTACTTTTTTTGATTTTTTTTGTATAAAAAAAAAGGTTAAAAATGGGGAAATAAATAATAAAAAACAATAATAATAATAATGATAAAAATGCAAATGGCAATGAAAATGAATAAAAATAGTAATGACAATAATAATGAAAATGATGATAATAAATAAAACTTAATAATATTAAAAGATAAAACTAATAGTAATAAAATAATAATGATATTATTAAAGGAAAATAAAATAACACAACAATAATAATATTAAGGATAATGATGATGATATAAAATATTATAGCAATAATAAAAATAATAAAAGGTAAAAAATAAATAATGAGATAATAAAAATATAACACCCATAAAAAATATAAGTCAAAAAATGGGGTATGACAATTGTTAAATTAATTTTTTATTAATTTAATAACTATCTGAAAGCGCTCTACCGATAATGATAAACTTCATTCCGATCCAATCCAACAGAATATCCGGAAGTCCTTTCGGATATATCCATTCGTTGATCCAATCCGCGTGCTTAAAGATTAAGTTAATCCGCTTAACTTAATCCCAAAAATCACGTCGGATTTGTTACGAACTCTCCCTATAAAAGGAGAGCTCGGCCTCACTTATTCTTCACCCCGAAAATCACAGTTGATGCTTCCTGTGCTTTTCTTCTCTTCTCCCTCCTTCGACTTGTGTTGACGAGTCCTTCTTCTTTTTTCTACTCCTTTCTGTCCCTTCGGTTTCGAGTGGTCTTCGTGCCATACAGAGTGGTCTTCGTACCATACAGAGTGGTTTAATACCATATTGAGGGTGTAAATTCTCGAACGATTACCTACGGTGAAGTACGTAATCGAACAAGTGAACTGGGCTGTTTTATCCTGGAGGCAGCGCGGTTGTTAGTCTACCTTGCACAAACTCGGGTAGTGCCGCGAAACGTCTTAAAGAGAGCGACCTGATCGTGACTCAACCCGGTAATATTTTTGGTGGTTAATTCTGAATTTTTAAAGGTACTCTTTCTAAACTCGAAAGCAACAATTTTAAGACGTTTCAAAAAACACCATGACTACCGAAGAAATTACCGCATCTGGAATAGCTGTTGACTTTAATGAGCTGTTTCGGTTTCATGGCAGTCACTTCAAACGCTGGCAACAAAAAATGTTATTCTTTCTAACCACGAAAAAGGTTGTCAACGTCTTGAAGGAGGACATACCTGTGATGCCGGAGATTTCGATTCCAAGCGGATCGAATAATAACGGTAAGAGTCCTATGGATACAGGCACGTCTACTCCCGCAGATACGACTGATCCTACTGAGAAGGATAAACATGCTGAGATGGTGAAACAGGCCAACATAGACATCGCCCTCTGGAAAGATAATGATTATCTATGTAAGAATTATATTCTTAATGGACTCGGAGATGATCTGTATGATCTGTACAGGCTCTACGATACTGCTAAACAGGTTTGGGATGCGCTTCAGAAAAAATATGATACTGAAGAGGCCGGATCAAAGAAGTATGCTGTCAGCCGATACCTAAACTACAAGATGACTGATGACAAATCCGTGGAGGCTCAATCTCATGAAATTCAGAAGATAGCTCACGAAATTTATGCTGAAGGTATGAAGCTACCCGAACAATTTCAAATTGCTGTTGTTATTGATAAACTGCCTCCTGCCTGGAAGGACTTCAAGAATACCCTTAGGCATAAAACTAAGGAGTTTTCTCTTGAAAGTCTGATTACTCGCCTTCGGATTGAAGAAGAAGCGAGGAAACAAGACCTAAAAGAAGAGGTGTTTGCTGTCTCGAACAACAACACAAGAATGGGAACCCCCAAAGGCCCAAAATCAGCAACCACCAAAGAGTGACACGGCTCAACCGTTCAATTGCTACAATTGCGGACAACCCGGTCATATGGCACACAAGTGCAGGAACATATCTAACAGACCGGCTCAGGCTCACTTAACAACTGAGGAGCAGCCGTACACTGCTATGATAACTGAAATCAATATATATGGTTGGTGGATCTGATGGATGGTGGATGGACACTGGCGCCTCTCGCCATGTCTGCTTTGACCGTGCTATGTTTAAAACATACACTACTGCTGAAGATCAGAAGGTGATGTTAGGAGATTCTCACACCACTGAAGTTGCTGGAATCAGAGACGTGGAGCTGAAGTTTACCTCCGGGAAGACTCTGATATTGAAGGATGTAATGCACACTCCAAAGATTAGGAAGAACCTTGTTTCTGGGTTTCTTTTAAATAAGGCTGGGTTTGAACAGATTATAGCTGCTGATATGTACTCTATTACTAAAAATGGGGTTTTTATTGGGAAAGGGTACGCCATTGATGGCATGTTTAAATTGAATATTGATATGAATAAAATTTCTTCTTCTGCTTATATGTTGTGTGATTTTAATATTTGGCATGCACGACTCTGTCACGTAAACAAACGAATTATATCTAACATGAGCGGTTTAGGATTAATTCCAAAAATATCTTCTAATGATTTTGAAAAATGTCAGTTTTGTAGTCAAGCAAAAATAACAAAAGACTCGCATAAATCAGTAACAAGAGAAACTGAACCATTTGATTTAATTCATTCTGATATATGCGAACTTGATGGTAACTTGACTAGAAACGGACAAAGATATTTTATTACCTTCATTGATGATTGCTCCGACTACACTTATGTGTATCTAATGAAAAATAAAAGTGATGCGCTTGATATGTTTAAAATACTTGTTAAAGAAATTGAAACTCAATTCAATAAAAGAATCAAGCGTTTTCGTAGTGACAGAGGCACTGAATATTTATCACACACATTCAATGAGTATTATAAAGAGCTCGGAATTATTCATGAAACAACTGCACCTTACTCTCCTGAAATGAACGGTAAAGCTGAAAGAAAAAATAGAACTTTTACCGAATTAGTAGTTGCGATCATGCTTAATTCCGATGCAGCGCCTCATTGGTGGGGAGAAATTTTATTGACTGTTTGCTATGTGCTAAACAGAGTACCCAAAACTAAGAACAAAGTTTCTCCCTATGAAATTTTGAAGAAAAGACAACTCAACTTGTCTTACTTTCGAACTTGGGGTTGTTTAGCCTATGTTAGGATACCTAACCCCAAGAGAGTTAAACTCGCCAGCAGAGCCTATGAATGTGCATTCATTGGTTATGCCTTAAATAGTAAAGCATATAGGTTTTATGACCTAAAAGCTAAGGTGATCATAGAATCGAATGACGCTGATTTCTATGAAACGAAATTCCCTTTCAAATCAAGAGATAGTGGGGGCAATAGTGGGGGCACAAGTATGAACACTACGTCTGATCACACTCCAGTAATCAGAAATAGTGATGAAAACATCCAACAAGATGTTATAGAATTTCGAAGAAGTAAGAGAGAAAGAACTGCTAAAAAGTATGGACCCGAATATGTGGCCTATACATTAGAAGAGGATCCATCAACTCTAAAGGAAGCATTGCCTTCCTTGGATGCTGACTTATGGCAAGAAGCCATAAATGATGAAATGGTTCTCTACAGTCTAACGGTACCTGGCACTTGTTTGAACTGCCTCCAGGCTGCAAACCAATAGGTTGTAAATGGGTTTTGAAAAGGAAACCGAAACCTGATGGATCTATTGATAAATACAAGGCTCGCCTTGTAGCCAAAGGTTTCAAACAAAGAGAAAATATAGATTTTTTCGATACCTACTCACCAGTTACTCGAATCACATCCATAAGGGTACTAATTTCCTTAGCTGCACTTTATAACTTAATTGTACACCAGATGGATGTGAAAACCGCCTTTTTAAATGGTGAGCTGGAAGAAGAGATCTATATGGAACAACCTGAAGGTTTTGTAATCCCTGGACAGGAAAACAAGGTCTGTAAGTTAGACAAATCTCTGTACGGTCTAAAACAAGCCCCCTAAGCAATGGCATGAAAAGTTTGACAACTTAATGACTTCGAATGAGTACAAAGTGAATGAAAGTGACAAATGTATTTATTACAAGTATGAAAATAACATTTGCACAATCATATGTCTCTATGTAGACGACTTACTCATATTTGGATCAAACATTCCTGCCATAAATTCTGTGAAATCACTGTTGAGTAATAACTTTGATATGAAAGACCTAGGAGAAGCTGATGTAATTCTTGGCATTAAGATTACAAGATCAGAAAAAGGAATTTCCTTGGATCAGTCTCACTACATTGAGAAGATCTTGAGGAAATATAACTACTTTGATTGTAAACCTGCAAGCACACCCTATGATCCAAGTGTAAAACTCCTTAAGAACACTGGAGATGGTGTTAGACAAACTGAATATGCGAGCATCATTGGCAGTCTCAGATATGCCACTGACTGTACTAGACCCGACATAGCCTATGTCGTGGGACTCTTATGCAGATTTACAAGCCGACCAATCAATGAGCATTGGCAGGCGCTTGAGAGAGTCATGAGATACCTAAAAAGGACTATGACTTTAGGACTGCATTACCAAATATCCTGCAGTACTTGAAGGGTATAGTGATGCAGATTGGAACACCTTATCAGATGATTCCAAAGCGACCAGTGGCTATATATTTAGCATAGCTGGAGGAGCTGTTTGGAAATCTAAGAAACAAACCATTCTGGCTCAGTCCGCAATGGAATCTGAGATGATAGCACTAGCTACTGCTAGTGAAGAAGCAAGTTGGCTAAGATGCTTGCTAGCTGAGATCCCTTTATGGGAAAAATCGTTACCATCTGTGTTAATTCATAGTGATAGTACCGCGGCTATTGCTAAGATTAAGAATCGTTATTACAATGGTAAGAAATGACAGATAAGGCGAAAACATAGCACGATTAGAGAATTCCTCTCTAATGGAGCGGTTATAGTTGATTTTGTACGTACGACTGAAAACTTAGCTGATCCTTTGGCGAAAGGACTAACTAGAGAGAAAGTCCAAAGTACATCCAGTAGGATGAGACTAATGCTTATAGATCACTAAATGATGGTAACCCGACCTACATGACTGGAGATCCCAAGACTTAGGTTCAATGGGTAATAACAAGTCATGAAGTGATAGAACATGCTATGATAAGGTTAAAGAAGCATGATCCTGCAGTGAAAGAAGGATGAGATAATAGAAACTCTTAATGAAATCTATACTCTATATTGAGTGGGGTACATAGCTACATGAGTACCCTTGATAGACTCACTTATACGGATGTGGAAGTGAGGCCGGTTCCTATGGAATTATGAGGCAGAATTCCTAGAGCGTTCGTTAAAACCGGGATAGACGTGCAGGGCCATAAACGCATGGGCTTTAGAATACACCTTATGAAAAGGTTTGTGTGTGGGTTCTATGTCTGAGATAGAGTTCAATGCTGTAGGCAACTCTTGTTAAATCGGAATAGTATCCGCTAATGAAAGGTTCAAGTTGTAGGCGACACCTTTGTTTACTAGCAACCTTACTGAGACATCTTTGGCGTTATTTCTCGAAACCATTTTTTAAATTCAAGTGGGGGATTGTTGGAACACTAGTGAATATGAGTGGAAGTTGGAAGGAATAAACACATGTCCCTTGGGAAAGAACTAATGTTGGTATGAATTGAAAAATGTCCCACATTGGATAGGACATACCCACTAGTAGTGTTTATATAAGTGGGGGGTAACCTCCAAGGGTGTGCCCTTGGGGTACCCACTTTTGTGAACGGGTGAGCGCTTACGAAAATATATATGATCACACGCGCGACAACGCCGCCGCCGTCCGTCCGGCCGGGCTGGGCTTGGGCTTGGGTCCGGGTCCGGGTCCGGGTAAAAAAAAAAGAATATATTTTTTGTCACCTGAAAATTGTTAAATTAATTTTTTATTAATTTAATAACTATCTGAAAGCGCTCTACCGATAATGATAAACTTCATTCCGATCCAATCCAACAGAATATCCGGAAGTCCTTTCGGATATATCCATTCGTTGATCCAATCCGCGTGCTTAAAGATTAAGTTAATCCGCTTAACTTAATCCCAAAAATCACGTCGGATTTGTTACGAACTCTCCCTATAAAAGGAGAGCTCGGCCTCACTTATTCTTCACCCCGAAAATCACAGTTGATGCTTCCTGTGCTTTTCTTCTCTTCTCCCTCCTTCGACTTGTGTTGATGAGTCCTTCTTCTTTTTTCTACTCCTTTCTGTCCCTTCGGTTTCGAGTGGTCTTCGTGCCATACAGAGTGGTCTTCGTACCATACAGAGTGGTTTAATACCATATTGAGGGTGAAAATTCTCGAACGATTACCTACGGTGAAGTACGTAATCGAACAGGTGAACTGGGCTGTTTTATCCTGGAGGCAGCGCGGTTGTTAGTCTACCTTGCACAAACTCGGGTAGTGCCGCGAAACGTCTTAAAGAGAGCGACCTGGTCGTGACTCAACCCGATAATATTTTTGGTGGTTAATTCTGAATTTTTAAAGGTACTCTTTCTAAACTCGAAAACAACATTCACTAAATCACCAAGTTACCAAATAGTAAAGGTAGCTAATCTATTTGAATTTCCGATAATATCATTTGTCAACCTTTAACTTTAACTTTGTTTTTCCCTTAAAAAATAATGTAAATTTGTTTTTAGTAGGACTTTTTAAAGGCAGTTTTGGAAAATTGCAGCGTGGGATTTATATGTTTTCGTGAACTTCCTTGTCGTCTCGTTGTGCTGAGGACAGTTAAGGGAGTTTATAGTAAAACTTTGGAGTATGTACCCGGTTCCTACCGTGGTGAAAGGTCGGGAAACAAAATCTTGTCTTAGTCTATACTATCACTATTGGGAAATTGCTACATTGCATAGGTACAGGTAGTATCGGTACGAGAATACGACAATTTTAAAAAGGGTTAATATGTCTTTACCCCTGTAATTTGAGCGAATTTCGGTTTACACCCCTGTAAAAAAAAATTTAGATTCCAACCTTGTAAAATTAAGATTCTCCAAAAAAAACACCCCTGACCCCATCTGACACATGTCAGAGGCTGATGTGGCATGCCACTGTGTAATTAATTTAATTTTTCATTTTTTTAAAAGAATGCCACGTGTTTAATTTTTACACGTCATTAATAATTAAAATTAAAAAAACAAAAAATCATTAAAATAAATAAACAAAAAACAGAAAAACATTAAAAAATGTGAGAAATTGAAAAACAGATCTTCATTTTTCTTCTTCTACCTCGCGACATCCTCTTCTTCTTCTCCATCTTCGCAACCTCCTCTTGTTCTTCCCCATCTTTGCATCCTTTTCTTCTTATCAATTTGTCTGGTTTTCCTTCGTAACATCCTCTTCTTCTTCTTCTCCATTTTCGGGTTTTTAGGGTTTAATATGGTGGGATGCAAAGCATCATCAGTTGGCAACTCAAATGGTAGAAAAGGACCCAAAAGTGGGTGCTATCAGCATATGAAAATGTGGGTATCAAACACAGACGAAAATCCAAAGAGGAAATTTTGGAGATGCCAAAATTATTGGGAGGTAAAATATTTTGATTTTGTTGTGTATTCTTCTTTCTCCACATTGAATTTGTTTTCCTATTCTCCTCCTCTAAAATTTATGTAATGATGTTGTGTAGAATGAAGATCGTTGCGATTTTTTCTTATGGGATGATGAACTAGATGAGCCAAGAGTAGTGCAAAAACTGGGTTCAAAAACTCTGATTTTGGGAGCAGCAACATGGTGAATCTGCCTTCAAAGAATGTTGAATTTGGTTGCAACAACTATGCAATGATATCTGAATATTTAAGGGTGTTTGGCAAGGAAATTGGAAAGGAAGTTGGGAAAGAATTTGGAAAGGAATTAGGCAAGGAATATGGGAAAGAAAGGGCCTCAACCAAGCATCTAAAAGTAAAGAAAAAGTTGCAATATGAAAGAAGCAAAAATGTTGGCCTAATTGTTACACTTGTGTTGTCATGGATCTTTTTTTTAGTTGTTTTGAAGTTTATGTAATGTGTTGAAGTTTATGTAATATTTTGAAGTTTAGTCTATTATGACATGAACATATATAAGTGGTATGTTGTAATGTTTGGTATTAATGAATGAGTTATGTGTTTTGTTACATTATGAATTAACAAGTCTATAACTTTGATTTGGTAACATTTGTGCATATAGTCAATTCAAAATATATCACATAAAGTGCATTAGTCATTAGAAAAGATAGCACATAAATTGCATAAGTCATTACAAAAGATAGCACATAATGTGCATTAGTCATTACAAAAGATAGCAATTAAATTGCCTAATGTCATTACAAAAGATAGCACATAAAGTGCTTAAAGTCACAACAAAACACTTAAAAAAATGAGAGCACTACTCTTCTGGAGGCACAACCATTGCAGGTAAAGTTCTCATATATGGAAGCACTACTCCTTCCTTTGAACCCATTGCAGCATCTTATTGAGTTAGTACCCCTTCTTCAGACTCATCTAACACCAATGGTGCATCAGTAGTAGCACCAGGACCCTTAATTGCTTTTGTCTTCAGTTTCCTTAGTCTATCACTAGTTCTCTTCTTAACTCTTTGGACTGCATTCTTCAACTTAGCCCCATCTTGCTTCTTTGGCCCATTCATCATTCTTGGAGCATTGAACATTTTCGGCCAATTCAGCATCCTTGGCCCATTCATCATCCTTGGTTCATTCCATGTCTTTGGCCCATTAAGCATCCTTGGCCCATTCCTTATATTTTGCCCAGGTTCAGGAACAGGAACAGAAACAGGAACATTAGGCACCACATTCTCATCAGGTATGGATGCAAACACATCATCATGTATGCCATCAAAAACATTCTCAGGCATTGCTTGCTTCTACAACATTATAAGAAATAATCTTGTAACAATTTGAAAATAGTACAAACCAATTTAACAATTTCAACAAAAATGCAGTCTTAAGTCCATACCATTCTCTTAGCAGTATTCTTAACATTATCAGAGGTTGGGGTATTCTAATTTGGTCCAGCATGAATGTCAACATTCTGATTTGGTACAATAACATGATTTTCAACATTATCATTTTGTACAACAACATGATTCTCAACATTCTCAACATTATCAACATTGCTAATTGAGGTATTCTCATTCTCAACATTATCAACACTGTCTTTCTTTGGTTTCCTCTACAACATACAACAAAAATCAAACATGTAAAAATAATGAAAAATGAATGTGTCATTTATTGTATTTAGTAAGAAATGTATATCTTCCTCTTAGCAACATTTAGGTCCTGAGTAGTACTTTTACACCTCTTTGCATTGTGTCCAAACTTGTCACATTTGGTACACCTATAAGCCACTCCAGGTCTTCTCATTCTAGCACCAATCTCATCAAATTCTCTGATTCTGAGTTTTTTGGGCCTTCCAGGTCCTCTTTTGTAGTGAGGTAGCAAAGGCTCTTCTGTTTCTACTCCAGGCCACATGTCTATACCATTAATAGGACTGACTTCAAAACCATAACATTGTTGGTATGCTTCTCTTGAGTAACATTGGTCAACAAAATCTTCTGGGTTTTGTTTCCTATATCCTAATGCCGCAACAACATGTCTACATGGAATTCCTACCAATTCCCAGAACCCATAAGAACATGTTCTCTTAGTAGTGTCAACAATAAATTGTTGCTCACCATAATGATGTGTCACCTGCCATTCATCAGCTATGGAGCAGTTTGGTGTCCATTGTCCAAACATAAACACCTCCTTATCTAACTTCTTCCTAAGCATAGGCATAATGTTGTGTTGCCATCTACTTAATTTAGATGTAGCAGTAGCTGTCATATTCATTAAGTAGTTCATAATCCACTCACACATAGATAAAAATGGCTTATCCCTAGCAACTAAAATTGTAGCATTAAATGACCCAGTTAAGTTATTCACAAGCACATCACACTTAGAGTAGTAATTAAATGCATGCTTACACCAACTTTTAGTAGGTACTGCCATCAACTATTACCAGGCACCAGCATCCACCTTCTTCAACTCATCCATTTTTGCTTTCCATGCTTGATAATATGTGGCTTTAGCAGCACCCATCATCATGTCCCTTATCAGAGTTCCACCTCCAAATTTCTTCTTGAAGTTTGCATATAAGTGTCTTAAACAAATCCTGTGCTCAATTCTTTCAAACATATCTTCAAAAACTGACATCAATCCCTAGAACAAATCAAGCAGTTAAAATAACATTCAATAAAATTGGTAAAAATTCAATTCATTATAAGAAGTTAAAATAAGATTCAATTAAATTGATTTTACCTTTTGCTGATCAGATATGAAGACATATCTTTTATCCCTTCCAATGTCATCCATCGACAACTCCATAAATCACTTCCAGGTAGCCTTGCTTTCAATTTCAACAACACCAAAGGCCAGTGGAAAATATTGGTCATTGGGATCCCTTCCAACAACTATTAGAAGTTGTCCACCATACTTTGTCTTTAAGTGATAGCCATCTACCCCAACAAAAGGTCTACAAGCAGTTGTAAACCCTTTCTTGCATCCATCAAAACAGAAATAGAAAGAACCAAATCTGGGTTGAAGTGCATGATTTGGTCTATCCACATTTACCTTAACTGTGTTACCAGCACAAACCCTTTTAAGCTCAACATCATACCTCCAGATCATGTCATACTGTTTATCAGCATCCCCATCAACAATCTTCTATGTTATCTGCTTAGCCTTCCATGTTTTGCCTTTTGTAATACCTATTGAGTAGTTCCTCCTCATATCTTTAATGACATCTTGGATTGTGACTTTCTTAGTTGTTTGCATTTTGTTAACAATAGTAAAGTTTGCAACCCACTTAGATTTGGCAGATCTGTTATTAAGAACCCTAGGACAAGTGTGCTTTCCCTTCCAAGTCTTTATTTGATATGTGTGCTTGTCCCCCACTTTAGAACAAAGTGCCAGAAACCTACAATTGCCCTTACAAACAACCCTTACCCTATAACTCTCATTTTTCACAAAGGTAATTTGATACCATTAAGTACGGTCCACTCAATTATTGCATCCTTGAATTCTTTTAAAGAATTAAATTCCATGCCTAACTTAAATTCAAACTTCTTATTTAATTGCTCATTTCTAAACTTTTCATACTTAGGTCCTTTCTCATGGTCATATTCATCTGGATCTGAGCTTTCTAACTCCTCACTTAAGTATTCATCATCTTCCTCCTCCATACAACCCTTACCCTTGCTAGCATTTCCATCAGTGTTGCCTAGTAAATCCAGATTCTTTGAAGGGTTTTCTTCAATTTCAACAGCATCAAACCCATCATCAAGTCCTGTAGCTCTTTCATCCTCACTATCATCAAACTTTACATCATCAGTGCTATACTCATTCTCTTCACCATCATCCTCACTACCCTGGCCCATATCAAAAGACATAGGTTCTTTAACTTCCTCCTCACTATCACTGACATTGTGTTCTACATACACATGTCCACCAGTTTTCTCACTCAAAGCCATATAAGCAACCTCATCAACAGTATCATCCCTATAAACTTGAAAAAATTCATTATATTTCCCCTGAACTGTGGCCCAAACCCTGAAGCCATGTTTATAACCAAACCCAGTGACAATTTCAACAACAGCAGTTATACCCCAAGCATCAATATCTATATCAGAGACAATTGTTTGAAGCCCACCTCTGTAGAACAAAACATTATCCCTAACAAACTCCCCACCATGATGAAATATGCAGTTGAACAAAGTTTTTTTCTGTTAACCAAAATTACACCAATCACAGCAAGACACGTGTCAATATATACCCCACACACACAGTTAGAAAAACACATCAATTTAAAAACCATAAAAGACAAAAATTCATGCAAAAATATGTTTGTTTATGCCATCCACATGACCACAACAACTACAAACAAATTGTATACTAAATAACATTCAAATAAAGAAGAAGAAGCTATTTACCTTCGAAGCGTTGCCACCTCCTTCTCTGTTCTCGCTCATTTTCGTCCCACAATCAACGATCCTCTTTCCTTCGTTTTCATCGCTTCCTTGTTCTTCGAGTTCTTCATGTTCTTCGTCTTCTCTGATTTCGTCGCAACCTTCTTCTTCTTCTTCTTCTTCTTCGTGTTCGTCATCTTCTTCTGGGTTTCGATTCTAGGTTAGGATTGCTTTGCTTTGTTCGATTTTGGCTTTCAATGGATTTTGGGTTTCGAAAATCAATGGATTCTGAGTTTGAATTGATTCTGGGTTGAGTTGATTCTGGGTTTAGAGAGACAAGAAAGCGTTTTTCACTTTGTTAGGGTTCAAAATGAAACCCCCAAAATGAGCCTTTTCAATTTTTTCATATTTTTTTAATTGTTTTTTTAATTTTAATTATTAATGACGTGTAAAAATTAAACATGTGGCATCCTTTTAAAAAAATGAAAAATTAAATTAATTACACAATGGCATGCCATATCAGCCCTTGACATGTGTCAGATGGGGCCAGAGGTGTTTATATGGAGAATCTTAATTTTACAAGGTTGGAATCTAATTTTTTTTTTTACAGGAGATAAACCGGAATTCGCTCAAATTACAGGGGGTAAAGGCATATTAACCCTTTTAAAAAAAAGTAAGGCACGAGTTGAAATTCTGGTAGTTAAGGATTCAGACATTAAAACAGAGCACGATTTTGCAAAAACAGAGCACAATTAAAATCAGTTCAGAAGCAGTAATAATGGTGCAGAAAAGTAAAAAGGCACAGATATTTGTTAACCCAGTTCGGTGCAAATGCCACCTACGTCTGGAGGATACCAATCCAGGAAGGAAATCCACTATTGGAATTAATCCTAAGACTCAAGACACAGACCCCCTGTTCCTAGTCTTCTGACTTAATCTCCTATAGTTCTGATTTCTACCCAACACCTTGAGTATAAGAAACCCCCTTCTTACTTCCTAATCAAGCAACAGTCCAGTTACTTAACAACTCTGAAATCTACCCAGTTTTGAAGAAACACTTCAATACATTAAAGACTTCATTCGTACCTAAAGGCTTATAATGAATTACAACTCAATAAAACTACTAAACCAACTCAGATGAGTGGTGTACAAATAAACCTAAGTTTAAAACACAAAGACTCTATTTCTCTGAATAATAATCTATAATTCGTAAGTCTTCAACAATAGCAGCACATCTCCTTTTATAGGCTTCAACAGCTTTCTTAATTCTGTATCCAATCTTCTGCAAATGATATGTTTCTAAAATATGAATGGCTCAATAAGGAAACAAATAATTCTGCATTGTATCTTGTAAAGATTCTTCAGCACAATTATACAAACATAAATACGAAGCCAATTTTCATAAGATCTTCATCAATTTAATTCAGTCTTCTAGAAACCAAATGCTTGAATTAATCCTTGACAAATCTCACAAAGATACGGACAGAAAGAACGCATAAAAACCCAGCTTCTGAAGAAGTCAACGCTGGTCAACTGTGAATAGTGCGTCTGAAGCACTGTAGTGCGTCTGAAGGTCCATTCAGCGTCTGAAGCACTGTAGTGCGTCTGAAGGCACTTTCAGCGTCTGAAGGTCCAAAGTGCGTCTGAAGGCCAAAACAGCTTCTGAACCACTTCAAATCCACTTTCTTGCTTCTGAAGACTTCTCTAACACAGGAGATGCTTTGCTTGAACACATTGAATTTACCAAAACATGCAGCCAACTTCTAAATACTCAACACGAGTACGTCAATAAAATCATAAATTTTGTTATAGAATATAACATAGAGGAGTTAAATTCTTCAATTCACAAAAAAAAAAATCACATTAGAAGTTTTAAAAGTTGAGTTTTAGAGTTAGTTACAACAAGAAAGAAACTCAAACGCACAAATAATATTATATTGTCATATTAATGTATAGAGGAAAACCACAAATTTCATTCACAACTAGACTATAACCCGTGCGATGCACGAGTTTTTTTAGAGTTTCATATATTGGTATCAAATTAAGTATATTATTAGAAATTATTCATTAATTAATCGAAATATAAGATCATAACAATATCAACATATTTCTTCCAATCAATATAATCAATCAAGGGTTTAACCATAAAAAGTAGTGAAAATTTTGATCAGCACAATATAAGCATATACGATCAACAAACATATTAAACAACATAAACATAAGAGAAAAACTATATCAGAACAATATAATTATATAATCAATAAAAAAACCAATCAACAATTTAACAATAAACAAATTTGAAATATAAGATTACAACATACCTTCTCATCAACCGTTATCATATTCATGCATTGTGCTTCTGATGGCTTGGTTTTGTTTAGTATAGACCAAACATAAACGATGCAAACCTGCAGTTTCGGAAATACTCTCCCACCGGTTAAAAAGCAATTGGAGTTAAGACTGATGTCATTTTTGTAATTATGATATTTTGCATGAGAAATAAATGAATTCAAAGTGAACGATTGCATATATAGTGGGGCGGTTACTACATATTTGCTGATTAGAGTTTTGCTCACAGTTTCATAGTGGGGTAGTTACTACATATTTGCTAATTAGGGTTTTGCTCATGTGGAATAATTAATGAATGGAGGATGGACGGTTGCATAAGTGGGCGGGTTCCTACATATCTTTATTAAAAGCAACACTTAAATATAAAAAATGTTAGTGGCTTAGTGGTATAAAGTGTTTAACGCAAGAATATGTTACTTGGTTCAATTCCCCTTGAAGAACTTTTTTATTCATAAAAATTAATAGTGTTGGAACAAAATGTGTATGAACAACTCTCTTTTGGGTTTTGATGATAACAAAGTGTTAAAAAGAAAATTGGTATTGCTAATGCTTTGTTCTAAGTGTGCAGAACCATGTCCTTAATGTTTGGTAATTAATATTGGTTTTGGAAGAACAAGCTAAGAGCAAGAAGGAAAGCATTGAAGCCTTTGTTGCAAGTCTGAAGCAAAACTGGGTCTGAAGCAGCTTCTGAAGACTGTGTCTGAAGGGTGCTTCTGAAGGCAGAGTCTGAAGACTGCGTCTGAAGGGTGCTTCTGAAGGCTGAGTCTGAAGGTCAACGTTGGTCAACGTCTGAAGGCTGAGTCTGAAGGTCAACAGAAGTCAACGTCTGAAGGCTGAGTCTGAAGGTCAACAAAAGTCAACGTCTGAAGGGAGCGTCTGATGAACAGTGCTTCTGAAGGGTGCGTCTGAAGACCTGAGTCTGAAGACCTGCTTCTGATGAACAGTGTCTGAGAAGCTTCTGAAGTCTGACGTGGATGGAAAAGCAACTGTCTCTGTCAGCATTTAATGCCTGCAATGTCAGAACAACTCCAATGGAACAGTTGTCTCCCTGGCCAAAACATTCCCCAGTTTTTAAGGAAAGATTCAAAATTGCGTGCTCTGTTCTGCTCAATTTCAGCACACATTTTCAGCTATCCTAGCTTCCAATTGCAACGGCTCTTTGCTGGATTTTCTGGCAATTCTCAACAGCTATCTTTTCCTCTATAAAAGGGTGAAGATTTGAAGAAGAAAATTGCTAAGACTCTTGAAACAAAATAACTGAACTTGTCCTCTGTTTTGCTATCAAAAATACGCAAGTTACCAAAACTCTTAGAAATTCTTACAAACTTGTAATCTTAGAATTTCTTAAGTCTAGAGTCTTAAACCTGTGTTGTATTAAGTGAACACCTCTGATATTTGATCAAGTGTTCAACTCAAACTTCTTTCTTTGTAAACCAGTTTTAACCAAAGTCTCAGTCTGCGTGCTGAGCATCTTGAAGTCTCATTACTTTGTGTTCTGAGCAATTAGAAGTCTCTTAGCTTTGTGCTTTGAGCAGAGAAGTCCCATTACTTTGTGTTCTGAGCATTGGAAGTCTCTTGACTTAGTGTCTTGAGCATTAGAAGTCTCTTACTAGGTGTTTGAGCATTGAAGTCTCTTAACTTTGTGTTTTGAGCAATTGTAATCAGTTTGATTATAGTTAAATCTCATGTAAGTGACAGGGGGACTAGACTACTTCCAACTTGTGGAAGGAACTAGTATAAAAACATTGTGTCTCTTTCTTTCCCTCTCTCTTTACTTTTGAATCCGCTGCATAAACTCTTTGAAAAAGGTTCAGAATCCAATTCTGAACTTAACATAAGTTTTGAGAAAGGAAAAACTGCCCACACACAATTCAACCCCCCCTTCTTGTGTGTTTTTCTCACCTTCAGTTGGTATCAGAGCTCCGGTTCTGATATTCAATCACTTAACAGTGAGTCAGTGAGATCCTGAGAAAAACATGTCATCAAGTAGTTCACCTCCACCCTCTCCCAGAAATCAAAGAGTTACTGGTACTTCTACTTCTTTTTCATATGACTATGGTACTGAGGAAAGAAAATCCAGGTCACACAATAAACCCCCAATGTTTACTGGTGACCCTGAAAAGTTCTCATGGTGGAAGAGTAAGATGTACAGCCACATCATTGGTGTTGATGATTCATTATGGGATATAATAGAAGATGGAATCACTATTCCAGTTGATGAAGAAGGTGTAGCTGTCAACAGAAGAGGGCTGAATGATGCTGAAAGGAAGATATACAGAAAGCATCATAATGTGAGAGGAATCATTGTGGATTCTCTACCTCACACTAAGTACCAGAAGCTGAGTTACAAATCTACAGCCAAAGCCATCTTCAAATCCCTCTGCTCTAACTATGAAGGTAACAAAAAAGTTAGAGAAGCAAAGGCTAATATTCTTGTTCAACAATATGAGTTGTTCAGAATGAAAGAGGATGAAAATATTGAGACTATGTTCTCAAGATTTCAGACTCTGGTTTCTGGACTTCAGATTCTGAAGAAGAGTTATACCACTGCTGATCATGTGAACAAAATTCTAAAAAGTCTGCCATCTAAATGGAGACCCAAAGTAACTGCTATTGAGGAAGCTAAAGATCTAAATACTTTAAGTATTGAAGATCTTATAAGCTCCCTCGAATTGCATGAACTGGGACTTAATGAAGATGATTCTGTTAGAGAGTCTAAATCTATAGCACTTAAATCCAAAGGAAAGTGTTCAAAATCTCTAAAAGCTTCAGAATCTGATGAAGAATTTTCTGAGGAAAGTTCTGAAGAGGATTCAGAAGCTGAGGAGCTAGAAATGCTTTCCAAAAGAGTTAAGTTCTTGCTACAAAGACAAAGGAAATTTTCTAACAAGAGCATCAACTTCAGAGGTTCTAGTTCCAAGAAGGATGAACAAAAGGGCTGCTTAAACTGCAAGAAAACTGGTCATCACAAATCTGAATGTCCTGAGTTGCAGAAGGATAAACCCAAGAAGATCAGTTCAAGGTCAAGCAACTTCAAAGACAGATTCAGAAAAAAGTCTTATGGCTACTTGGATTAATCTTGACCAAGAAACAGATTCTAAAAATGAAGATGAAGATGAAGAAGCTAATCTGGGTTTGGTAGCATTAGTATCATCTGATGAGGAATCTGGATCAGAATATGACAAGGAAAATGAAGCAGAATCCAATTTGAAATTGGTTGCAGATGTATCTTCTGATACAGAATCAGATTCAGACTCAGATGAAAAAGATGAGGTATTTTTTGAACTCTCTCATTCTGATCTTGTTGATACAGTTAAGGAACTTATGAACCACCTCAGTAGCAAGTTAAATCAATTTAAAACTTTGAAAAAGAAAAATAACTTGCTGGCTGATGAAAATCTTCAACTTCAGAATCATATCAATGATATTGATGAAGAAGTTAAAGAGCTTAGAGAAATGGTTCATAAGAAACCTGATGAAGTTCCTAGTGAACATGAAACTGCTCTTTAAGACTTTATTTTGGCTGGAATCAACAGAAGCAAAGTTGCTTCTATGATTTATAATATCAGCAGAAACAAAGGAGAAGGAATTGGTTTCAAAAATGATTCATTTAATTTTTCAAATGAAACAAACCTTCCATCTTGTTCTGAAGATATTATAAAAGGCTCTAAAGTATGCTTTGTGCCTGCTTCTGACAGTTCTGAGAAACTGAATTTAACAGAAACTGAGACTGCAGAGTCTGAGGTTCTGAACTGCTCAGAATTTGAAGCTTCTGAACCTAAGGAAAGGATGAAGGCAAAATTTAAAACTTTGCCAAAGTCTAAACCAAAAGATCCTAAGCCTAAGACTATGAGAAAATCAGACTCTAAACCTGAAAATGTTCAGAGTCTGAAGAGTTTAGAACCTGGAACAAGTAAGTCTCAGAGTCTGAAAAATTCAAACTTAAATTTTACTAAAGCTGTGTTTATAAAACCTTCAAGGAATACTAAACCAGCTTATTCAAAACATTTTCAATCTCAGAATGTCAGGCAAAGCAAACATAAGAAAGCAAACCAGTCATCTGTTTCTGATTGTACTAAGAAAGGTCAAACTGAAGTTTGCCTTGTGTCAGGAGCTGACAAAACTGGAGTTCTTAACAAATCAGAACCAAAGTGTTCAATGGGTCAGACTCTAAAGAAATCAGAACCAAAGACCTTCAAGTCTCAGGTTCTGAAGAAATCTGGGTCAAGACCATTGAGAACTCAGGTTCTGAAGAACTCAGTGTCTGATACTAAGACTTATTCAAAATTAAAGGATTCACATCCAAGGTTTCTGAACAAGTCTGAGTATTATAACTCCAGACATAAGGTGCAAAGGACTAAACCTTTCAGGACTAACCCAAGAGGACCCATAAAGATATGGGTACCTAGGTCTGAGATTGTTTCTGTTGCAGATATGCTGAACAGCCAAAGAAAAGGAGAAATCCTGATACCTGAGCAATGGCTGCTAGCAATGCATGACAGAAAAAAAGTCTATGTTCCAATCCTTGATCATGAAAGAGGGAGGAACTGTGGAATCTGGAGGAAACCACAAAGACTTGATCACTGGTACTGAGATTCAGCTCTCAGAGGACACTTCAGAACCTGAACCAGAACCTGAGTCTGAAGATAGTCCAATAGCTGAAAAGCCTCTCAGAATCTGATACTTCTTCTTAAACCAATCAAAGAACATTGTTAGAACAAAAATGGGTGTTCAGCAACAAACTTAATGAACAAGGAGAAGTTGATCAGAAGTTCTACTGAGGTATGTTTTGTTCTCAGTTATTCTTAATAGATTCTACATGAGTTGGGAAACAATCAGATTCATGAAAACAACATAAGCTTCTTTGTGATAACATTGCTATAATCTGTATGTCTAAAAATTCCAATTCTACATTCAAAAGCCAAGCATTTTTGAACTTTTATTAAGAGATTTTGTTCAGAAAATAGATTTAAACTTATTAAAAAGAATCTGAACAATGCATTTCATCTCTTTGAAAAATTTGCTTGAATCTGAATAAGAAACTGAGAATCTGAGTTTATCAGAAGCTAAGGCTTATCAGTCACTCTTGAGAGTCTGAAGAAAGTTAAGTTTCTGAAAAACTTCAGAGTCTGAGTTTCAGAATCTGGATTTCTGACTTCTGAATCTGATTAGTTATCTAATTTTTGGTCAGAATCTGTTAAGTTACAACTCTGGGCAATGATGGATTAAGCTTTGAAAATTATACTTTGTCCCTCCAAAGTCATCAATATGCAAATGTGTTTTTCAGTTTTCAATTCTGAAATGTTTTAAAACACAGACACATTTTTTTCATCAAAAATTGCTCAAATTGACATCAGACATGTTCAGCTTTTCAAAACATTTTAAAAACTCTGAACAGTTATGTCTGAAAGTCTCATTTTGGTATCAGACATGTTTAGCTTTTCAAACATATTTAAAAATCCTGAACAGTTATGTCTGAAAGAGTTCAGCAGCATCTGAACTAAATGCAATATTTTTCAGTTTTCTGAAAAGAGTTCAGTTGTGCTAAAACCTTCAATTGGTATATGATCTGAACAATTTTGTCTAAAATAGTTCAATGATACTAAACAGAATGTACTGAACAAAGATGCTCTGAACAAAATGATCTGTTTTCAGTTTTCTAAAACCAGTTCAGTAGTACTGAACAATTCTGAACAGATTGTGTCTGATCAGAATGCTCTGAACAATATTTTATGTTCTGAACATCATTCTCTGATTTTCAAATGCAATGTTATATACTTCATGTATGATCAAGCTTGCTCTGATGCTTATCCTTACTGCTTGATTACCTATATGATTGCATTTTTAATCTCACATGTTTTCAAACTCTCTTAAAAATTGTGGAAATTTTCTTTTTGTTGATGACAAAAGGGGGAGAAAAAGGAAACAAGTATTAAGGCTCATGAGCTCAGAATATAAGTTAATTTCTGTCAGTTAATTAACTTATGAGAGGGAGTAAAAGGTATTAAGGCTCCTGAGCTCAGAACATAAGTTAATTTCTGATTAAAATTAACTTATGAGAACTGTTGTTAATCTCTTAGCCTCTGAATTAAATTCTGTGAGATAAATTACTCTTAGTGAGTTGAAATGAATTTAAATAACATGGATAAGACTCAAGGAGCTTACAAAACTCATCATGTGGATTATCAGACTTAGGGGGAGAGCTTACAAACCTCATAACCTGAAGTCAGCAAGTTATTTATAATTCTGAGTGAAAATTTCACGTTATTGTTTTAAGTTAAATTTAATTAACATGGATAAGAATCAAGGGGAGCTTACAAACCTCAACTTGAGGATTATCAGACTAAGGGGGAGCTTGCAAACCTCATCCTGAAGTCAGTTTGTTAATTGAACTTAACAACAATTCTGAAATTCTCACCTGTTTTGATCTAAACTGAATTTAATTAACCTGGATCAGACTCAGGGGGAGCTTGCAAACCTCACACCCTGTAGTCAACTTGTTAATTAAATTAACAACAATTTTCTATTAATACTTATGTTTGTCATCATCAAAAAGGGGGAGATTGTTGGAACAAAATGTGTATGAACAACTCTCTTTTGGGTTTTGATGATAACAAAGTGTTAAAAAGAAAACTGGTATTGCTAATGCTTTGTTCTAAGTGTGCAGAACCATGTCCTTAATGTTTGGTAATTAATATTGGTTTTGGAAGAACAAGCTAAGAGCAAGAAGGAAAGCATTGAAGCCTTTGTTGCAAGTCTGAAGCAAAACTAGGTCTGAAGCAGCTTCTGAAGACTGAGTCTGAAGACTGCGTCTGAAGGGTGCTTCTGAAGGCAGAGTCTGAAGACTGCGTCTGAAGGGTGCTTCTGAAGGCTGAGTCTGAAGGTCAACGTTGGTCAACGTCTGAAGGCTGAGTCTGAAGGTCAACAGAAGTCAACGTCTGAAGGCTGAGTCTGAAGGTCAACAAAAGTCAACGTCTGAAGGGAGCGTCTGATGAACAGTGCTTCTGAAGGGTGCGTCTGAAGACCCGAGTCTGAAGACCTGCTTCTGATGAACAGTGTCTAAGAAGCTTCTGAAGTCTGACGTGGATGGAAAAGCAACTGTCTCTGTCAGCATTTAATGCCTGCAATGTCAGAACAACTCCAATGGAACAGTTGTCTCCCTGGCCAAAACATTCCCCAGTTTTTAAGGAAAGATTCAAAATTGCGTGCTCTGTTCTGCTCAGTTTCAGCACACATTTTCAGCTATCCTAGCTTCCAATTGCAATGGCTCTTTGCTGGATTTTCTGGCAATTCTCAACAGCTATCTTTTCCTCTATAAAAGGGTGAAGATTTGAAGAAGAAAATTGCTAAGACTCTTGAAACAAAAGAACTGAACTTGTGCTCTGTTTTGCTGTCAAAAATACGCAAGTTACCAAAACTCTTAGAAATTCTTACAAACTTAATCTTAGAATTTCTTAAGTCTAGAGTCTTAAACCTGTGTTGTATTAAGTGAACACCTCTGATATTTGATCAAGTGTTCAACTTAAACTTCTTTCTTTGTAAACCAGTTTGAACCAAAGTCTAAGTCTGCGTGCTGAGCATCTTGAAGTCTCATTACTTTGTGTTCTGAGTAATTAGAAGTCTCTTAGCTTTGTGCTTTGAGCAGAGAAGTCTCATTACTTTGTGTTCTGAGCATTGTAAGTCTCTTGACTTAGTGTCTTGAGCATTAGAAGTCTCTTACTAGGTGTTTGAGCATTGAAGTCTCTTAACTTTGTGTTTTGAGCAATTGTAATCAGTTTGATTATAGTTAAATCTCCTGTAAGTGACAGGGGGACTAGACTACTTCCAACTTGTGGAAGGAACTAGTATAAAAACATTGTGTCTCTTTCTTTCCCTCTCTCTTTACTTTTGAATCCGCTGCATAAACTCTTTGAAAAAGGTTCAGAATCCAATTCTGAACTTAACATAAGTTTTGAGAAAGGAAAAACTGCCCACACACAATTCAACCCCCCCTTCTTGTGTGTTTTTCTCACCTTCAAATAGATCCAAAAAAAAGGAGGAATTAGGGTTAGGTAAAGACTATCTAACATTTAGTATAACTAGACTCTAACCCGTTCATCATGCACGGGTTTTGTAGAGCTTCATATATAACTATCAAATTGACTATATTATTACTTTTATAGTTACATTCAGTAGTATGTTATCAAACTACCTCAAAAAGCAACAAAAACAAAAGATGAACTGCAATAAAAATGACTAATCAAACGAAAAAATATACACAATAGCATGCACCAAGAAATTGGGCCTAACCACAAAAGTTGTTAAATCTATAAAAATGAAAAGGAAAAGAAACTGCTACGTGGTAATCGAAAGAAAAATACATAATGAAAAGGAGCTGTCATGTGGTAACCAAAAGAAAAAAGTAATAAAAAAGAACCGTTATGTGGTAATTGAAAGAAAAAATAATAAAAATGAACCGCTAATAATGAAAAGGAACTGCTATCAAAAAAGGAATTGCAATAACGTTAGTGACTTTTTAAAAAAAATGTCATTTTCATGTGCTGCCTGATTCAATTTCTTGCAGACCTTTTTTTTCATAAAAATTAATTAGGTCTGTCAAAAAGTGCGGAGTTATGGTTATTAGGTTGAATTGCATGCTGGTGAGAGAGGTGAAGGTGAGTGAGAAATGATTTAGGGATTGTGAGATTGAAAGAAAGAGGACCCGAGATTTGTGTTGAATACATTGAAGCAATTACATGTCATAAAATACATCAGTACCTTGATGGTAAGAGTTGTGAATTGGAAGCATGTGGTACCTGGTTCGATTCCCACCAGAAGTTTTTTATAATTTTTTTTTTGGAATTCAGGGTTGTGAGAATGACTTAAAGTGAACTCGCATTTGTGCTAGATAAATAAAATGAAAGCAACTATAACTTACAAAAAACTTTAGTGATCCAATGGTAACAGTTGTGATATGCCAGACTTGGTCTGTGGTTCAAATCTCAGCAGGAATTTTTTTCCATAAATTTTTTTCAAAACCAAAAATTAGGGTTAGTCATTAGGGTTAGGTCAAGACTACATAACATTTAGTATTATAAAGATAAAGATACAATAATAAGCAAAAATGAAGTACCACAATCAGCGTACCCGGTACAGGTGCGTACCCCGTACGGGTGCTTCACCATTTTACAAGTACCCCATGCATCAGAGGGAAATTGTTGGTCGATAAGATTTATTTATTTTTGTTCGATAAGATGATGCTGAAAAATAAGATGAATTCTCATCCTTATATTCTCAACATATAGGGGGAAGTTTTTGCGTAAAAAAAAAAATAGGAGAAGAGGAATTCTAAAAAAAATTATTGAAAGTTGTTCAATATGCACCTCAACTTTGCTCCTAAACGGGTCGTAGCTCCCAATCGATTGTTTTTTTTATGTAAAATCTGATCGGATAGTAACACTTGATCGACCTTTTCAGTCAAGCAAGCAATTTTAAAGTGTTTATTGAACAACCATCGAAATTATTTGAAGTGACTATTTGTGGGTTGGGGCCGAAAAGCTCATTCCAGCACAAAGTGCCGTTCTACGTTTAATACTGTTCAAATACTTGATTAATTTTTTTTTTATTATCAAAAAGACTTGATTAAATACGTTTATTAAGTGGCTACTATTATCTTGTATCTTTTACACCGTCTTTTATTTATACACAACAATAGTGTTCATTTTTTTTTGTTTGGGAAAACATTGTTCATATACTTCGTTACAAAGTTAATGCAGTTCAACTACATTGTTCATATATACAACATGCATTAACAATCTACTAAACATAATTGACCAAACATTTAAATTGCGTTATGTAATAGATAAATGAACTATGTATGTCAAAAAATTAATGTTAAAAAAACACATGATGGGATTAACTTTCATCTACATATCGGAGTTGATTTAACCATATATTTCTCGCGTGAACAAGAAAATATAGTGTCATGTACTTGTGTCAATAGTGTGTGTCCAAATAACATTTTTGAATTTAAATTATGATTCCTTTCGGTAGAGTGCTCTTGGAGTTTTATATGAGTCGTGTTAACTTGTGGCGTAAGAGCATATGTTAAGATGTCATAAGAGCACATCATAAAAATATCAAATTTTAATTTATTGAGAAATGGAATGATTTTCAATACAAAATTTTTATTTTTTTCATCCGTAGGCCAAGTGTCAAACTCCTTCTTAAACCCATAAACAACACTATGAGGTCATGGGTTCGAGCTTGAATGAAGTTGTTCATCTTAACAATATCAGCACATCCAATTTAGCTAAAATTTGCAGACTATAATTTCTATCTTACGTACACTAACAAGTGCCCGCTAGCCTTTTTAATTTTATATAGCCATATCCAATTGTGAATTATCACAACATCTTTAAAAAAATGCATGTATTTTCAACGATTCAGATGCTTCAATAAGAACACACATGTAACTGGTTCAGGGAGCTTAAATAATGTAGTACATTGGATCAGGGAGCTTAAAAGTCCTATTGCCTGTGTTGGTTCCAAGAATATCACTCCATTGGTCTCCTATATTTCCAATGATTCTGTATCCTTCTTCCTCCAGCTTCTTTCTCTCAGTTGATTTGTATGTAACTGCTGTTTTACCATGATATATTGATGTATCCCTGTAACCACAAATTTGTCATTAGGATATCTTTTAGGCTTTGGCTATGGTGCACTACCTAATTAGGTCTCCTACAGTAGGAGACTTGAATTTTTTTTTTTTTGTGTAAAATGGATGTGAACCATTAGATGTACTTGACATCTTTTGAATGGCATTGATTTGCAGGTTATGTGACCCACTAGCTTGCTATTATTAATCATATGTAGGAGAAACTTGGATGGATAATAAATCGTTAAAGTGTAAGTAGCAAATTAAATGTATGTAATAAACAAAACACGAAAGTAAATAATTTTGAAAAAAATAAAATAAATTTATTCAACTAAGTTATGTGATTTTTTTTTTTGTAGATGAGTAGTTCTTTTAGAATTAAAAAATAAATGTGTAGTTTTAATAGAATTAAATTTGTAAAATTAAAAAATAAAATAAAATAATTTTTTTTATAGAATTAAAAAATAAATGTGTAGTTTTTTTTTTAAATATATGTGATTTTTTTAGAGCATATATGTGTAGTTTTTACTGAAAGGGTATGTGTAGTTTGTTACTATGTTAGTATGATATACGCATAATAAACAAAAACACAAAATTAAATAATTTTAAAAAAAATTGTTAACCCAAATTGTTGTTTTTTTGTCAAATAGCCTAGTGGTTAGAAATTAATTCTTTTCAAGGTGAATAAGTGTGGTGTCGGGGTTCGAGCCTCGGCCCCTGCATTTATTATGCATTGTCCCTACCAACTGAGCTAATCTCACAGAGACTATTAACTCAAATTATGTTAACTTTAAATTAGACAGTAATTATTCCAACAAAAAATATTAGAAATCATTTAAAAAATAAAATGATACATTTTGTGGATAAAAGCAAAGTAATATACGTAGTTTGTTGAAATATTTATGCAAAAAAAATATTTTTAGTTTGTTGAGTTACTTATGCCAAATAAATGAAGAGTGAAATTGGAGGGAAGTTGGATTCATAAAAGAATGACACTTGACAATTTTTGTAATAAAAATAACCTTACTTTAATATATATATATATATATATATATATATATATATATATATATATATATATATATAGACACACACACTATTGATGAATTCTCTATATTGACTCTGTAATATTCATACTACCAAAATGTACATGAAATTATTATAAGAATTATTTATATACTTTTTTTACCTCCTATACTAGGTAAGGAATGTACATCACCTACAAAAAATGGTCATTTAAGCTATCAAAAAGAAAAGATGAGGGTCTCTCACAGTAGGAGACCTAGCTATAACCTCGTGATAAAATTTTAATTTTATATAAATTTATAAGCTATAAAGAGTATCAACTATAAATCATTTGCATGTCAAACAAAACCTAGAAAACTTACTTGCAAATTAGTTTTTCCCATGTATGGTTTGGTAGCCAGCAAGTCTCAAATTCTTGGCTGTTATGCTCTTCTGTTTGTTTGCTCTTCCAGTTAAGAATACAATCTTGATACCAAGAGACAATAGTTTATTGTAAAGTTTTTGAGACTCTGGCAGTGCTGGTGCTGTGCCAAGGTCGGCCCATTCATTAAACGACGTCGCATTGAATGGTTCCACCCTATCATAAAAGATTAATTAATTAACAGAAAGAATTATATAGAAACTAAATTAATCAGTGAGGATTACTCACTTGTAGCATATCTCAAATATTAAGAACAAAATATAAAATTGAAGATTAGCATATTTAATTTTGACTTCTTACATGACACTATATAGTTTTATCTTTCACTTACTTTTTATCTTATAAGGATTTCGAAATATCCAAAAGGCAAAGGGCCGCCATATAATTTTCCTGTTCAAATATCATTTTTGTTAGCCTAAGTTTGAAAAGTGAAAATACAATCTTTTCAGGATGAACTTAAGGGTAAGGTCACTAAAGCCTTCATTTTAGACCTACCAACAAAATAATTTTTCTTTAAATTTGTTAAGCAAAAAGGCTTCGTACGCAAACAAAAAAGATCTTGTATATCAAAATTTGGTCGAGGCCTCAATTACTTTTGAAGATTATTGAATTGGCCCCGAATCTTTTCTGCTAAAAATATTGTCAAAAATTGCTTTTCATAGGTGATAAACCCAAATTCAGGATATCAAAATTAAGTAGTTGAATAACATAAATAGCATATACAAAAATTGCAAAGTTAGAAGTATGAAAACAAAAGATCATGATATATCATACCCAAATCCGTGTTTAGCATAATATGGAAGATTAGATAGTGCAGTTTCATCAATGTCAAACACCCAAATGTCTTTGCCGTCTCCATTTATATTAAGAGTCTTAGCTTAAAAATAACCTTCACGGTTAACTATTTTGGAGTCAGCTCTATACTGATCACCTAATAATATATAGTTACCAATATATTTTTCACAATCTTGTGGAATAGTTTTTCAGTTTATGATATTGTGTGCTTCAACACCAAGTCTCCAACTAGCACATGATTCTGGAATGTAGTGTCCACCTGGGCCAGATTTCACTCGGAGAGGGAAGATTTGGTTGGTTGCACCACGCTCATCATGGTTTAGAACATCACCATGGCATGTTGCTAAGTAGGGATGACAATTGTACCCAGACTCGATGGGCATCCGCAAAAAATACACGCAATGAGTAGGGTAAAACCCCGCTTTCATGAGTCTGGACTTGAGTCCGAGTATTTACCCGCAAATTTAAATTGGTATGGGCGCGGATAAGAGTACTATATTGCCTAGTCCCGCAACCCGCATATACATATTTATATAATATGATAAATAATTTATTTATTTTTGTTGTATAATTTATTTATTTATTTAAGCCTAAACCTAAATCTAAAAACTACTTAATAGAGTAACCGCTCCCTCCTACTAGTGTACAATTTTTTAGGGATATTTTGGATATTTTTATTTGGCTAAATACTACGATTCGTGCTATTTTATGAATTTATTGGAAAACTTTTGGACCATAGTTTTATTTCAATTGTTATGTTTCTATTGTCTTTTCATAGTTAAAGTGCGGGTAATGGGTACGGGTATGAACACTTAGGTGTCCATAGGGTATGATGAAGGACATTAAAGTTGTTGCCCACGAGGATACGAACTCAGGTATGAGTATTTTTTACAAACGCGGGTATGAGAAATGGCACTGTAGTACCCTACCCATACGGTACCCATTGCCATCCCTATTGCTAAGAGTGTAACAAAAAAGAAAACGAGCATCTTCATTCTTATGAATATTTTTGCAACTTAATTGCTTATTGTTGTGGAGGATTTTGTTCTTTAAATAGAAAATATATCTTGTTATAGGGTACGTACAGCAAGATTGTGAATATAAAAATAGGACAATGAAAAAGGTAAAGTTGATCCATGTGTACAAATTATTTATTATGTTTGGGCCATTGGTCAATTATCTTGAAGGATTTCTGTACAATTTTATATTATAAATTAATTAGTTAATGATTTTTTATTATATCAACGATCTATTTATAAACTTGTAGGTTTTAAAAAGTGTATATATTTGATTAAAAAAAGTATTAGGTGTGAGTGTAAGTCTCGTATTGTTTGAAAATGTAAAGATTTGACAACTTCACTACAAGGAATCTGGGAATTTGCCAGGGGCAAAATCCCTGGGAAAACGCGGAATTCCCTGGCAAAACGCAATTTGCCAGGGCCTTTGCGAGGAGCAGGATCCCTCGCAAAACAGGGTCTCGCAAATGCTAAAGTCAGGGCTTTAGCTCCTGGCAAATTTGCGAGGGCCTACCCCAGGCAAATTCCCTGGGAAAACTCCTGGCTTTTCTCCTGGCAACGTCCTTGGCAAAATGTCTGACTCAACTGTCTCCTTTTCCTGCCACACTGTAAAGCACTGTCACATGTCACATCGTCTGACCCAAACATTGACAGGAGCTTTGCGAGGGGTTACCCCTGGGAAATTGCATGACGAATTTTTTTTTTAAAAAATGTGTTTTAATTGTTTTTTTAATTTAAATTATTTTAAAAATAAAAACAATTAATTATAATTATTAAAATTATTTTTAAAATTATTTTGAAAAACGATTTTTAGTTTTTTTTAAATTTAAATTATTTTAAAAATAAAAACAATTAATTATAATTATTAAAATTATTTTAAAAAACGTTTTTTAGTTGTTTTTTAATTTAAATTATTTTAAAAATAAAAATAAATAAAAATAATTATTAAAATAATTTTAAAAAATGTTTTTAAATTGTTTTAAATTAAAAAAATTATTTAAAAAATATTTAAATTATTTTAAAAAATGTTTTTAAATTGTTTTATAATTAATTGTTTTAAAAAATATTTAAAAATACAAATTAAAGTAATAGCACACATAAAATATTAGGTCTCGCAGCAAGAAATTAAAATTGTACGGAATATTAGTACAGACCATAAGTAGAAATTGTACTGGGAAGCATAGGAAACTTCCCCAAATATTACAAAACACAAAAATAAATAAAAACACAATAAATAAAAGCACATGAACGGGGTCCACCTTCATTCATCATCCTCGGTCTCCACCTCCTCATCTTCACCATAAATTGGATACGGGTCGTCATTGTCATTCAGAATCGACGCTCTTGTGTGGGCGGGGTCTTCCACTTGCAATTGCTCACCTGAAGAACTCCCAGCCTGTGCTTGCTTAAATTGGGCCAGTTGCTCCTCATATGATCGTTGTCTTTCAAGCAAATCTTGCACAACAGCCTGGTGACTCGCCATTTGTTGCGTGAGCTGCTCTTGTGTCAACCTTTGAATAAGCTCACGCATCTCAGGGGTCAGCTCAGGCTGGTGGGAGGATCCTTCACCATGATTCAGGGTGAGTCTGAGGGATGCTGCAACACCCTTGCGGTAGTTAGCGGCTAAGTTACCGGCGCCATATAACTTTCCTTTAGTTTTATCGCCAGCAACTTTGGTCCAAGTTCAGAGGCTCAAACCATGATTAACTGTCGACCCTTGAGAAAGAGCCTCAGCAAGCTGGCGATCATACTCCTCCTGCATAAATAACAACAAAATAGTTAATGACAAATAACAGTTAGTTTTTAAAACATAATAAAAATGTAAAGCGAATAATTACGATATACTTATTAAATATTACCTGAACTTTCCTAGCACGCTCATCGCAAAATTGGCCGGATTTATGTCTGTGTGTTTCGTTGTGAAGCTCGTTAATAAACGACTCTCTCCCAAGCCTCCTGGCCTGTTTTTCACAAGAAATAAAATTATTAATTAAATAAAATGATTTAAAACAATCAAATTTAAATATTTAAAAGTTTATTATTTTTACCAAACGTTCAGCATGCTCTCCATTGCTTATGCAACCACCGGTGTGAATGCACCCCCCCTTTTCCGACGCCCGATTCTTCTTTGCTTTCTCAGACTTTGACTTGAACTCCTCAGTTGCCCAATAGTCAACCAACTGGCTCATCAACTCCCTCCCGATCCAATGTGGCCGCTTTTTTTTCTCCTCATAACGAACACGGGCGTTTCGAAGCATATCTGAAAGACGCGCTGCAGCTCTGATATGGAAATTACGCCGCATTGTTTCATAGTACCTGGCTTCCCAAGTACACTTAGCCTGCATTTTTGTTAACATATTAAAGAAAATTAGGATACTATAACAAATGTGCATATAAATGAAATTACAAATTATGATATATATTTAAACTAACCTGAAAGAGATTAAACCAGCGCTCTTTCTCATCATCATCCACATCACCATAAGTCTTCCACAATCTATTATAGCAATTGTGAATGATATCTCTGATAGCTTCCGCCGCGGGTTTGCAAGGCAAAAAGCTGAAACAATAAAAACTCATAATCAAACTTAAAATAATCATAAAATTATTAAAATTGAACTATGTACGAATTATGATAATACTTACGAGTTCCCACTAGGCTTTAAGATAAAGCGATTCCGATTATCCATGGGATAAACTTCTGGCTCATCAACGGCCTGCACCACCTCTCCACCACCATCCATTTGGCCTGCACCATCCTCTTCGACCACATTTTCTTGCTCGGGTTGTGGTGGGTTTTGCTGGGGTTGTGGTGTGTTTTGTTGTTGTGGTTGGATTTGGAGTTGGGTTTGTGGTGGGATTGGATACGGGAAGGGATAGCCCGCAGGGTAGGAAAAGGAAGGTGAAGACCCAAAATGATATCCCGGAGGTCCCTGAGGGAAAAGGTAAGGAGATGACGAGAAAGATGGTGTCGAGAAAGGTGGAGCTATAGGAGGAGCAGCTGCACTAGCCTGTGAGGACCCAGTCGATCCCTGGCTAGAAGATGCAGTAGGTGTGGGAGGCATTGGGGTTAATCGGGCTTGTGTGGCTGGGTCCACAACTTGAGTAACATACCGCCTCCTGCGGGCTTTGCTCTTGCTCTGATCCTCAATCCTTGGAGGCATGGCTGACTATTTATCAATAACAAAAAAACCATAATGTAAACAATAAATCATCATAACACTAATTAACACAAATAAACAACATATTCATCCATTTTGAAATTAAAATCATTACAATACATCAATTATAACAATACAACAATACATCAATTATAATCCAAAAACACTTTCATCGACTTGATCCCCTTCATCATGATCCCCTTCATCAATATTGTTCTCTTCAGAATCAACATCATCCTCATCATTTTCATCTTCATTAGGAGTCAACAAAACAGCAGGATCAACATGATCCCCTTCAACTTGTGCATCACGCCAACCTGTAACTTGCTCAACTTCAATTATCTCATTAACATGTGAAATTTCATCAGTTTGTTCAACTTCATCAATTGATTCTTCAGTCTCAATGCGACCCCTTGGCTTTGTTTTGATTGCAACTGACCATCCTCGTTTGCGTGGTTGCGTTGGGGGATAAGGAACATAGTACACTTGCCTAACGTTATGTGCCATGATAAACGGGTCATAAACATTATATTTTTTGTCCACACGAATGTCAACATTGTTGCTTATTTTGTTCATTTTTGTCCATCTAGGTGACGGATCAAACCAATCACAATAAAACAACACCACTTTATCCTGATTGTAAAACAACTCGTAAACGTGTTTGATCACGCCATAGAAGTCATCTTCATCTCCTTCCGCAACTCCTTTTACGTATACACCACTGTTATATGTCTTCTTCCCCTCACTCCATGAATGAGTATGAAATTTATATCCATTCACGAAGTATGTATGATATTCAGTGGCACATTGTAAAGGACCTTGAGATAAACCTCTTAAACGAATGATTTCTTCGGTTGGCTCGGCATTGTATACTTGTTGTTTAAACCAACCGGGAAAATATTCATGTATATAACCAGGCGAATCATCACCAAATTCTTCATAAAAGGTCTTAAATTCACTACACCAAAATTTAAGTCAAAGTTAGACGTGTTTTAACTTAATCAATGTACTAGTAAAAAATAATAGTTTTGTTTTACTTACTCAAGGTATGATTTAATCTCTGCGCAATTAATCAACACATGAACATGAGCTGATCAATACTCTTTTTGATCTACCATCCAATGTTCACTCGCCTTGCCAGAGTGACGACCAGGTAGATTGAAAATTGATAAGGTCGACGGATCCCTTTCATTTTCAACATCAACATCATTTCTTGTAGTAGTTGGAATAAGCACACGGTCGATGAAGTAATGACTAAGAAAGTATGAGGTTTCCTTGTGAATGTAAACAGCACATATTGATCCTTCAACTTTAGCCCTATTTTTAACTGCTCGTTTTGAGTCACCCATAAATCTTTCAAACGGGTACATCCACCTATATTGAACAGGCCCGCCAAGCTTAGCCTCATATGCCACATGAACCGGAAGATGTTCCATAGAGTCAAAAAAACCCGGGGGAAAAATTTGCTCCAGCTGACAGAGTATGATTGGAATTATCTTGTCCAATTTATCAAGTTCATCGACTCTCAAAGTTGAAGCACAAATATTTTTAAAAAATTGACTAATCTCAGTGAGTGGATTTAACACATGGGTGGGCAGTGAACTAAACACACTTGGGATTAAGTTCTCCATGAAAACATGACAATCATGACTTTTCATCCCATGTAACCTTCCAGTTTTAACATCGGCACACCTGCCCAAGTTTGAAGAATATCCGTCAGGCATTCTCAAATCCTTCAACCACTGACAAACTGAATTTGCTTCTTCGGAAGTTAGAGTGTAGATTGCCTTGTGTAGTACCCTAATTTTGTCCTAAGCATTTTAAAACAAAAAATCAAAAAAAATCAAAGAGGGAGGAAAAAGTCAAAGTCAACAAAAGTCAACAGAAAAGTCAACATTTCAAAAATGCTGACTTCGCACTGCGAAGCTCACTTCGCACGGCGAAGTCTGCGATTTTTCTGCAGATTTTTGGTTTCTTTGATTTAATTCCAGAATTTGTTGCATATCATTTCCATATTTATTTTAAGCAGCATTCATGGCTATTTGGGCCAAGCAAAACCAGAATTGAAGGACTTGCCATTAATGCCAAGGTTGGAAGCTTTTTCTTCCAACCTAGCATGTGACAAGCAAGTGGGCTTGCCCTTGGGCAGCTCTGGTCCCTCCCATGTGACCTGTTAACCACCCCAAGGTTGCCAGCCACCTGCTTGAGGACTTTCCTCCTGCTTGCTCCCCCAAAACCAGTCAAACTAGCTGGATTTTCTCACTTGAAAAGCCATGAGTGCCTACCCTGTTTTTGCAGCAACTTTTCACCCCTCACACCAGCCATAGGTAGCCTTTTTCATCCCTCAATCTCTGCACATTACAGTGCACGTTTTCATTGATCAACCATTGAGATTGCAAGGATTGATCCCCAAGCTTAGCCAATTGCAATTCAGCTTTGTTTTTCATCATTACCTTCTAGAATTGGTTGAATTTGTGGCTGAAATCAGGCTGATTCTTGCCCCTTGGCACAAGGCAAGGTTGCCTCTATCCATTAGCATTTAATGCAAAGGGATTCAGCCTGATTCTAGCCACAAATCAGCTGGATTTTGGGATTTGCTAATGATGAAAAAGATTTGGTTTTGGCCTATAAATAGAAGGCATTGCCCAAGGTTTCAAGCACTTCTAAAAAATTACACATAACAGCATTTTCAAGAGCAGAAACTCTACTCATTCCAGCCTACAAACACTCACAAGCAACCAAAAAAAAACCAATCCAACACAAAGCATCACAAAGTTCAAATTCATCACCAATATCAAAAACCTTTGTGAAAACCTTCAACCAATTCAAATCCATTGCAGCTGGAGCTTTGCTAAGGAGTTCTGTAAGTTTCCAAGCTTTTATCTTGCATTTACAATTGTGTTTGCATAGCAATTTTGGTTTAAAACCTCTTGCTTCTAGAAAACCCCTTTTGAATTTCAAAGAAATCCCAAGGTTTTCAAAACATCAAAACTGGTTTGTCCAGCCTTTTTCACCCAAAAAACTCAAAGCTTTTCACTCACCTAAAAGGTCCTGAGTGTGTTCAGAAGTTGTTTCTGAACAAAAGTTCAGAAACAGCTTCTGAACTCAAAAATTCGCATGCTTCGCAGTGCGAAGTCATGGTCGCAGTGCGACCATGACAGAACTCAGAATCTGAGTTTTGGTGTCCAAATGACCAATTTTTGAGGTTCTAGCCCAAGAGCTCAGAACCTAGGAGTTTTTAAACCCATGTTTTTCAAACCATAACAAGGATTTTGCACAATCTTGACAAAATCACAAGTTCGTATGACATTTTGTGGATAACTTGTAAAACAAGTTATGTGTCTAAACTTTCAAACAAGCATGAACAAACAAGCTATGTTCATCATTTCAATCCAAACTTGAACAATAAATATTGTTCATGATTTTCAAAACTCAAGCATGAACATACACCAAATTTGTTCGCTTTTCAAAACCGTTCGCAAAATGAGCCGAACTTGTGCGTTTTCTAGCAAAATTGCTAAATCTTCCCATTTTGGGTTTTCAAACCAAATGTTTTGATATACCTTGGGATTTCTAAAGAATTCTACCCAAAAACATGAATGAAAAAGGGATGGTGTGACGTATGTCTCTCCATCGCCCCGATTGTACGAATGCGTGACGTATGTCTCGTCGTTCGGGCAATCGTCATTCCATTTTCAATATATACAACCCCAACCAAACCAAAACTTGGCCCCTTGCGGTCAATCCAAACCTTTTGGTCCCCCGTGGCCATTAGACTCGATCCCTCGACTCGTTAGAGTCCACTCGGTCAATGTTCGACTCGTTCGAGTCCATTGTACCTGTTCTTGATCTCAGTGGATCAATCGAACAATCGCCCGACTCGTTAGAGTCCACTCGGTCAATGATTGACTTGTATGAGTCCATTGCACCTCTCTTGGTCCCATAGCGACCAATTCGAACCTTTTACCCTAACGGACGTACCTTTTAACAATTCTAATGCGATTCACGAACAAACGCTTAATAAGTCTCCCAAGCGCGAGCATACAAGCTACGTTTTAATCGCAAGAATTCGGTTAAAACATCGTCCATTTAAAATTAACCAACATATGTACGTTTTTCTACCAAAGAACTACGTACGCTTTGAATTCTCTGACTACCGGGAGATACGTAGGAGCAAGATCGACATCTTGTCAAGCGCAATAATAAAAAACTTTTTCTTTCTTTTCTTTCGTTTGTTTTTATCTCTTTTTCCCCCCTTTATTATATTTTTGACATAAATAAGCATGCGCGCAAAACATTTTAAAAACAATTCAAGCTTTAACCAAATAGAAGGTTCCCGTTGAGTACAACGGACGTGAGGGGTGCTAATACCTTCCCCTTGCGTAATCGACTCCCGAACCCGACAATGGTTGCGATGACCATCCTTTCCTCATCGTCGAAGGGTTTTATTATCGTTTCCCTTTAAACAAAAAAAAACTTAAGGGTTTATCAACGTTCCCTTTACACAAAAACTTTGGTGGCGGCTTCACAAAAGGCCCTCCGAGCGTTCACGAACGACCTCGGAGGATTTGCGCGTCTTTTTCTCAGGAAAAAAAACGAGGTGCGCACAGCTGGCGACTTCACTGGGGAATCCTTTTCCCACTAGTGAGTCAAGCCTAACCTATTTGGTTTAAAGCCAATTGTTTTATTTTTCTTTGCGCGCCATGTTTATTATTTCATTCATACATGTTATATTTATGCTTTATGTTTATATTTGCTTTATTTTGCTTTATATTCATATCATATATATATCAAATGCGGGGGTTACTTGAGTGATGTTACTCCACATTGTTCGGGTTAATGCCGGACGTGTGAGGCTCTCTACCCGAGCTTGAGAAAAAAACTAAGTTAGAAGGAGGTTGTGTGCGGAAGCCCGCGTTGACGTATGTCCGTGAGGTAGGATGCCCAACCCCACTTAGATGAGATTTTCATGTGGAATTAATTGAAGTCATGTCGACGTATGTCCATAGACAACCCTAATTCCATGTGAGGTCTATGACTCTAAGGACCTCTTCTTAGGAGATTTCACAATTTAGAGCCTACATGTGAGGATGGGGGGAAATTCCGAACCTTCATAAACCATACCCTTGCATATCATTTGCATTCATGAAACTGATTTTCGCATCATTTTGCTTTATAGGAGTTTAAAAAAGGAACAAACAAATATTAGCAAAAAGAAATATGGATTCCGGGAACAAAAATACGCTCGCTTTCAAAATTAAAGCTCCTAGGGTGGAAAGTTTATTAGCTCTAAGCAAGAGGCTCTCTTCGGTCAACAAGAACATCTTCGAGGCAAGCTATGGGCTAATCCTTGATCTTCTACCCGTGAGAATAGATTCAACGGCCTTAACCACTTTGGCGCAATTCTTCGACCCACCTCTACGGTGCTTCACATTTCAAGACTTCCAACTAGCGCCAACTTTGGAAGAGTTTGAGAAGATTTTGGGTTGTAGCATGAAGGGTCATGAACTCTATCTCGGTCCGGGAAAGAATCCCACATTTGAAGCCATCGCCGAATCCTTATACCTCGACACCCAAGAAGTGGCATCTAACTTGGAAGTTAGAGGGAACCTTAAGGGTTTTTCAAGAAAGTTTTTGGAAGCCAAAGCTCGGGAGATGTTAGCCAACAAAGAGGGAAGGGCATTCAACGCCATCTTAGCTCTTTTAGTCTACGGAATTGTTTTATTCCCCAACATGGATGATTTCGTAGACTTTCCGGCTCTAGAGGTATTTATGACTAAAAATCCGGTTCCCACAATCTTGGCGGATTTTTATCATACCCTCTACTCTAGGCATGAACAAGCAAGGGGACGCAAAATTACTTGTTGCACTCCCGTAGTGCAAATTTGGATGATGTCCCACATGCCAAGAAACCGAGACTTTGTGGAAAACCGGGCCAAGCTCAAATGGTCGCAACGGATGACAACCCTCGTCGAGAAGGACATCCATTGGTTTTCACCAAACTTAGAGGACCCGGAAATTATCCTCAGTTGCGGGGACTTCCCTAACGTACCCCTCATTGGTACTAAGGGATGTATTAATTACAATCCGGTCCTCTCTCTCCGACAACTAGGTTTCTCAATGGAGGATAAACCTAATGACCTTTTGTTGGAAGCTTTCTACTTAAGGGAAGGCGATCAAGACCCGGCATTGCTAGAGAGAATCCGGGGAGCATGGAGCCAAGTACGCAAAGGAAGGGTCGGCAAGAGAAACTGTGTCGCCAAACCCCTTTATACTCAATGGGTGAAGGAGAGGGTCAAAGCAATCAAGTTACCCTTCGTGGTCATAAACCCTCCAAAACTTCCTACACCTAAACCTATCACAACCATTCCCAACAAAGAAGTGGAGGACCTCAAAGCTAAAATTCAAGAACTCCAAAACAAAAACGGAGACTTAGAATTGAAGCACCTCCAAGCTTTAGGAGAAATTACTAGGACGAAGAGAGATCGTGATGAAGTAACAAACTCTCTCCTAGTGTGCCAAAAACGGCTAAGAATCTCCGAAGGGAAGAGAGATTGGATAGGAGGCGGCTTGGTTAGTGCGGATGCCAACCTTGTGGCCAAGGACGAAGAGTTGGAAAGAATCTTACATTCCAACCAAGAGCTCAAGAAGTTTGGCGAACTAGCCATCGAAGCTCAACGGAAATGGAGGTTGAAATTTCAAGAGAAAAATCAACAGCTCCAAGAAGTAGTTAAAGACTACAAAGAGCAGCTTCAAGCCGAACGCGTCCAACGGCAAAGACATGAGAGCCTTTCTCATCAAGGGAGGCTAAAGTGCAATCATCTCGAAGAGGACATCAAGAAATTCGAAGAGTACTTCGACAAGATTGCAAGAGCTCATGGGGACCATATTGCACATTTACATGATGAAATTAGAAGTGCAAGAGTCAAGCTAGACCAGCGCAAGGAAGTGATTGAGTATGTATGGCAAGACGCCACCCGATTAAGTGAGGATTTCACTAAATTGGTTGCATTCTCAAATTTGGTAATCACCCAACTTCCAAAGAAGCTAGCGGAGGCCGAGATGGTCATGCCCTACTTTGTCATCCCTATGGAGATCCAGAAGTTTATGAAGTTCTGCAAGGACACCATAGATTTCTATAGGGAGGAGATGAGCAAAGCCGAGAAGCGAGCGGCTATTTGATTTGTAATAGCATTAGTTACACTTTGTAAACAAATGTTATTTAATCAAATATATTTCGAAGCATAATCAATTTCCCGGTCCTTAATATTTCGAATTTGCTAATATTAATTGTGCACCTTTAAACTCCATAAAGCAAAATAAAAAAAAAACGCATATTTTGTATACGCATACATACATCCACATGCATCTTCATGCATTTTTTCAAAAAAAACTCATTCATTTCCCTAAAAATAGTTCAAAGCAATCATAGCCCGAAAGCCCTCGGTCCAAGAACCAGATCTTCAACACTCGTACGGAACACGAGCTAACAAACAAAGGATCATGGACAATTTGGAACAAACTCAAGCGGCTTTGAGAGATGAGGTTGATGGAATGAAGGGAAAGATGGATCAGATGCTAGAGCTAATGCAAGCTCTATCGGCACGAGAGAGTAACCCTCGCCCAACAACGGATGCATCCAATGTGCAATGGCCTCCTTATGGTTTACCTCCGAATTATACCCCACCATTCGAAAATGAGGGTCAAGGACCACCTCCACCACCGCTCACAATCCCCGTAAGGAATGAGGAGCGTCGTCCTCAAGGAACTTCCACTACTCAGCATGAGGCGATTCCCCATGATGTGGAAAATAGCCAGCTAAGGCAATCTGCTCCCGACACCACCCACCAAGACAACGATACCACCCAAATGTATCGAGTTTTGGAAGAAAGGTTGAAAGCTGTCGAAGGGTTCAGCTCATACGGTGCCCACAACGCCTTGGATATGTGCCTAGTGCCTGACGTGATCATCCCTCCAAAGTTCAAAGCACCGGACTTCGAGAAATACAAAGGAATTCAATGCCCTCGGAACCATCTAAGGATGTTCTGTAGGAAGATGGCAGCTTACGCAATGAATGAGAAACTCATGGTGCATGTGTTTCAAGATAGTTTAAGCGGAGCATCCTTGGATTGGTACATGCAGCTCGAGCGTACCCATGTCCAAACTTGGAAGGATCTAGCCGATGCCTTCCTAAAGCAATACAAATATAATTTGGACATGGCTCCAAATAGGATGCAACTACAAAACTGTTGAGTCTTTTGTGTTGGCTGCATGTTTTGGCAAAACCAATGTATTGAATAATAGCATCTCCATATTTGAAACATTTCTTCAGTTGCAAGTTTTGTGTTTTGAAGCCATTCAGAAGCAGAAAATGTCATCAGAAGCTGAATACACTGTAGCAGTTCAGAAGCTGATTTCAGGTTCTGAAGCCAGCGTTGACTTTTGTTGACCACATCAGAAGCTGGGTTTTCAGATTAGTTTTTGCGCGTATCTTGGGAGATTTAGCAAGGAATTATCTTTGTATAAGTGCTTCTAGAATGCTGAATTATTTGGAGAAGATTTTATTGAAGATTTGGTTCAAAGATATGAAATTCGTATTTTCTGTTTTAAATCTTTCAAAGATACAAAACAGTTTTATTTGTTACTTGATTGGACCAATCTTATTTCAGTAACAAATCAATTCAGAAGATTAGTTTGTTATTTATGTTACAAGACTGAAGACTATATAAGGAGGAGTGGTGCTGCTATTCAAAAGAGGAATAAAAGAGTATTATTCAGAGAAATAGAGTCTTAGTTGTTTTTAAGCTTTTGCTTTGTTTTTGTACGCCACTCATATGCTTTGAGTTGGTTTAGGATTGTTATTGAGTTGTAATTCATTCTAAGCCTCTAGGTACGAATGAAGTTGTGTTTTTAAAGTTTTTCTGAAAAACAGAGTGTTTTTGGTTAAGGGTTTCAGTAACAGGTTTGTTACTTGAATAGGAAGTTAGTGGTCTCTAATACTCAACGTGTTGGGTAGAATTCAAGACTAGGAGGAAGTTAATTGCTTAGGCAGGGAACTGGGAGTCAGTGTCTTGAGTCATAAGGATTAATTCCTATAGTGGAATTCCTTCCTGGATTGGTATCCCCCAGAGTAGGAGGTGTTTACTCCGAACTGGGTTAACAAATTTCTGTGCCTTTTTACTTTCCTGCACTTTAAATTTGCTGCCTGTGTGTGTTTGTGTTTGTGCTCTGTGTTGCAAACTATTGTGCCCTGCGTGCTGTTCAGAACCTGTTAGGTTCAGAACCTGATAACTCTGTTTGTCTCTTATCATTGCCTGGCCAGAATTTCAATTGGCATCAGAGCAGGCACCCTGCCTGTAATTTGGGTGAGATCCAGAGGACTTAATATCTGGCAAGCATGGATAGAGAAGGAGGCTATGTCAATAGACCACCCCTACTAGATGGCACAAACTATGAGTATTGGAAGTCTAGGATGTGTGCTTTCTTAAAATCTATTGACAGCAGGACTTGGAAAGCAGTGATAAAAGGCTGGGAACATCATGAGGTTTTGGACAAAGATGGTATCAAAACTGGAATTTTGAAGCCTGAAGAGGAGTGGACCAGAGCTGAAGATGACTTGTCTCTGGGAAATTCAAAAGCTTTTAATGCAATCTTTAATGGTGTGGACCAGAATATGTTCAGACTTATCAAACAATGTACTGTGGCTAAGGATGCGTGGGAAATTCTGAAAACCACTCATGAAGGAACTTCTAAGGTGAAGATGTCCAGATTGCAGCTGCTGACCACCAAATTTGAGAACCTGAAGATGAAGGAAGATGAATCTATTCAGGATTTTTACATGAATGTGCTGGACATGGCAAATTCTTTTGATTCACTTGGGGAGAAGATGTCTGATGAGAAGTTGGTGAGAAAAATCCTCAGGTCCCTACCCAGAAGATTTGACATGAAGGTCACTGCAATTGAGGAGGCTCATGATATTTCTGCCATGAAGGTTGAAGAACTGATTGGGTCATTGCTCAACTTTGAGACTGCCTTCTGCAAACAGCCTGATAAGAAAGGGAAAGGTATAGCTTTTACTGTGAATACTGAAGCTGATGATCAACAAGATACTGAGGAGGATGACTTATCAGAAGCTCTAGTGTTGCTGGGAAAACAATTCAACAAGATTCTGAAGAATGTTAACAGAAAAGCCAAAGCCAAAGGTCAGAATTTCAGATTCAATAACAAAAAGCAACAAACTGATGAGAAGAAGACCAAGTCTGAGGAGAAAAGTAACCAAGCTAAAGGTGTGCAGTGCTATGAGTGTGAGGGTTATGGACACATCAAATCTGAATGTCCTACTTTCCTTAAGAAACAGAAGAAGAGCCTAGCTGTTGCATGGTCTGATGATGGTTCTGAAGATGATGATGTTAGTGAATCTGGTATGTGTGATACTGGTCTGGTAGTGAGGTCAGGAGCTATCTTGAAGAAGGAAGCTGTTTTAGAGTCTGAGACTCTTTCAGAATCTGACTCAGAGTCTGAAGCATCATCTGTGTCTGAAGCTGCTAAAACCTCATATGATGAACTAGCTGACAACTATAGGAAGCTGTATACCAGAAGTGCTGAGGTTTGCAAACAAGTTCTGGATCAGAAGGAGACTATTTTTCAACTGGAGGCTGAAAAAGGAGAACTTCTTGTGCAGAATTCAGATTTGAAAGAAGAAGTGAACCAGTTAAATTCCCAACTTGAACATATGAAAAAGCAGGTTAGAATGATGAATACTGCTACTAATGTGTTGGATGAAATTTTGGGTGCTCAGCAACAAGGAAAAACTGGATTAGGCTTTGATGATCAGACTCAGAACCCCAAACAGAAGATTCTTGTTAAAGAGTTTGTTCCTGCCACTAAAACTGATAATCCTATGAGACCTCAGAAACAATCCCAGAAGCAAGCTCAGAAGAGACCTCAGATGCAAGGTCAGAAGCAAGTTCAAATGCTGCCTCAGAAGCAACCCCAGAAATTTTTCAGAAACAGAAGGAGGAGAAATCATCCATGGATTTGCCATCATTGTGGAAAGAAAGGGCATATCAAACCATTCTGCTTCAAACTTTATGGCTATCCTGAACACTTTCAGTATAGAAAAGTTGAACCAGCTGCTATCAGACACAATGTTCAAAAGGTGTGGAAACCTAAGGTGCAGAATGTTGGCCTGATTGCTCATACCTCATTGAGAGCCACTTCAAAAGAAGACTGGTACTTTGACAGTGGTTGTTCAAGGCACATGACTGGTGTGAAGAAGCTGCTGAGCAATATCAGATCATACTCCAGAAGTTATGTGACATTTGGAGATGGTGTAAAAGGTCAGATTCTGGGTATTGGTGATTTGATCAGAGAAGGCTTGCCCAGACTTAATGATGTGCTACTGGTGGAAGGATTAACCTCTAATCTGATTAGTATTAGCCAGCTGTGTGATCAGGATTTGAAAGTTAATTTCAACAAGCAGGAGTGTATTGTTACTGATCAGGATGGAAAAACTCAGATGAGGGGCTGCAGATCCAAAGACAATTGTTATTTGTGGATTTCTGAAGAAGAAAGAAGTCTGACTTCTTGTCTTATGAGCTCAGAAGAGGAAGTCAAACTATGGCACCAGAAACTGGGACATCTGCATCTGAAAGGCATGAAGAAAATCCTAAGTACTGAAGCTATCAGAGGTGTACCTAATCTGAAGATCAATGAGGACAATGTTTGTGGTGATTGTCAAATTGGAAAACAAACAAGAAAGTCTCATCCCAGATTAGTTCATCAGGTAACTACTAAAGTACTAGAACTTGTTCATATGGATTTGATGGGGCCTATGCAAGTAGAGAGTATTGGAGGCAAGAGGTATGCTTTTGTAATGGTAGATGACTACTCAAGATTCACATGGATCAACTTTGTTAGAGAGAAGTCTGATACTTTTGAAGTGTTTAAAGACTTATGTACTCAATTACAAAGAGAGAAGGACTGTGGCATTGTCAGAATCAGAAGTGATCATGGCAAGGAATTTGAAAACAAGAGTTTTTCAGAATTCTGTGCTTCTGAAGGTATAAAGCATGAGTTTTCTGCACCTATCACACCACAGCAAAATGGTGTAGTTGAGAGGAAGAATAGGACATTAGCAGAATGTGCTAGGGTTATGCTGCATGCTAAGAAATTGCCATATATGTTCTGGGCTGAAGCAATGAACACTGCATGTTACATACACAACAGAGTCACTTTGAAGAAGGGTACTACATCAACACTATATGAATTGTGGAAAGGGAGAAAGCCGTCAGTCAAATATTTCCATGTTTTTGGGAGCAGATGCTATATCTTGGCTGACAGAGAGAATAGAAGGAAACTGGATCCTAAGTCAGATGAGGGCATATTCCTGGGTTATTCAGTGAACAGCAGAGCTTATAGGGTGTTTAATTCAAGAACTAAAGTTGTGATGGAGTCCATTAATGTGGTAATTGATGATCTAACTGCTGAGAAAGATAGAAGTGAGTCTGAAGTTGTTCCAGAGTCTGAACCATCAGAAGAACAAACTTCAGAAGCTGAAATTCATCCAGGGTCTGAAGAAGCAGATGTACATCCAGAACATAATTCTACCAATAAAGGGCCATCTATTAGAATTCAGAAGGATCATCCTAAGGAGCTTATCATTGGGAGTTTGGATCAAGGGGTCAGAACCAGGAGATCAGAACCAGCTGCTACTGATTCATGTTTTGTGTCTAAGTTTGAACCCAAAAATGTGAAAGAAGCCCTGACTGATGAATTTTGGATTGAAGCAATGCAAGATGAGTTGAATCAATTCAAAAGGAGTGAAGTGTGGGATCTGGTTCCAAGACCTGAAGGGTTGAATGTGATTGGGACTAAGTGGATATTCAAGAATAAAACAGATGAAAATGGTACTGTAGTCAGAAACAAGGCAAGGTTGGTTGCTCAGGGCTATACTCAAGTTGAGGGACTTGATTTTGATGAGACATTTGCACCTGTGGCCAGACTAGAGTCCATAAGACTACTGTTGGGTGTCTCCTGCATTCTCAAGTTCAAGCTATTTCAGATGGATGTGAAGAGTGCATTTCTAAATGGATATCTGCAAGAAGAAGTGTATGTTGAACAGCCTAAAGGATTTGTGGATCATAATTTTCCTAATCATGTTTACAAACTGAAGAAGGCCTTGTATGGATTGAAGCAAGCACCAAGAGCATGGTATGAAAGGCTTACTCAATTTCTTGTGGCTCAAGGTTACAGAAAAGGAGGTTCTGATAAGACATTGTTTGTGAAAGATGAAAATGGGAGTCTGATGATTGCTCAGATTTATGTGGATGATATTGTGTTTGGAGGAATGTCTCAGAAGATGGTCAAACTGTTTGTTCAGCAAATGCAATCAGAGTTTGAAATGAGTTTGGTTGGAGAACTGACTTATTTTCTTGGTTTACAAGTCAAACAAATGGAAGATACAATCTTCATTTCTCAAAGTAAGTATGTCAAGAACATAGTGAAGAAGTTTGGAATGGAATCTGCTGCTCACAAGAGGACACCAGCTGCTACTCACCTGAAGTTAACTAAGGATGAAGATGGAGTATCAGTTGATCAAAGTCAATACAGAAGCATGATTGGGAGCTTATTGTATTTAACTGCAAGCAGACCTGATATCACTTATGCTGTTGGAGTATGTGCAAGATATCAAGCTGATCCTAAGATGAGTCATCTGACTCAGGTGAAGAGGATTCTGAAGTATGTGAATAGCACAAGTGACTATGGAATCATGTATTCACACAGTTCAAGTTCTGAATTGATGGGATTTTGTGATGCTGACTGGGCTGGAAGTGCTGATGACAGGAAGAGCACTTCAGGAGGTTGTTTCTTCTTAGGAAATAACTTGATTTCATGGTTTAGCAAGAAACAAAACTGTGTGTCATTGTCAACTGCTGAGGCTGAGTATATTGCTGCTGGGAGTAGTTGCTCACAATTGGTGTGGATGAAGCAGATGCTGGAGGAGTACAACATTAATCAAGAAACTATGACCTTATTTTGTGACAATTTGAGTGCCATCAACATCTCTAAGAATCCAATTCAGCACAGCAGAACCAAACACATAGACATCAGACATCATTTTATCAGAAACCTTGTGGAGGATAAAGTTATTCAACTGGAACATGTAGCTACTGAAGAACAAGTTGCTGACATTTTCACAAAGGCCTTGGATGCTAAGCAGTTTGAAAACTTAAGGAGCAAGTTAGGTGTGTGTTTGCATGAAGAGTTATAGCAATTACTGCAAACTGGATGTGAGGAAGCTAGCGTACCTGCCAGTTGTGCCTGTGCTAAGTGTGATCCTGAACCTGAGTCTGAATCTAACAAGTTTTCAAGGATTTGTGTTACTTGTGTTGATTTTATTCCCTATTTGAAGATTATGATTTGTCAGAATTTTGTGGCTAAAAAGGGGGAGAAAATCTTATGCAATGTGTGGACTCTGTTGGCTCTGATACCAAAAATTAGAAGATGTATTGCTGCATTTCAGATGTGTGTGTCTTTGAAGGTGACTAATTTTGCTCTGATACCAAGCAATATATGTCCAGATATGATCAAGGGGGAATATGTGTCTCAGGGGGAGTACAAGGTTGTTATATTCCTGAGTGATGTAGTGATCCTGAAGTGTTGGCTCTGATATGCTCTGATACCATAAATTCAGAAGTAAGGGGGAGTTTGATGTATGCTGATTGTATGCTGAGTTGCAGGGGGAGTATGTGTGATGATCAGGAGTTGATCAGTAGCTCTGATACCTTGGAGTAGCTCTGATACCATGATTGTAAAGATCAGGAGTTGATCAAGCTGAAGCTGTTGTTTAACATAGCTGAATCCGCTGCCTAAACTAATTGCTATGATGTATTATTGTGGAGTTCTTCATTGTTGAACTGATTATAAAGAAGATTGAAGGACTTGGATGGTTTTAGCCAAAAATTTGCCAAAGGGGGAGATTGTTGAGTCTTTTGTGTTGGCTGCATGTTTTGGCAAAACCAATGTATTGAATAATAGCATCTCCATATTTGAAACATTTCTTCAGTTGCAAGTTTTGTGTTTTGAAGCCATTCAGAAGCAGAAAATGTCATCAGAAGCTGAATACACTGTAGCAGTTCAGAAGCTGATTTCAGGTTCTGAAGCCAGCGTTGACTTTTGTTGACCACATCAGAAGCTGGGTTTTCAGATTAGTTTTTGCGCGTATCTTGGGAGATTTAGCAAGGAATTATCTTTGTATAAGTGCTTCTAGAATGCTGAATTATTTGGAGAAGATTTTATTGAAGATTTGGTTCAAAGATATGAAATTCGTATTTTCTGTTTTAAATCTTTCAAAGATACAAAACAGTTTTATTTGTTACTTGATTGGACCAATCTTATTTCAGTAACAAATCAATTCAGAAGATTAGTTTGTTATTTATGTTACAAGACTGAAGACTATATAAGGAGGAGTGGTGCTGCTATTCAAAAGAGGAATAAAAGAGTATTATTCAGAGAAATAGAGTCTTAGTTGTTTTTAAGCTTTTGCTTTGTTTTTGTACGCCACTCATATGCTTTGAGTTGGTTTAGGATTGTTATTGAGTTGTAATTCATTCTAAGCCTCTAGGTACGAATGAAGTTGTGTTTTTAAAGTTTTTCTGAAAAACAGAGTGTTTTTGGTTAAGGGTTTCAGTAACAGGTTTGTTACTTGAATAGGAAGTTAGTGGTCTCTAATACTCAACGTGTTGGGTAGAATTCAAGACTAAGAGGAAGTTAATTGCTTAGGCAGGGAACTGGGAGTCAGTGTCTTGAGTCATAAGGATTAATTCCTATAGTGGAATTCCTTCCTGGATTGGTATCCCCCAGAGTAGGAGGTGTTTACTCCGAACTGGGTTAACAAATTTCTGTGCCTTTTTACTTTCCTGCACTTTAAATTTGCTGCCTGTGTGTGTTTGTGTTTGTGCTCTGTGTTGCAAACTATTGTGCCCTGCGTGCTGTTCAGAACCTGTTAGGTTCAGAACCTGATAACTCTGTTTGTCTCTTATCATTGCCTGGCCAGAATTTCAAAAACCTCCTACAAAGAAGCAACGAGTCCTTCAAGGAGTACGCTCAGCGGTGGAGAGAACTAGCTTCTCGTGTACAACCACCACTATTGGAAAGAGAACTTGTCAACACCTTTATGGGCACACTTCAAGGCCCATATTACGACAAGATGATTGGAAGCACGTCTGCCGGTTTCTCCGATCTAGTCATGGTTGGTGAAAGAATAGAAGACGGAGTAAAGAGAGGAAAAATCCAAGGCTCTCTAGAAGCTCAAAGTGGAGCTAGAAAACCCCCCAGCAACTTTCACAAAAAGAAAGAGGGGGAGACAAATGCCGTTCTAGTGGGACCATCCTACCCACCACCAAATCAAATGCCTCACTACCACTATCCTTATGTGGCAGCAGCAACGGCTCAAGGGCGTTACTCACCTCAAGTGATTCCCGCAACTCCACCTCGACAATCGGTAGTATTGCCTCAAAATCAACAGCAACAACAACAAGGCGGGTACCCATCAAGGAATCAAGCGAGCTCGAGGAACAGTTATTTTAATAGGCAGTTTGATCCTGTACCTATGTCTTATGGTCAAATCTTGCCATACTTAATCCAAAAGGGTATGGTCGAGACAAGACTACTACCACCAATGTCGCCACCGTACCCACATTGGTACGACGCAAATGCCAAATGCGATTACCACGCAGGAACCGTGGGACACAATGTCGAGAACTGTAGAGTTTTCAAACACAAGGTGCAGGATCTCATTGACAAGAAGCTGTTGTCCTTCAAAGAGGAAAACCCCAATGTAAAGAACAACCCATTGCCGGGGCATGCGGGTCCCTCTGTAAATGCGGTGGAGGAACAAGAGGACTTTGGTCCAGTCAAAAGGGTAGCCAATGTTAAGACTCCCCTGTCAACCATAAGGGAGTGTTTAACCGGCTTTGGATTGTTCGAGGAAATGCACGCCAACTGTGAAGCCTGCAAGGTCAACCCGAACGAGTGCGAAGAGTTGAAGAGCTGTCTTCAGGAGCTAATGGACCAAGGTTGGATCCAAATTGGCTGTATAAAGGATGGCACGGACGTTGCTACCTTAGAGTCTAACAACCTAAAACCTCTCGAAATCCCATACCAAAGGAGAGAGGTACCAAGGCCAATACAACCCATAACATTCCACGTACCTGCACCCTTCTCTTTTGAAAGCACAAAGAGGGTACCATGGAATTACCAACCTGTGGCCTACGTGGAAGGAAAACCACTAGCCAAAATTGAGCCCAACATCACTAACATTACCGGTGTTGGAGGAATAACCAGAAGTGGTAGAGTCTTCGCTCCGAAAGAACTCGGGAAGATGCCAGCCGTACTACCAAAAGAGCCGCTCAAAGAAAAGAGCGTGGAGGAAGAAGAGAACCAAGCGGGGCCCTCTCAAAAGACAATCCCGCAAAAAGAGGCCGAAGAATTCCTAAGGATAATCCAAAAGAGCGAGTATAAAATCATTGACCAGCTAGGTCAAACTCCCTCCAAGATCTCCATGCTATCCTTACTACTAAGCTCGGAAGCACACCGAGAAGCACTGCTGCGGATCCTCAGTGAGGCACATGTCACCAAGGACATTCCTGTGGACCAATTCGACGGGATAGTCGGAAATATTACCTCAAGTAGGTACTTGGGTTTCAATGGCGATGAGCTACCCGACGAGGGGCACATTCATAACCGCGCCTTACATATCTCCGTGAAATGCATGGACCACATCCTCTCAAGAGTGCTAGTGGACACGGGGTCATCATTGAATGTCATGCCCAAGACTACCCTCCTCAAGCTATCATGTGAAGGGACAGTAATGAAGCCCAGCGCCTTGGTCGTAAAAGCTTTCGATGGGTCAAGAAGAGCCGTCATAGGGGAGATCGACTTACCAGTCCAAATCGGGCCTAAGGTTTTCACCATAACCTTCCAAGTCATGGATATTAATCCAACATACAGTTGTCTTCTCGGACGACCATGGATCCATGCAGCCGGAGCCATTACCTCTACCCTGCACCAGAAGCTGAAGTTCATCATTGATAACCAAATGATTGTAGTTTCCGGGGAAGAGGACATGATGGTAAGCCATCTCTCATCTTTCCGTTATATAGAAATGGATGAAGAAGCTGTGGATGTCCCATTCCAGTCTTTGGAAGTGGCGAATGTCGTGACATTGAGCTCGAAGCCCAAGGAAGAGGCTAGGACAGCCATGTCATCATGGAGGGCAATAAGAGAGGCCCTAGAAGAAAGCCGACCCACTGGATGGGGCAAGTTAGTGGACATATCGGAGAAGAAAAATCGCTTCGGGTTGGGGTATCATCCATCAGCCGAAACTTTCTCAAAGCCTCCAAAGCAAGGGATCCTCCCCATTTCAGAAACATTCATCAGTGCGGGGTTTATCCATGAAGATCAAGTGGCCCTACTTGAAGACGTAGATGAAGACGTGCCTGATTTGGTGTACCGTTGCGCTTCGGATGAAGCTTTGAATAATTGGAGGGTTATCGCGATTCCCGAGATCATTACCAGGATCAAGTAATAAACCATGTTTTGTTTGTTTTTACTTTTAAAAAAAATCATCATTTAGCTCTGCCCAAGGCAAATGATTAGTCGTGTGGGGCCCCCGTGTTTTAAAAGTATTTTCAATCATGAATAAAAGCACTCTTTTATGTTCATTTGAGTCTTTTTCTTTTTGCATTTGTTTTAAAAAAAATTTTTCTACAAAAAGCCTAAAAAAAAAATCATACTCATGCAGATCTACACATCCACCCTCCAAAAACAACACTACCTTAAACCCTTATGACTTCGATTTCCCGATTAATCAAACGGAAGATGATGAAGAGGACGATTATGAACCGCCTGAAGAATTGTCTAGACTTGCAAATCAAGGGGATAGGGTAATACAACCTCACCAAGAATCAGTTGAAAAGGTCAACTTGGGGACCGAAGAGGATAAGAAAGAGGTCAAGATAGGAGCCTCCCTGCACGAGGATGTGAAAGGAAAGTTGATCAAGCTTCTGCAAGAGTACGTGGACGTATTCGCTTGGACGTACCAAGACATGCCGGGTTTAGACCCTAACATCGTTGTACACAAGCTGCCACTCAAGCCGGAATGCCCGCCAGTGAAGCAGAAATCGAGAAGAACTCGACCCGATATGGCTCTCAAGATCAGAGAGGAGGTCAAAAAGCAATTCGATGCCGGCTTCTTAGCCATAACCAAGTATCCAACATGGGTTGCAAACATTGTGCCAGTTCCGAAGAAGGATGGCAAGGTGAGAATGTGTGTGGATTATCGGGACTTGAATAGAGCAAGCCCAAAGGATGATTTCCCGCTACCACACATCGACATATTGGTGGACAACACAGCCCAATTCTCAGTCTTTTCCTTTATGGATGGCTTCTCGGGATATAACCAAATCAAGATGGCTCCAGAGGACATGGAGAAAACTACATTCATCACCCCATGGGGGACATTCTGCTATAAGGTAATGCCTTTCGGATTAACAAATGCCGGGGCAACATACCAAAGAGCAATGGTGACTCTTTTCCATGACATGATCCATAAGGAAATTGAGGTCTACGTCGACGACATGATTGCCAAATCCCAAACGGAGGAGGATCATCTAGTCCATCTACAAAAGCTTTTCGAACGCCTAAGAAAATTCAAGCTGCGCTTAAATCCTAACAAGTGCACATTTGGCGTTAGATCCGGAAAGTTATTGGGCTTCATCGTCAGCCAAAGAGGTATCGAGGTGGATCCCGATAAGGTAAAGGCCATCCAAGAAATGCCAGCGCCAAATACCGAGAAAGAAGTCCGGGGTTTCTTAGGAAGATTGAACTACATCGCCAGGTTCATCTCACACATGACAGCTACCTGCGAACCAATCTTCAAACTGCTAAGGAAAAACCAAGCCGTTCATTGGAACGAGGATTGCCAAGAGGCGTTTGACAAGATCAAACAATACCTGCAAGAACCACCAATTTTAATACCTCAGGTTCCGGGTAAACCCCTCATCTTATACCTAACCGTACTTGAAGGATCAATGGGTTGTGTGTTAGGACAACAAGATTAAACGGGAAGAAAAGAGCACACAATCTACTACTTAAGCAAGAAGTTTACCGAATGTGAAACAAGGTATACTTCACTTGAAAAGACTTGCTGTGCTTTAGCATGGGCTGCTAGACGCCTAAGGCAATACATGTTGACCCTACAACTTGGTTGATATCGAAGATGGATCCCATCAAGTACATCTTCGAAAAGCCTGCCCTCACAGGGAAGATAGCCCGTTGGCAAATGCTGCTGTCTGAGTACGACATCCAATATGTTGCTCAAAAAGCCATCAAAGGGAGTGTTTTATCCGAGCACCTTGCTCACCAACCATTGGAGGATTATCAGCCCATACAATTCGACTTCCCAGACGAAGATGTCGTAGCTTTGAATGACGAAAAGGTCACAAGCAAGGATGAAGGGCCAGAACCAGGAGCTCAATGGAAGCTCGCTTTCGACGGCGCCTCAAATGCCATGGGGCACGGTATCGGAGCAGTTTTAATCTCCCCAAGAAATGGATATCAGCCATTCACAGCAAGGTTATGCTTTGACTGCACCAATAACATGGCAGAATATGAAGCATGTATCCTAGGCCTCGAAGCAGCAATTGATCTAAGGATCAAAAACCTTGAAGTATACGGTGACTCAGCCTTGGTCATCTATCAAGTCAAAGGAGAATGGGAAACAAAACATCCCAATTTAATTCCTTACCGAGCCCGGGTAGTAGAGTTGATTAAGCATTTTGATGAAATCAGCTTCCATCACATACCTCGAGAAGAAAACCAGGTGGCAGATGCTTTGGCTACATTATCATCAATGTACCAAGTAAATTTCTACAACGAGGCACCAATCATAAGGATGGATCGTAGAGACAAACCAGTTGTATGTGCATCAGTCGAAGAGGGACTTGACGACAAACCTTGGTTCTACGACATCAAGCGATACCTCGAAGAGCAAGAGTATCCAGAAAATGTCTCACACACCGACAAGAGGACCCTCAGAAGATTGGCATCCCAGTTCTTCCTCAGTGGAAATACCCTCTACAAAAGAAACTATGACATGGTCCTGCTCAGATGTGTGGATAAACATGAAGCGGACATGCTCATCAAAGAAATCCACGAGGGATCTTTTGGAACCCATGCCAATGGGCATGCAATGGCAAAGAAAATCTTAAGGGTGGGCTATTATTGGTTAACCATGGAAGCTGATTGTTTCCACTACGCCAAGACTTGTCACAAGTGCCAGATTTACGCCGACAAGGTGCATGTGCCACCAACTCCACTGAACGTCATGACTTCACCTTGGCCATTCTCTATGTGGGGCATAGACATGATTGGAATGATCGAGCCTAAAGCGTCAAATGGACATCGCTTCATCCTCGTTGCCATCGACTACTTCACCAAATGGGTAGAAGCAGCTTCGTATGCAAACGTAACCAAACAAGTGGTAGCCCGATTCATCAAGAAGGAAATCATTTGCCGTTATGGTACTCCCCACAAAATCATCACCGATAATGGGGCAAACCTGAACAACAAGACAATGAAGGAGTTGTGCAAAGATTTCAAGATTGAGCACCATAATTCCTCCCCTTACCGACCAAAGATGAACGGTGCGGTAGAAGCAGCCAATAAGAACATGAAGAAGATCATCCAAAAGATGATGACAACCTATAAGGATTGGCATGAGATGCTTCCCTTTGCGCTACATGGCTACAGAACAGCCATTCGCACTTCAACTGGGGCAACCCCTTTTTCCTTAGTATACGGCATGGAAGCTGTGCTCCCCGTAGAGGTGGAAATTCCTTCGTTAAGGGTCTTGATGGAAACCAAGCTAGAAGAAGCTGAATGGGTCCAAACAAGGTTCGACCAACTGAATCTCATAGAGGAAAAGCGTCTGACGGCAATATGTCATGGACAACTCTATCAAAGGAGACTCAAGAGAGCATTCGACAAGAAGGTCCGTCCTCGAGAGTTCAAAGAAGGAGACCTAGTGCTCAAGAAGATATTACCTATCCACAAAGATCCCCGAGGGAAGTGGACTCCCAGTTATGATGGGCCGTATGTGGTAAAGAAAGCTTTCTCAGGCGGAGCCCTGATCATCACCACTATGGACGGAGAAGAGTTCCCACTCTCAATAAATTCCGATGCAGTCAAGAGGTATTATGCCTAAGAGAAAAAAAAAGAAGAAAAAAAAAAAAGAAAGCTCGCTAAATCGAAAACCTGAAAGGGCGGTTTAGGCAATAGAGAGCGTCCTGCTAGATCGAAAATCTGAAAAGGCGGTCTAGGCAAAAATTAAGGACATCAAAAAAAAAAGGAAATACACCCTGTTGGATTGAAAACTCGAAAGAGCGGTCCAGGCAAAAGTTAGGGGTTAACAAAAGAAGAAAGGCAATGACTGCAGCATCCAAGCTCCGGACAAGATTCAAGAGGAGAAGAATCGGTCTCGTCAGCATCTTCCAAAAAACAAAATCTCGAAGTCATAAGGAAATAGCATGTGTTGTGCCAAAACCAACAATTTTCTTTTTGATTTTTTCTTTTTTCTTGTTTTTCTCTACCTCACTTTTCACTTTGTGTATTTTTTACCCATTCAAGAGGTCAAATCTGCATTGAATAAATTTCCTTTTTTTTTTATTTTATGTTCTCAGTAGCGCATAAGATTTTGTTTTATTCATGATGAAAATGCTTTAAAACATGGGAAATAAACAGAAAATTTTTTCCAAAAGAAGGAAAGCAAACAAACGTTGTTTTATTTGAATTTTCGTAAATTTCGAAGGAATTACGGTAATTCCTACCAAATATTGCACCAAAGGACTTAGGCTCTTTAGCAAAGGCAAGTGCGTAGCTCACGGCACGCGGAGCGCAAAAAGCCCCAAGGGTTAAGCGGAACAAATTCCCCAGTAAACACCCTAAACATCCAAACATCAAACAAGGCTGGATATCGATCATGCTTCCAAAATGATCCTTATATCCCCATGAGCCAAACCTTATTGACATTCCCCAGGGAGTTTCAACCCCAAACAAAAGGTCCAATCATTATTGGCAAACCCACACAAATCTCCGGGCCAGGCCCGAACTACACCGGTTTTGATCCCATTTGGGTATGTAGGCAAAGGACCTGGTCCTTCCAAACCAACCAACCAACAAACAAACAAAAAGAGAGAGTCCAATCGTCATTGGCACAACCACAACCAAGACCGACCTTGCTCGGCACCCAACCCGTATCCCTCATATCATGCATAACATAATTTATGCATCATGCCATTTTCATTCATGCATGCATATTCAAATCATTCATACACATGCATTTCATAAATCAAATCATGCATCCTCAATAAGGATTCTCCAGTGAGAATCACATATTCACCAACATCCATCAACAGTCAAGTAAGCGTTCCCCAGTGAACCTCCTTCACTAACTGTCCCCAATTCCCCAGAGGGAATCTTTGTTTGAGTCCATCTCATATCATATTGCATTGCATATCACTGCATATCATACTACATAACATGCATCATACAATCATGTTTTCCAGTTCAACCAGGGGCACCTATTTAGGGTAAGACCACAGCTCGTTAGGAATCGACCTTCAGTGAAAGTGCCTGAATAAGATTACCTAGCTCAGGTATCGACCTCTAGTGAAAGTGCCTAGATAAGATCACCTCCCCCAGTGTATCGACCTTCAGTGTTAGCGGCTGAATAAGATCACAGCTCGTTAGGAATCGACCTTCAGTGAAAGTGCCTGAATAAGATTACCTAGCTCAGGTATCGACCTCTAGTGAAAGTGCCTAGATAAGATCACCTCCCCCAGTGTATCGACCTTCAGTGTTAGCGGCTGAATAAGATCACAGCTCGTTAGGAATCGACCTTCAGTGAAAGTGCCTGAATAAGATTACCTAGCTTAGGTATCGACCTCTAGTGAAAGTGCCTAGATAAGATCACCTCCCCCAGTGTTCGACCTTCAGTGTTCGCGGCTGAATAAGATCACAGCTCGTTAGGAATCGACCTTCAGTGAAAGTGCCTGAATAAGATTACCTAGCTTAGGTATCGACCTCTAGTGAAAGTGCCTAGATAAGATCACCTCCCCCAGTGTATCGACCTTCAGTGTTAGCGGCTGAATAAGATCACAGCTCGTTAGGAATCGACCTTCAGTGAAAGTGCCTGAATAAGATTACCTAGCTTAGGTATCGACCTCTAGTGAAAGTGCCTAGATAAGATCACCTCCCTCAGTGTTCGACCTTCAGTGTTAGCGGCTGAATAAGATCACTTCCCCTTTAGGAATCGACCTCTAGTGAAAGTGCCTAGATAAGATTACCTTCATCCCCCAGTGGATCTACCTCCAGTGTTAGCGGCTGGATAAGATCAACCTTTTCAAACCATTGCATTTGCATTCCGCGAAGGACAAAATTCGGGTCCTTCTTTTTACTTAATTGATCTTCGCAAAGAGTTCATGAGATGCCCTCGGCACTCACGCACTCTATGCGAAGACACAATTAAGTAGGGGCAGCTGTAGTACCCTAATTTTGTCCTAAGCATTTTAAAACAAAAAATCAAAAAAAATCAAAGAGGGAGGAAAAAGTCAAAGTCAACAAAAGTCAACAGAAAAGTCAACATTTCAAAAATGCTGACTTCGCACTGCGAAGCTCACTTCGCACGGCGAAGTCTGCGATTTTTCTGCAGATTTTTGGTTTCTTTGATTTAATTCCAGAATTTGTTGCATATCATTTCCATATTTATTTTAAGCAGCATTCATGGCTATTTGGGCCAAGCAAAACCAGAATTGAAGGACTTGCCATTAATGCCAAGGTTGGAAGCTTTTTCTTCCAACCTAGCATGTGACAAGCAAGTGGGCTTGCCCTTGGGCAGCTCTGGTCCCTCCCATGTGACCTGTTAACCACCCCAAGGTTGCCAGCCACCTGCTTGAGGACTTTCCTCCTGCTTGCTCCCCCAAAACCAGTCAAACTAGCTGGATTTTCTCACTTGAAAAGCCATGAGTGCCTACCCTGTTTTTGCAGCAGCTTTTCACCCCTCACACCAGCCATAGGTAGCCTTTTTCATCCCTCAATCTCTGCACATTACAGTGCACGTTTTCATTGATCAACCATTGAGATTGCAAGGATTGATCCCCAAGCTTAGCCAATTGCAATTCAGCTTTGTTTTTCATCATTACCTTCTAGAATTGGTTGAATTTGTGGCGGAAATCAGGCTGATTCTTGCCCCTTGGCACAAGGCAAGGTTGCCTCTATCCATTAGCATTTAATGCAAAGGGATTCAGCCTGATTCTAGCCACAAATCAGTTGGATTTTGGGATTTGCTAATGATGAAAAAGATTTGGTTTTGGCCTATAAATAGAAGGCATTGCCCAAGGTTTCAAGCACTTCTAAAAAATTACACATAACAGCATTTTCAAGAGCAGAAACTCTACTCATTCCAGCCTACAAACACTCACAAGCAACCAAAAAAAAACCAATCCAACACAAAGCATCACAAAGTTCAAATTCATCACCAATATCAAAAACCTTTGTGAAAACCTTCAACCAATTCAAATCCATTGCAGCTGGAGCTTTGCTAAGGAGTTCTGTAAGTTTCCAAGCTTTTATCTTGCATTTACAATTGTGTTTGCATAGCAATTTTGGTTTAAAACCTCTTGCTTCTAGAAAACCCCTTTTGAATTTCAAAGAAATCCCAAGGTTTTCAAAACATCAAAACTGGTTTGTCCAGCCTTTTTCACCCAAAAAAACTCAAAGCTTTTCACTCACCTAAAAGGTCCTGAGTGTGTTCAGAAGTTGTTTCTGAACAAAAGTTCAGAAACAGCTTCTGGACTCAAAAATTCGCATGCTTCGCAATGCGAAGTCATGGTCGCAGTGCGACCATGACAGAACTCAGAATCTGAGTTTTGGTGTCCAAATGACCAATTTTTGAGGTTCTAGCCCAAGAGCTCAGAACCTAGGAGTTTTTAAACCCATGTTTTTCAAACCATAACAAGGATTTTGCACAATCTTGACAAAATCACAAGTTCGTATGACATTTTGTGGATAACTTGTAAAACAAGTTATGTGTCTAAACTTTCAAACAACCATGAACAAACAAGCTATGTTCATCATTTCAATCCAAACTTGAACAATAAATATTGTTCATGATTTTCAAAACTCAAGCATGAACATACACCAAATTTGTTCGCTTTTCAAAACCGTTCGCAAAATGAGCCGAACTTGTGCGTTTTCTAGCAAAATTGCTAAATCTTCCCATTTTGGGTTTTCAAACCAAATGTTTTGACATACCTTGGGATTTCTAAAGAATTCTACCCAAAAACATGAATGAAAAAGGGATGGTGTGACGTATGTCTCTCCATCGCCCCGATTGTACGAATGCGTGACGTATGTCTCGTCGTTCGGGCAATCGTCATTCCATTTTCAATATATACAACCCCAACCAAACCAAAATTTGGCCCCTTGCGGTCAATCCAAACCTTTTGGTCCCCCGTGGCCATTAGACTCGATCCCTCGACTCGTTAGAGTCCACTCGGTCAATGTTCGACTCGTTCGAGTCCATTGTACCTGTTCTTGATCTCAGTGGATCAATCGAACAATCGCCCGACTCGTTAGAGTCCACTCGGTCAATGATTGACTTGTATGAGTCCATTGCACCTCTCTTGGTCCCATAGCGACCAATTCGAACCTTTTACCCTAACGGACGTACCTTTTAACAATTCTAATGCGATTCACGAACAAACGCTTAATAAGTCTCCCAAGCGCGAGCATACAAGCTACGTTTTAATCGCAAGAATTCGGTTAAAACATCGTCCATTTAAAATTAACCAACATATGTACGTTTTTCTACCAAAGAACTACGTACGCTTTGAATTCTCTGACTACCGGGAGATACGTAGGAGCAAGATCGACATCTTGTCAAGCGCAATAATAAAAAACTTTTTCTTTCTTTTCTTTCGTTTGTTTTTATCTCTTTTTCCCCCCTTTATTATATTTTTGACATAAATAAGCATGCGCGCAAAACATTTTAAAAACAATTCAAGCTTTAACCAAATAGAAGGTTCCCGTTGAGTACAACGGACGTGAGGGGTGCTAATACCTTCCCCTTGCGTAATCGACTCCCGAACCCGACAATGGTTGCGATGACCATCCTTTCCTCATCGTCGAAGGGTTTTATTATCGTTTCCCTTTAAACAAAAAAAAACTTAAGGGTTTATCAACGTTCCCTTTACACAAAAACTTTGGTGGCGGCTTCACAAAAGGCCCTCCGAGCGTTCACGAACGACCTCGGAGGATTTGCGCGTCTTTTTCTCAGGAAAAAAAACGAGGTGCGCACACCTTGGGTTTCAACAACTTTCCATTCGGTTGAGGTTTTAACTCCAAGTCCCTTCTTTTACAATACAGTTCTAAATCTTTTTTGGCTTTCTCATTATCTTTTGTTTTTCCTTTGACATCCATCACTGTGTTAAATATGTTGTCAAAAAAATTCTTCTCAATGTGCATTACATCAAGATTATGTCTGAGCAAGTTATCTTTCCAATAGGGGAGGTCCCAAAATATACTTTGTTTAGTCCAGTTGTGGTCAACTCCGTATCCTGGTATTGGGACAGTTTGGCCAAAATCAGTGACTTTTGGATAATCACAAACTCTTGTCCAAACTTCTTCTGATGTAATCTTAGGGGGCGGGGCATCTAATACTCTCTCATCCTTCAAGAAGCCATTCTTACTTCTTCTAAACGGGTGATTATGAGGCAAAAACCTACGATGAGAGTCAAACCACGAACTTTTCCCTCCATTTTTCAAAGTAAATGCCTTTGTATTTTCCATACAATGTGGACAAGCAAATCTCCCATGAGTGCTCCAACCAGACAACATGTCATACGCTGGAAAATTGTTAATTGTCCACATCAAAGATGCTCTCATTAGAAAAAAAATTTGGTTGAAATATCGTAAGTCCATTCTCCAATCCACAACCTCTTCAAATCATCAATTAAAGGTTGTAGAAACACATCTATGCCTGCTTTAGGGTTATCTGGCCCCGGAACAACACACGCCAAAAACATGTAGGGCTTTGTCATGCACATCTCAGGAGGGAGATTATAAGGGGTTACAACGACCGGCCAACAAGAGTATGGTTTTGCTGATGCATGGATATACGGAGTGAAACCATCAGAGCACAATCCTAGTCTTACGTTTCGCAGATCTGCTGCGAAATTAGGATATACTTGATCAAAGTGTTTCCACGCTTCACCATCAGAAGGATGTCGCAAGACTCCGGGAATTTTATTTGAATGATGCCACGTCATTTGACTATCAGTTTTCATCGATGCAAACAACCTTTGTAATCTTGGTATTATGGGCAAGTAAAACATTGACTTATTCGGAATTCTCCCTCGCCTACCCACACGATACCGTGGACTTCCACAAAATTTGCATTCCTCCAGTGCTCCGTCACTTATCCCAAATTCATTGTCATAAAACAACATGCAGGCGTTTATGCAACAATCAATCCTTTTAACTTTTAATCCCAACTTCATCACCAACCTCTCAGCATCATAATAACTTGCTGGCAAATTATCTTTAAATGGAGTCGCATCCAACAACATCTTCGTAACATCATCCACGCCTTTATTAGCAACATTATAATTCGACTTATGAGCTAAAAGTCTCACACACATAGATAACTTTGATTCCGAAGACCCTTCAAACAATGGGGCATTACATTCACTCAACAATTGGTAAAATCTTTGTGCTTTCTCATTTGGGAGTTGTTCGCCTTGTTCATCTTCAACATCATCAGTGTAAGACAGTTCCACACCTAAAGCATCAGCGACCATATCATCCATCATGTTGAATTGTTCATTGTATTCCACATTTGTTCCACTACTCGAAGCTTGTGCATTGACTCCTTGCCCGAAATTATGAAACTTTTCACCGTTATAAACCCAAACCCAATAATCAGGCATAAATCCAACTCTATCCAAGTGTTTCTTGACTTCTCTGGGGTCACTCTTTATATATCTACATGTACATTTAACACACGGACATCTTATCCCTCCCTCATCTTTACAAACTTGTTGCACCCATGCCCATGAAATAAATCCTTGAACTCCTTCCACAAAATGGGGTTTTAATCCTCTTCTTCCCGGTAACGTTCTGTCATACATCCAACTACGAAAATGCTGATAATACTCCATCTTTTGGGCGTTCGATTACAACGTTCACATATTCAATTTCATGATTAGAAATCCATCTTTTTGCTTAGTAGCGCAACTAATAGTAGATTACATAACAATATTGTGTGTACTTCTACTTTTTTACATGTACACATAATTCTTTACGTGCGAAAGTACGTTACGTGCGTAATTTCTTTACACACGGAATTTATTTAAGCGCAATTTTTCTTGCGCGCGTAAGTTCTTTACGCGCGTAATTTCTTTACATCAAGATTATTTCTTTACAAGCAAAATTTTCTTACGCGCGTAATTTTTTTATGCGGGGAATTTCCAACAATAAGCCTTATAAGTATATTGTTTTTTAATTAAAACAACAAATTTGATTTACAAATACATTTAATTTCAAAAAACATATTTTTGACTACACTATAATGAAAAAACTGTTGTTTCAAAATTGAATTAAAATAGATAACAGTTTTAAAATAAGAACATTATTATTAAAAATATTAAAAGATATAGACGTTCTAATTAAAAAAACACTATGCAATATAAAACTTATTGTTGGATCTTATATATTTTGTCATTCTAACAAAACTAGAACTATATTATACATAATATCCTAAAAATGTCAAGCATAAAAATTAAACTTAATAACAACATCATATCCTAAAACATACATAAAAAAATCGATTTTGCACATAGAAAAATTTCTATTTTCATCTAACTCTTTTTTTTTAATTTCGAATATTCTAACTTTTTTTAAATTTTGAAAATTAAAAAAACATGTATATTCTAAACTACTTTTTAAACAAAACATTTAGTCAACTTATACCTATTTTTTTTTACATTTTAAAGAGTTTTATTATAATGAGTGTTAAAAAAAAGATTTAATATAAAGCATTAATAAACAGTTTTTTATTATTAATTTTCGAAAAAATATTAGAACTCTTGGTTTTAATTATTTATGTCACTAGCTAGGAACTATTTTCTCTAAATTAAAAATTCTATCTCATAGTTCCAAAAAAACAGCAGTTAATTTTCTCTAAAATTAATTAATAAAAAAAACAGTGGTAAATATTCAACACTAGAACTATAATTATACATATAATTTACAAATCTACCAAAAAAAAAAACAAATATTCAACAACATTCATTTATCCCCTTTAATACAACAGTTTTTATTATTTTAAATAATATAAGTTTTCACTACAAAATAACAACAGAATACACTGACAATTTTCTCTAATTAACCTTAAAAAAATACAGTAGCTTGTCACAACAACAAAACTTAATTCAGTAGCCTGTAAAATTTTCGTGTGCCCATACAGAAATATACATAAACGAAATTTCCATTCATTTTTTTTACATACTCAACACAACACAAGCCTGTAAAAGAATTGCATTTTTTTTACATACTCAACAACTCAACACAGCATGCATGACATTAGAAAATATTCAGAAAAAAAAATACTAACTTGTAAAAGAGCAGCAACAAACAGATCCACGAGCAAGCTTCACAGGAGGCGAAAAAAGCTTTGGCAAATGAGATGAACACACTGTTGCAACAAACAAGAAATAAAACAAGTAAATAAATCAGTATAATAATTATTGTAAAAATAATACACATAAATGAAAGAAATTTTTACCACAAAATTAGAGAATTAGATGATGAATGCAGCAGGGTGAAAGAAGAAATGAGAAAGGATTTTTTTGGGTTTCTGAGAAGAGGATTTTGAGTCTGAGAAGAAGGGGAGAATGAGGAGGCACGCGCATTTATATGGAGTAATTTGAGCCAAGATTTTAGCGAGGGGCAGCCCCTCGGATGCTGTTTACGTCAGGTCAACCAGACATTAAAGCAGTCAATGCAGCTTTTTGGTGTCTTGTGCCAGGGCTTTTACGTGGGAACGCCCCTGGCAAATTGCAATGCCAGCGATAACGGTAAAGTTTGCAGGCTTTTGGTCTTTTCGAAGCAGCTTTTCACTATGTGAGGGGCAACCCCTCGGAAAAGCGCTGTCATATGCTGACAGATTCCATGCTTTTGAAATTTGAGTTTCCCGCCTTGCATAAATTGAGGGGTTATGCGAGGGGTAGGCCCTGGCAAATTTCCCAGGGGTTTTCCTGGGTCTACTCCTGGCAAATTTCCCAGGAGTTCATGCTTCTGGCATAAGACCCTGGCTAATAGTAATATTTCTTGTAGTGTTATAAGTAATATGATCCATAAATTCAATGCCTTAAAACATGACAACAAATTTTAAGCGTGGGGCAACTCAAATAAATAAATAAATAACAATTTTTGAACAAATATAGGAAGATATTATATACATTTTATTTGTTACATATACCTCATATATATTATTCACCTAGTTTACTGGTAATGCTTTTTAATATATTCATTATTGATTTTTCGATCGATCTTGAAAGGAAGAAATTTGGCAAGTATCATACTAGGGCTGGACAACGGTCGGGTTCGGGCCCAAAACCCAAAACCGTTCCAATCCGTGGGTGAGAAACCCAGCCCCAAACTCGTCTAGTTTTAGGTTCGGTTTAAACGGTTAACGGGATTTCGGGTTAGCCGGGCAGACGGGGCGGGTAATTCGGGTCTTTCTTGTTAAAATTATCCGACCCACTCAAATATGAAATTTGTTAAAAAAATGTTATTTTTTTAATTTTTTGGGCAAAAACTAGAATTCAATTGGGCCATTATAAATACTAATACTTTGTTGGCCCACTATATTTATCTTTATTAGGCTATAAAATTCTTTTTTTTTTAATAAAATATGTGATTGTCATTAAAAAAATGCAGCTATTGGCATACATAAAAATACAATAATGCATAATCATAAACTAGCAGCAGCACAAGGTCACACATAATATTGTCTAGGCATTTAAGCCTTTCAAAGCACTAAGATATAATTATAAGGCCATACCACACAGCAATAGTCTCTAGTTTTCAGTACATAAGTAATTGAATAATAACATTCGTCTGCAATGGAAATTCATAATGAGGAAAATGAAAAATCATTTTGATTTGTTCAAATAATCCCAAAGCACAGTCATATCAACATTGCCACCTGAAACTACTATTCCTATATGCTTGCTATCCTTCCAAGCATGATTTTTCTGAAAAGTTTCAGATACGACAGCAGCAAGGCCGATTGCTCCACTTGGTTCAACAACAATCTTTAGAATTTCAAAACATAGTTTCATGGCTTTGACAATTTCACTATCTTCCACAGTTATTATGTCGTCAACAAGATCTCGTACAACAGGCCTGTGCCATAGAAAACTCAACAAGTTAATAGTAAGAGGCCACAAAACTTTGTTTCAATTCATAATATATATTAGAGCTGTCAAAACGGAAAATGTAGGGCTTGGGCTTAAAAATTGCAGCCCGAATTTTTCCAGGGCTTTTTAGCCCGGCCCGTAAAAGCCCGTAACCCGTTCGGGCTTACCCGTACGGGCTACGGGTAGCCCGGCAGCCCGCATAAACAAAAAAAATTAGCTTTGCTTATTGGATTTGCATGAGTCAACTTCAGAATCTTCTTAATTTCGTACATTTTTTGCTTGAATTTCTGCATTATTGTTCTGTATAAAGTTTTCATTTTCTTCTTCAAACTCATTTCATTTATTGTAAAGGTGAGTTTTATTTTTTTAAATCAAAATGATCTAATGTTTTAAGTATATTTTTATCAAAAAGGTGAGTTTTTATTTTTATATTTTTGGATTCTGCCTATTTGCCACTACTACCAATAATCACGTTCTGTTATTTCCCAAAAAAAATTCCTATGCTAAGATTTTTTTATGTTACATGGTACAGCTATGTTAAAAAAAAAAAAAAATAGGTGCGTGCGGGCCGGCCCGAGAGCCCGGGAGCCCGTATAGGGCCGGGCTCGGGCTCTATTATTCTAGCCCGAATTTAAACAGGGCTTTTTAGCCCGGCCCTAAAAAGCCCGCAACCCACTCGGGCCGGCCCGAAACGGGCCGGGTAGCCCGTTTTGACAGCTCTAATATATATGATTGCTAAAGATTTTTTTTTACCATGTGAAATTTCCGAGACATGCTCGGAGCCCGTCTGCTATGGTATTAACCTCAGGCAATGTTATTATCCTCCCAGCTGCTTTAGATTGTGCTGCGTCATCAGCTCCTTTTGGCTCAGCAGCCAAAATTCGAATAGACGGGTTAATGGCCTTTGCAGCTAATGCTACTCCTGATGTCATACCACCGCCTGTAGTTTTCATTTTGTTGGAAAATCGAGAAGAGGATACTAAAATCTATGAAAATTTTGAAATATTTGGTTGATGGATTGACATAAAAACAAGAACAAACCACTTATAGGTACTACAAGAGTATCGATTTGAGGGGCTTGTTCCAAAAGCTCCAAGGATATGGTACCCTGACCACTACAAGATCAACTAAACATGTTAAAGAGCAAAGAGCAGTGCTTACCAAAAGCAAGCCACGATTCCCTATAACATATATTTTAGACATCAAGTTTTAGAAGTTGAATAAATAAAAGTAACATGATGTTGTAGATCTTATTATTATAGCTCAAAAAATCAATTCAGCACTGAAAAAAAGATTATAACAGATAAAATTAGGTTATAGCTTATATTAAACAATTTGACTTTATTTTATCTTTTAGTATAGAAATAACTTGTTTATAAGCAAGTACTTATATAATATGTGTTTTTGCTACTAACACTAAATTAAGTTGTTTATCCAAATAAGTCTTAAATGATCTATTTGGTGAACTTCTGTTAATACACAATTTATACACTACATGATCTGATTGGTGAACTGCTATGAAAAGAGTGAGTCCACCTCCTGATTATCCATAGAAAGAGTTTATTGACAGGTCATTCACACAAAAAAGTTAAACAATAATCAACATTCGAAATTCTACCTCAGTATGCGGCCATCATTAGAAGAAGGTATAAATATAGCACCGGTTTCTTGTTGTAATTTATTCGCAACTTCTTCCCTTGACTGTATGTTGGCCTCAGAAAAGTTAACCTTACCATCATACCTCTTAACATTCTCAAGTTTACAAATTGGCACATTTTTTGGAGTAACAACGTATGCGGGGATTCCCCTTAGTTTTGCTGCCAAAGCCAATGCAGCAGCATGATTTCCACTGATTTCGGAGAACAACATTAGAAGAGAAATAAATTAACTGAATCAGATTTGAAAAAATAACTTATGTAATTATTGCATAAAACAAACCTGCTGTGTGTTATAACACCTTTAGAAGCATCTTCCTCCGTGAGAGAGAGAACAGCATTGCAGGCACCTCTAAATTTAAAAGCTCCACTAATGACATAGAACACAGAAGAAAATATTATATAGTCTTTTCTTCTTTATTTTTTTTCAAGAGTATAGTAGTAGATAGAGTAAACCAGATAACTCCAAAAATTAGTGGGGAAAAATCCAAATATTTATGTAATTCATCAAAAAATCATCTCTCACCTCTTTTGAAAATTTTCACACTTAAAATATAGTTGTCTTCTTGATATATCATCCAGAGAGGTGGAGGAGAGAACTGGAGTTTTTCGAACCAATGATTTAATTCTAGCATGTGCTTCTTTTATGGAGGAAATATCAGCAACATATTTTCCCATTGTCATTCTCTTCGAGGTAAGTAAATGATCTTGAAAGAGAAAATAATAAAGATACAAAAATCAATTTTTTGTAATGTGTCCAACGATAAAAAAATCAATATGTTTCCTACATATTTGAAGGGATAATTAAATTATGATTGTTTTTAACTACGTACAATAACCCCTTTATGAGGGTTCTCCTGTCATATGTAAGTAACAATATAAAGTTGCAATTCTAAACCACAAATAAATTCACCAGACCAGAATATATACCAAAAAAATACAACATCCAAGATAACTTAAATACCGAAAAGACAAGGTGCACTGTTAAACCATAAAATACAAAGGAGGATATGTGAAATAAAGAAAGAATTTCTGAAAAAAGAGAGCTAACAAAAATCAGGAGTAAAAACACAAAGTGAGAGAAAGAGAGAAGTGATTGCAAATTGGAAGAAAATAACAAACTTAAAAATTAAGAATAGTTTATAATAATGAACTAACATAATTGGTCCAATAGACTAACCAGTATGAACGTATTGTAAAGTAACCAAATAACAATGTGTTTCATCACGAGTTTTTCAGCCTCTTTCTTTAAGCACTATGTCTATATGGTTAACAGATCAAACAAAAATCAAATAAAACAGTAGAACATATAAACTATTTGTTCATCCTTATCCTCTCTGAAGACATAATAATTTTTATTAAAGATTAAGACTTTTATCTAAATGAAACAACTTTTAATTACAAATCATCTAAAGAAAGGGGAAGACTATAAATTATAGCGAACATAAGTGTAACGAGTTAGAATAAAAAAATTAGCATCATGTAATGTTCATAGCAATGAAATCATCTAGATATATCAATCACAATAAAAAAATTGAATGCAGAAAAACATAGTAAAATTGTATAAAAGAAAAAACACATTATCCATCAAAAAATAAAAATTCCTACCACAAATCTCTTGCTAGGAAATTAAAACATACAAAAATAAAAGAAGTTTTGATTTAAATTACAATGAACTCATCCCTACTTATATATAAAAAGCACTAGAGAAGATGAATGAATGTTTTCAATGTTGATTCAAGGAAAAAAGACGGAAGTAGAAATATTGAGTGAATAGCAACAAAAATATATATTAAGAACAAATTATTAGTAATTAAAATAATTTAAATTGTTTTATGAAAAAAATCCAATTCTTCCATAAAAACACATTTCTTAAATATAGTAAAAATCATAAATTAGTTAAACATAACAACTACTCCCTCCGTCCCAAATTGTATGACGTTTTGAAAAAAAAATTTGTCCTAAATTATAAGTCGTTTTCAAATATCAATGTAAAATTATTCATGTTCTTCCTAAGTTGCCCTTGTCTATTCTCTTTTTCCTGCATTTTGTATTCAAGGTTCTCACTTAATAATTCATTGTACCAACACAAATTCATAACTCATTGCTATTCACGGTTCCCATGTATTCATTGTTATTCACAGTTCCCATATACTAGTACTAATCTACATTAAATTCAATTTTGAGACTGAACTTAATTGTAGACTCTCTCCACAAATTGTTACTCAGTGGACTCTTTATAAACTTGTATCCAACTTTTTCTGACTACTAATATTTTAATTTAGTATCATAATGAAAATAATGATTATTATATTGAAATATAAAGTAAGAAAATGTTAATTTTATTTTTCGGAAAATAATGATTATTATATCTTCCGCATATAGTATTATAATGAAAATACTAAATTAGTTAATTTTATTATTTGGTTAATGAACCAAGTGAAACAAGTTAATTATTGAATCTCAAAATATTTTGAGTTGATTTGGTTCATTGTCAACTCTATACGAAAGAGACTAAATTTTGCGAACGTGACAAATCAATATTCCAATCTCATCTAAAATAAATATTCACATTTAATGTTCGACACATCTAGAGTACAATTAACTCTACTGAAGGGAAAAAAGCCTTACACATAATTTTGGTGAATAATTAGTTAATAGTGTAAATGTAATATCCCGCCTAAGACTCGAATATCTTTTAATGTTGAGGCGATGTATCAGAAATGCTTTAAGCAAAGGACAATTTGGTAAATTGTCAGTTAATGGGATTTTTATATGGCAAGTGAAATATCTCGCTTAAATGTAACGGTTATCAGTGTTAGAAACTTGAGAAGCAAGCATGGCAAATAAGTAATTAAGTGGAGATGGCAGTTTTGTAAATAATGCTAAGGGAGAGATTAATTAGGAATGGAACAAGATATTTGTTCCCATTCATTTCCATTCCTTCCTTATCACTCCAAATCAGATTTTCTTCCTCCTCATCTCTTCTCACACGCCCTCATCTCACTTGCCAACATCCATCCAAACTTCAATCAAAACTCTAGTGAGAAATCTTGCAAAGAAAGCTTGTGTTGGAAGAAAGAACAAGAGAAAGTGAAGAGGAGAAACAAGAAGAATCAAGAGAAGAGTAGATGAAGCTAAGGCTTTGGAATTCAGATATAGCAAGCATCAATTGAGGCTTAAGGTGAGCTCCCTAGGGGTTATAGAACCCACCTTGTTGAGTATTTCATGAGTTTTAGTATTATGAGCTAGTTATGAACATTTGAGCCCTAATCCTATTTTGCTAGCAATTCTTGATCATTACATGTTGTAATCTGTTGTTATGTCTTTGAATTATCTTTTAAGTTGTATGAAGTTTGGGCATGATTGGATAGACCAAAAATGGTGGAAAATATGTTTTGAACTAGCCCTATGCTGTCCAACTGCAGGTAAAATCGTGTCACGATTTTACCAGCGTGTCACGATTTTACAGGCAGTGTAAAACACGATTTCTGGGCATGAAATCGTGACACGATTTCCAAATCGTGTCACGATTTTGAGTTGGACAGGATCATGTGATTTTTCATCTTTACTTGCACCGTTTCGGCTATCTAATACTGCTTCGAACTCAAGGAACAACAGGTAATGGTTAAGCATTGCTAATGAGTATTTAAAGACCTATCCTTGAGATGTTTAGATCATTATTATAGATTGAGGATAGGCACAATAGTGAGAGAATGGATGCCTTAGTCCACAAGATATCATAGAGAAGTATAAGAGCTAGTATTGAACTTATCCCTTACTAGGCAATTCTCAAACACTCAATTAAGTACGAGCAAGCCAAGAACGATATAGTATTCAAGTTTAGGACCTATTATAGGTTAAAGAGATCTAGAATGGTACTCATCATGTACTAAGCACAAGAATGATATTATATTCATAGTTAAGAACCTTTAATAGGTTAAGCATTCAAGAATGCATCAGATATGCAGTAGACCTAAGTTATAAGTTATATTTATACGAACAAGAGTTATAGAACAACCTTATGTGTCTCCAGTGTTCTCGCCAGTTAGAACACGGGGGTTCCCGCCAGTCGGAACGGTGAAGTTATCATCCGCGAGGATAGCCGCACATAAGAGTCTAATTAAAACATTAAGCCGTGACTTTCGTTGTTCACGCCAGTGGGACACGAAAGGTTCAAGCATAAGTTAAGACTAATATGAAAGTATATTATTCGCGTCTTCCGTTGTTCACGCCAGTGGGACACGAGAGGTATACGCGTAAGTTAAGATTATTAAGTCGTGTCTTCTGTCGTTCACGCCAGTGGGACACAGGAGGTTCACGCCAGTGGGACGTGTTATTCCGCAAGGATGACCGCACGACGACAAGAGGAGTCCGGTGTTAGCCTGATATGATAGGAATTTTCACCGGTTATCAGGGGAATGTGCTTCGGGGTTACTCTACCCGGGGGCATTCCGTAAAATGAACTCAGATAATATTGTTTGTTCAACGCTAACAGCTAACATAAGACATGTATCAGTTAATATTTTATTATGTTATCAGACAGAGAATATTTATCAGACAGTTATCAGATTATCAGGTAGCAGTTATCAGACGGTGATCCTAGGTTTCCCCTCGATCACCCAGTTATCAGGATATAGTCTAGATTGAAGTAGCAATAAACGTCACAAGAAAGGGGGGGTTTGAATTGTGACCCTTTTAAATTTATTCCTGAAAAACTAAACAAGTTTGTATACTCAAGAGAGTTCTTGGTAAGTGTTAGTATAAGAAGATTATGGGTTTTATGCTTGTTTTATCCTGACCAGAATGTTCTGGATCAAATATAAAATTATAAGTTGCTTTTAGTGAGCACCAGAATGTTCTGGAGAATATAAGCAGAATGAGAAAAATGATAATTGAAATGTAAGGTACGGACCAGAATGTTCTGGAGAATGATAAAACAGTAAGGACCAGAATGTTCTGGAGAATGATTAATTAACAGAATGATAAAATAGTAAGGACCAGAATGTTCTGGAGAATGATTAATATATGAGCAGAATGATAAAATAATATTATAGGTTGATTTTAAATGTGGGTTTATCTTAGACAGATTGTTTTATCTTGGACCAGAATGTTCTGGAAGCAGTTATATGAATTAATAAAACAATACAAGTGATTAATTTAGGACCAGAGAACTCTGGATTAATTTGATTATAATTAATTAGGACCAGAATGTTCTGGAGAGATTAATAAGTAATATTATGATAGTGATAGTGTGTGAACTTTGTGTAACGAAAATAATAAAGAGAAAGGAAGAGAGAAAAACACAGGAGAATTATCCTGGTTCACCAAACCCGGCTACTTCCAGTCCCCACACCTCGTGTGAGATTATCCACTATAGTATACTGCTAACAGAAACTTCTGACTAGCACCATAGATTCTTGATCACACCAGATCAGTCCGTTACACCTTGTATTATCAACCTCAGCAGGCTTCTACAATTCTTTGCTTTCGCACAAGAAAGGTTGTTACACTTCTTTCCCAAACTATTGTTACGAATAGACTTGAGAATTACAATATACTTTGTATGAAAAGAGATGAATTTTGGATCGAATAAAATCTTCAATACATGTTTGAGATTTTACTAAAAAACTCTAAAGAGTATGATCCAAAAGAGAGAGCTTTGAGACTTGTTTGTGAAGAGCTTTTGTATGTAGTGATGATTTTCACTTGAGAGAATATTTGCTTTCAAAACTCTTGCATTTAACTTCCAAAGCCTCTTGTATTTATAGGTGAGGAGTGTCTTGGTGACCAAGGGTGAAAATAGAGCTGTTAGACACGTTTTTTACAGCTGTCTACAGCTTCATTTGATTTCACACTTCTTCTTCAATTCTGCCAGAATGTTCTCAGAATGTTCTTATTGATTCAGCTTGCTTTGTGTTGCTTTTTGCGTGAAAGGATACAGCTGTAGTGAGCTGTATTTGCTCAGATGAAGTGACCTTGATTATGTCACTAATTTGTACTTTGATGTCCAAGTTCATTCCACATGTGCTTTAATTCATTCCATGAGATATTTATCCTTTAATGGGCTTTTCTTTCAAATGGATCAAGAATGCTTCAGACCCAGGATAACTTCTCAAGAGATTTTCGCATGTCATGCTTCTTTTTGCTGACTTTGCTCTTTTTGATGTATTTGCTTTGTGAATCCAGAATGTTCTCAGAATGTTCTCATGAAACAATTCTCACAAAACAAATTAGTAGATAACAAGATAAAATAAAATTAATATGTTTGTAATCTTTAAAATATCAAATAAGGATTTTGTCTCAACAATCTCCCCCTTTTTGATGATGACAAACATTTAATTTATTTTGATTTTGATTTTGAGTTTTGGAAATTTTGTTGAAAACTCCCCCTCAATTTTAGCATTCAATTTTTATATGCTATTTGAGAATATCACAAGAAACTTGCTGTTTTGTTTTGAGTTTGACAGTTTATCAAATAACTCCCCCTCAATTCATGCATTCAATGATCAAATGTGAATTGAGAAATAAAAACAACATTTCATTAGATAGATAATGCCATTACATAAAGTTTCATCATAGTATTCAAAACATCAAAAAGACATAGTAGGCATGTTACTCGAATACTATCAAACAGTGCAGCGCATTTGAAACTTTACTTTAGACAAAATAAAGCATAATCAAAAGATAGCAAAAGTCATTTAGAGACATAATCAAAATAGTAATTATAACTTAATATGCAGCAGCATTTTATCCTTCCTTTGATCCAAGGTCTTTTCCTGGCCCTCCTAAGTCGTATCCCCCTAAATCATCTCCCCCTTTGTCATCACAAAAAGGTACAGGAGCAGGAGGAAGAGTTGGAGAAGAAGCATCCGAGGAGGAAGACACAGTAGGCATAGGCATGTTGTACATTGGTACAGGAAAAGGATTTTGGTCAGGTGGAGGAACATCAAACTTGAGGCTCAAAACTTCAGACATCCATTTTCTTTGGATTTGCAGCTCAAGAGTGTTGTATGCCAAATGATGCATTATGGCATTATTTCCTTCAAATAGCCTAGGCAAGTCAGTCCTAGTTTTGCTCACATCTCTCTCAATTTTTGACCTTTTAGAAGGTTGTTCATTGTTATGAAACAACCTTTGAGCCATGGAAATTGTTCCAGCAAAGCGTGAAGGAAGAGAGGGGCAAGTAGTTTGAATCGTACGAAACGATTCCATTTGAACAGATGACTCAAAATGAGGTTGTGAAGCAAAAAATTTGTCCACAGAGTCAGGTTGGAACAAAGCAGAGAAGTCATTCTTTGGAGGTGAAATAAATAAGTTAGCGCTTTGTGTTACCTTAGAGGTTGATGGTATTTTAGTTGGGAAGCTTTGCAGAATGTGCGAGGCTTGAATAGTTTGAAAAAGAGACTGATTTGCAAAGTTGTCGAGCAATTCTTTATCTGCTTCCATAACAGGAGAACGTTCTCGAGAACGTTCTGGTGGAAGACATTTTTCAGCAGAAACATTTTCTGGCATAGGCTCATGAAGATCAGAATCATCTCTTTTCCTTTTCTGAGTGGGAGGAGATGAAGGAGCAGCATTTGGTTCCTGTTTCATGTGACTCACATTTTTTGGAGTAAATTTGGAGTATTCAAAACTAGACTCCTCACCATCTAAAGGTATATCAAATTTTTTGAAGATTTTTGTGAGAGCCATTCCATATGGTAAGGTGAATTTTCTGTTTGGATTTTGGATGGTGGTGATCATGTTGTGAATGAGAATATGAGGTAAGTTTACTCTTTCTTCCATGAACATATGGTACATGATCAAAAGATCATTTGCATTAACATGCTGAAAGTTACCACTGCGAGGTAAGAGAGAATGTTGACACATAGCATTCAACATTTTTGGGGTAGGCAGAAGGTTTGAAGAAACTAACTCAGAGACATTTGGAAGAAAAAGAAGTTGACGTATATTTTCAAATTGAACATCAAGTTCTGTGAACCATTCTTCCCCAAACACAGTAGGACCTTCTAAAGGCAATTTAAAAATTTCAGAGAGTACCTGAGGTGTGAGACGTATCTCAACATCCTTGACCCTAGACACTATTAAGCTTTTCTCAGGAAAGACTTCTGCCATGAAGTAGAAGGCTTGTATTACCTTTGGGTAGTGTCTCTCACGAATTTGAAGAAAATGAGTCCATCCTTGGACATCAGCATACTTTTTTAAGACAATTTTGTCTTTTTCCAGTTTGTCAAAGTCGAAATACCTTCCAATACCAATTGGCCTGGTACCCCATTTCTCTCTGAATTCCTTCATAAGTTCACGATCAAACAGAGGAATTTTCTTTGTATTGGAAATGGATATCTTTTTTGGAATTGGTTTTGAAGCCCTCTTTGGTTTTGGAGATCCTTCTGAAGATGGTTCAGAAGATGGTTCAGGAGACGGTTCAGGAGAAGGTTCAGGAGAACGTTCTCGGGAACGTTTTGGTTGAACAGTTGCTTTCTGTTTTCCTTTTTCTTTCAGAGTTGGTTTTGGCTTTGTCACAGCAGTTTTGACTGAGGATTTTGAAACAACTTTGGCAGGTTTCTTGAGAGGGGAACATTTCACAGGAGGAGGATTTTTTGGTTCCTCATCCGAATCAATAATCTCATGTATAGTGGTATCTATACTTTTGGTTTTTCTACTCCCAAACCCAGAAATAATCCTTTGAGATCTACGAGTTCTAATGTTTGGAGTGGATTTGGTTTTTTGTGGTTTAGATTTTTTGAGATGAGGGGCTGTTTGATTGAAGTTTGGAAGAGTTGCATGAGCAAGATTTTGAAGGAATGATTCATTTGAAAAGGGATTATATTCTTGAACAGGAGTTTGAGGTTTGGTGTAGATGACCATGGCAGTGTTTGGGTCAAGATCGTATGATGAAGAATCATGATCTTTAGGAGATTGTTCTGTTTCAGGTTCAAGGTAGGTTGGCATGGGTTGTGTTTCAGAAATGTTTAATGGAGATTCTGGTGGTGTTTGGAACTGATTTGGGGAAAGGGTGAAGGAGGAAGGAGGCGATGGAGTTGGAGACGGTGGTGACGGCGGAGATGGTGGAGATGGAGAACGCGAGAGAGAGGAGATGGAAGATGGAGAAGATGGTTGGACGGGAGGAGCTTTCTTACCGGTGCCTTTTGTTCTGGCCATTTTTGGTGGAAGAGAGCGGCGGAGAGTGGTGGTGATTTTTGAGAGAAAGATGGGAAGAATGAATGAAGGAAGTTAGAAGGGTAATGTTTATGAGAGAGAGAAGTACGATTGGGAGAAGTGAGGGGACAAAGAGGTGGCTGATTTGACTTAGAACAATGATGGTTTTTTGCAAGCTGTGCCTTTTTTTCTAGGAAACTGTAAAAAACAAGTTACTAGATATTTTTACTGAAACTATCAGTTATATTTGAAGAGAAAGCCTTTACATAGGCGTGTGCCATAAGCTTGGCAAGAGAATAATTATGAGAACATTCTTTCAATGACTCACAATGATTTCTAAGTTTTGCAAGGATTTTTTATAACGTGCAATTTTTCTTTAATGAAATTAAAACGATCCTCAATCAATGGTTTAGTAAAGATATCAGCCAATTGATTATTTGTGTCAACAAAAATTAATTCAAATTCCTTTTTGTTAACATGATCTCTTATAAAATGATGTTTAATTTCAATATGTTTTGACCTTGAATGTTGAATGGGATTTTTTGATAAATTTATCGCACTTGTATTGTCACAAAATACTGGAATATTTGTGTACCTTATTGAAAAATCCTCAAGTTGATTTTTGATCCAGAGAACTTGAGAGCAACAGTTGGCTGCTGATACATATTCAGCTTCTGTAGTTGACAGAGCAATAGTGTTTTGCTTTCTGCATGACCAACTTATAAGAGCATTTCCAAGAAACTGACATGCTCCACTTGTACTTTTTCTTTCGATTTTGTCTCCAGCATAGTCAGCATCACAGTATGCTATAAGATCAAAACAAGAACCTTTGCTATACCAAAGGCCAAGATCAGTAGTACCTACCAGATATCTAAAGATCCTTTTTACAGCAGTTAAATGAGATTCTTTTGGAGAAGTTTGAAAACGTGCACATAAACCAACAGCAAAAACAATATCTGGTCTACTGGCAGTTAAGTACAACAGAGATCCAATCATTCCTCTGTATTCCTTTTCAGAAATAATTTTTCCATTTTCATCTTTATCTAAATTTGAAGATGGATGCATGGGAGTGGCCATTATTTTGGCTTCACTCATTTTATATTTTTTGAGAAGATCCTTGATATATTTTTCTTGACAAATAAAGATTCCATTTATTTCTTGTTTGATTTGTAAACCAAGAAAGAATCTTAATTCTCCCATCATGCTCATTTCAAATTCACTTTGCATAAGTCTAGAAAAATCATCACACATTTTTTCATTTGTTGATCCAAAAATGATGTCATCAACATAGATTTGGACAATCAAAAAATTTGTTTCATCATTTTTTCTAAAAAGAGTTGTGTCTATTTTTCCTCTAGAAAAATTATTTTTGATTAAGAATGTACTTAACCTTTCATACCAAGCACGAGGAGCTTGTTTAAGACCATATAATGCTTTTGTAAGTTTGAAGACATGATTAGGTTTATTTGTATTTTCAAAACCAGGAGGTTGATGAACATAAACTTCCTCATTTAAGAATCCATTTAAAAAGGCACTTTTGACATCCATTTGAAATAACTTAATATTTTTATGAGATGCATATGCAAGAAGAATTCGAATTGCTTCTAACCTTGCTACCGGAGCAAAAGTTTCATCGTAATCAATACCTTCTTGTTGATTATATCCTTGTGCTACGAGTCTGGCTTTGTTTCTGACAACTTTTCCTTCTTCATCTAATTTGTTTCTAAATACCCATCTTGTTCCAATGATGGATTGATTTTGAGGTTTAGGGACAAGATTCCATACCTCATTTTTCTCAAATTGAGACAGTTCTTCTTTCATAGCAATTACCCATGATTCTTCACTTATTGCTTCTTGTATATTTTTTGGTTCAACATGTGAGATCATTGCCATGTTGTTATCATTATCTTTAAATGATAGTCTTGTTCGAACTCCATCAAATGTATTTCCAATGATTTGTTCAGGAGGATGATCACCACTGATTTTCCAACTTTTTGGAGGAGTTTGTGATGATGATGCTTGATTATGATTTTCATTGCTTGCTTGTTCTTGATTTTTCAATATTTCCTCATCATCTTCTTTGTTAGTAACAAGATTATCAAATTCATCAAAGATAATATGCATGCTTATTTCCATGGTTTGATTTCTTAGATTAAAGATCCTATATCCTTTGGAATTTGTTGCATATCCCAAGAATATCCCTTTATCTGATTTTGAATCAAACTTTCCAAGATTTTCTTTATCATTTAAAATATAGCAAAAACAACCAAAAATATGGAAATATGATATGTTAGGTTTCCTACCTTTCCAGAGTTCATATGGAGTTTTATTTAGAATTTTTCTAATTGAAACACGATTTAGAATATAGCAAGATGTGTTAATAGCTTCAGCCCAAAAATATTTTTCAACATTTGATTCATTTAACATTGTTCTTGCCATTTCTTGTAAAGTTCGATTTTTCCTTTCAACGACTCCATTTTGTTGAGGAGTTCTTGCACATGAGAAATTATGATAGATTCCTTTTTCATCAAAGAAGGTTTTGAAGGATAAGTTTTCAAATTCTCCTCCATGATCACTTCTTACAGAGATGATGTTTGAATTCTTTTCATTTTGAATGAGTTTGCAAAAATTTTGAAATGCTTCAAAAGCTTCATCTTTATGTTTTAAAAATAAAACCCATGTATATCTGGAAAAATCATCTACTATAACAAAACCATATTGTTTTCCACCAAGACTTGTGGTTCTTACAGGACCAAATAAATCTATGTGAAGAAGTTCAAGAGGTCTATGAGTAGAGACAATATCTTTTGATTTGAAACTACTTTTGAATTGTTTCCCTTTTGTACATGCTTCACATATTTTATCTTTTTCAAAATCTATTTTAGGGAGTCCTCTAACTAGATCAAGTTTTGAAAGTTTTGAAATAGTTTTCATACTTACATGACCAGTTCTTTTGTGCCAAATCCATTTATCCTTTTCAATAGACATAAAACATGATTCGGCTGGAATGTCATCTAAGTATAAAACATAGAGGTTTTTCTTTCTAGAGCCAGAGAAAAAGATTTTTCCTGAGGATACTTGTTTTACTTCACATATGTTGGGTTTAAAGATAACCTCAAAACCACTATCACATAATTGGCTTATGCTAAGTAGATTGTGTTTTAAACCTTCAACATATTGAACATCCTCTATTTTAGCAGAGTTATTCTTACCAATAATACCTTTACCTTTGATTTGTCCTTTGTCATTATTTCCAAAGGTCACTAGTCCTCCTTCCTTTTTTATGAAGGAGATGAAACACTGCTTATCTCCTGTCATGTGTCTTGAACAGCCACTGTCCAAGTACCATGGCTTTTTCTTTGCATTTTGAGAAGATTCCTGCATTTTGATTTATTTGTTCCTTAGGTACCCATGATTTTTTGGGTCCTTCAATGTTAGTGTTCTTAAGCTCAAGATGTTTAATCTTGAGAAAACAATTTATTTCTAGATGACCCATTCTTTTGCAATACAAGCATTTCTTCCTTGTTGTTTGGAGAGAACGTTCTTGATTTTGGAAAGAATGTTCTGGTTTTATTGTAAAAGAATGTTCTGGTTTAGCGTGTGCAGCTCTTTTCTTATGAAAGCAAAAGGTTTCAAGATGTCCATCTTTGTTACAAAATGAACACTTCATTTTGTCTTTTTCAGGCACAAAGAAGTTTTCATAGTTTCTTGGTTTTTTGGAAATATCAAAACCTAAACCAGCTTTATCAAATATTCCAACCTGAGAATCTATTATTTTCTGAAATGTTTCAGTTGATCTTATAAAGCATTTGAGATCATTTCTTAGTTCTTTGACTTCATTTTTTAGCATAATATTTTCAGTAACTTTAGAGGTTTCTGGAATTTTATTTTTGCCAAAATTCTTTAATTTTTCATTTGCTTGAAAATATGAGTCTTGCAAACTTTGAATAATTTTCTTTTGATCATTATTCAAGTTTTGAAGTCTTTCCTTTTCTTCTTTTAATTCAATGATTTCTTTTTGTAAAGAATAACATTTGTTTGTAAGAAAGTTTGAATTAAATAAAAGACTATCACATTTATTTTCTAATTCTTTGTATAAAATGGGTTGGTCGAATAAAATTACCTCTTCGTTGTCTGAGTTTGCCATTAGTCCCAAATTTGCTTCTGTTTCTTCATCTCCTTCTTCTGATTCGTCCAGGTCATCCCATGAAATCAAAGATTTTTTGTAGGGAGGTTTCTTTTGATTCTTTTTGTTTGATGGACATTCATTTTTGTAATGTCCCTGCTTGTTGCATCCAAAACATGTTACTTGACTTTTGTCAGTTTCATTTTTTGAGTTGTCTTTTCTATTTGGAAAGTATCTTTTTATTTGATCTCTTCTTCTCATCATTCTTTGAATCTTCTTTGAAATGAGAGCAAGTTCCTCTTCTGCTTCTCCTTGGATAATTTGTTCTTCTTCGTCTTCCTTGATTTCCTCACTTTGTGAAGATGCTTCATTTTGATTGTTTTGGGTATCTTGAGAGGCTTTGAGGGCAATCATTTTTCCCTTTCTTATTGGCTTGTCTCCTTGGAGTAGAACTTCATGAGCTCTTAGTGAACCAATAAGATCTTCTAAGGCTAAGACATTTAAGTCTTTTGCTTGAGTGATTGCTGTAACCATTGGTCTCCATGAACTTGGGAGACATCTTAGGATTTTTCTGATTCTTTCATAAGTTGAATATATTTTACCCAGAGATCTTAACTCGTTTACGATAGATGTAAATCTGGAATACATTTCATCAATGTTTTCCTCTTCACTCATTTCGAAAACTTCAAATTTTCTCACTCCAATATCTATTCTTGTTTCTTTTACATGGCTGGTTCCTTCATGATGAATTCTTAATGTGTCCCATACACTTTTTGCATTATCGCATTCATCGACTCTTTCACTTTCTTCATCACTTAGAGCGCATGAAAGAAAGAGTTGAGCTTTAGAGTTTAGGAGTACCTTCTTTTTATCATCATCAGTCCATGAGGCCTCAGGTTTGATGGTTACTACTGCTGTAACAGCATCAGTGGTTGATGGTACAAAGTTTCCTTCAGTGACAACTTTCCACATGTCTACATCTTGAGACTTTAGGAATAGTTGCATTTTTCCTTTCCAAAAGTAGTAGTTTTTTCCATCGAAGAATGGAGGTCTTGTACATGACAAACCTTGTGGAATGTATGTTTCTTTTGACATTGCTTCTTTCTGAATCTTTTCCTCTAGCACGTGTTAAGTGCTTTGATTTTTTAGAGACCGAGCTCTGGTACCAATTGAAGTAGCAATAAACGTCACAAGAAAGGGGGGGTTTGAATTGTGACCCTTTTAAATTTATTCCTGAAAAACTAAACAAGTTTGTATACTCAAGAGAGTTCTTGGTAAGTGTTAGTATAAGAAGATTATGGGTTTTATGCTTGTTTTATCCTGACCAGAATGTTCTGGATCAAATATAAAATTATAAGTTGCTTTTAGTGAGCACCAGAATGTTCTGGAGAATATAAGCAGAATGAGAAAAATGATAATTGAAATGTAAGGTACGGACCAGAATGTTCTGGAGAATGATAAAACAGTAAGGACCAGAATGTTCTGGAGAATGATTAATTAACAGAATGATAAAATAGTAAGGACCAGAATGTTCTGGAGAATGATTAATATATGAGCAGAATGATAAAATAATATTATAGGTTGATTTTAAATGTGGGTTTATCTTAGACAGATTGTTTTATCTTGGACCAGAATGTTCTGGAAGCAGTTATATGAATTAATAAAACAATACAAGTGATTAATTTAGGACCAGAGAACTCTGGATTAATTTGATTATAATTAATTAGGACCAGAATGTTCTGGAGAGATTAATAAGTAATATTATGATAGTGATAGTGTGTGAACTTTGTGTAACGAAAATAATAAAGAGAAAGGAAGAGAGAAAAACACAGGAGAATTATCCTGGTTCACCAAACCCGGCTACTTCCAGTCCCCACACCTCGTGTGAGATTATCCACTATAGTATACTGCTAACAGAAACTTCTGACTAGCACCATAGATTCTTGATCACACCAGATCAGTCCGTTACACCTTGTATTATCAACCTCAGCAGGCTTCTACAATTCTTTGCTTTCGCACAAGAAAGGTTGTTACACTTCTTTCCCAAACTATTGTTACGAATAGACTTGAGAATTACAATATACTTTGTATGAAAAGAGATGAATTTTGGATCGAATAAAATCTTCAATACATGTTTGAGATTTTACTAAAAAACTCTAAAGAGTATGATCCAAAAGAGAGAGCTTTGAGACTTGTTTGTGAAGAGCTTTTGTATGTAGTGATGATTTTCACTTGAGAGAATATTTGCTTTCAAAACTCTTGCATTTAACTTCCAAAGCCTCTTGTATTTATAGGTGAGGAGTGTCTTGGTGACCAAGGGTGAAAATAGAGCTGTTAGACACGTTTTTTACAGCTGTCTACAGCTTCATTTGATTTCACACTTCTTCTTCAATTCTGCCAGAATGTTCTCAGAATGTTCTTATTGATTCAGCTTGCTTTGTGTTGCTTTTTGCGTGAAAGGATACAGCTGTAGTGAGCTGTATTTGCTCAGATGAAGTGACCTTGATTATGTCACTAATTTGTACTTTGATGTCCAAGTTCATTCCACATGTGCTTTAATTCATTCCATGAGATATTTATCCTTTAATGGGCTTTTCTTTCAAATGGATCAAGAATGCTTCAGACCCAGGATAACTTCTCAAGAGATTTTCGCATGTCATGCTTCTTTTTGCTGACTTTGCTCTTTTTGATGTATTTGCTTTGTGAATCCAGAATGTTCTCAGAATGTTCTCATGAAACAATTCTCACAAAACAAATTAGTAGATAACAAGATAAAATAAAATTAATATGTTTGTAATCTTTAAAATATCAAATAAGGATTTTGTCTCAACATAGATCTCATGACTATTTAGTATCAGACTCAGACAGTGATCCTAGGTTTCCCCTTGATCACTAGTTTAGCAGGATGTAGTCCAGTTTATGACTACACAGTTTAGCAGGACAGTCAGGTAGCCCTTTATGGGTAAAGTTAAGACTTGGCGATCATAGGTATCCCCAAGATTGCCGAGAGTAGGCACGGCGACCCTAGGTTTCCCCCGTGGTTGCCAACAGTAGGTTGGGCTGGAGCTCACTGAGACGTAATGTCTCACCCCAATCCTTCTGGTGCAGGCTTGCAGGTTAGCAAGAGACTTTTCAGATGAAGTTCTTCAGGAAGACGCTGGATGGAGTGCAGTTGCTCGTCGCAGTCAAGCATCAGAAGTTTAACAGTATATGTTTAAGTATTTGTATATGATTTTGGATAAATGTATAAACGAGCTACTTGTACCCCTTTCAGTTGTATTGTATGTATTATTATTATTGAAAATTTTAATGTACCCAGTATCAGATTAATACACATGCTAAATATTCTAGATAATTTAGTATGGGTGTTACAGTAAAAAAAATTACAAGCATAAAAAAGTTAACTTAAAAATTATTTGATAACATGTTCACACTTCATATATGATTTAACGAATCTTTGATCAGGTGTCAAACAATAATGCCAGCATTCACAAAACCGGCAACGCATGCAACATGCTTCCAATCTTATATATAATTTTTTTTCTTAAGCAAATTTTTGGAGACAAAAAAGTTGCTATGAATTTCTTATTTTTTTCCCTTTTTTTCTTTTTTTAAAAAATGTTTTTAAAAATCTTATACATAAAAGTTCGTAACGGACCAATACAGACATTTTATTATTTCTGGGACCAAAAATGAAACTCATAAATTATTTAGGAGACCAAATGTGCAATTTAGCCAATAAATTTGTAACAAAAAAAAGGTTAATATTGTAATTTTACCAATTGAACATAAATTTCTTATTTTTCTGATTGAACTTGAATTTCCTATATTTTGCCACTATTGTATCGTATCTTATCTTATATATAAAATTGTTGTTATGTTTATTAAACAACTTTTGGAGCCAAAAATAAGGTTAATATTGTAATACTCTACCTATTTTAAACATTGAACCTTAATTCCTATTTTCCTCTTATATATTAAAGTTGTTAGGTCTCTTAAACAACTTTTAGAGTTAAAAATTGGGTTAATATTGTAATTTTATATCTCTTTCAAACAATTGAATCTTAATTTCACATTTTTCTGATTGAACATAAATTCCCTAATTTTTTTTCACTATTTAAAATATAAAAGTTGTTAATTATCTTAAACAACTTTTGGAGACAAAAACAAGGTTAATAATGTACTCTTTTTTTAAAGAAGGGTTAATAATCTACTTAAAAAGGGTTAATATTATAATTTTATACTTTTTAAACAGTTGAACCTAAATTACCTATTTTCTTGATTGAACTTAATTTCTCTTTTTTTTGCTGTTATCTTATATATAAAAATTGTTAAGTCTTTTAAACACTTTTTGGACCCAAACAGGGTTAATATTGCTCCCGGTGAGGCAAAAACATATTTAAGTGTTGATAGACCAAGTACACTTGGTGGAAATATTAATAGTCCTAATGATATTCAAGCTTTATCTTAATACCATTAATTTTTTATAATTGTCAAACCATGATTTAAATCTCAAGAACGATGTTTCAATAATGTTGTTGAGAAATGTTGATCAACCATCAAGAGTATGCAACAATACATGCCTTATAAATACCAAAATTGGGAATTGTGTGCTTGGGGAAAATGTCACATCACGAAGCAATGTTACACAAAAAGTTTATATCTCGATATTGTCTTTGACTCCATCTAATTTCAAAATTCCTTTCACATTTCAACGTAAACAATTTCTTATTGTTGTCTCATATGCAAAGACTATCAATATGATGAATCTCTTCAAAATGTTGACAATTGCTTACAACTTTATGATGCATAAATTTGTATGTTGTTCTTTTTAGGGTAATTACATTAGTAGTAGTATTTTTTTTATTTGTATTTTTTGATCTATTATGTTGTAATTGAGTCAACAAGAGATATTAAATAATTCTTATCATCAATTTATCTGATGTGATAATAAGAAGACTAAATTACTTTGAAGTTTTTATTATTTATCTTTTGGAAACATCAACTCATGTTCAATGACAACTATTATATCATGCTCAATTACCAAATTTATTAGTCAATGACATAATTAACTTCCCGTGTATCGTAGGGTCCAAGTACTAGTTAAATAAGAGGGTTTTTAGTGTACTTTGAAGAAAGAGGAGAACTGCTACTAAATTCAACTCTTTTGTTGCAGTTGTTTTTAAACAACACTTACACGAGTTCGAGTTACCATTTAATTATGAAAAATTATTCAACAACAATTTAAAAATCAGAACACTTGATTATTAGGATAAACGAGAACAAATGATTGCATTTATTAGATTATAACTAACGGCTATATTTTTATAAAAATATCACATTATTTATGAGATACATACCTAACTCGTCTCTACTTCTTTCCCTAAAACTAAGGGTGTATATGGATTGGATCAACCCGGAAAAACCGGTCAACCTCACCCAAAAAACTCAAAAAAGTGGGTTGAGTTGGGTTTTTAGACGAGTATGATTTTAAAAATGAAAAATGCATAAAAAATAATAGGTTTTGGGTAAAACCAGACCCAGACTAAATAAACATACTTACCCAATAAGGCAATAATGCCAATTTTTTATTTTTATTTTCATATGAAAGAAGAAGAATACCAAAAGTTTTGGTCATAAATCAAGTCTAATTTCCAAAAATGACACAAGTCATCATCTATAATGAAAATCAAAACATGCTAGAGTTAGAAATTATGATGTTGCACTTTTTGGTTATTTTGATGTTGATGCAATTTTATGTCATGCAACTTTAGTTTGTTGCAAGTATTTTATGATAAAATTTATTATTTGATTTATCATTTGTTATTTTATGACGCTAAAATATAGTGAAAACATGTTACATAATTAAAAAATAGATATAAAAAGTCGAGTAATTTTTATGAAAATATGAGGATTCATCATTTAATCATTAATATTAAAAAAAAGTAGAAAATAATTTGGGTAACTCACTACCCAAACCGAAAATTAGTGGGTTTGCCTAAACCGTCCCAAACTGGTGGTTATTTTATCTCACTCAAACTGAATTGACTCACGTACCTCTTGTAGTACCCTAATTTTGTCCTAAGCATTTTAAAACAAAAAAATAAAAAAAATCAAAGAGGGGAAAAAAAGTCAAAGTCAACAAAAGTCAACAGAAAAGTCAACATTTCAAAAATGCTGACTTCGCACTGCGAAGCTCACTTCGCACTGCGAAGTCTGCGATTTTTCTGCAGATTTTTGGTTTCTTTGATTTAATTCCAGATTTTGTTGCATATCATTTCCATATTTATTTTAAGCAGCATTCATGGCTATTTGGGCCAAGCAAAACCAGAGTTGAAGGACTTGCCATTAATGCCAAGGTTGGAAGCTTTTTCTTCCAACCTAGCATGTGACAAGCAAGTGGGCTTGCCCTTGGGCAGTTTTTGTCCTTCCCATGTGACCTGTTAACCATCCCAGGGTTGCCAGCCACCTGCTTGAGGACTTTCCTCCTGCTTGCTCCCCCAAAACCAGTCAAACTAGCTGGATTTTCTCACTTGAAAAGCCATGAGTGTCTACCCTGTTTTTGCAGCAGCTTTTCACCCCTCACACCAGCCATAGATAGCCTTTTTCATCCCTCAATCTCTGCACATTACAGTGCACGTTTTCATTGATCAACCATTGAGATTGCAAGGATTGATCCCCAAGCTTGGCCAATTGCAATTCAGCTTTGTTCTTCATCATTACCTTCTAGAATTAGTTGATTTTGTGGCTGAAATCAGTCAAAGACTTGACCCTTGGCACAAGGCAGGGTTGCCTCTATCCATTAGCATTTAATGCAAAGGGATTCAGATTGATCCTAGCCACAAATCAGCTGGATTTTAGGATTTTCTAATGATGAAATAGATTTGGTTTTGGCCTATAAATAGAAGGCAATGCCCAAGGAAAAAACACAACTGATAACAGCATTTTCAAGAGCAGAAACTCTACTCATTCCAACTTACAAACACTCACAAACAACCAGAAAAAAACCAATCCAACACAAAGCATCACAAAGTTCAAGTTCATCACCAATATCAAAAACCTTTGTGAAAGCCTTCAACCAATTCAAATCCATTGCAGCTGGAGCTTTGCTAAGGAGTTCTGTAAGTTTCTAAGGCTTTGTATTGCATTTTCAATTGTGTTTGCATAGCAATTTTGGTTCAAAACTTTTGGTTATAAAAAACCCCCTTTTGAATTTCAAAGAAATCCCAAGGTTTTCAAAACACCAAAACTGGTTTGTCCAGCCTTTTTCATCCCAAAAACTCAAAGTTTTTCACTCACTTAAAAAGTCCTGAGTGTGTTCAGAAGTTGTTTCTGAACAAAAGTTCAGAAACAGCTTCTGAACTCAAAAATTCGCATGCTTCGCAGTGCGAAGTCATGGTCGCAGTGCGACCATGACAGAACTCAGAATCTGAGTTTAGGTGTCCAAATGACCAATTTTTGAGGTTCTAGCCCAAGAGCTCAGAACCTAAGAGTTTTTAAACCCATGTTTTTCAAACTATAACAAGGATTTTGCATAATCTTGACAAAATCACAAGTTCATATGACTTTTTGTGGATAACTTGCAAAACAAGTTATGTTCTCAAACTTTCAAAACAACATGAACAAAAAGCTATGTTCATCATTTCAATCCAAACTTGAACAATAAATATTGTTCATGATTTTTCAAAACTCAAACATGAACTTACGCCGAATACGTTCGCTTTTCGCAAAATGAGCCGAACTTGTGCGTTTTCTAGCAAAATTGCTAAATCTTCCCATTTTGGGTTTTCAAACCAAATGTTTTGACATACCTTGGGATTTCTAAAAGGATTCTACCCAAAAACATGAATGAAAAAGGGATGGTGTGACGTATGTCTCTCCATTGCCCCGATTGTACGAATGCGTGACGTATGTCTCGTCGTTCGGACAATCGTCATTCCATTTTCAATATGTACAACCCTAACCAAACCAAATCTTGGCCCCTTGTGGTCAATCCAAACCTTTTGGTCCCCCGTGGCCATTAGACTCAATCCCTCGACTCGTTAGAGTCCACTCGGTCAATGTTCGACTCGTTCGAGTCCATTGTACCTGTTCTTGATCTCAGTGGATCAATTGAACAATCGCCCGACTCGTTAGAGTCCACTCGGTCAATGATTGACTTGTATGAGTCCATTGCACCTCTCTTGGTCCCATAGCGACCAATTCGAACCCTTTTACCCTAACGGACGTACCTTTTAACAATTCTAATGCGATTCACGAACAAACGCTTAATAAGTCTCCCAAGCGCGAGCATACAAGCTACGTTTTAATCGCAAGAATTCGGTTAAAACATCGTCCATTTAAAAAAAAACCAACACATGTACGTTTTTCTACCAAAGAACTACGTACGCTTTGAATTCTCCGACTACCGGGAGATACGTAGGAGCAAGATCGACATCTTGTCAAGCGCAATAATAAAAAACTTTTTCTTTCTTTTCTTTCGTTTGTTTTTATCTCTTTCTTTTCCCCCCTTTTTATTATATTTTGACATAAATAAGCATGCGCGCAAAACATTTAAAAACAATTTAAGCTTTAGCCAAATAGAAGGTTCCCGTTGAGTACAACGGACGTGAGGGGTGCTAATACCTTCCCCTTGCGTAATCGACTCCCGAACCCGACAATGGTTGCGATGACCATCCTTTCCTCATCGTCAAAGGGTTTTATTATCGTTTCCCTTTAAACAAAAAAAAACTTAAGGGTTTATCAACGTTCCCTTTACACAAAAACTTTGGTGGCGGCTTCACAAAGGCCCTCCGAGCGTTTACGAACGACCTCGGAGGATTTGCGCGTCTTTTTCTCAGGAAAAAAACGAGGTGCGCACAGCTGGCGACTTCACTGGGGACCCTGTTCCCACTAGCGAGTCAAGCCTAACCTATTTGGCTTTTAAGCCAATTGTTTTTATTTTTCTTTGCGTGCCATGCTTATTATTTTATTCATACATGTCATATGTTTATATTTGCTTTATTTTTGCTTTATATTCATATCATATATATATATCAAATGCGGGGGTTACTTGAGTGATGTTACTCCACATTGTTCGGGTTAATGTCGGACATGTGAGGCTCTCTACCCGAGCTTGAGAAAAAACTAAGTTAGAAGGAGGTTGTGTGCGGAAGCCCGCGTTGACGTATGTCCGTGAGGTAGGATGCCCAACCCCGCTTAGAGGAGATTTTCACGTGGAATTAATTGAAGTCATGTCGACGTATGTCCATAGACAACCCTAATTCCATGTGAGATCTATGACTCTAAGGACCTCTTCTTAGGAGATTTCACCTTTTAGAGCCTACACGTGAGGACGGGGGGAAGTTCTGAACCTTCATATACCAAACCCTTGCATACCATAAACATTTGCATTCATATAAAATTTTTGCATAAACAAAATAAAGGGGCATATTTTTGCATACTCATTGCATTCATACATTTACATGCATTTCAAAGCAAAACCCTCACATCATCCCCTCACTAAAAACACCAAAAAAAAAAGAAGTACCCGACCCGGTGTACAGTAGCGTTTCTGATGAGATCCGAGCAACCGGAAGGCCATCGAATTTCCAGAAAACATTTCTTTGTCCAAGTAATTTAACATGTTTTAAAAAAAAATCATTTTGCCCTTTATGGGCCCCCCATATTTCAAATCATTTTTGTCATTAATAAAGTTGCAATTTATGTTCAAAAGAGTTCGTTTTTTCTTTCGTTCTTAAATAAATTTCGCAACCCTACAAAAAAAATCATCACCACCAAAAAATAACACCGCTACGATCCCTCTTGACTTCAATTTTCCAATTAACCAAACGGAAGATGATAATAAGGACGATTTTGAACCTCCTGAAGGATTGTCCAGACTTGGGGATTAAGAGGATAGGGTAATACAACCTCACCAAAAGAACCCTCAAAAATAGCACCACAGTTTTCCCTCTGCCGGGGCACACTCTATAAGAGAAATCATAGTCTCACTCAGACGTGTGGATAAACATGAAGCAGTCATGCTCACCAAAGAAATCCATGAGGAGTCCTTCCAAACCCATGCCAAGACATGTCACAAGTGACAAAATTATGCCAACAAGGGGCACATACCACAAACACCTCTGAATGTCATGACATCACCCTAACCTTTTTCTATGTGGGGCATAAACATGTTCGGAATGATTGAGCCAAAGGCTTCAAAAGGGCACCAGTTCATACTAGTTGCCATCAACTGTTTCACCAAATGGGTCGAAGCAGCTACCTATGCAAACATGACCAAACAAGTGGTCGCCCAATTCATCAAAAAAGAAACTATTTGCCGTTACGGCACTCCCCACAATTTCCCACAAAAAGCCAAGTCGTCATTGGCATTCCTCACATCTCCAACAAAAGACCAATTTTTATTGACACACACAATTGCCAAACAAAAAGCCCAATTTCCATTGGCCCTCACAAACCCCATTTCCAACAAAAGCCCGACCTTGCTCGGCATCCAAAAAAAAAAAAAAAAAGCCCGACCTCGCTCGGCATCCCACAATAAAAGCCCGACCTTGCTCGGCATCCGAACACCCAAAAGGCCAATTTTCATTGGCACTCACAAACATATTCCCAAATACCATTTCCAATAAAAGCCCAATTTTCATTGGCCCTTACAAACACAATCACACATAAAGCCCAATTTTCATTGGCATCTCCACTCCAATCACAAAAAGCCCGACCTCGCTCGGCAACCAAAAACAAAAGCCCGACCCCGCTCGGCATCCAATCACTACCAAGGCCCAATTTTATTGGCATTCACAAACACAAACAAGGTTCGACCAGCTGAACCTTATAAAAGAGAAACACCTCACATCAATGTGACATGGACAACTCGACAAGAAAGTTCATCCTCGAGAATTTAGGGAAGGAGACTTAAGGCTTGGAAAAAAGGATATTACCCACCCACAAAGATCCCCCTATCAATAAACTCCGGCGCAGTCAAAAAATATATATGCCAAAAAGAAAAAGAGCTCGCTAAATCGAAAACCCAAGAAGGGCGGTTTAGGCAATAGAGAGCGTCCTGGTAGATCGAAAACCTGAAAAGGCGGTCTAGGCAAAAATTAAGGACATCAAAAAAGGAAATATACCCCAGTGGACTGAAAACTCGAAAGAGCGGTCCAGGTAAAAGTTAGGGGTTTCAAAAAAAAAAAAGAGGAGAAAAAGGCAAAAGACTGCGGCACGTGAGGTCCGGACAGAATTCAAGAGGGAATGAATCAACCTCATTATCATTTTTCAAAAAAAAGGTTATTTCGAAGTCATAGGGAAAGTAGCACGTGAAACCCAAGCAAATTTCCATTTGTCTTTTTGTTTCTTCTTTTCTCCCTATCTCAGTAATCACCTCTTATAGGGATTATCATTTTCACGAATAGTTACCCATACAAGGGACTAAGTTTCGTTGAATCAAAGTCATTTTTAAACCTTTTCATTGTTATGCGTCCTTACTTGCTCATAAAATGTGTTTTTATTCATGATAAATAATGCATTGAAATATGGGAATAACATAAAAAAACAAAAAAAAATGTGTGTTTTTTACTTGGACGTTAAATGTCGAAAGAATTTCGTTGGTCCCCGGTATTGCATCAGAGGACTCAAAACTTGAAGCTCTGCATCAGTCATTTTAAGACTCATGCTCTTCAGCAGAAACAAGTGCGTAGCCCACGGCGCGTAAAACGCAAAGATCCCGGGTGTCAGAGAAAAAAATTTCCCAAATAAAACTCACCCCCATACATCTTTTTCATCCACTAAGGCCGGATATCGATCATGTTTCCAAATTGATCCTTATATCCCCAGTGATGTCACAACCAAAGCCCAATTTTCATTGGCAAACCAAAAGTCCAATATTCATTGGCAAACCAAAGAACTACGTAAGCTTTGAATTCTCCATCCCACCAGGAGATACGTAGGAGCAAGATCATCATCTTGTCAAGCACAACAAAAATAAGCCCAATCTTCATTGGCCTCTAAAACAATTTTATTGATATTCCCCAGGGAGTCTCAACCCAAAACAAAAGTCCAATAATCATTGGCAAACAAACACAAATCCCCAGGGCAAGCCCGAACTACACCGGTTTTGATCCCATTTGGGTATGTAGGCAAAGGACCTGGTCCTTCCAAACCAACCAACAAAAACAAAACAAAACAAAAAAAAAGAAGAGTCCAATCATCATTAGCGCAACCACAACCAAGACCGACTTTACTCGGCACCCAACTAGCATCCCACATATCATGCATGCGTCATGCCATTTTCATTCATGCATGCATATATAAATCATTCATACACATGCATTTCATAAATCATGTCATGCATCTTCAACAAGGATTCTCCAGTGAATATCACATATTTACTAACATCCATCAACAGTTAAGTAAGCGTTCCCCAGTGAACCTCCTTCACTAACTGTTCCCAATTCCCCAGAAAGAATCTTTGTTTGAGTCCATCTCATATCATATTGCATTGCATATCACTGCATATCATACTACATAACATGCATCATACAATCATGTTTTCCAGTTCAACCAGGGGCACCTATTTAGGGTAAGACCACAGCTCGTTAGGAATCGACCTTCAGTGAAAGTGCCTGAATAAGATTACCTAGCTTAGGTATCGACCTCTAGTGAAAGTGCGTAGATAAGATCACCTCTCTCAGTGTTCGACCTTCAGTGTTAGCGGCTGAATAAGACCACAGCTCGTTAGGAATCGACCTTCAGTGAAAGTGCCTGAATAAGATTACCTAGCTTAGGTATCGACCTCTAGTGAAAGTGCCTAGATAAGATCACCTCTCTCAGTGTTCGACCTTCAGTGTTAGCGGCTGAATAAGACCACAGCTCGTTAGGAATCGACCTTCAGTGAAAGTGCCTGAATAAGATTACCTAGCTTAGGTATCGACCTCTAGTGAAAGTGCCTAGATAAGATCACCTCCCTCAGTGTTCGACCTTCAGTGTTAGCGGCTGAATAAGATCACAGCTCGTAAGGAATCGACCTTCAGTGAAAGTGCCTGAATAAGATTACCCAGCTTAGGTATCGACCTCTAGTGAAAGTGCCTAGATAAGATCACCTCCCCCCAGTGGATCTACCTCCAGTGTTAGCGGCTGGATACGATCAACCTTTTCAAACCATTGCATTTGCATTCCGCGAAGGACAAAATTCGGGTCCTTCTTTTTACTTAATTGATCTTCGCAAAGAGCTCGTGAGATGCCCCCGGCACTCACGCCCTCTATGCGAAGACACAATTAAGTAGGGGCAGCTGTAGTACCCTAATTTTGTCCTAAGCATTTTAAAACAAAAAATCAAAAAATCAAAGAGGGGAAAAAAAGTCAAAGTCAACAAAAGTCAACAGAAAAGTCAACATTTCAAAAATGCTGACTTCGCACTGCGAAGTCTGCGATTTTTCTGCAGATTTTTGGTTTCTTTGATTTAATTCCAGATTTTGTTGCATATCATTTCCATATTTATTTAAGCAGCATTCATGGCTATTTGGGCCAAGCAAAACCAGAGTTGAAGGACTTGCCATTAATGCCAAGGTTGGAAGCTTTTTCTTCCAACCTAGCATGTGACAAGCAAGTGGGCTTGCCCTTGGGCAGCTTTTGTCCCTCCCATGTGACCTGTTAACCATCCCAGGGTTGCCAGCCACCTGCTTGAGGACTTTCCTCCTGCTTGCTCCCCCAAAACCAGTCAAACTAGCTGGATTTTCTCACTTGAAAAGCCATGAGTGCCTACCCTGTTTTTGCAGCAGCTTTTCACCCCTCACACCAGCCATAGATAGCCTTTTTCATCCCTCAATCTCTGCACATTACAGTGCACGTTTTCATTGATCAACCATTGAGATTGCAAGGATTGATCCCCAAGCTTGGCCAATTGCAATTCAGCTTTGTTCTTCATCATTACCTTCTAGAATTAGTTGATTTTGTGGCTGAAATCAGTCAAAGACTTGACCCTTGGCACAAGGCAGGGTTGCCTCTATCCATTAGCATTTAATGCAAAGGGATTCAGATTGATCCTAGCCACAAATCAGCTGGATTTTAGGATTTTCTAATGATGAAATAGATTTGGTTTTGGCCTATAAATAGAAGGCAATGCCCAAGGAAAAAACACAACTGATAACAGCATTTTCAAGAGCAGAAACTCTACTCATTCCAACTTACAAACACTCACAAACAACCAGAAAAAAAACCAATCCAACACAAAGCATCACAAAGTTCAAGTTCATCACCAATATCAAAAACCTTTGTGAAAGCCTTCAACCAATTCAAATCCATTGCAGCTGGAGCTTTGCTAAGGAGTTCTGTAAGTTTCTAAGGCTTTGTATTGCATTTTCAATTGTGTTTGCATAGCAATTTTGGTTCAAAACTTTTGGTTATAAAAAACCCCCTTTTGAATTTCAAAGAAATCCCAAGGTTTTCAAAACACCAAAACTGGTTTGTCCAGCCTTTTTCATCCCAAAAACTCAAAGTTTTTCACTCACTTAAAAGGTCCTGAGTGTGTTCAGAAGTTGTTTCTGAACAAAAGTTCAGAAACAGCTTCTGAACTCAAAAATTCGCATGCTTCGCAGTGCGAAGTCATGGTCGCAGTGCGACCATGACAGAACTCAGAATCTGAGTTTAGGTGTCCAAATGACCAATTTTTGAGGTTCTAGCCTAAGAGCTCAGAACCTAAGAGTTTTTAAACCCATGTTTTTCAAACTATAACAAGGATTTTGCATAATCTTGACAAAATCACAAGTTCATATGACTTTTTGTGGATAACTTGCAAAACAAGTTATGTTCTCAAACTTTCAAAACAACATGAACAAAAAGCTATGTTCATCATTTCAATCCAAACTTGAACAATAAATATTGTTCATGATTTTTCAAAACTCAAACATGAACATACGCCGAATACGTTCGCTTTTCGCAAAATGAGCCGAACTTGTGCGTTTTCTAGCAAAATTGCTAAATCTTCCCATTTTGGGTTTTCAAACCAAATGTTTTGACATACCTTGGGATTTCTAAAAGGATTCTACCCAAAAACATGAATGAAAAAGGGATGGTGTGACGTATGTCTCTCCATTGCCCCGATTGTACGAATGTGTGACGTATGTCTCGTCGTTCGGACAATCGTCATTCCATTTTCAATATGTACAACCCTAACCAAACCAAATCTTGGCCCCTTGTGGTCAATCCAAACCTTTTGGTCCCCCGTGGCCATTAGACTCAATCCCTCGACTCGTTAGAGTCCACTCGGTCAATGTTCGACTCGTTCGAGTCCATTGTACCTGTTCTTGATCTCAGTGGATCAATTGAACAATCGCCCGACTCGTTAGAGTCCACTCGGTCAATGATTGACTTGTATGAGTCCATTGCACCTCTCTTGGTCCCATAGCGACCAATTCGAACCCTTTTACCCTAACGGACGTACCTTTTAACAATTCTAATGCGATTCACGAACAAACGCTTAATAAGTCTCCCAAGCGCGAGCATACAAGCTACGTTTTAATCGCAAGAATTCGGTTAAAACATCGTCCAATTAAAAAAAAACCAACACATGTACGTTTTTCTACCAAAGAACTACGTACGCTTTGAATTCTCCGACTACCGGGAGATACGTAGGAGCAAGATCGACATCTTGTCAAGCGCAATAATAAAAACTTTTTCTTTCTTTTCTTTCGTTTGTTTTTATCTCTTTCTTTTCCCCCTTTTTATTATATTTTGACATAAATAAGCATGCGCGCAAAACATTTAAAAACAATTTAAGCTTTTAGCCAAATAGAAGGTTCCCGTTGAGTACAACGGACGTGAGGGGTGCTAATACCTTCCCCTTGCGTAATCGACTCCCGAACCCGACAATGGTTGCGAGACCATCCTTTCCTCATCGTCAAAGGGTTTTATTATCGTTTCCCTTTAAACAAAAAAAAACTTAAGGGTTTATCAACGTTCCCTTTACACAAAAAACTTTGGTGGCGGCTTCACAAAGGCCCTCCGAGCGTTTACGAACGACCTCGGAGGATTTGCGCGTCTTTTTCTCAGGAAAAAAACGAGGTGCGCACACCTCTACATAAAACCTTCACAGTAAAAACAAAATTAAGTTTATCAGTTGATGACATTAATAAAGAAAGGAAACTTTGCTTCCTTTTCTTGCTGTTCGCATCGCAACAAACAATGTTTCTGAAGTTAAGATTTCTCGACTTGGTCGCAACAATTAGTTTAACGATAACATATACTCCCTCCGTCCCAAATTGTATGTCGCTTTGGAAAAAAATTGTCTCAAATTATATGTCGTTTTACAATACCAATGAACATTAATGTTACTTTTCCTTTTATATCCTTAACTATTTATTACTCTCTCTTCTTTCAATTCTTTAATTTATCTTTCTCATACCATTTATTAAGGACAATTTTGTAAAACAACTCATAATATCTCTTTCCCCACACAAAATTAATTATATTTCTTAATACGTGTGAAATGCCCAAAACGTCATACATTTGGGACGGAGGGAGTATAAAATTATTGGATGAATGTTCCGGTTGTTACAATATATAGTTTGGTTTGTGAGAATATTTTATATGGAATTTCATATTTGAATTTTGGTCACTATATTCCTTCTCCTCATACTTGTTTATTTGAGTATCAATTGACAACTAGTTCAATAGCAAAAAAACATTTTAAAAAAAATGTATCCTAGTCGTTAATTATCTAATAGATTTTCTTTTGAGAAAATTATAATCTAATAAATGTAAATCAATTGTTCTTTCTTTCTCACAATAATCAAATATTCTCACTGTCATACCCCATTTTTTACCCGTTTTATTTCCTTTCTCTCGTCTTTTAGGCCGGAAATTTTCGTCGTTTCAGACGAAATTTCGGCAGGGAGGTATTTTAAAATACCCATATTTTGTTCGAAGGCAACAACCGTTTTTAATTATTTTTATTTTTTGTTATTTTATTATTATTATTTTTTTTTTTTTTTTTTTACTTTTATTTATTTCTCTTCTTTTTTCTTTTTATTAGTTTTTATTTTATTTTGTTATTTTCGTTTTTTTTATTAGTGTTTTTTACTGTTTTGCTTTTATCAATTTTAAGTCATTATTGGTCCATTTTCTGTCCAAGGCCAGAGGGGCGTTTAGTCATTTTCGTTTTACCCTTTTTACTATAAATAGCACTGTTCACGAAAAAGTACAGATCAGTCACAGTACAATCAACAGTATCCAGCCACCACCCAAAACCTCTTCAGGCCACCACAAACCACCAACACCACCGGAATCCGGCCACCGGAAAACGCAAACCACCATATAAATCACAAAAAAATCATAAACTTATTTCCTTTCCTTTTCTTTTAGTTCTGTCTGTCAAAACTCACCCATACTACCCACACAGTATGCACACACGCAAACAGTAACCCAGCCACCTCCACAATCACATAACAAACCAAAAAAAAAAAAAAACAAACTAAACCCAAACGAGAGCCATCACCAAAACGAATTCAAAAACAAGAAACAAGAGCCCAGATCAGAACCGAATGAAAAAGAAGAGAAAAGGTAGCTTTTCAACCCGTTTTTAAAATCAAGATCTACAAATTTCTGTAGGAATCTCAGAAAACTAAGCTCGGATTCGGAACAAGAATAAAATGGATTTCTAAAAACGTAAAAAATTTTTGAATCGGAGGATTTTTTTTCTCCGGCGCGGTGGTTATAGAACCCACCTTGTTGAGTATTTCATGAGTTTTAGTATTGAGCTAGTTATGAACATTTGAGCCCTAATCCTATTTTGCTAGCAATTCTTGATCATTACATGTTGTAATCTGTTGTTATGTCTTTGAATTATCTTTTAGTTGTATGAAGTTTGGGCATGATTGGATAGACCAAAAATGGTGGAAAATATGTTTTGAACTAGCCCTATGCTGTCCAACTGCAGGTAAAATCGTGTCACGATTTTACCAGCGTGTCACGATTTTACAGGCAGTGTAAAACACGATTTTGAGTTGGACAGGATCATGTGATTTTTATCTTTACTTGCACCGTTTCGGCTATCTAATACTGCTTCGAACTCAAGGAACAACAGGTAATGGTTAAGCATTGCTAATGAGTATTTAAAGACCTATCCTTGGATGTTTAGATCATTATATAGATTGAGGATAGGCACAATAGTGAGAGAATGGTGCCTTAGTCCACAAGATATCATAGAGAAGTATAAGAGCTAGTATTGAACTATCCCTTACTAGGCAATTCTCAAACACTCAATTAGTACGAGCAAGCCAAGAACGATATAGGATTCAAGTTTAGGACCTATTATAGGTTAAAGAGATCTAGAATGGTACTCATCATGTACTAAGCACAAGAATGATATTATTTCATAGTTAAGAACCTTTAATAGGTTAAGCATTCAAGAATGCATCAGATATGCAGTAGACCTAAGTTATAAGTTATATTTATACGAACAAGAGTTATAGAACAACCTTATGTGTTCCAGTGTTCTCGCCAGTTAGAACACGGGGTTCCCGCCAGTCGGAACGGTGAAGTTCATCCGCGAGGATAGCCGCACATAAGTCTAATTAAAACATTAAGCCGTGACTTTCGTTGTTCACGCCAGTGGGACACGAAAGGTTCAAGCATAAGTTAAGACTAATATGAAAGTATATTATTCGCGTCTTCCGTTGTTCACGCCAGTGGGACACGGGAGGTATACGCGTAAGTTAAGATTATTAAGTCGTGTCTTCTGTCGTTCACACCCATGGGACACAGGAGGTTCACGCCTGGGACGTGTTATTCTGCAAGGATGACCGCAACGACGACAAGAGGAGTCCGGTGTTAGCTTGATATGATAGGAATTGTTCACCGGTTATCAGGGGAATGTGCTTCGGGGTTACTCCACCCGGGGGCATTCCGTAAAATGAACTCAGATAATATTGTTTGTTCAACGCTAACAGCTAACATAAGACATGTATCAGTTAATATTTTATTATGTTATCAGACAGAGAAATTTATCAGACAGTTATCAGATTATCAGGTAGCAGTTATCAGACGGTGATCCTAGGTTTCCCCTCTCGACCCAGTTATCAGGATATATCTAGATCTCATGACTATTTAGTATCAGACTCAGACAGTGAATCCTAGGTTTCCCCTTGAATCACTATTTAGAGCAGGATAGTCCAGTTTATGACTACACAGTTTAGCAGGACAGTCAGGTACCCTTTATGGGTAAAGTTAGACTTGGCGATCATAGGTATCCAAATCCCCAAGATTGCCGCGAGTAGGCACGGCGACCCTAGGTTTCCCCCGTGGTTGCCAACAGTAGGTTGGGCTGGAGCTCACTGAGACGTAATGTCTCACCCCAATCCTTCTGTGCAGGCTTGCAGGTTAGCAAGAGACTTTTCAGATGAAGTTCTTCAGGAAGACGCTGGATGGAGTGCAGTTGCTCGTCGCAGTCATCAAATCAGAAGTTAACATTATGTTTATATTTGTATATGTTTTTGGATAATGTATAAACGAGCTACTTGTACCCCTTTCAGTTGTATTGTATGTATTATTATTATTGAAAATTTAATGTACCCAGTATCAGATTAATACACATGCTAAATATTCTAGATAATTTAGTATGGGTGTTACAGTAAAAAAAAATTACAAGCATAAAAAAGTTAACTTAAAAATTATTTGATAACATGTTCACACTTCAATATGATTTAACGAATCTTTGATCAGGTGTCAAACAATAATGCCAGCATTCACAAAACCGGCAACGCATGCAACATGCTTCCAATCTTATATATAATTTTTTTCTTAAGCAAATTTTTGGAGACAAAAAGTTGCTATGAATTTTATTTTTTTTCCCTTTTTTCTTTTTTTTAAAAAATGTTTTTAAAATCTTATACATAAAAGTTCGTAAGGACCAATACAGACATTTTATTATTTCTGGGACCAAAATGAAACTCATAAATTATTTAGGAGACCAAATGTGCAATTTAGCCAATAAATTTGTAACAAAAAAAAGTTAATATTGTAATTTTACCAATTGAACATAAATTTCTTATTTTTCTGATTGAACTTGAATTTCCTATATTTTGCCACTATCGTATCGTATCTTATCTTATATATAAAATTGTTGTTATGTTTATTAAACAACTTTTGGAGCCAAAAATAAGGTTAATATTGTAATACTCTACCTATTTTAAACATTGAACCTTAATTCCCTATTTTCCTCTTATATATTAAAGTTGTTAGGTCTCTTAAACAACTTTAGAGTTAAAATTGGGTTAATTTGTAATTTTATATCTCTCTTTAAACAATTGAATCTAATTTCACATTTTTCTGATGAACATAAATTCCCTAATTTTTTTTCACTATTTAAAATATAAAAGTTGTTTAATTATCTTAAACAACTTTTGGAGACAAAAAGGGTAATAATGTACTCTTTTTTTAAAGAAGGGTTAATAATCTACTTAAAAAAGGGTTAATATTATAATTTTATACTTTTTTTTAAACAGTTGAACCTAAATTACCTATTTTCTTGATTGAACTTAATTTCTCTTTTTTTTGCTGTTATCTTATATATAAAAATTGTTAAGTCTTTTAACACTTTTTGGACCCAAACATGGTAATATTGCTCCCGGTGAGGCACAAACATATTTAAGGTGTTGATAGACCAAGTACACTTGGTGGAAATATTAATAGTCCTAATGATATTCAAGCTTTATCTTAATACCATTAATTTTTTTTTAATGCAAACCATGATTAAATCTCAAGAACGATGTTTCAATAATGTTGTTGAGAAATGTTGATCAACCATCAAGAGTATGCAACAATACATGCCTTATAAATACCAAAATTGGGAATTGTGTGCTTGGGGAAAATGTCACATCACGAAGCAATGTTACACAAAAAGTTTATATCTCGATATTGTCTTTGACTCCATCTAATTTCAAAATTCCTTTCACATTTCAACGTAAACAATTTCTTATTGTTGTCTCATATGCAAAGCTATCAATATGATGAATCTCTTCAAAATGTTGACAATTGCTTACAACTTTATGATGCATAAATTTGTATGTTGTTCTTTTAGGGTAATTACATTAGTAGTAGTATTTTTTTTTTATTGTTTTTTGATCTATTATGTTGTAATTGAGTCAACAAGAGATATTAAATAATTTCTTATCATCAATTTATCTGATGTGATATAAGAAGACTAAATTACTTTGAAGTTTTTATTATTTATCTTTTGGAAACATCAACTCATGTTCAATGACAACTATTATAATCATGCTCAATTACCAAATTTTTAGTCAAGACATAATTAACTTCCCGTATATCGTAGGGTCCAAGTACTAGTTTAAATAAGGGGGTTTTTAGTGTACTTTGAAAGAAGAGGGAGAACTGCTACTAAATTCAACTCTTTTGTGCAGTTGTTTTTAAACAACACACTTACACGAGTTCGAGTTACCATTTAATTATGAAAAATTATTCAAAACAACAATTTAAAAATCAGAACACTTGATTATTAGGATAAACGAGAACAAATGATTGCATTTATTAGATTATAACTAACGGCTATATTTTTATAAAAATATCACATTATTTATGAGATACATACCTAACTCGTCTCTACTTCTTTCCCTAAAACTAAGGGTGTATATGGATTGGATCAACCCGGAAAAAACCGGTCAACCTCACCCAAAAAACTCAAAAAAGTGGGTTGAGTTGGGTTTTTAGACGAGTATGATTTTAAAAATGAAAAATGCATAAAAAATAATAGGTTTTGGGTAAAACCAGACCCAGACTAAATAAACATACTTACCCAATAAGGCAATAATGCCAATTTTTTATTTTTATTTTCATATGAAAGAAGAAGAATACCAAAAGTTTTGGTCATAAATCAAGTCTAATTTCCAAAAATGACACAAGTCATCATCTATAATGAAAAATCAACAACATGCTAGAGTTAGAAATTATGATGTTGCACTTTTGGTTATTTTTGATGTTGATGCAAAGTTTATGTCATGCAACTTTAGTTTGTTGCAAGTATTTTATGATAAAATTTATTATTTGATTTATCATTTGTTATTTATGACGCTAAAATATAGTGAAAACATGTTACATAATTAAAAATAGATATAAAAAGTCGAGTAATTTTTATGAAAATATGAGGATTCATCATTTAATCATTAATATTAAAAAAAAGTAGAAAATAATTTGGGTAACTCACTACCCAAACCGAAAATTAGTGGGTTTGCCTAAACCGTCCCAAACTGGTGGTTATTTTATCTCACTCAACTGAATTGACTCACGTACCTCTTGTAGTACCCTAATTTTGTCCTAAGCATTTTAAAACAAAAAAATAAAAAAAATCAAAGAGGGGAAAAAAAGTCAAAGTCAACAAAAGTCAACAGAAAAGTCAACATTTCAAAAATGCTGACTTCGCACTGCGAAGCTCACTTCGCACTGCGAAGTCTGCGATTTTTCTGCAGATTTTTTGGTTTCTTTGATTTAATTCCAGATTTTGTTGCATATCATTTCCATATTTATTTTAAGCAGCATTCATGGCTATTTGGGCCAAGCAAAACCAGAGTTGAAGGACTTGCCATTAATGCCAAGGTTGGAAGCTTTTCTTCCAACCTAGCATGTGACAAGCAAGTGGGCTTGCCCTTGGGCAGTTTTTGTCCTTCCCATGTGACCTGTTAACCATCCCAGGGTTGCCAGCCACCTGCTTGAGGACTTTCCTCCTGCTTGCTCCCCCAAAACCAGTCAAACTAGCTGGATTTTCTCACTTGAAAAGCCATGAGTGTCTACCCTGTTTTTGCAGCAGCTTTTCACCCCTCACACCAGCCATAGATAGCCTTTTTCATCCCTCAATCTCTGCACATTACAGTGCACGTTTTCATTGATCAACCATTGAGATTGCAAGGATTGATCCCCAAGCTTGGCCAATTGCAATTCAGCTTTGTTCTTCATCATTACCTTCTAGAATTAGTTGATTTTGTGGCTGAAATCAGTCAAAGACTTGACCCTTGGCACAAGGCAGGGTTGCCTCTATCCATTAGCATTTAATGCAAAGGGATTCAGATTGATCCTAGCCACAAATCAGCTGGATTTTAGGATTTTCTAATGATGAAATAGATTTGGTTTTGGCCTATAAATAGAAGGCAATGCCCAAGGAAAAAACACAACTGATAACAGCATTTTCAAGAGCAGAAACTCTACTCATTCCAACTTACAAACACTCACAAACAACCAGAAAAAAACCAATCCAACACAAAGCATCACAAAGTTCAAGTTCATCACCAATATCAAAAACCTTTGTGAAAGCCTTCAACCAATTCAAATCCATTGCAGCTGGAGCTTTGCTAAGGAGTTCTGTAAGTTTCTAAGGCTTTGTATTGCATTTTCAATTGTGTTTGCATAGCAATTTTGGTTCAAAACTTTTGGTTATAAAAAACCCCCTTTTGAATTTCAAAGAAATCCCAAGGTTTTCAAAACACCAAAACTGGTTTGTCCAGCCTTTTTCATCCCAAAAACTCAAAGTTTTTCACTCACTTAAAAAGTCCTGAGTGTGTTCAGAAGTTGTTTCTGAACAAAAGTTCAGAAACAGCTTCTGAACTCAAAAATTCGCATGCTTCGCAGTGCGAAGTCATGGTCGCAGTGCGACCATGACAGAACTCAGAATCTGAGTTTAGGTGTCCAAATGACCAATTTTTGAGGTTCTAGCCCAAGAGCTCAGAACCTAAGAGTTTTTAAACCCATGTTTTTCAAACTATAACAAGGATTTTGCATAATCTTGACAAAATCACAAGTTCATATGACTTTTGTGGATAACTTGCAAAAACAAGTTATGTTCTCAAACTTTCAAAACAACATGAACAAAAAGCTATGTTCATCATTTCAATCCAAACTTGAACAATAAATATTGTTCATGATTTTTCAAAACTCAAACATGAACTTACGCCGAATACGTTCGCTTTTCGCAAAATGAGACGAACTTGTGCGTTTTCTAGCAAAATTGCTAAATCTTCCCATTTTGGGTTTTTCAAACCAAATGTTTTGACATACCTTGGGATTTCTAAAAGGATTCTACCCAAAAACATGAATGAAAAAGGGATGGTGTGACGTATGTCTCTCCATTGCCCCGATTGTACGAATGCGTGACGTATGTCTCGTCGTTCGGACAATCGTCATTCCATTTTCAATATGTACAACCCTAACCAAACCAAATCTTGGCCCCTTGTGGTCAATCCAAACCTTTTGGTCCCCCGTGGCCATTAGACTCAATCCCTCGACTCGTTAGAGTCCACTCGGTCAATGTTCGACTCGTTCGAGTCCATTGTACCTGTTCTTGATCTCAGTGGATCAATTGAACAATCGCCCGACTCGTTAGAGTCCACTCGGTCAATGATTGACTTGTATGAGTCCATTGCACCTCTCTTGGTCCCATAGCGACCAATTCGAACCCTTTTACCCTAACGGACGTACCTTTTAACAATTCTAATGCGATTCACGAACAAACGCTTAATAAGTCTCCCAAGCGCGAGCATACAAGCTACGTTTTAATCGCAAGAATTCGGTTAAAACATCGTCCATTTAAAAAAAAAACCAACACATGTACGTTTTTCTACCAAAGAACTACGTACGCTTGAATTCTCCGACTACCGGGAGATACGTAGGAGCAAGATCGACATCTTGTCAAGCGCAATAATAAAAAACTTTTTCTTTCTTTTCTTTCGTTTGTTTTTATCTCTTTTCCCCCCTTTTTATTATATTTTGACATAAATAAGCATGCGCGCAAAACATTTAAAAACAATTTAAGCTTTAGCCAAATAGAAGGTTCCCGTTGAGTACAACGGACGTGAGGGGTGCTAATACCTTCCCCTTGCGTAATCGACTCCCGAACCCGACAATGGTTGCGATGACCATCCTTTCCTCATCGTCAAAGGGTTTTTATTATCGTTTCCCTTTAAACAAAAAAAAACTTAAGGGTTTATCAACGTTCCCTTTACACAAAAACTTTGGTGGCGGCTTCACAAAGGCCCTCCGAGCGTTTACGAACGACCTCGGAGGATTTGCGCGTCTTTTTCTCAGGAAAAAAAACAAGGTGCGCACAGCTGGCGACTTCACTGGGGACCCTGTTCCCACTAGCGAGTCAAGCCTAACCTATTTGGCTTTTAAGCCAATTGTTTTTATTTTTCTTTGCGTGCCATGTTTATTATTTTATTCATACATGTCATATGTTTATATTTGCTTTATTTTTGCTTTATATTCATATCATATATATATATCAAATGCGGGGGTTACTTGAGTGATGTTACTCCACATTGTTCGGGTTAATGTCGGACATGTGAGGCTCTCTACCCGAGCTTGAGAAAAAACTAAGTTAGAAGGAGGTTGTGTGCGGAAGCCCGCGTTGACGTATGTCCGTGAGGTAGGATGCCCAACCCCGCTTAGAGGAGATTTTCACGTGGAATTAATTGAAGTCATGTCGACGTATGTCCATAGACAACCCTAATTCCATGTGAGATCTATGACTCTAAGGACCTCTTCTTAGGAGATTTCACCTTTTAGAGCCTACACGTGAGGACGGGGGGAAGTTCTGAACCTTCATATACCAAACCCTTGCATACCATAAACATTTGCATTCATATAAAATTTTTGCATAAACAAAATAAAGGGGCATATTTTTGCATACTCATTGCATTCATACATTTACATGCATTTCAAAGCAAAACCCTCACATCATCCCCTCACTAAAAACACCAAAAAAAAAGAAGTACCCGACCCGGTGTACAGTAGCGTTTCTGATGAGATCCGAGCAACCGGAAGGCCATCGAATTTCCAGAAAACATTTCTTTGTCCAAGTAATTTAACATGTTTTAAAAAAAAATCATTTTGCCCTTTATGGGCCCCCCATATTTCAAATCATTTTTGTCATTAATAAAGTTGCAATTTATGTTCAAAAGAGTTCGTTTTTTCTTTCGTTCTTAAATAAATTTCGCAACCCTACAAAAAAAATCATCACCACCAAAAAATAACACCGCTACGATCCCTCTTGACTTCAATTTTCCAATTAACCAAACGGAAGATGATAATAAGGACGATTTTGAACCTCCTGAAGGATTGTCCAGACTTGGGGATTAAGAGGATAGGGTAATACAACCTCACCAAAAGAACCCTCAAAAATAGCACCACAGTTTTCCCTCTGCCGGGGCACACTCTATAAGAGAAATCATAGTCTCACTCAGACGTGTGGATAAACATGAAGCAGTCATGCTCACCAAAGAAATCCATGAGGAGTCCTTCCAAACCCATGCCAAGACATGTCACAAGTGACAAAATTATGCCAACAAGGGGCACATACCACAAACACCTCTGAATGTCATGACATCACCCTAACCTTTTTCTATGTGGGGCATAAACATGTTCGGAATGATTGAGCCAAAGGCTTCAAAAGGGCACCAGTTCATACTAGTTGCCATCAACTGTTTCACCAAATGGGTCGAAGCAGCTACCTATGCAAACATGACCAAACAAGTGGTCGCCCAATTCATCAAAAAAGAAACTATTTGCCGTTACGGCACTCCCCACAATTTCCCACAAAAAGCCAAGTCGTCATTGGCATTCCTCACATCTCCAACAAAAGACCAATTTTTATTGACACACACAATTGCCAAACAAAAAGCCCAATTTCCATTGGCCCTCACAAACCCCATTTCCAACAAAAGCCCGACCTTGCTCGGCATCCAAAAAAAAAAAAAAAAAGCCCGACCTCGCTCGGCATCCCACAATAAAAGCCCGACCTTGCTCGGCATCCGAACACCCAAAAGGCCAATTTTCATTGGCACTCACAAACATATTCCCAAATACCATTTCCAATAAAAGCCCAATTTTCATTGGCCCTTACAAACACAATCACACATAAAGCCCAATTTTCATTGGCATCTCCACTCCAATCACAAAAAGCCCGACCTCGCTCGGCAACCAAAAACAAAAGCCCGACCCCGCTCGGCATCCAATCACTACCAAGGCCCAATTTTATTGGCATTCACAAACACAAACAAGGTTCGACCAGCTGAACCTTATAAAAGAGAAACACCTCACATCAATGTGACATGGACAACTCGACAAGAAAGTTCATCCTCGAGAATTTAGGGAAGGAGACTTAAGGCTTGGAAAAAAGGATATTACCCACCCACAAAGATCCCCCTATCAATAAACTCCGGCGCAGTCAAAAAATATATATGCCAAAAAGAAAAAGAGCTCGCTAAATCGAAAACCCAAGAAGGGCGGTTTAGGCAATAGAGAGCGTCCTGGTAGATCGAAAACCTGAAAAGGCGGTCTAGGCAAAAATTAAGGACATCAAAAAGGAAATATACCCCAGTGGACTGAAAACTCGAAAGAGCGGTCCAGGTAAAAGTTAGGGGTTTCAAAAAAAAAAAAGAGGAGAAAAAGGCAAAAGACTGCGGCACGTGAGGTCCGGACAGAATTCAAGAGGGAATGAATCAACCTCATTATCATTTTTCAAAAAAAAGGTTATTTCGAAGTCATAGGGAAAGTAGCACGTGAAACCCAAGCAAATTTCCATTTGTCTTTTTGTTTCTTCTTTTCTCCCTATCTCAGTAATCACCTCTTATAGGGATTATCATTTTCACGAATAGTTACCCATACAAGGGACTAAGTTTCGTTGAATCAAAGTCATTTTTAAACCTTTTCATTGTTATGCGTCCTTACTTGCTCATAAAATGTGTTTTTATTCATGATAAATAATGCATTGAAATATGGGAATAACATAAAAAAACAAAAAAAAATGTGTGTTTTTTACTTGGACGTTAAATGTCGAAAGAATTTCGTTGGTCCCCGGTATTGCATCAGAGGACTCAAAACTTGAAGCTCTGCATCAGTCATTTTAAGACTCATGCTCTTCAGCAGAAACAAGTGCGTAGCCCACGGCGCGTAAAACGCAAAGATCCCGGGTGTCAGAGAAAAAAATTTCCCAAATAAAACTCACCCCCATACATCTTTTTCATCCACTAAGGCCGGATATCGATCATGTTTCCAAATTGATCCTTATATCCCCAGTGATGTCACAACCAAAGCCCAATTTTCATTGGCAAACCAAAAGTCCAATATTCATTGGCAAACCAAAGAACTACGTAAGCTTTGAATTCTCCATCCCACCAGGAGATACGTAGGAGCAAGATCATCATCTTGTCAAGCACAACAAAAATAAGCCCAATCTTCATTGGCCTCTAAAACAATTTTATTGATATTCCCCAGGGAGTCTCAACCCAAAACAAAAAGTCCAATAATCATTGGCAAACAAACACAAATCCCCAGGGCAAGCCCGAACTACACCGGTTTTGATCCCATTTGGGTATGTAGGCAAAGGACCTGGTCCTTCCAAACCAACCAACAAAAACAAAACAAAACAAAAAAAAAGAAGAGTCCAATCATCATTAGCGCAACCACAACCAAGACCGACTTTACTCGGCACCCAACTAGCATCCCACATATCATGCATGCGTCATGCCATTTTCATTCATGCATGCATATATAAATCATTCATACACATGCATTTCATAAATCATGTCATGCATCTTCAACAAGGATTCTCCAGTGAATATCACATATTTACTAACATCCATCAACAGTTAAGTAAGCGTTCCCCAGTGAACCTCCTTCACTAACTGTTCCCAATTCCCCAGAAAGAATCTTTGTTTGAGTCCATCTCATATCATATTGCATTGCATATCACTGCATATCATACTACATAACATGCATCATACAATCATGTTTTCCAGTTCAACCAGGGGCACCTATTTAGGGTAAGACCACAGCTCGTTAGGAATCGACCTTCAGTGAAAGTGCCTGAATAAGATTACCTAGCTTAGGTATCGACCTCTAGTGAAAGTGCGTAGATAAGATCACCTCTCTCAGTGTTCGACCTTCAGTGTTAGCGGCTGAATAAGACCACAGCTCGTTAGGAATCGACCTTCAGTGAAAGTGCCTGAATAAGATTACCTAGCTTAGGTATCGACCTCTAGTGAAAGTGCCTAGATAAGATCACCTCTCTCAGTGTTCGACCTTCAGTGTTAGCGGCTGAATAAGACCACAGCTCGTTAGGAATCGACCTTCAGTGAAAGTGCCTGAATAAGATTACCTAGCTTAGGTATCGACCTCTAGTGAAAGTGCCTAGATAAGATCACCTCCCTCAGTGTTCGACCTTCAGTGTTAGCGGCTGAATAAGATCACAGCTCGTAAGGAATCGACCTTCAGTGAAAGTGCCTGAATAAGATTACCCAGCTTAGGTATCGACCTCTAGTGAAAGTGCCTAGATAAGATCACCTCCCCCCAGTGGATCTACCTCCAGTGTTAGCGGCTGGATACGATCAACCTTTTCAAACCATTGCATTTGCATTCCGCGAAGGACAAAATTCGGGTCCTTCTTTTTACTTAATTGATCTTCGCAAAGAGCTCGTGAGATGCCCCCGGCACTCACGCCCTCTATGCGAAGACACAATTAAGTAGGGGCAGCTGTAGTACCCTAATTTTGTCCTAAGCATTTTAAAACAAAAAAATCAAAAAAATCAAAGAGGGGAAAAAAAGTCAAAGTCAACAAAAGTCAACAGAAAAGTCAACATTTCAAAAATGCTGACTTCGCACTGCGAAGTCTGCGATTTTTCTGCAGATTTTTGGTTTCTTTGATTTAATTCCAGATTTTGTTGCATATCATTTCCATATTTATTTTAAGCAGCATTCATGGCTATTTGGGCCAAGCAAAACCAGAGTTGAAGGACTTGCCATTAATGCCAAGGTTGGAAGCTTTTTCTTCCAACCTAGCATGTGACAAGCAAGTGGGCTTGCCCTTGGGCAGCTTTTGTCCCTCCCATGTGACCTGTTAACCATCCCAGGGTTGCCAGCCACCTGCTTGAGGACTTTCCTCCTGCTTGCTCCCCCAAAACCAGTCAAACTAGCTGGATTTTCTCACTTGAAAAGCCATGAGTGCCTACCCTGTTTTTGCAGCAGCTTTTCACCCCTCACACCAGCCATAGATAGCCTTTTTCATCCCTCAATCTCTGCACATTACAGTGCACGTTTTCATTGATCAACCATTGAGATTGCAAGGATTGATCCCCAAGCTTGGCCAATTGCAATTCAGCTTTGTTCTTCATCATTACCTTCTAGAATTAGTTGATTTTGTGGCTGAAATCAGTCAAAGACTTGACCCTTGGCACAAGGCAGGGTTGCCTCTATCCATTAGCATTTAATGCAAAGGGATTCAGATTGATCCTAGCCACAAATCAGCTGGATTTTAGGATTTTCTAATGATGAAATAGATTTGGTTTTGGCCTATAAATAGAAGGCAATGCCCAAGGAAAAAACACAACTGATAACAGCATTTTCAAGAGCAGAAACTCTACTCATTCCAACTTACAAACACTCACAAACAACCAGAAAAAAAACCAATCCAACACAAAGCATCACAAAGTTCAAGTTCATCACCAATATCAAAAACCTTTGTGAAAGCCTTCAACCAATTCAAATCCATTGCAGCTGGAGCTTTGCTAAGGAGTTCTGTAAGTTTCTAAGGCTTTGTATTGCATTTTCAATTGTGTTTGCATAGCAATTTTGGTTCAAAACTTTTGGTTATAAAAAACCCCCTTTTGAATTTCAAAGAAATCCCAAGGTTTTCAAAACACCAAAACTGGTTTGTCCAGCCTTTTTCATCCCAAAAACTCAAAGTTTTTCACTCACTTAAAAGGTCCTGAGTGTGTTCAGAAGTTGTTTCTGAACAAAAGTTCAGAAACAGCTTCTGAACTCAAAAATTCGCATGCTTCGCAGTGCGAAGTCATGGTCGCAGTGCGACCATGACAGAACTCAGAATCTGAGTTTAGGTGTCCAAATGACCAATTTTTGAGGTTCTAGCCTAAGAGCTCAGAACCTAAGAGTTTTTAAACCCATGTTTTTCAAACTATAACAAGGATTTTGCATAATCTTGACAAAATCACAAGTTCATATGACTTTTTGTGGATAACTTGCAAAACAAGTTATGTTCTCAAACTTTCAAAACAACATGAACAAAAAGCTATGTTCATCATTTCAATCCAAACTTGAACAATAAATATTGTTCATGATTTTTCAAAACTCAAACATGAACATACGCCGAATACGTTCGCTTTTCGCAAAATGAGCCGAACTTGTGCGTTTTCTAGCAAAATTGCTAAATCTTCCCATTTTGGGTTTTCAAACCAAATGTTTTGACATACCTTGGGATTTCTAAAAGGATTCTACCCAAAAACATGAATGAAAAAGGGATGGTGTGACGTATGTCTCTCCATTGCCCCGATTGTACGAATGTGTGACGTATGTCTCGTCGTTCGGACAATCGTCATTCCATTTTCAATATGTACAACCCTAACCAAACCAAATCTTGGCCCCTTGTGGTCAATCCAAACCTTTTGGTCCCCCGTGGCCATTAGACTCAATCCCTCGACTCGTTAGAGTCCACTCGGTCAATGTTCGACTCGTTCGAGTCCATTGTACCTGTTCTTGATCTCAGTGGATCAATTGAACAATCGCCCGACTCGTTAGAGTCCACTCGGTCAATGATTGACTTGTATGAGTCCATTGCACCTCTCTTGGTCCCATAGCGACCAATTCGAACCCTTTTACCCTAACGGACGTACCTTTTAACAATTCTAATGCGATTCACGAACAAACGCTTAATAAGTCTCCCAAGCGCGAGCATACAAGCTACGTTTTAATCGCAAGAATTCGGTTAAAACATCGTCCATTTAAAAAAAAAACCAACACATGTACGTTTTTCTACCAAAGAACTACGTACGCTTTGAATTCTCCGACTACCGGGAGATACGTAGGAGCAAGATCGACATCTTGTCAAGCGCAATAATAAAAAACTTTTTCTTTCTTTTCTTTCGTTTGTTTTTATCTCTTTCTTTTCCCCCCTTTTTATTATATTTTGACATAAATAAGCATGCGCGCAAAACATTTAAAAACAATTTAAGCTTTAGCCAAATAGAAGGTTCCCGTTGAGTACAACGGACGTGAGGGGTGCTAATACCTTCCCCTTGCGTAATCGACTCCCGAACCCGACAATGGTTGCGATGACCATCCTTTCCTCATCGTCAAAGGGTTTTATTATCGTTTCCCTTTAAACAAAAAAAAACTTAAGGGTTTATCAACGTTCCCTTTACACAAAAACTTTGGTGGCGGCTTCACAAAGGCCCTCCGAGCGTTTACGAACGACCTCGGAGGATTTGCGCGTCTTTTTCTCAGGAAAAAAACGAGGTGCGCACACCTCTACATAAAACCTTCACAGTAAAAACAAAATTAAGTTTATCAGTTGATGACATTAATAAAGAAAGGAAACTTTGCTTCCTTTTCTTGCTGTTCGCATCGCAACAAACAATGTTTCTGAAGTTAAGATTTCTCGACTTGGTCGCAACAATTAGTTTAACGATAACATATACTCCCTCCGTCCCAAATTGTATGTCGCTTTGGAAAAAAATTGTCTCAAATTATATGTCGTTTTACAATACCAATGAAACATTAATGTTACTTTTCCTTTTATATCCTTAACTATTTATTACTCTCTCTTCTTTCAATTCTTTAATTTATCTTTCTCATACCATTTATTAAGGACAATTTTGTAAAACAACTCATAATATCTCTTTCCCACACAAAATTAATTATATTTCTTAATACGTGTGAAATGCCCAAAACGTCATACAATTTGGGACGGAGGGAGTATAAAATTATTGGATGAATGTTCCGGTTGTTACAATATATAGTTTGGTTTGTGAGAATATTTTATATGGAATTTCATATTTGAATTTTGGTCACTATATTCCTTCTCCTCATACTTGTTTATTTGAGTATCAATTGACAACTAGTTCAATAGCAAAAAAACATTTTAAAAAAAATGTATCCTAGTCGTTAATTATCTAATAGATTTTCTTTTGAGAAAATTATAATCTAATAAATGTAAATCAATTGTTCTTTCTTTCTCACAATAATCAAATATTCTCACTGTCATACCCCATTTTTTACCCGTTTTTATTTCCTTTCTCTCGTCTTTTAGGCCGGAAATTTTCGTCGTTTCAGACGAAATTTCGGCAGGGAGGTATTTTAAAATACCTCATATTTTGTTCCGAAGGCAACCGTTTTTTAATTATTTTTATTTTTTGTTATTTTATTATTATTATTTTTTTTTTTTTTTACTTTTATTTATTTCTCTTCTTTTTTCTTTTTATTAGTTTTTATTTTATTTTGTTATTTTCGTTTTTTTTATTAGTGTGTTTTTTACTGTTTTGCTTTTATCAATTTTAAGTCATTATTGGTCCATTTTCTGTCCAAGGCCCAGAGGGGCGTTTTAGTCATTTTCGTTTTTACCCTTTTTACTATAAATAGCACTGTTCACGAAAAAGTACAGATCAGTCACAGTACAATCAACAGTATCCAGCCACCACCCAAAACCTCTTCAGGCCACCACAAACCACCAACACCACCGGAATCCGGCCACCGGAAAACGCAAACCACCATATAAATCACAAAAAAAATCATAAACTTATGTTCCTTTCCTTTTCTTTTAGTTCTGTCAAAACTCACCCATACTACCCACACAGTATGCACACACGCAAACAGTAACCCAGCCACCTCCACATCACATAACAAACCAAAATAAAAAAAAACAAACTAAACCCAAACGAGAGCCATCACCAAAACGAATTCAAACAAGAAACAAGAGCCCAGATCAGAACCGAATTGAAAAAGAAGAGAAAAGGTAGCTTTTCAACCCGTTTTTAAAATCAAGATCTACAAATTTCTGTTAGGAATCTCAGAAAACTAAGCTCGGATTCGGAACAAGAATAAAAATGGATTTCTAAAAACGTAAAAAATTTTTGAATCGGAGGATTTTTTTTCTCCGGCGCGGTGGTTATAGAACCCACCTTGTTGAGTATTTCATGAGTTTTAGTATTATGAGCTAGTTATGAACATTTGAGCCCTAATCCTATTTTGCTAGCAATTCTTGATCATTACATGTTGTAATCTGTTGTTATGTCTTTGAATTATCTTTTAAGTTGTATGAAGTTTGGGCATGATTGGATAGACCAAAAATGGTGGAAAATATGTTTTGAACTAGCCCTATGCTGTCCAACTGCAGGTAAAATCGTGTCACGATTTTACCAGCGTGTCACGATTTTACAGGCAGTGTAAAACACGATTTTGAGTTGGACAGGATCATGTGATTTTTCATCTTTACTTGCACCGTTTCGGCTATCTAATACTGCTTCGAACTCAAGGAACAACAGGTAATGGTTAAGCATTGCTAATGAGTATTTAAAGACCTATCCTTGAGATGTTTAGATCATTATTATAGATTGAGGATAGGCACAATAGTGAGAGAATGGATGCCTTAGTCCACAAGATATCATAGAGAAGTATAAGAGCTAGTATTGAACTTATCCCTTACTAGGCAATTCTCAAACACTCAATTAAGTACGAGCAAGCCAAGAACGATATAGTATTCAAGTTTAGGACCTATTATAGGTTAAAGAGATCTAGAATGGTACTCATCATGTACTAAGCACAAGAATGATATTATATTCATAGTTAAGAACCTTTAATAGGTTAAGCATTCAAGAATGCATCAGATATGCAGTAGACCTAAGTTATAAGTTATATTTATACGAACAAGAGTTATAGAACAACCTTATGTGTCTCCAGTGTTCTCGCCAGTTAGAACACGGGGGTTCCCGCCAGTCGGAACGGTGAAGTTATCATCCGCGAGGATAGCCGCACATAAGAGTCTAATTAAAACATTAAGCCGTGACTTTCGTTGTTCACGCCAGTGGGACACGAAAGGTTCAAGCATAAGTTAAGACTAATATGAAAGTATATTATTCGCGTCTTCCGTTGTTCACGCCAGTGGGACACGGGAGGTATACGCGTAAGTTAAGATTATTAAGTCGTGTCTTCTGTCGTTCACGCCAGTGGGACACAGGAGGTTCACGCCAGTGGGACGTGTTATTCTGCAAGGATGACCGCACGACGACAAGAGGAGTCCGGTGTTAGCTTGATATGATAGGAATTTTCACCGGTTATCAGGGGAATGTGCTTCGGGGTTACTCCACCCGGGGGCATTCCGTAAAATGAACTCAGATAATATTGTTTGTTCAACGCTAACAGCTAACATAAGACATGTATCAGTTAATATTTTATTATGTTATCAGACAGAGAATATTTATCAGACAGTTATCAGATTATCAGGTAGCAGTTATCAGACGGTGATCCTAGGTTTCCCCTCGATCACCCAGTTATCAGGATATAGTCTAGATCTCATGACTATTTAGTATCAGACTCAGACAGTGATCCTAGGTTTCCCCTTGATCACTAGTTTAGCAGGATGTAGTCCAGTTTATGACTACACAGTTTAGCAGGACAGTCAGGTAGCCCTTTATGGGTAAAGTTAAGACTTGGCGATCATAGGTATCCCCAAGATTGCCGAGAGTAGGCACGGCGACCCTAGGTTTCCCCCGTGGTTGCCAACAGTAGGTTGGGCTGGAGCTCACTGAGACGTAATGTCTCACCCCAATCCTTCTGGTGCAGGCTTGCAGGTTAGCAAGAGACTTTTCAGATGAAGTTCTTCAGGAAGACGCTGGATGGAGTGCAGTTGCTCGTCGCAGTCAAGCATCAGAAGTTTAACAGTATATGTTTAAGTATTTGTATATGATTTTGGATAAATGTATAAACGAGCTACTTGTACCCCTTTCAGTTGTATTGTATGTATTATTATTATTGAAAATTTTAATGTACCCAGTATCAGATTAATACACATGCTAAATATTCTAGATAATTTAGTATGGGTGTTACAGTAAAAAAAATTACAAGCATAAAAAAGTTAACTTAAAAATTATTTGATAACATGTTCACACTTCATATATGATTTAACGAATCTTTGATCAGGTGTCAAACAATAATGCCAGCATTCACAAAACCGGCAACGCATGCAACATGCTTCCAATCTTATATATAATTTTTTTTCTTAAGCAAATTTTTGGAGACAAAAAAGTTGCTATGAATTTCTTATTTTTTTCCCTTTTTTTCTTTTTTTAAAAAATGTTTTTAAAAATCTTATACATAAAAGTTCGTAAGGGACCAATACAGACATTTTATTATTTCTGGGACCAAAAATGAAACTCATAAATTATTTAGGAGACCAAATGTGCAATTTAGCCAATAAATTTGTAACAAAAAAAAGGTTAATATTGTAATTTTACCAATTGAACATAAATTTCTTATTTTTCTGATTGAACTTGAATTTCCTATATTTTGCCACTATTGTATCGTATCTTATCTTATATATAAAATTGTTGTTATGTTTATTAAACAACTTTTGGAGCCAAAAATAAGGTTAATATTGTAATACTCTACCTATTTTAAACATTGAACCTTAATTCCTATTTTCCTCTTATATATTAAAGTTGTTAGGTCTCTTAAACAACTTTTAGAGTTAAAAATTGGGTTAATATTGTAATTTTATATCTCTTTCAAACAATTGAATCTTAATTTCACATTTTTCTGATTGAACATAAATTCCCTAATTTTTTTTCACTATTTAAAATATAAAAGTTGTTAATTATCTTAAACAACTTTTGGAGACAAAAACAGGGTTAATAATGTACTCTTTTTTAAAGAAGGGTTAATAATCTACTTAAAAAGGGTTAATATTATAATTTTATACTTTTTAAACAGTTGAACCTAAATTACCTATTTTCTTGATTGAACTTAATTTCTCTTTTTTTTGCTGTTATCTTATATATAAAAATTGTTAAGTCTTTTAAACACTTTTTGGACCCAAACAGGGTTAATATTGCTCCCGGTGAGGCAAAAACATATTTAAGTGTTGATAGACCAAGTACACTTGGTGGAAATATTAATAGTCCTAATGATATTCAAGCTTTATCTTAATACCATTAATTTTTTATAATTGTCAAACCATGATTTAAATCTCAAGAACGATGTTTCAATAATGTTGTTGAGAAATGTTGATCAACCATCAAGAGTATGCAACAATACATGCCTTATAAATACCAAAATTGGGAATTGTGTGCTTGGGGAAAATGTCACATCACGAAGCAATGTTACACAAAAAGTTTATATCTCGATATTGTCTTTGACTCCATCTAATTTCAAAATTCCTTTCACATTTCAACGTAAACAATTTCTTATTGTTGTCTCATATGCAAAGACTATCAATATGATGAATCTCTTCAAAATGTTGACAATTGCTTACAACTTTATGATGCATAAATTTGTATGTTGTTCTTTTTAGGGTAATTACATTAGTAGTAGTATTTTTTTTATTTGTATTTTTTGATCTATTATGTTGTAATTGAGTCAACAAGAGATATTAAATAATTCTTATCATCAATTTATCTGATGTGATAATAAGAAGACTAAATTACTTTGAAGTTTTTATTATTTATCTTTTGGAAACATCAACTCATGTTCAATGACAACTATTATATCATGCTCAATTACCAAATTTATTAGTCAATGACATAATTAACTTCCCGTATATCGTAGGGTCCAAGTACTAGTTAAATAAGAGGGTTTTTAGTGTACTTTGAAGAAAGAGGAGAACTGCTACTAAATTCAACTCTTTTGTTGCAGTTGTTTTTAAACAACACTTACACGAGTTCGAGTTACCATTTAATTATGAAAAATTATTCAACAACAATTTAAAAATCAGAACACTTGATTATTAGGATAAACGAGAACAAATGATTGCATTTATTAGATTATAACTAACGGCTATATTTTTATAAAAATATCACATTATTTATGAGATACATACCTAACTCGTCTCTACTTCTTTCCCTAAAACTAAGGGTGTATATGGATTGGATCAACCCGGAAAAACCGGTCAACCTCACCCAAAAAACTCAAAAAAGTGGGTTGAGTTGGGTTTTTAGACGAGTATGATTTTAAAAATGAAAAATGCATAAAAAATAATAGGTTTTGGGTAAAACCAGACCCAGACTAAATAAACATACTTACCCAATAAGGCAATAATGCCAATTTTTTATTTTTATTTTCATATGAAAGAAGAAGAATACCAAAAGTTTTGGTCATAAATCAAGTCTAATTTCCAAAAATGACACAAGTCATCATCTATAATGAAAATCAAAACATGCTAGAGTTAGAAATTATGATGTTGCACTTTTTGGTTATTTTGATGTTGATGCAATTTTATGTCATGCAACTTTAGTTTGTTGCAAGTATTTTATGATAAAATTTATTATTTGATTTATCATTTGTTATTTTATGACGCTAAAATATAGTGAAAACATGTTACATAATTAAAAAATAGATATAAAAAGTCGAGTAATTTTTATGAAAATATGAGGATTCATCATTTAATCATTAATATTAAAAAAAAGTAGAAAATAATTTGGGTAACTCACTACCCAAACCGAAAATTAGTGGGTTTGCCTAAACCGTCCCAAACTGGTGGTTATTTTATCTCACTCAAACTGAATTGACTCACGTACCTCTTGTAGTACCCTAATTTTGTCCTAAGCATTTTAAAACAAAAAAATCAAAAAAATCAAAGAGGGGAAAAAAAGTCAAAGTCAACAAAAGTCAACAGAAAAGTCAACATTTCAAAAATGCTGACTTCGCACTGCGAAGCTCACTTCGCACTGCGAAGTCTGCGATTTTTCTGCAGATTTTTGGTTTCTTTGATTTAATTCCAGATTTTGTTGCATATCATTTCCATATTTATTTTAAGCAGCATTCATGGCTATTTGGGCCAAGCAAAACCAGAGTTGAAGGACTTGCCATTAATGCCAAGGTTGGAAGCTTTTTCTTCCAACCTAGCATGTGACAAGCAAGTGGGCTTGCCCTTGGGCAGTTTTTGTCCCTCCCATGTGACCTGTTAACCATCCCAGGGTTGCCAGCCACCTGCTTGAGGACTTTCCTCCTGCTTGCTCCCCCAAAACCAGTCAAACTAGCTGGATTTTCTCACTTGAAAAGCCATGAGTGTCTACCCTGTTTTTGCAGCAGCTTTTCACCCCTCACACCAGCCATAGATAGCCTTTTTCATCCCTCAATCTCTGCACATTACAGTGCACGTTTTCATTGATCAACCATTGAGATTGCAAGGATTGATCCCCAAGCTTGGCCAATTGCAATTCAGCTTTGTTCTTCATCATTACCTTCTAGAATTAGTTGATTTTGTGGCTGAAATCAGTCAAAGACTTGACCCTTGGCACAAGGCAGGGTTGCCTCTATCCATTAGCATTTAATGCAAAGGGATTCAGATTGATCCTAGCCACAAATCAGCTGGATTTTAGGATTTTCTAATGATGAAATAGATTTGGTTTTGGCCTATAAATAGAAGGCAATGCCCAAGGAAAAAACACAACTGATAACAGCATTTTCAAGAGCAGAAACTCTACTCATTCCAACTTACAAACACTCACAAACAACCAGAAAAAAAACCAATCCAACACAAAGCATCACAAAGTTCAAGTTCATCACCAATATCAAAAACCTTTGTGAAAGCCTTCAACCAATTCAAATCCATTGCAGCTGGAGCTTTGCTAAGGAGTTCTGTAAGTTTCTAAGGCTTTGTATTGCATTTTCAATTGTGTTTGCATAGCAATTTTGGTTCAAAACTTTTGGTTATAAAAAACCCCCTTTTGAATTTCAAAGAAATCCCAAGGTTTTCAAAACACCAAAACTGGTTTGTCCAGCCTTTTTCATCCCAAAACTCAAAGTTTTTCACTCACTTAAAAGGTCCTGAGTGTGTTCAGAAGTTGTTTCTGAACAAAAGTTCAGAAACAGCTTCTGAACTCAAAAATTCGCATGCTTCGCAGTGCGAAGTCATGGTCGCAGTGCGACCATGACAGAACTCAGAATCTGAGTTTAGGTGTCCAAATGACCAATTTTTGAGGTTCTAGCCTAAGAGCTCAGAACCTAAGAGTTTTTAAACCCATGTTTTTCAAACTATAACAAGGATTTTGCATAATCTTGACAAAATCACAAGTTCATATGACTTTTTGTGGATAACTTGCAAAACAAGTTATGTTCTCAAACTTTCAAAACAACATGAACAAAAAGCTATGTTCATCATTTCAATCCAAACTTGAACAATAAATATTGTTCATGATTTTTCAAAACTCAAACATGAACTTACGCCGAATACGTTCGCTTTTCGCAAAATGAGCCGAACTTGTGCGTTTTCTAGCAAAATTGCTAAATCTTCCCATTTTGGGTTTTCAAACCAAATGTTTTGACATACCTTGGGATTTCTAAAAGGATTCTACCCAAAAACATGAATGAAAAAGGGATGGTGTGACGTATGTCTCTCCATTGCCCCGATTGTACGAATGCGTGACGTATGTCTCGTCGTTCGGACAATCGTCATTCCATTTTCAATATGTACAACCCTAACCAAACCAAATCTTGGCCCCATGTGGTCAATCCAAACCTTTTGGTCCCCCGTGGCCATTAGACTCAATCCCTCGACTCGTTAGAGTCCACTCGGTCAATGTTCGACTCGTTCGAGTCCATTGTACCTGTTCTTGATCTCAGTGGATCAATTGAACAATCGCCCGACTCGTTAGAGTCCACTCGGTCAATGATTGACTTGTATGAGTCCATTGCACCTCTCTTGGTCCCATAGCGACCAATTCGAACCCTTTTACCCTAACGGACGTACCTTTTAACAATTCTAATGCGATTCACGAACAAACGCTTAATAAGTCTCCCAAGCGCGAGCATACAAGCTACGTTTTAATCGCAAGAATTCGGTTAAAACATCGTCCATTTAAAAAAAACCCAACACATGTACGTTTTTCTACCAAAGAACTACGTACGCTTTGAATTCTCCGACTACCGGGAGATACGTAGGAGCAAGATCGACATCTTGTCAAGCGCAATAATAAAAAACTTTTTCTTTCTTTTCTTTCGTTTGTTTTTATCTCTTTCTTTTCCCCCCTTTTTATTATATTTTGACATAAATAAGCATGCGCGCAAAACATTTAAAAACAATTTAAGCTTTAGCCAAATAGAAGGTTCCCGTTGAGTACAACGGACGTGAGGGGTGCTAATACCTTCCCCTTGCGTAATCGACTCCCGAACCCGACAATGGTTGCGATGACCATCCTTTCCTCATCGTCAAAGGGTTTTATTATCGTTTCCCTTTAAACAAAAAAAAACTTAAGGGTTTATCAACGTTCCCTTTACACAAAAACTTTGGTGGCGGCTTCACAAAGGCCCTCCGAGCGTTTACGAACGACCTCGGAGGATTTGCGCGTCTTTTTCTCAGGAAAAAAACGAGGTGCGCACAGCTGGCGACTTCACTGGGGACCCTGTTCCCACTAGCGAGTCAAGCCTAACCTATTTGGCTTTTAAGCCAATTGTTTTTATTTTTCTTTGCGTGCCATGCTTATTATTTTATTCATACATGTCATATGTTTATATTTGCTTTATTTTTGCTTTATATTCATATCATATATATATATATCAAATGCGGGGGTTACTTGAGTGATGTTACTCCACATTGTTCGGGTTAATGTCGGACATGTGAGGCTCTCTACCCGAGCTTGAGAAAAAACTAAGTTAGAAGGAGGTTGTGTGCGGAAGCCCGCGTTGACGTATGTCCGTGAGGTAGGATGCCCAACCCCGCTTAGAGGAGATTTTCACGTGGAATTAATTGAAGTCATGTCGACGTATGTCCATAGACAACCCTAATTCCATGTGAGATCTATGACTCTAAGGACCTCTTCTTAGGAGATTTCACCTTTTAGAGCCTACACGTGAGGACGGGGGGAAGTTCTGAACCTTCATATACCAAACCCTTGCATACCATAAACATTTGCATTCATATAAAATTTTTGCATAAACAAAATAAAGGGGCATATTTTTGCATACTCATTGCATTCATACATTTACATGCATTTCAAAGCAAAACCCTCACATCATCCCCTCACTAAAAACACCAAAAAAAAAGAAGTACCCGACCCGGTGTACAGTAGCGTTTCTGATGAGATCCGAGCAACCGGAAGGCCATCGAATTTCCAGAAAACATTTCTTTGTCCAAGTAATTTAACATGTTTTAAAAAAAAATCATTTTGCCCTTTATGGGCCCCCCATATTTCAAATCATTTTTGTCATTAATAAAGTTGCAATTTATGTTCAAAAGAGTTCGTTTTTTCTTTCGTTCTTAAATAAATTTCGCAACCCTACAAAAAAAATCATCACCACCAAAAAATAACACCGCTACGATCCCTCTTGACTTCAATTTTCCAATTAACCAAACGGAAGATGATAATAAGGACGATTTTGAACCTCCTGAAGGATTGTCCAGACTTGGGGATTAAGAGGATAGGGTAATACAACCTCACCAAAAGAACCCTCAAAAATAGCACCACAGTTTTCCCTCTGCCGGGGCACACTCTATAAGAGAAATCATAGTCTCACTCAGACGTGTGGATAAACATGAAGCAGTCATGCTCACCAAAGAAATCCATGAGGAGTCCTTCCAAACCCATGCCAAGACATGTCACAAGTGACAAAATTATGCCAACAAGGGGCACATACCACAAACACCTCTGAATGTCATGACATCACCCTAACCTTTTTCTATGTGGGGCATAAACATGTTCGGAATGATTGAGCCAAAGGCTTCAAAAGGGCACCAGTTAATACTAGTTGCCATCAACTGTTTCACCAAATGGGTCGAAGCAGCTACCTATGCAAACATGACCAAACAAGTGGTCGCCCAATTCATCAAAAAAGAAACTATTTGCCGTTACGGCACTCCCCACAATTTCCCACAAAAAGCCAAGTCGTCATTGGCATTCCTCACATCTCCAACAAAAGACCAATTTTTATTGACACACACAATTGCCAAACAAAAAGCCCAATTTCCATTGGCCCTCACAATCCCCATTTCCAACAAAAGCCCGACCTTGCTCGGCATCCAAAAAAAAAAAAAAAAAGCCCGACCTCGCTCGGCATCCCACAATAAAAGCCCGACCTTGCTCGGCATCCGAACACCCAAAAGGCCAATTTTCATTGGCACTCACAAACATATTCCCAAATACCATTTCCAATAAAAGCCCAATTTTCATTGGCCCTTACAAACACAATCACACATAAAGCCCAATTTTCATTGGCATCTCCACTCCAATCACAAAAAGCCCGACCTCGCTCGGCAACCAAAAACAAAAGCCCGACCCCGCTCGGCATCCAATCACTACCAAGGCCCAATTTTATTGGCATTCACAAACACAAACAAGGTTCGACCAGCTGAACCTTATAAAAGAGAAACACTTCACATCAATGTGACATGGACAACTCGACAAGAAAGTTCATCCTCGAGAATTTAGAGAAGGAGACTTAAGGCTTGGAAAAAAGGATATTACCCACCCACAAAGATCCCCCTATCAATAAACTCCGGCGCAGTCAAAAAATATATATGCCAAAAAGAAAAAGAGCTCGCTAAATCGAAAACCCAAGAAGGGCGGTTTAGGCAATAGAGAGCGTCCTGGTAGATCGAAAACCTGAAAAGGCGGTCTAGGCAAAAATTAAGGACATCAAAAAAGGAAATATACCCCAGTGGACTGAAAACTCGAAAGAGCGGTCCAGGTAAAAGTTAGGGGTTTCAAAAAAAAAAGAGGAGAAAAAGGCAAAAGACTGCGGCACGTGAGGTCCGGACAGAATTCAAGAGGGAATGAATCAACCTCATTATCATTTTTCAAAAAAAAGGTTATTTCGAAGTCATAGGGAAAGTAGCACGTGAAACCCAAGCAAATTTCCATTTGTCTTTTTGTTTCTTCTTTTCTCCCTATCTCAGTAATCACCTCTTATAAGGATTATCATTTTCACGAATAGTTACCCATACAAGGGACTAAGTTTCGTTGAATCAAAGTCATTTTTAAACCTTTTCATTGTTATGCGTCCTTACTTGCTCATAAAATGTGTTTTTATTCATGATAAATAATGCATTGAAATATGGGAATAACATAAAAAAACAAAAAAAAATGTGTGTTTTTTACTTGGACGTTAAATGTCGAAAGAATTTCGTTGGTCCCCGGTATTGCATCAGAGGACTCAAAACTTGAAGCTCTGCATCAGTCATTTTAAGACTCATGCTCTTCAGCAGAAACAAGTGCGTAGCCCACGGCGCGTAAAACGCAAAGATCCCGGGTGTCAGAGAAAAAAATTTCCCAAATAAAACTCACCCCCATACATCTTTTTCATCCACTAAGGCCGGATATCGATCATGTTTCCAAATTGATCCTTATATCCCCAGTGATGTCACAACCAAAGCCCAATTTTCATTGGCAAACCAAAAGTCCAATATTCATTGGCAAACCAAAGAACTACGTAAGCTTTGAATTCTCCATCCCACCAGGAGATACGTAGGAGCAAGATCATCATCTTGTCAAGCACAACAAAAATAAGCCCAATCTTCATTGGCCTCTAAAACAATTTTATTGATATTCCCCAGGGAGTCTCAACCCAAAACAAAAAGTCCAATAATCATTGGCAAACAAACACAAATCCCCAGGGCAAGCCCGAACTACACCGGTTTTGAAACAAAACAAAAAAAAAAGAAGAGTCCAATCATCATTAGCGCAACCACAACCAAGACCGACTTTACTCGGCACCCAACTAGCATCCCACATATCATGCATGCGTCATGCCATTTTCATTCATGCATGCATATATAAATCATTCATACACATGCATTTCATAAATCATGTCATGCATCTTCAACAAGGATTCTCCAGTGAATATCACATATTTACTAACATCCATCAACAGTTAAGTAAGCGTTCCCCAGTGAACCTCCTTCACTAACTGTTCCCAATTCCCCAGAAAGAATCTTTGTTTGAGTCCATCTCATATCATATTGCATTGCATATCACTGCATATCATACTACATAACATGCATCATACAATCATGTTTTCCAGTTCAACCAGGGGCACCTATTTAGGGTAAGACCACAGCTCGTTAGGAATCGACCTTCAGTGAAAGTGTCTGAATAAGATTACCTAGCTTAGGTATCGACCTCTAGTGAAAGTGCCTAGATAAGATCACCTCCCTCAGTGTTCGACCTTCAGTGTTAGCGGCTGAATAAGATCACAGCTCGTAAGGAATCGACCTTCAGTGAAAGTGCCTGAATAAGATTACCCAGCTTAGGTATCGACCTCTAGTGAAAGTGCCTAGATAAGATAACCTCCCCCCAGTGGATCTACCTCCAGTGTTAGCGGCTGGATACGATCAACCTTTTCAAACCATTGCATTTGCATTCCGCGAAGGACAAAATTCGGGTCCTTCTTTTTACTTAATTGATCTTCGCAAAGAGCTCGTGAGATGCCCCCGGCACTCACGCCCTCTATGCGAAGACACAATTAAGTAGGGGCAGCTGTAGTACCCTAATTTTGTCCTAAGCATTTTAAAACAAAAAAATCAAAAAAATCAAAGAGGGGAAAAAAAGTCAAAGTCAACAAAAGTCAACAGAAAAGTCAACATTTCAAAAATGCTGACTTCGCACTGCGAAGTCTGCGATTTTTCTGCAGATTTTTGGTTTCTTTGATTTAATTCCAGATTTTGTTGCATATCATTTCCATATTTATTTTAAGCAGCATTCATGGCTATTTGGGCCAAGCAAAACCAGAGTTGAAGGACTTGCCATTAATGCCAAGGTTGGAAGCTTTTTCTTCCAACCTAGCATGTGACAAGCAAGTGGGCTTGCCCTTGGGCAGCTTTTGTCCCTCCCATGTGACCTGTTAACCATCCCAGGGTTGCCAGCCACCTGCTTGAGGACTTTCCTCCTGCTTGCTCCCCCAAAACCAGTCAAACTAGCTGGATTTTCTCACTTGAAAAGCCATGAGTGCCTACCCTGTTTTTGCAGCAGCTTTTCACCCCTCACACCAGCCATAGATAGCCTTTTTCATCCCTCAATCTCTGCACATTACAGTGCACGTTTTCATTGATCAACCATTGAGATTGCAAGGATTGATCCCCAAGCTTGGCCAATTGCAATTCAGCTTTGTTCTTCATCATTACCTTCTAGAATTAGTTGATTTTGTGGCTGAAATCAGTCAAAGACTTGACCCTTGGCACAAGGCAGGGTTGCCTCTATCCATTAGCATTTAATGCAAAGGGATTCAGATTGATCCTAGCCACAAATCAGCTGGATTTTAGGATTTTCTAATGATGAAATAGATTTGGTTTTGGCCTATAAATAGAAGGCAATGCCCAAGGAAAAAACACAACTGATAACAGCATTTTCAAGAGCAGAAACTCTACTCATTCCAACTTACAAACACTCACAAACAACCAGAAAAAAAACCAATCCAACACAAAGCATCACAAAGTTCAAGTTCATCACCAATATCAAAAACCTTTGTGAAAGCCTTCAACCAATTCAAATCCATTGCAGCTGGAGCTTTGCTAAGGAGTTCTGTAAGTTTCTAAGGCTTTGTATTGCATTTTCAATTGTGTTTGCATAGCAATTTTGGTTCAAAACTTTTGGTTATAAAAAACCCCCTTTTGAATTTCAAAGAAATCCCAAGGTTTTCAAAACACCAAAACTGGTTTGTCCAGCCTTTTTCATCCCAAAAACTCAAAGTTTTTCACTCACTTAAAAGGTCCTGAGTGTGTTCAGAAGTTGTTTCTGAACAAAAGTTCAGAAACAGCTTCTGAACTCAAAAATTCGCATGCTTCGCAGTGCGAAGTCATGGTCGCAGTGCGACCATGACAGAACTCAGAATCTGAGTTTAGGTGTCCAAATGACCAATTTTTGAGGTTCTAGCCTAAGAGCTCAGAACCTAAGAGTTTTTAAACCCATGTTTTTCAAACTATAACAAGGATTTTGCATAATCTTGACAAAATCACAAGTTCATATGACTTTTTGTGGATAACTTGCAAAACAAGTTATGTTCTCAAACTTTCAAAACAACATGAACAAAAAGCTATGTTCATCATTTCAATCCAAACTTGAACAATAAATATTGTTCATGATTTTTCAAAACTCAAACATGAACATACGCCGAATACGTTCGCTTTTCGCAAAATGAGCCGAACTTGTGCGTTTTCTAGCAAAATTGCTAAATCTTCCCATTTTGGGTTTTCAAACCAAATGTTTTGACATACCTTGGGATTTCTAAAAGGATTCTACCCAAAAACATGAATGAAAAAGGGATGGTGTGACGTATGTCTCTCCATTGCCCCGATTGTACGAATGTGTGACGTATGTCTCGTCGTTCGGACAATCGTCATTCCATTTTCAATATGTACAACCCTAACCAAACCAAATCTTGGCCCCTTGTGGTCAATCCAAACCTTTTGGTCCCCCGTGGCCATTAGACTCAATCCCTCGACTCGTTAGAGTCCACTCGGTCAATGTTCGACTCGTTCGAGTCCATTGTACCTGTTCTTGATCTCAGTGGATCAATTGAACAATCGCCCGACTCGTTAGAGTCCACTCGGTCAATGATTGACTTGTATGAGTCCATTGCACCTCTCTTGGTCCCATAGCGACCAATTCGAACCCTTTTACCCTAACGGACATACCTTTTAACAATTCTAATGCGATTCACGAACAAACGCTTAATAAGTCTCCCAAGCGCGAGCATACAAGCTACGTTTTAATCGCAAGAATTCGGTTAAAACATCGTCCATTTAAAAAAAAAACCAACACATGTACGTTTTTCTACCAAAGAACTACGTACGCTTTGAATTCTCCGACTACCGGGAGATACGTAGGAGCAAGATCGACATCTTGTCAAGCGCAATAATAAAAAACTTTTTCTTTCTTTTCTTTCGTTTGTTTTTATCTCTTTCTTTTCCCCCCTTTTTATTATATTTTGACATAAATAAGCATGCGCGCAAAACATTTAAAAACAATTTAAGCTTTAGCCAAATAGAAGGTTCCCGTTGAGTACAACGGACGTGAGGGGTGCTAATACCTTCCCCTTGCGTAATCGACTCCCGAACCCGACAATGGTTGCGATGACCATCCTTTCCTCATCGTCAAAGGGTTTTATTATCGTTTCCCTTTAAACAAAAAAAAACTTAAGGGTTTATCAACGTTCCCTTTACACAAAAACTTTGGTGGCGGCTTCACAAAGGCCCTCCGAGCGTTTACGAACGACCTCGGAGGATTTGCGCGTCTTTTTCTCAGGAAAAAAACGAGGTGCGCACACCTCTACATAAAACCTTCACAGTAAAAACAAAATTAAGTTTATCAGTTGATGACATTAATAAAGAAAGGAAACTTTGCTTCCTTTTCTTGCTGTTCGCATCGCAACAAACAATGTTTCTGAAGTTAAGATTTCTCGACTTGGTCGCAACAATTAGTTTAACGATAACATATACTCCCTCCGTCCCAAATTGTATGTCGCTTTGGAAAAAAAATTGTCTCAAATTATATGTCGTTTTACAATACCAATGAAACATTAATGTTACTTTTCCTTTTATATCCTTAACTATTTATTACTCTCTCTTCTTTCAATTCTTTAATTTATCTTTCTCATACCATTTATTAAGGACAATTTTGTAAAACAACTCATAATATCTCTTTCCCACACAAAATTAATTATATTTCTTAATACGTGTGAAATGCCCAAAACGTCATACAATTTGGGACGGAGGGAGTATAAAATTATTGGATGAATGTTCCGGTTGTTACAATATATAGTTTGGTTTGTGAGAATATTTTATATGGAATTTCATATTTGAATTTTGGTCACTATATTCCTTCTCCTCATACTTGTTTATTTGAGTATCAATTGACAACTAGTTCAATAGCAAAAAAACATTTTAAAAAAAATGTATCCTAGTCGTTAATTATCTAATAGATTTTCTTTTGAGAAAATTATAATCTAATAAATGTAAATCAATTGTTCTTTCTTTCTCACAATAATCAAATATTCTCACTGTCATACCCCATTTTTTACCCGTTTTTATTTCCTTTCTCTCGTCTTTTAGGCCGGAAATTTTCGTCGTTTCAGACGAAATTTCGGCAGGGAGGTATTTTAAAATACCTCATTTTTTTTTCCGAAGGCAACCGTTTTTTAATTATTTTTATTTTTTGTTATTTTATTATTATTATTATTTTTTTTTTTACTTTTATTTATTTCTCTTCTTTTTTCTTTTTTATTAGTTTTTATTTTATTTTGTTATTTTCGTTTTTTTTATTAGTGTGTTTTTTACTGTTTTGCTTTTATCAATTTTAAGTCATTATTGGTCCATTTTCTGTCCAAGGCCCAGAGGGGCGTTTTAGTCATTTTCGTTTTTACCCTTTTTACTATAAATAGCACTGTTCACGAAAAAGTACAGATCAGTCACAGTACAATCAACAGTATCCAGCCACCACCCAAAACCTCTTCAGGCCACCACAAACCACCAACACCACCGGAATCCGGCCACCGGAAAACGCAAACCACCATATAAATCACAAAAAAAATCATAAACTTATGTTCCTTTCCTTTTCTTTTAGTTCTGTCAAAACTCACCCATACTACCCACACAGTATGCACACACGCAAACAGTAACCCAGCCACCTCCACATCACATAACAAACCAAAATAAAAAAAAACAAACTAAACCCAAACGAGAGCCATCACCAAAACGAATTCAAACAAGAAACAAGAGCCCAGATCAGAACCGAATTGAAAAAGAAGAGAAAAGGTAGCTTTTCAACCCGTTTTTAAAATCAAGATCTACAAATTTCTGTTAGGAATCTCAGAAAACTAAGCTCGGATTCGGAACAAGAATAAAAATGGATTTCTAAAAACGTAAAAAAATTTTGAATCGGAGGATTTTTTTTTCTCCGGCGCGGTGGTGCCGCCGGCGACCACCGCGCCGGAAAAAGGAAAAAACGTGAGAAGAAGAGAGAGGAGAGAGCTTCTGCTTTTTCAGAAAGTTAAGAGAGAGAAGGAAAGTGATTATTTGATTTTTTTTGTTAGCTTTTTTCTTTTATACTATTGCAAAGATGCCATGGATCTAGTACATACATTTTTTTGTGTTCCAATGAACCATCAGGGATGGACCGTTGGATCTTGGATCTAACGGCCTGTATTTATTCCCTGTTATAATCAAATGTGTGTCCCTCCTTGGCTTTTCCTGTGTTCCTTTTCCTTTAGTCCTTTGATTTTTAATCTGGTGGCTGAGGTTAAGTCCTCTTATGATTAGATCTGGACCCTCTATCTGATCAGATGGTCCAGATTTAATCTGTTTGGGCCCCTTTCTTTTCCTTTTTTCTACTCTTTTACTTTCTGCACTCCCCCTATTATTTCTGCACCCCCTTTCTTCTTCTCTATTCTTTTTATTTATTTCTTATTTCTCGCACTTTTTTATTTCTTTTATTTTTATGCACTTTATTTATTGCTTTTAATTTCCAGTACCATGCATTTTTTTTATTTTTTTATTTTATTGCATCATATTTATTTTTTTGCCTTGCATTTTCTATTTTCCTTTATTTTATGCATCACATTTAATTTTATGCCTTGCATTTTTATTTTCTTTATTTATTTTCCAGCACCATATTTAATATTCAGTCTTGCATTTTATTTTCCAGCTCCATATTTATTTTTTTGCCTTGCATTTTTATTTTCTTACGCATCATATTTATTTTATTGTCTTGTATTTTTATTTTCTTTTAGCATCATGTTTATTTTTATTGTCTAGCATTTTTTATTTTATTTTTAGCATCATATTTATTTCATGCCCTGCATTTTTATTTTTTATTTACTTTAAGTACCATATTTATTTATTGTTTTACATTTTATGCATTTTTTATTTCTTCTTAGCATATTTACTTTAATGCAATTGCAATTTTATTTTATTTTATTTTTGTCATTTATTTTCTTGCCATTAGAATGTATCTAGGTCCAATGTAAATGAAAATATAAATGAGAATATGCACCGACACCACATTTATTTTTTATGCATTATGTCGAGGGCGATTATGTAATTTGGACCGTATCCGAGGAAAAGGACCCTCACTTGATCCAACGTCATTTTGAGGGATCCGGTGCGTTTAGATATCTCAGCATAATTTAGTTTCAGGATCTTAGGACCTAATCAAATTTTTTTTTCATAAAAAGTCAAAAAAGTCAAAAATCCAAAAACATTTTATAATCAAAATCTTCAAAAAAATTAATCTTTTATCTTTTCTTTTCTTAATTAAATCTCAATCAACTTTTAATCAATCCAAACATTTTCTTCAATTTAAAATCAATCAAACTCACTACTTTTTTATTCTTCTATGCCTTTACGGCCTCTCATCTCTCTTAAAACCTTTTTCGAACTTTAAAATCAACCAAAACCAATCACTTATCTTTTTACCCCGAACTACGTGATTTTGATCCCGCTCGGATACGTAGGCAAAAGACTTTGTCTTTCCAAATCAATAAAAACAACAAAAACATTTTCCCTTTTCTTTCAATTTCATCACTTTATCTTTTCACACTTAGGCATTTATTTTACAAACAAATAATTAATTTAGCATAAAGATAAAATAAGCAAGAGGTTCCTATAGAGTACTATAGACGTTTAGGGTGCTAATACCTTCCCTTTGCGTAACCAACCCCCGGACCTTTGATCTCTTAAAAAATAGGGTTTTTCGAACTTTCTCCCTTTTCCTCGGAAAAATAAAAGATCGGTGGTGAAACTTAAAATTGCGAGTCAACGCTAATTAATAGCTTGATATCCAAAAATCACCGCGACAGAAAAATGGCGACTTCACTGGGGACCAAAATCCTAAGTGGGTTAAACCTATCTTGCTTTCCTTTATCTTTATGCTTTATTATTATTTGTAATTGTAAATATGTGCTTAAGTGTTTACCTTTTGACGTGAGTGGTGAGATAAGTCCTACACCCGGACTTGAGGGAAACATAAGATAGGATGGTGGTATAATCATAGTGGCTTTCCGAGAGTAAGTTTCGGATGTGGCACATGTGATAACCCCGCTCAATGGAGGAATCTTGGAAGTATTACTATGTTGGCATGAGTAGTCGTGTTCGGCATTGATATTTTCAAGTGACCTTTGAAGTTGAGGACCTTTAGTTACCTAACCCATCTTGGCCTTTTAGGACGTAGTGCGGTGGCTAATCAAGAGTAGTCTTGAATTGGTTGATACGCGATACTACACTCAAACGAGACTTTCCTACGGACGTTGTTGGACCCGGAGTCAGTCCCGTAACCCGACAATATTCGGAAGTGGTCAATGACTTTGGGAACTTGGTAGAACCCGTGATACAGGTACATATGAAACCATAGTCCTTACCAAATGGCGTGTTTACCCTTGACTCCAACATCATGGACTTAACCTCACCATGTTTTCTCCGCTCTTTAGCATAATCATACATACATGCATTCATTCATAAACTTTTTTTTCCATCAAGTATCGAAGGACTTAGACAAGTTTTGTTGTAAACATCGTAGGAATGAATTTCACAAAGAGAATCACTCAGAAACACAATTTCAAAAGCCCAGATTTGATGAGCTTAAGGAAGCTAGGATCTTTAGTGACTAGTCCAGAGGGTTTTCTCGAGCTTGTTATGAGAGATCACTTGGCATCCTCAAATTTGAAATATAGGGACTTTTTCAAGATTTCTACTGATGAACTTCTGAGCATATCCCTTGGCTTTGTTCCTAAAAAGGGGATTGAATATTTTAAATGAAACGTTCAAACTATGATGTTTACAATCACTTCGACAAGTCCTTCAATAACAAAACTTTCTTTTTTGCATAAGCATAATCATACATCACACTGCATTCATAGTTTCCAAACCGAGTCTTACATTTTGTTCACCAATAAAAGGTTAACCTGCCGCCGTCAAAGAAAGTGGTCCGGCGTGTTCATTGCAAGTCTACTCGCATTCACAACACTCGAGCACATCAAAGGAAAAGAATGGATCTGTTAGAGCAAGAAAACCAAAACCTCCGGGAAGAGGTAGCTAGTCTCAGGGAGGGGATGGAGAAGTTGACCTCCATGATGAATGCTTTGTTAGCTTCCCAAGCCCAGGCGTCAGTTCCTCAGCCTTTCGTCACTACTATTGAACATCCACTTTACCATTGCTTCACCTTTCCTAATTCAGCTCCTCTTATCCACGCTGCTCAGCAAGAGGCAGAGCCTGTCCTTCATGCCGAAAGTGTTGGAGCCTTTGATAAGATAGATGAGCTTCAAGAGAAATTTGATGGGATGCAACAAGAAATTGAAACCCTCCGTGGAAAAGACTTGTTTGGCAAAGGTGTTCGAGAACTCTGTTTGGTTCCTGACGTTGTAATACCGCCTAAGTTCAAGGTCCCTAACTTTGAAAAATACAAGGGGAATTCGTGTCCACGTAGCCATCTGGTGATGTACGTGAGGAAGATGTCTATGCACACTGATAATCACAAGCTTCTTATCCATTTCTTTCAGGAAAGTCTGACTGGTGCTGCTTTGAAATGGTATATGAACCTGGACAGTGCTAGCATCCGTACTTTCAATGATCTTGGTGAGGCTTTCATTCGCCAATATAAGTATAATCTGGATATGGCCCCAGATCGTGACCAACTTCGTGCTATGACTCAGAAGGACCAGGAAACATTCAAGGAGTATGCCCAACGCTGGAGGAAAATGGCAGCTCAGGTTGTCCCGCCTTTAGAAGAAAAAGAGATGACCAAAATCTTCTTGAAGACCCTTGGTCAATTCTATTATGAGAAGATGATTGCCAGTGCGCCGACAGATTTCACCGAGATGGTTAACATGGGAATGCGTCTGGAAGAAGGAGTCCGAGAAGGACGTTTAGTCATGGAAAATGCTTCTGCTGCCAGCAGTACAAAGGGGCTTGGGAATGGCTTTTCAGAAAAGAAAGAGCAAGAGGTAAGTATGGTGGCCCATAAGCAGCCTCAGAAACAGTATCAACGACAGCCTCGACAACAGAATCAGGTTCAGCGGGCTTCCCCTTTTGATCCAATCCCCATGGCATATGCAGAGTTGCTCCCCGTATTGCTTGATAAAAATCTTGTTCAAACTAAGGCACCTCCCAAGGTACCTGAAAAATTGCCAAGGGGGTATAAATCTCATCTCTCTTGTGCTTTCCATCAAGGGGCACCCGGTCATGATGTTGAGCATTGTTATGCCTTGAAGGCCGAAGTCCAGAAGTTGATCCAGGCTAACATCTTGTCCTTCAAAGAGTCGAACTCCAGTGTGCAAGCTAATCTACTACCTGGCCATGGGACTCCATCTGTTGATTTGGTGCAAGATTACTCAGAAGCTCACCCTGTTGAAGAAGGTGGCAGTTAATTTTGTAACACATGGCCTAGTTTACCGCAATTAGGTCACTGTTGACATTCCCTCAAGTTACTCATTGGTCCAAGTAATGTGTTTTGTTGTCTTGTCTTTTTCAAAAAAAATCCTTTCGTTCCGCCCGAGACGAAAGTGAGCTTGTTTAGGGCTTTTGTTTCATGCATTCCCATCATCAAATAAGAAGTTGTTTTTGTTCCTGACTATGTTTTTTACTATTCTTAACTTTTTCTGGAAAATGGTAACACAAAAAACCCAAAAATATTTCATTTTTTTACTTTTATTTCCAATCAATTTCGAAAAATCTGCATTGGTCACTCATTTTCTCAAACTAATCATCAATCATATGTAAATCTGAACACCAATAAACCCGTTGAACACTTTAACCCTATGCTCTCTCCCGACTTTGAGTTCCCTGTTTACGAAGCTGAAGAGGAGGAGGATGAAGGGATTCTCGAAAAGATCTCTCTGTTACTAGAATATGAAAAGTACATCATTCAGCCTCATGAAAAAGCATTGGAAGTGATAAACTTGGGTTCCAAGGGATTGCTGCTACGGTATTCCTGATAAAATTTCAGATGAATGGTGTCATCGAGGCTGCAAAAAAAAAAGCAAAAAAAACAATAGCAAAAGCCAAAAAAAAAAAATTCAAAAGAAAAATCAAACAAAAAGAAACGAAAGCAAAAAAAACAAACGCAAAAAGAAAACAAAAGCAAAAAAAAACAAAAGAAAATACATCAAAAAGATGGTGCAGAGGATGGCAACCACCTACAAGGACTTGCATGAGATGCTACCATATGCTTTACACGGATATCATACTTCAATGCGTACCTCAACAGGGGCAACCCCCTTATCTTTTGTGTATGGCATGGAAGCAGTGTCCCCTGTGGAAGTCGAGATCTCCTCAATAAAAGTTCTAATGGAAGCCAAAATTATCAGAGGCTGAATGATGTCAAAACAAATATGATCAGTTGAACTTACTTGAAAAGAAACGCATGAAGGCCTTGTGCCATGAGCAGTTATATCAAAAGAGGATGAAACAAGCTTTTGACAAGAAGCTTCATCCCCGTGTGTTTCAGGAAGGAAATCTTGTGCTCAAGAGAGTCTAATCTTTTCAACCCGATTCCAGGGGCAAGTGGACGCCTAACTACGAAGGCTCATACGTCGTCAAGAGGGCTTTCTCTGGAAGCACATTAACTCTTACGACTATGGATGGTGATGAGCTCCCTCGTCCTGTGAATACGGATGCAGTCAAGAAATACTTTGTCTAAAAAATAAAAGAACAGCTCGGTAAGTCGAAAACCCGAAAGGGCGGCTTAGGCAAAAATGAGCGTCTCGGTGGATCGAAAACCCGAAAGGGCGGTCCAGGCAAAAATTAGAGACATAAAACAGGAAAAATAATCATCCTGATAGGTCGAAAACCCGAAAGGGCGATCTATGCAAAAGTTAAGGATCAAAAGACAAAGTAACTGCGTTGGTCTGATCTCTACTCACTTGGGGCACATTAAATGTCAAAGAGACTCTGAATCTGAAGCATCCAAACAGTGAAATTCAAAGTTGTCAGGGAGAATAGCGGTTATTGTGTTCAATGTACCTTCCCCTTATATTTACCATTTTCCAAACTTTTTAAGATCCGTGGAGCCATGCCATTGGCGGGTCGCCACTCTTTTAAATAAATTTGAGCCTATTGCCTTTCATTTGGAATTCCTATTTATTCAGTTTATAAAAAAAAAACTTCTTCTATTTTTGATGGTAGTGTTTGAAACAAAATATTCTTCAAAATCATAAATATTTTTCATGTCTTTTTGAAAAGCACAAACAACAAAACACATTTTCTTTGAACTCATGAATAAGTGAAGGGTGCATCAACAGCTATCCTGAGAACGGATAAACTTTGCAGGCTGAACATGGTCAATTGCTTAAAAAAAAAAAAAACAAGAAATATATGAAAAGAGAAAAATGAAAGAGAAAAAAGAAAAGAGCTCGGTAAGTCGAAAACCCGAAAGGGCGGCTTAGGCAAAAATGAGCGTCCCGGTGGATCGAAAACCCGAAAGGGCGGTCCAGGCAAAAATTAGGGGCAAACAAAAGAATATATTCCCGGTGGACTGAAAACCTGAAAAGGCGGTCCATGCAAAAATTAGGGATTCAAAAAAGAGAAAAGCAAAAAACAAAATAAGCATGACCACAGAAGCACCAGTTTCTTCTACCATGGTTTTTGGATTAGCACGCTCTCCCCAGGAAGTGTTTACTCCCCATCAGTTGTTGCACATGCCGGGCTTTACCCCGTCCTTGTTTTGATATGTCCCCAGTGGCATCATCCCCATTGAAGATTACCGAGTGTTTGTGATGCGACGTCGGGTCACTTTCCATCTTATCCGTCCAATCTTGTCTCATCAAGTCAATCCTTCATACAATCATACAAGTCAGTCTTTCATACAATCATACAAGTCAGTCTTTCATACAATCATACAAGTCAGTCTTTCATACAATCATACAAGTCAGTCTTTCATACAATCGTACAAGTCAATTCCCCATATAATCGCAAGTTAATCAGTCACACGGTCATACAAGTCGTGTCGTCATTCATGCATTCATACATTCATGCATATACACATTCATGCAGATATAACATACAAACAACATCATGGTTGCATTAACCACCCTGAGTCTTGCCTCAAATATCTTTCCATATCGATCAATCATAAAATTTGTAGCTTTCTCTTTCCCCAAGTGTCATCCCCAGTGTGTCTGGTCCCGAGATGTCACTCCCTCTCCGCCAAATGGCAGTTCTTTTTTGAACAGTTTGTGCACATTTTACCTTTATTTCTTGTCGTCAATGGCAGTTCGGCAATAACCCGGACAGTTGGCATTTACCTTTGTTTCTTGTCGTCAATGGCAGTTCGGCAATAACCCGGACAGTTGGCATTTACCTTTGTTTCTTGTCGTCAATGGCAGTTCGGCAATAACCCGGACAGTTGGCATTTACCTTTGTTTCTTGTCATCAGTGGCAGTTCGGCATCATCCCGAACAGCTGACATTTACATTCTACCTTCTTTAAGCTACCCTCGCAATGGTAGTAGGTAAAAAATTTTTGTCTGCCTTTTTTAAGCTATCCGCACACCGATAGTAGGCAAGGTCAATGTCCTTTTATATTACCTTTTTCAAGCTATCAGTTCACGATAGTAGGTAATACATGTCATCTGTCTTTTTCAAGCTATCCATACAACGATAGTAGACGATGTCTCCTTTTATATTACCTTTTTCAAGCTATCAGTTCACGATAGTAGGTAATACATGTCATCTGTCTTTTTCAAGCTATCCATACAACGATAGTAGACGATGTCTCCTTTTATATTACCTTTTTCAAGCTATCAGTTCACGATAGTAGGTAATACATGTCATCTGTCTTTTTCAAGCTATCTATACAACGATAGTAGACGATGTCTCCTTTTATATTACCTTTTTCAAGCTATCAGTTCACGATAGTAGGTAATACATGTCATCTGTCTTTTTCAAGCTATCCATACAACGATAGTAGACGATGTCTCCTTTTATATTACCTTTTTCAAGCTATCAGTTCACGATAGTAGGTAATACATGTCATCTGTCTTTTTCAAGCTATCCATACAACGATAGTAGACGATGTCTCCTTTTATATTACCTTTTTCAAGCTATCAGTTCACGATAGTAGGTAATACATGTCATCTGTCTTTTTCAAGCTATCCATACAACGATAGTAGACGATGTCTCCTTTTATATTACCTTTTTCAAGCTATCAGTTCACGATAGTAGGTAATACATGTCATCTGTCTTTTTCAAGCTATCCATACAACGATAGTAGACGATGTCTCCTTTTATATTACCTTTTTCAAGCTATCAGTTCACGATAGTAGGTAATACATGTCATCTGTCTTTTTCAAGCTATCCATACAACGATAGTAGACGATGTCTCCTTTTATATTACCTTTTTCAAGCTATCAGTTCACGATAGTAGGTAATACATGTCATATTCCCCAGTGATGTCATATGTCTTCTTTAAGCTATCATCTTTGTTGATAGTAGACAGTGTCTCCTTCTTTTAACTTACATTTATCCCCAGTGAAACCATGTTATCCCCAGTGGAGTCGGACCCCGTTTCTTTTAACAGACTCGGGTATCCTTTTGTTTTGTTACCCCCAGTCGAGCCATCCTCGCCGTCTTGCATTCATACTTGCATCGCAAGCATTCACAACTTTACCTGCATAACAGTGCATTCATAGCATTTTGCATTCGAAACTGGTCAAAAATGGTGTACTCTGTATTTAAGTCTCTTCGACCCGTCGATTTTAAAATTTCACTTTTAAATCTCCGTAACGAAGAAACTTAAATAGGGGCATCTGTCATACCCCATTTTTTACCCGTTTTTATTTCCTTTCTCTCGTCTTTTAGGCCGGAAATTTTCGTCGTTTCAGACGAAATTTCGGCAGGGAGGTATTTTAAAATACCTCATATTTTGTTCCGAAGGCAACCGTTTTTTAATTATTTTTATTTTTTGTTATTTTATTATTATTATTATTATTTTTTTTTTACTTTTATTTATTTCTCTTCTTTTTTCTTTTTATTAGTTTTTATTTTATTTTGTTATTTTCGTTTTTTTATTAGTGTGTTTTTTACTGTTTTGCTTTTATCAATTTTAAGTCATTATTGGTCCATTTTCTGTCCAAGGCCCAGAGGGGCGTTTTAGTCATTTTCGTTTTTACCCTTTTTACTATAAATAGCACTGTTCACGAAAAAGTACAGATCAGTCACAGTACAATCAACAGTATCCAGCCACCACCCAAAACCTCTTCAGGCCACCACAAACCACCAACACCACCGGAATCCGGCCACCGGAAAACGCAAACCACCATATAAATCACAAAAAAAATCATAAACTTATGTTCCTTTCCTTTTCTTTTAGTTCTGTCAAAACTCACCCATACTACCCACACAGTATGCACACACGCAAACAGTAACCCAGCCACCTCCACATCACATAACAAACCAAAATAAAAAAAAACAAACTAAACCCAAACGAGAGCCATCACCAAAACGAATTCAAACAAGAAACAAGAGCCCAGATCAGAACCGAATTGAAAAAGAAGAGAAAAGGTAGCTTTTCAACCCGTTTTTAAAATCAAGATCTACAAATTTCTGTTAGGAATCTCAGAAAACTAAGCTCGGATTCGGAACAAGAATAAAAATGGATTTCTAAAAACGTAAAAAAAATTTGAATCGGAGGATTTTTTTTCTCCGGCGCGGTGGTGCCGCCGGCGACCACCGCGCCGGAAAAAGGAAAAAACGTGAGAAGAAGAGAGAGGAGAGAGCTTCTGCTTTTTCAGAAAGTTAAGAGAGAGAAGGAAAGTGATTATTTGATTTTTTTTGTTAGCTTTTTTCTTTTATACTATTGCAAAGATGCCATGGATCTAGTACATACATTTTTTTGTGTTCCAATGAACCATCAGGGATGGACCGTTGGATCTTGGATCTAACGGCCTGTATTTATTCCCTGTTATAATCAAATGTGTGTCCCTCCTTGGCTTTTCCTGTGTTCCTTTTCCTTTAGTCCTTTGATTTTTAATCTGGTGGCTGAGGTTAAGTCCTCTTATGATTAGATCTGGACCCTCTATCTGATCAGATGGTCCAGATTTAATCTGTTTGGGCCCCTTTCTTTTCCTTTTTTCTACTCTTTTACTTTCTGCACTCCCCCTATTATTTCTGCACCCCCTTTCTTCTTCTCTATTCTTTTTATTTATTTCTTATTTCTCGCACTTTTTTATTTCTTTTATTTTTATGCACTTTATTTATTGCTTTTAATTTCCAGTACCATGCATTTTTTTCTATTTTTTTATTTTATTGCATCATATTTATTTTTTTGCCTTGCATTTTCTATTTTCCTTTATTTTATGCATCACATTTAATTTTATGCCTTGCATTTTTATTTTCTTTATTTATTTTCCAGCACCATATTTAATATTCAGTCTTGCATTTTATTTTCCAGCTCCATATTTATTTTTTTGCCTTGCATTTTTATTTTCTTACGCATCATATTTATTTTATTGTCTTGTATTTTTATTTTCTTTTAGCATCATGTTTATTTTTATTGTCTAGCATTTTTTATTTTATTTTTAGCATCATATTTATTTCATGCCCTGCATTTTTATTTTTTATTTACTTTAAGTACCATATTTATTTATTGTTTTACATTTTATGCATTTTTTATTTCTTTTTAGCATATTTACTTTAATGCAATTGCAATTTTATTTTATTTTATTTTTGTCATTTATTTTCTTGCCATTAGAATGTATCTAGGTCCAATGTAAATGAAAATATAAATGAGAATATGCACCGACACCACATTTATTTTTTATGCATTATGTCGAGGGCGATTATGTAATTTGGACCGTATCCGAGGAAAAGGACCCTCACTTGATCCAACGTCATTTTGAGGGATCCGGTGCGTTTAGATATCTCAGCATAATTTAGTTTCAGGATCTTAGGACCTAATCAAATTTTTTTTTCATAAAAAGTCAAAAAAGTCAAAAATCCAAAAACATTTTATAATCAAAATCTTCAAAAAAATTAATCTTTTATCTTTTCTTTTCTTAATTAAATCTCAATCAACTTTTAATCAATCCAAACATTTTTCTTCAATTTAAAATCAATCAAACTCACTACTTTTTTATTCTTCTATGCCTTTACGGCCTCTCATCTCTCTTAAAACCTTTTTCGAACTTTAAAATCAACCAAAACCAATCACTTATCTTTTTACCCCGAACTACGTGATTTTGATCCCGCTCGGATACGTAGGCAAAAGACTTTGTCTTTCCAAATCAATAAAAACAACAAAAACATTTTCCCTTTTCTTTCAATTTCATCACTTTATCTTTTCACACTTAGGCATTTATTTTACAAACAAATAATTAATTTAGCATAAAGATAAAATAAGCAAGAGGTTCCTATAGAGTACTATAGACGTTTAGGGTGCTAATACCTTCCCTTTGCGTAACCAACCCCCGGACCTTTGATCTCTTAAAAAATAGGGTTTTTCGAACTTTCTCCCTTTTCCTCGGAAAAATAAAAGATCGGTGGTGAAACTTAAAATTGCGAGTCAACGCTAATTAATAGCTTGATATCCAAAAATCACCGCGACACTCACTATATATATATATATATATATAATTTTGAAAAATAAAGTTGTCAAAACTCTCCTTTAGCTTAACTCAGTTGGTAGAGATATTGCATATTATATGCAGGGGTCGGGGTTTGAATCCCGGACACCCTACTTCTCCACATTTAAAATGTGTAAGCTTCAGCCACTAGACTACTTGACAAAAAAAAATTGTCAAAACTTTTCTTTTTCTTACATGAAAGTGTCAAACAAATAATCTTTAAGAAAGGAATTCTTCTAATATACACTCCCCAATAAAGATTCAACAGTGGACCTTGTCATTTTTAGTAAAATATCACATCCATCCCCCCTTCTTTTATTTACATGATACAGTTTTCTTATAAAAATGGTGAGTCCACCTTTATACTATTTTTATGAGGTTCTTAGTTAAAACCACCTCAAAATAATTTCAAAATTTATAATTACTAAGAATATTGACGATTGTTAAATATCTTTAAAAAAAAGAAAAATCCTTATTAACAGTGAAATTAGAAAGACTTTCAATACAAGAAGTCGGTCGAGAGTTAAGAGACCATCACATTGGACCATAAACAACCATTTAAAAAGAATTTGACACAACCATTTTAACCCAAAACTTTAAGACAAAGACATATTTAGGGTGATCATTGAGTGGGCAAGTGTGCCCTCACTATGATTTTACTTTGTATGTATATATTAGGTTGAATTTTAACTTGGAATTATGTGTAACTTAAACATAACCTCTTTTCACAAAGTATGGTATAGGAGGGGACAAGTTGGGCCGACCCGCCCACAACCGACCGACCCGCGAGGAAATAAAGGGAAACGGGAGGGAAAAACCGGGTTGACGGGTTGGGCGGTTGGATAATCCGGTTTGTGCTAGGTAGTAATGGGCGGTAACGGGGGTGTGTATAGCACCACTCATAACCGAACCCGACCCGAATTAGACTATTACATTACATGTTATAATTGGGCTTACTTGTCTGGCCCAAATAATTTCCTCAACCCAACCCAAAACACCCTTCATATTTATACTGAAATTTCTCTCAAAACCCTAATTCCCTAATTCACTACTTGGCTGCCGTTTCATCCTTTTCTTTCTTTGGTAAGTCTCTCCCTCAAATCTTCAACCACAGTTCATCATCTTCTTAAATTTCTTGTTCTACTTCATCATTTTCGATTTGTATTCCTCTGCCCTCAATCTTTTATCATCATTTTATCATCCTTTTCAATCTCTTTTTTCTTGCTTTTTTTACTGTTTTAACATCATTTTATCTATGTTTCAGGGTTTTCGTATTCATCTTCTACAACGTTTATTGCTTATAAGGTTAGTTTTATGTGTTAGATTTTTAGATATTCAACTTCTTCATTTCCTCATTATTTATTTTTTTTTCCTCTGTTAGTGTATTTTCTTTTTTTGTACGAGAATCAAATCTGAACATTTTGCTCTAATCAAATTTCTTAAGCTCCCTCCTTTTTACCATACCCCTAACCCTCTAAAATTATAACTAATAATATCCTCCTAATAACCAAACAACACAATCCAGCGCTCATCCGCGTCCCCCTTTTACTTTTTTTTTTAAAAAAATGTTCATATATATTTCTTCCATAGCCATAATTTCATATTCAACTTTTTTTTTAGATTTTTTTCATCATCATTCTTTTTTTTCCTCTGTTTTAACATCATTTTTGATAGATTTTATATATGTTCTAACAAGTGTATTTTCTTTTTATGTACGAGAGTCTTGAAGGATTTAAAGAAAGGTTAGTAATTTTGATTTTTTTTTTACTTTGAATCAGGTTTTTTATAATATACTTTCTAATTTTTTTCTTCTTTTATTCCATTCTGAACCTGATGGTGTAACATGATTGGAATTTGGAAATTTGTCCTGAACTGCATCATTTGATCCAAAAACAAAAAGGTTGGTTTATTTTTAATTTTTACTACTTAAGTGTTAATCTGTTCATTACTTGATACTTAATATATTTTTTTATTTGTTGCAAATTGTTTACTAATAATATGACATTGTTTTGTTTGAGATATAGTGCATTAAGCTAGAAAGGAGAAGGATACAAGGTGATGGATGAAAGTGAAGAAAACTGCAGCTTGAACTTGGAACCAGGTTCTCAATGAGTCTTGTTATACATGTTTTTCTTTCCATGTTAATGTGCTATGTTCATGCTTAAATGGTTCGGATGGATTTGTTTAATTTTTGCTTAATTGTAAATGTATATTGTATGCTTAATTTTTAGTCATGTTTAGCTCTGAAATGAAATAGTTCTAATATGAGTTTGTGATCAGTTCATGATTAAATGGTTCTCATGGATTTGTTTAGGTTAATGTTTTATTTTAATTCTATGTTTTGAATGATTTTGTGATTTACATTCTTTTCTTTCCATGCATTCAAATGTATGCTTTATTCACAAAGTCATCAAAATTATTTATATGTAAATGTATGCTTTATATGTAAGTTTATCCTTAAAATTTATTCACGTTTAGTTCTGATTTATGCTTAAATTTCTTAAAATTTATGCTTAAATGTCTGCAATGATTGTTATAAATTTATTCATGTTTAGTTCTGTTTCATGCTTAAATGTCATAAAATTTATGCTTAAATGTCTGCAATGATTGCTACAAGTTTATTCATGTTTAGTTCTGATTAGTTCTGATTCATGCTTAAATGTCTTAAAATTTATGCTTAAATGTCTGCAATGATTGCTATAAATTTATTCATGTTTAGTTCTGATTCATGCTTAAATGTCTGTAATGATTGCTATAAATTTATTCATGTTTAGTTATGTTGTATGCTTAAATTTATACTTAAATGTCTGTAATGATTACTATATTTAGATTAATTTATATGCCTTAAAACGTATGTTATAATCTCATTATGTGGCCAAAATGTATACTTATTTTTGGTTCATGTTTAGTTCTGATTTTTGTCTAAGATGATTGTTGTATTCAAATTTATATGCCTTCAAATGTATGCTCTGATCTCGTTGTGTGTCTGTAATGCATGTTATTTTGAATGTAGTCTTATTGTTATGATTGACAAAGTATAAATGGTTTTGATTGTTGATATGTTGTGTTCATGCCTAGTTCTTAATTTGCTTTGTTTTTTTATATAGATGGATTTGTCTAGTGATAGTCCTCCTACACAAATTGGTCCCAATGTTGTAACTCCTGATGTTGGAACCTCAACAATAGCTATAACTCCTAATGCTGCAACTGCAGCAATCAATGCTCCAGCAGCAGAAAATGCTCCAACTGAACCTCCTCCTAAGAGGAAGAGGCAAGAAAATGCTGATGGGAATAGGTGCAAGTCACGTGCATGGGAACATTTTAATCCCTTATGTCGCGTCGAATTTCGGATGTCAAGCTATTGACTAGCATTGAATCACTAATTCTAAATTACGACTGAACTTTTAATTTTTCGGGGAAAAAGGAAAAAAGTTCTAAATTACCTTGAGAAAAGATTTTAGGTTCGAAAGTCGATTATGCGAGGGGAAGATATTAGCACCCCTCACATCCGTTGTACTCAACGGGAACCTCTTAGTCGGCTTAGGCTTAAAATGCTTCGATGTTTTACTTGCGTGTTTAAACATGTATAAAAGGAAATATAAAAAAACATAATGTGAGACGAAGAAAGAGATAAAAACGAACGAAAGGGAAAAAAAAGGTTTTTTATTAATGGGCTTGACAAGATGTCGATCTTGCTCCTACGTATCTCCCGGTAGTCGGAGAATTCAAAGCGTACGTAGTTCTTTGGTAGAAAAAGTTTGTATGTTGGTTCGTTTTAGTTAAAAAAAGATTTGATCGCGTCCGAGCGAAAAAGTTTGAAAAAAAGTAATGAAAGTAAATGTCAACTGTTCGGGTTGCTGCCGAACTGGCCATTGACGACAATGCATAAAAGATAAATGATTTGGTAAAAAAGTTTTCCACTCGGACTTGAGGAAAGGTTTTTAAAAAACGTACGAAGACGTACAAAGTTTTCACATGGTGAAAGATGGACGCTAGGCGATAAGCTCGCGCAAGGCGTGAATGTTTTGAATAAAATAAAAACGAACGCACAGAGGCGAAAAATCCGCGCAAGGCGTAAAAACGGTTAAGATAAACGCGCAAAGGCGCGAGAGGTTCGGATTGACCACGAGGGCCAAGAAAAAGGGTAAAAATGGCCACAAGGGGGCCAAGGGAAGGTTGAGCGTGCTAGACGCGTCAAGGGTGGAATGACGGTTGCCCGAGCGACGAGACATACATCACGCATTCGTGCAACCGAGGTTTGGGGAGACATACGTCAAGCCATTCCTGTTTCATTCAAGTTTGGTTTGGTTACTCGGAGAAATCTCAAAGGGAACCAAAGCTTTTAAAAGGAAAAGAAAAGAAAACAAGAACAAATTTGTTGTTCGATTTTATTAAAAATCATGAACATTACTTGTTGCTTAAGTTATTGAAACTCAAGAACGAGTGTAGTTCAAGTTTGAATGGTAAACAAATTCATAAGACATGCACAAAATTGGAAAGTCCACAAATTCGGCTCATTTTGAGTTTGGTTTAAAAAGGATGAGCAAGCTTGGCTTAAGTTCGCGTTTGGGTTGAAAATCATGAACAACATGGTTATTCAAGTTTGTTTAGAAATAGACGAACTTTAGCTTATTGCTAAAACTTGGTTTTTGAAAATATTAGGAACATAACTTGTTTCACAAGTTACTCAAAATTTGTCGCACGAACTTGTGAAATCTTCAAAGTTTGTGCATGATTATGAATTGGGTTTGGACAAAAATGGTTTTAACCCTCTTTAGGTTCTGAATCAAGGGCTGGAATCCCAAAAATTTGACATTTGAATGCCTGATTCATGTTCTGAATTTCACATACTTCGCAGAGCGGCCAGAACTTGGCTCTGCGAAGTCAGGTTCTGGTGTGTTCGCAGTGCGAGCAATACTTTGCTCTGCGAAGTATGCGAATTTTCAAACTCAGAAGCTGTTTCTGAACAGAAGTTCAGAAACTGCTTCTAAGCAAGCTTCAGAACCCAAAGGAGGTTAAAAAGCTTGACAAAATGGAAGAAAATGGGATGGAAAAACACTGTAACACCCATACTAACTTTAACTAGTATATTAGCATGTGCGTTAAACTGATACTGGATACATTTAAAAATTTCAATAATAAAACTCATACATCACAAATGAAAGAATACATATTACTCGCTGTACAAATAATCCAATATTTATACAATGCTTATACAATGTCCACTAAGCTTCTGAGCTGGTACCCAACGAGCAATTGCACTCCATCCGGTACCTCTATGAAGATCTTCGTCACGAACCTCTGACTAACCTGTAAACCTGCACCAGAAGGAATGGGATGAGACATAATGTCTCAGTGAGCTCTACCCAACCTACTGTTGGCAACCACAGGGAACCTAGGGTCGCCATGCCTACCTTGGCAATCTTGGGGATTTCCTATGATCGCCAAGTCTTTATCTGCCTATGACTATAAGTCCTCCTGTAACTATAACTTAAACTACCTATAACCTTTGTTGTAGCTGTCTATAACCATTGCCATAACGGCCCATGACTATAACTATAATTGCCTAAATCCATAACTGTGATCATGTCTGTATCTATGACTTAGTGATCGAGGGGAAAACCTAGGATCACTTTCTGATGATTGTCTATAACTATAACTATGAGTTTCCTGTGACTATAACTGTAACTGTAACTTTGACTATAACTATAAAACATAAAACATATACACAGTTCGATAGCAGTTTTATGTTAGCTGTTAGCGTTGAACAAACAATTAATCTGAGTTCATTTTACGGAGTGCGGCCCGGGTGGAGTAACCCCGAGGACAGCTCCCTATGAACCGGTGAAACTCCTATCATATCAGGCTATCACCGGACTCCCTATGAAATTGCATGTGGATAACCCTCTCGGAGATATCCCATCCGGCGTATCCCGGAGTCTGCTGAACATGCCTATGACTGTGAAACGTGCAAGCACGCCAATAACTTTGATCTTTAATTCTTTAATTCTTTAACTTTAACGTATGAACGTATAATCTGTCACTTTGATTCTATAACAATACTGTAATCTATAACCCGTAATCTATAACCTGTAATCTATAACCTGTAATCTATAATCTTGGCTTATCGTTCTCATAAGCCACCTATAATTGTTGGGGCACCAACGCTATAAACATATCTGTAACTATAATTGCTTATACATTCCCATGTCTATATATTCCAAAGGGATACCTCTATAACTTTATTCATAAGTGTTCATCCTATAAAAGGTTCTAAGCTTAAACCTCTATTTTATCTTGCATGATAATTCCTGAAGAAGATGAAGTTATGGGTAGAGATTTGGAGTTGAAATGGAGGAAGTAGGAGAAACCCGTTTTTGGGACAAGGCTCAATTGGAATGGTCAGAACTCTCTCCATGTAACTCCGATTCCAGTGGTTTTTGATGCTATGGAAAGCTAACAAAATTATCTACGTTTTGGTACCAATTTCGTGAAGTTTGGCCAAGTATTGAAGTCTGGGGACGAGTTTGAAGTCAGGGGTCCGAAACTGTAAATCTGCAGAAATTTGGGACAAGAAGCTGGGAAAGCAGAAAATCGGAGCACGATTTTACAGGATCGGAGCACGATTTTATGCGAAAGTTTTCATAAAATCAGGACATAAAATCGTAGCCCGATGCCCAGAAATCGGAGCACGATTTTGGCTTCAGCAGCACTCAAAATTTTGGTTCCTAGGCTAATCCAAACCCCTCCAATCATCAAAACAGCTTATGGGAATGGATTTCCAAGACATTTACTCAACATATAACATAATAGTTCATATAATCACAAGCCAACAAAGGATTTAAGGCATGAAACTAGCAATTTAACTCTTAATACTATAAATTCAAAGCTTAAACAAAGTGGGTTTCTAAACCCTCTAAGAGCTCACCTTATACATGATTCCAACCTTTGCCAAGCTTTAACTCCAAACCCTAGCTCATCTCTTGCTTTGCTTCTTCAACTTCTTCTTGATTCCAAGTTTCCCCAAGGCTAGGCTTACTAGCAAGGACTTCCACAAGTACTAGATGGAAGCTTGAATCACTAGACTTAAGGAAGAAAGATGGATTATGAATGAGTGAGTGAGTGGGGCGAAAATGGGAGAGAAAAGGGAGAGGAATTTCAGATTTTTGAATGGAAGAAATGAGTAGAAACATAGCCCAAAAATCATATTTATCCATTAAGCTATTTCCTCTTATTTACAACTTTGCCACTCCTCTAATTACAACATTGCCATTGCTTGCTCATGAAGCTTCTAACACGTTTAATTGATACTTTTAAGCGGGATATTACACTCTACCCCCCTTAAAAGAAATTTCGTCCTCGAAATTTAGATAATCCTTATGAGATCCTGTAAAGATAAATTCTTTCTACCTCTTTCTTTACTATGAAAGTTTCCAATTCTTTTTGCTTATTGGGATTCCATGGCAACTCTAATGTCTGACATATAGATTAGTCACGCGTCTCGATTAAACCATATTGGTTAAAACTTGTTCTTTAGCCATGATTCCCATCACTGTACATCATAACATAAGACAATCTCTTTCCTGCCGGAAGGTCTAACGTATATTACATAACTATTATCTGTTAAGGCGTATGGTTATCTGAACCAACATATCCATATTAACCTGAAGTCGTCGAGTCATTCTGTTTTTCCTCAATTATTCCAACTTTCCGAGGGATCTATTACATTACGTTTAGTTCAAAGAACTTTTGTCTTTAACTTTCGTCTCGCAAGACGACCTGTTACTGTTACATTCGTATAATCCTTCATATAGACTAGTCTTGCAGTGAAAAACATCTGATATTAAGTATTCTCAAACGGAAGTGAAGTCTATTACAACTACCTCCACGATTTAATTCCAAAGTGGTGGCTGAACTTATGGTACAAGTTCACTTCTCTTTGACATCCTGATGTAACTGTTATCTCAACCATGTACATTGTTCACATTCCCACTGCGGGAAACCTTAAGGCTCGAGAAATCTTATGAGCCACTCCTGCTCCAATTTAATTAATCAGCGATAACACGTAGCTAAAGGTCTTAGGGTTTTCTTCTTTCTATGATTCTGACAATCTTACTTCAATTAAGACATTCCTTACTCACGGGAATTAATACTTGCTTTACCAATAATTTCAACTTATGAAAGTTTAGTACAAGTGACGTGTAGCATAAGCCGTCTCACATACCATCATATAATATTATTCATAGCACATCGCTTCTATACATGATCGAGTACGTGTACACTCCTATCGGGTACACAGTACGCCGCATCGTCATTGTTCAACTAATGGGACACCATACTTAATCAACTTATACTTGAGACAAAACCACGTCAACCAAGGTCACTCTCTTAACTTTTGATTCATACTTGTATTCTTTGAACATTCACAATCTCATAACATAAATTATGGTTACATTCCGTTGGCGTTATAACTTATTTTGTCCAAGGACATTCTCCGTTTTCGAAAAGAAAACTCTATTCTATTCGCTATCAAAATAGCACTCTTAAACTCTGAATTCTTTAATTCATAACTCCAATTCACGTAGTCTTTTACTGTAAACTATGAGTACTCTTCTGATCTGTGTAAAACATTTCCTTCCTTTAACTGTTAACATTAAGTTCAAAAATTTCTGAACTCCCCTACCGAAATTGTTCAATAATAACAAACCTGTTCTGTTTAAGACTTTCCTGTTAAAACATTACCGACTGCGTACCACGATTACTAACACATGTCTCATGACTATAAATATGTTACACTACTGTCTAAGTAGCATAAACTCTGCCTGATCAGTATACATAACACTAACCATAACCTGTTACATGCCTGCTACATGCGACATGCTAGCATAACGTGGATATGATGCGGAATAACTACATGCCACTGAATAATTCCTCTTTGATTAAACTTACTATTCAAGTTAACTTTAAGTTACTGAGCTAAACAACTAGATCATCGTATGAAATGTGGCCTCCTTCACTATGAACTCATTTTGCTGTAAACACATTCTTTTAAGTTATCAACTGCTTCGATTCTCTTATCTCACGAGTTTCGAGACCTGAAACATCCTTCGACTTATCTATTAAAATTTCCTGTTAGAACTGATGATAAGTTCAAGTCATCACTACTTACACATATTCTGTAAATTGAGAATTAATCTCTGAATGCCTTTCCTGTAATTCCTCCGACAAGGACTTCACAAACATCCTTTTCTCTAAACTTCAACTTTAATTTGTCTATTAACTCCTAATTGGATTACTTCTCCGCTGCGCAACTCTGATTTAAACAATTTACTTTGGGATGGAAGTAACACACCATTATTACCATCTAAAATCTCTTTAGCCAATCTTTTAACTTTATAACCTTGTAGTCACTACATATAACTATCTTACTTTATAATTTCTCTTGTGGTTTAATCCACCTGTTAAACTTACTGATTGCTCGACGCTTGACTTTATGTTTCCTTTCGAACATAAACAAAATTCTTACTTTCACGAAATACACCGAACCCTATAGACAGTCTTTAACAATGAATACGAGCCCCATGATGCTCCTATTAAAACAACTTAAGTTCCTACATTATTCACTTGTGGTATCTTCTAGAAACATTCCATGACATCCGGAAATTCTCGTCTTTCATATAACTAGTCGATTAATGAATCGAGTCTCATCCTATAATCATCCGTAAGGATTTCACATCCACGACCCTCTTCACGGTTTCGAACAATCCAAGGTATGTATTTCCTACCATCTTTAACATCTACAATCATAAGGTAATCTTTGTCGACTTACCGAATACTTGTGTAAGGAGCCCATTAAAAGAAAACATAGAACTCCTTAACATTAACCATAGCTTTAACTACAACTTGTACGTTAATGACAATCTTCCTGTTCAATCTTCGAAATCGGTCTACTATAATCCGCCAACAAAAGATTCAATCTTTAATCCATACCTTCACCGGGGGTTTCCTTTACTTATCACTACGCTCGCATTCTTCATACCAAGCATCTTGGTGTCCCACGAAAAAGAAGGTAACCTGTTCCATCTGTTCACTATTTCGCTTATTCCATAAACGAGTCTCTTATCCATCAGATATTTACATCTCATCCGATCCACGTGCGCAAGTTCTTCCATCCTTACACACTATGTCCTTACTGGAATTCCAGAGCTTCCAATAATTAATTGATCATTCCTTAGTCCAAGTCGCTAGGGTTGGTACCATAATTCTTTACCTCTGCACCCGGAATAAAACTCTATTCCACCTTAACTTTTCAAATTGTGATTCCCGTTGAGATTCCAAAACATTCCTTAAAGTATTTCCATAGTTCTTTACTGTTCATGTCTCCTCGGAGAAGGCATCGTTCAATGATGCGTCCAACTAGTTAAGGTACCTGACCTTACTCTTTAATACCTCTTATATTCCTGAAACTTTGCCGTTAACTGGCTCAGTTACCTCACTGTTAGAGAACCATCCTTTAACACAAAACACTTTGCCAAATTCGTCTTAGAATCTGACGTCTTAACCTTCACCCTTTGAACACTTCTTTCCTCCTTGGTCACATTCAGCTCTCGGATATTTGTCCTAACTGTCATATACTAGACTGAGTTGATCAGGCTCAACTAGACATGACATTTAGAACAGCATCTGGAACCCAATGATTCCACTACTTTTATTGAATCTTAAATGACCCATGGCACGGTCTGAATCGACCTGCTCTGATACCAATTGTAACACCCATACTAACTTTAACTAGTATATTAGCATGTGCGTTAAACTGATACTGGATACATTTAAAAATTTCAATAATAAAACTCATACATCACAAATGAAAGAATACATATTACTCGCTGTACAAATAATCCAATATTTATACAATGCTTATACAATGTCCACTAAGCTTCTGAGCTGGTACCCAACGAGCAATTGCACTCCATCCGGTACCTCTATGAAGATCTTCGTCACGAACCTCTGACTAACCTGTAAACCTGCACCAGAAGGAATGGGATGAGACATAATGTCTCAGTGAGCTCTACCCAACCTACTGTTGGCAACCACAGGGAACCTAGGGTCGCCATGCCTACCTTGGCAATCTTGGGGATTTCCTATGATCGCCAAGTCTTTATCTGCCTATGACTATAAGTCCTCCTGTAACTATAACTTAAACTACCTATAACCTTTGTTGTAGCTGTCTATAACCATTGCCATAACGGCCCATGACTATAACTATAATTGCCTAAATCCATAACTGTGATCATGTCTGTATCTATGACTTAGTGATCGAGGGGAAAACCTAGGATCACTTTCTGATGATTGTCTATAACTATAACTATGAGTTTCCTGTGACTATAACTGTAACTGTAACTTTGACTATAACTATAAAACATAAAACATATACACAGTTCGATAGCAGTTTTATGTTAGCTGTTAGCGTTGAACAAACAATTAATCTGAGTTCATTTTACGGAGTGCGGCCCGGGTGGAGTAACCCCGAGGACAGCTCCCTATGAACCGGTGAAACTCCTATCATATCAGGCTATCACCGGACTCCCTATGAAATTGCATGTGGATAACCCTCTCGGAGATATCCCATCCGGCGTATCCCGGAGTCTGCTGAACATGCCTATGACTGTGAAACGTGCAAGCACGCCAATAACTTTGATCTTTAATTCTTTAATTCTTTAACTTTAACGTATGAACGTATAATCTGTCACTTTGATTCTATAACAATACTGTAATCTATAACCCGTAATCTATAACCTGTAATCTATAACCTGTAATCTATAATCTTGGCTTATCGTTCTCATAAGCCACCTATAATTGTTGGGGCACCAACGCTATAAACATATCTGTAACTATAATTGCTTATACATTCCCATGTCTATATATTCCAAAGGGATACCTCTATAACTTTATTCATAAGTGTTCATCCTATAAAAGGTTCTAAGCTTAAACCTCTATTTTATCTTGCATGATAATTCCTGAAGAAGATGAAGTTATGGGTAGAGATTTGGAGTTGAAATGGAGGAAGTAGGAGAAACCCGTTTTTGGGACAAGGCTCAATTGGAATGGTCAGAACTCTCTCCATGTAACTCCGATTCCAGTGGTTTTTGATGCTATGGAAAGCTAACAAAATTATCTACGTTTTGGTACCAATTTCGTGAAGTTTGGCCAAGTATTGAAGTCTGGGGACGAGTTTGAAGTCAGGGGTCCGAAACTGTAAATCTGCAGAAATTTGGGACAAGAAGCTGGGAAAGCAGAAAATCGGAGCACGATTTTACAGGATCGGAGCACGATTTTATGCGAAAGTTTTCATAAAATCAGGACATAAAATCGTAGCCCGATGCCCAGAAATCGGAGCACGATTTTGGCTTCAGCAGCACTCAAAATTTTGGTTCCTAGGCTAATCCAAACCCCTCCAATCATCAAAACAGCTTATGGGAATGGATTTCCAAGACATTTACTCAACATATAACATAATAGTTCATATAATCACAAGCCAACAAAGGATTTAAGGCATGAAACTAGCAATTTAACTCTTAATACTATAAATTCAAAGCTTAAACAAAGTGGGTTTCTAAACCCTCTAAGAGCTCACCTTATACATGATTCCAACCTTTGCCAAGCTTTAACTCCAAACCCTAGCTCATCTCTTGCTTTGCTTCTTCAACTTCTTCTTGATTCCAAGTTTCCCCAAGGCTAGGCTTACTAGCAAGGACTTCCACAAGTACTAGATGGAAGCTTGAATCACTAGACTTAAGGAAGAAAGATGGATTATGAATGAGTGAGTGAGTGGGGCGAAAATGGGAGAGAAAAGGGAGAGGAATTTCAGATTTTTGAATGGAAGAAATGAGTAGAAACATAGCCCAAAAATCATATTTATCCATTAAGCTATTTCCTCTTATTTACAACTTTGCCACTCCTCTAATTACAACATTGCCATTGCTTGCTCATGAAGCTTCTAACACGTTTAATTGATACTTTTAAGCGGGATATTACAAACACAGTTTTAAAGCTTGGCCCCTTTGAGGTCCCTTTGGAGTTTCAAAAGAGGTTTTTGTGCACAAAGTGAAATTGGACAAAGCAAGATATGCAAACAGCAAACACAATAAAAAAGAAGGATTATAGGAGACTTACAGAACTCCTAGCAATGCTTGAGCAAGATTGGAAGTGGCTTGCTTGCTTTGTGAGAGGTTATGAACAATGTTCTAATTGTTTGTGATGGACTGATTTTGTGCTGCAATGCAAGGGATTTTTTGTGTGGATTTCGTGTGTGTTGGCTCTCTGAATTGGTCTATTGATCGTGTTAAATCCTTGGGCCTTGGCATTCCTTTTATAGGCCAAAATGCAAATCTATGTAATGATGGTAAATCTCTAGATTCTAGCTGGTTTGTGGGCTAAATCCAGGCTAGAACACGATCAGTCACAAGGGGCAAGGTCTTGACTGATCTCAGCCACAAATGCCATTAATTCTAGAAGGTAATGATGATAAAAACTGTAAAACAGGGCAGCTGCAAAAGGGATGATTCTTGGGATCAATCCTTGCAATCTTGGAAGGTCAAGCAATCAAAACGTGTACTGCCATGTACAGGGAGATTGGGGGAAGCAAAATGAGCATGTGGGCTTATGTGTGGGAGGAGAAATCCAGCTCAAAACAGGGCACACCAAACAGCTTTTTGGGCAAGAAAACCACTTGTGTTTGACTGGTTTTGGCAGAGAAAAAGGGAAGGAAAGGGATCAAGCAGCTGGCTGGCAAGCTTAGGTTGGGTGAGGGGTCAATTTGGAGGGACAATAGCTGACCAAGGGCAGCCAATTTGTTTGATCACATGATAGGTTGGATGAAAATCCTTCTTTCCTTTTACCTTTAATGTCACACATTAATTCTTGTCTTGCTGCACCAAATCAGTCACAAAATAGCAATAATAATAGTAATAATGCTAATAATAACAATTGTAGTTGAAAGCAAAAAGGATAAACCAATATATAAAATTCTGCAGAAAATTTCGCAGAGGTCGCAGTGCGAAGGTTATTTCGCACTGCGAACTCCACTTTTTTGATTTTTGTATTTAAAAAATAAAAAGGAAAAATGGAGAAATAATAATAATACATAATAATAATAAGGGTTAATTCCACTTTTCCCCCCTATATTTTGCCAATTGTGCGATTTTGCACCCCATGTTTTTTTTTGAGCGATTTGGCACCCCAACATTTACCCCCTTTCTGATTTTGTAGCCCCTTTTCTGATTTTGTTGAATTTTGCTGATGTGTCCTTGCCATGTGTGTAGTTTTGCTGATGTGTCCTTGCCATGTGTGTAATTGACATTTTTAAAAAAAGAAAATTCCACATATGTCCTTTCTAACCTCCCTCACCTTCTTCTTCTTTTCATCAAACACAATTCTCACTTTCATCCCCTATTCTCTTCTTCTCCAACTTTATTTACTCCATGTTCTATTATCAAACCCAATCTCCAATTTTTTTCCTCATCATCTTCTTCCCCATGTCTCATCTCCTCTTTCAAGAACACAACACCACAACAACACAACACGGCTAGCACAACAACACAACATCAACCAACAACAACATGCAACAACAACAACAACCCACAACAACAACACGCAGCAAACAACAACACAACAAAAACTCAAATCAAATCACAATCAAACAGAAACATTCAAATCGAATCGAATAAAACAGAAACATTTTCGGACCCATTTTCTGGGTACGAACAATACACGAATTTGTGCTTTTGGATGTGAAAGTGTTCAAAACGATGATGAATCAAAATGGGTATGAACAGTAATCGGATTTGGGATTGGAGTTTAATTTATGGGTTTGGAAAAAACTTAGATCTTGAGATTTATTGAATAAAAGAGAAGAGTGAAGAGAAGGAGGAAGAGAGAAGAAGGGAACAAGGTGATTTTTTTTTTGTTGCTTTTCTGGATTTTTTTTCTTCTTTGTTCATCCCTTTCTATTTTTTTAATTTGTGATTCTATTTTTCAATTGCCAAAAATTTCACAGCCTAACATATGTGGAATTTTCTTTTTTTAAAAATGCCAATTACACACATGGCAAGGACACATCAGCAAAACTACACACATGGCAAGGACACATCAGCAAAATTCAACAAAATCAGAAAAGGGGCTACAAAATCAGAAAGGGGGTAAATGTTGGGGTGCCAAATCGCTCAAAAAAAAACATGGGGTGCAAAATCGCACAATTGGCAAAATATAGGGGGGAAAAGTGGAATTAAGCCTAATAATAATGATGATAAAATGCAAATGACAATGATAATGAATAAAATAGTAAATGACAATAATAATGAAAATGATGATAATAAATAAAAAAGGATAAAAACTTAATAATATTAATTAAAATAAAACCTTAATAGTAGTAAAAGATAATAATGATATTATTAAAGAAAAATAGAATAACACTAACATTAACAATATTAAGGATAATGGAAATGCTAATAATGATAATAATAAAAATGCAAATAAAATACTATAACAAGAATGAAATAATAAAAAGTAATAATAAGTAATAAAAATAATAAAAGATAAAACACACAAAAATATAAGTCAAAAAATGGGGTATGACACCTTACCTCAGAGTGAGTACCCAATACCTACTGCAGCATGCAAACACTGCCATAAGAAGTACCGTTGTGGCTCAAAGTCTCATGGCACTTCCACCTTGCTTGCTCACATAGACGTTTGTCCCCAAAATCCTTTAACCTTACATAACAATCCAAATCAAACAACACTAGCATTTGGCAAAGGTAGCAGCTTAGGTGTAGCTAGCACTAGGTTCAATGGTGAAGCATGTAGGGAAGCCTTGGCCATGTATGTCATTGTAGATGAACAACCTTTTAGGAGTGTGGAGGGGGAGGGATTTAAGAACCTTTGCAAACAACTACAACCCCAATTCACTATCCCCTCAAGGCGTTCAGTAGCTAGAGACTGTTTAAAGCTATACCTTGAAGAAAAGGTTAAGTTGAAAGCCTTTTTTAAGTCTGATTGTAGGAGTGTTGCTCTCACAACTGATTGTTGGACTTCTGTCCAGAATCTCAATTACATGACCCTAACTGCCCATTTTATTGACAATGACTGGAAGTACCAAAAGCGGATAATTAGCTTCTCCATAGTACCAAACCACAAAGGGGAAACAATTGGTAAAAAGGTAGAGGAAGTGTTGATAAAGTGGGGGTTGAGAAATGTGAGTACCGTCAGTGTTGACAATGCAACCAGCAATGATGTATGTTTAGGATATCTGAAGAGAAGGTTGAAAACTATGAATGGGTTGGTGATGGATGGGCAATATCTCCATTTAAGGTGTTGTGCCCATATTCTTAATTTAGTGGTTGAGGAAGGAATGAAGGACCATCATCTTTCTATAACAAGTGTTAGGAATGCTGTTAGGTTTGTTCGGTCTTCCCCTGGTAGGACGGCCAAGTTTAAAGAGTGTGTAAACTTTGATGGGATTACATGTAAGAAATTGTTGTGTCTAGATGTCTCCACTAGGTGAAACTCTACTTACCTAATGTTGGATGCTGCGAAGAAGTATGAAGCGGCCTTTGAGAAGCTGATTGATGAGGACTCTAGCTATAAAGACTGTTTTGGTAATGTTGGTCCCCCAACTGCAGATGATTGGGAAAATGTTCGTGCTTTTGTTAGATTTTTGAAGTTTTTTTATGATGCAACAAAGCTTTTTTCAGCCTCACAGCAGGTCAGCAAACACACATCTTTTCATCAGATGTCTGCCATTCTTTGTGAGCTGAAACAGTCAAGCTTAAACCTCAACACTATTTTGGCTGATATGGCAAAAGACATGCAGAAGAAGTATGATAAATATTGGGGTAATGTTGCAACCATTAACCAACTGCTTTATTTTGGTGTGATTCTGGACCCAAGGTATAAAATGTGATATATGAAGTGGTCATTGGAGGGAATGTATGCAGAAAATCCTGATTTTGCTACCAGATTGTTAAACTCAATAAGTGCTAATTTGTTTAAGATGTTTTTTTGGTATAAGCAAGCTTTTGAGCATCAAAACAGAACAGCCCCACCATCTTTTGATGAATCTATGGCTGGTTCTCTTAACCAAGCTCAAGCTTTTGCTGAAATTACCTCACAATTGGCAAGGACTGATCTGTTCAAACAACACTTGAAGGAGAAGGAGTCGGTGGATAGAAGGAATGAATTGGAGAAGTATTTGGAAGAGGACAATAAGGAAGATGATAACAAATTTGACCTTCTTTTATGGTGGAAAACAAATTCAGCTCAATACCATGTTTTGTCAAACATGGTTAGAGACTTGATGGCTACCCCGGTGTCCACAGTTGCATCTGAAAGTGCATTTAGCACTGGTGGGAGAGTTATTGATACTTTTAGGAGCTCTCTTAACCCAGAAATGGCCGAGGCTTTGATTTGCTCTCAGAATTGGTTAAGGCCTTAATTTTTCCAATTCAATGACTTGAATGAAGAATTTGAGATCTCAGAGTCTGTTGTATCAAGTAAGTATTTTATGTTTAGATGTATTTCAGATTTTCAGATTATTGTAACATAATTGTAACAATATAATTGATTTTTTTTTTGTTTTTTGTATATCAGCTTTTAATAGAGCACCTGCACCTTCTGCACCTGTTAGGGCAGCAGCTCAAACCCCGCCTTTTGGCGGTGTTTGAGTAAACTTTAAATTTCAACTGTAAGTATTTTAATATATATCTCATTTTAATTCTAGAGTTTTATATAAATGTTTTATGCTTATTCATTGTTTAATTCTTGTTTTTTATATAAATGTTTGCAGTTTTTGGAGTCCCATGTGACTCAAACATATTTTGACAACACAACCTTCCTTTTGGAATATCAACATTTTGAATGTTTTGATTACCACCTCTTTGATTGCAGCAGATGCTTGATACATTTTGGCATGCTCATAACTTGGTAACTTCACTCTTATCACTGTTTTTATGAAGATCCTAATTTTAAATCTAATCTGTTAAGTTTTTTACACCTGATCTGACTTAATTTGTATGGTTAGGTGATTTCTAACCAAATGTCTATTCTGTTGTTGGATATTGGAAAGAATATATTGTTTAATAGGGTAAGCTGCTTGTATGAATTTGGAGTTATATATGCATATTTGTTGTATGAGTTTTGTTACTTTAGATAATAATAACTTGTTGTCATACAATTAGTTGAAAAAGAACAAGCTGAGTTGGCTCTTTCAACATGGCAAAAGACTACAGTGGTACAAAAACTTCTTATATGGTAAGTTAAAGCTCTTTTAGATGGTACACATGTTGAATTGGACTGAGTTATCCAAAATGACTTATACTTAGAAATGAATTATGCAGAGAAATGCTTAGTTGGACTGGACTAGAGTGGTACAAGAACTTCTTATCACTGTTTTATCATCTTGGAATGGGACAAGATGATGTGTCTGAAGCTCTTTTAGATGGTATGCTATTTAAGTGCTTTTAGATGGCAGTTATGTTATTTATTGGTTTTGAGTTAGACTGAATTATGCTTAAATGCTAATACTTAAATCTGAATTATGCAGAATTGTGCTTAGTTGGATTGTGTAGGAACTTCATACTTCACTGCATTAGCTTCTTGAACTGGGCTGTGTTGATTGATGGCTGACTCATGCAACCTATTTTATACTTTATATTCAAATTTAAATTTTGGTTGGTACTGTAAACATGTGTAATGGTTGGTTGTGCTAAGACCCTTATGCTTCTACTTGTTGCAGGTGTTAAATTTGCTTACCTTGTAACACATACACTACTGATGTGTAGTGCTGCTAACAAGTAGAATTAGAATTTTGTCTGGATTATCTCAATGCTACTAGCATTTACTATTTTGAAATAAAATATATTTGAATTAATTCAAAATTTATAAAACTTGAGTATTTTACATACAATTTATTTGAATTTATAAATAATATTTTATTGTAATTCAAACGGTACCAAATGAGAATGTAGCTAAAAAGGAGTAGAGTTCTCTTTGCATGCGAGAGGCACATGGTTTGATCCCTGCATCTCAATTTATTTTAAGAAATTTGTGTTTTTTTTTATAATGTGTAAAGCTTTGTTAAAAACAATAACATGGAATCATGAAATAAATTTGTGGATACATTATGAAGGAAGAAAAATAGATTGTAACATATACATCCATCAATTTCTCCCCAAAATTGTTCTCTTCATAAATGTAAGAAAACAGTCGTTTGAATTTTATAGTGTTAATTAGGGATGGGAATAGGCTAGGCCGGCCTACAGGGGCCTACGACCTAGCCTACGACAGGCCAGGCCAGGCTTTTTTCTTAAATAGAGAAGGCCTAGGCTTTTTTAGAAGCCTATTTAGCTTAAAAGGCCAGGCAACAGACCATTCAAAAAGCCTCTTAAGCCTATTAGGCCGACCTATTTAAGTAAATATGATTAATATTATTTATTATTATAATATATTTTGTACTTTGAATTAAAATATAAATTCGTTAGTAATTTAAGTTTATCAGTATACATTAATTTTTAGCATATACAAATGTATTATTATAAACTAGAATTGAAATATGATGCAATATATAGTTAAATTCCCTAAAAACTCATGTTGATTACTAAAAGAGAGTTTAATCTAATTGATCTATTAGTTCGCTAGTCTATTTAAACTTAGATCACATTGCTTACTTAAAGATGTTCATATGATATAGGCTTTTAAACAGGCTAGCAGGCCTTATCAGGCTTTCAGAAGGCCAGGCTCAGGCCTCAAAAGTAAGCCTATGACAGATCGCAGGCCAGGCTTAGGCCTTAAAAAATTTGGCAGGCCAGGCTTAGGCCTTGCAAAGCCTAGCTCGGCCTAGCCTATTCCCAACCCTAGTGTTAATTAATTGAAAGCATGTAAAAAGAATTGGAAAACCACGATTCAGCACACATGAATCAAGCCATAGCAAAACGTTAAGAGTGTGTTTGGACAAGGTAATTGAGAAATTTTGAAGAATTTAGAATTCTAGGCAATTCAAATGAATCAATTAAATTGACTTCATTTCTAAATATTCTTGTTTGGATGGAATAATAAAAAATTTCAGTGTCGTCATTTTTGGGCAACTTTTATAAATTTTAATTTTTTTTTGCCAAATTTGAAAATTCAAATTAGGGGTCAATTTGTAAATTTTAAAAATTTTGAGGGGTTAATTTGTAATTTCCAAAAAATATTAGGGGTCAAATTGCAATTTTTGTAAATTTATTGGGGTCTTTGAAAATTTCAAAAATTTGAGGACCAAAATGCAAAATTTGAAAATTATAAGAATGAAGAAATTTGAAATTCTTAGCTTTTAGGTGTCATTTGAAATTCTCTAAATTTAACTTGAACAAGATACTTCATAAATTTCCATCATTTTGAAAATTCTCCATATTATTATCCAAACAATGGAATTCATCTAAAAGTATTTGAATTGTCTCAAAACATTACATTACCTCAAAACATTCCCCCATCCAAACACACTCTAAGGATCTAGTTTCGCTAGGCCCAGGTAGAGCTGTCAAAACGGGCTACCCGGCCCGTTTCGGGCCGGCCCGAACGGGTTGCGGGCTTTTTAGGGCCGGGCTGAAAAGCCCTGTTTAAATTCGGGCTCGAATAATAGAGCCCGAGCCCGGCCCTATACGGGCTCCCGGGCTCCCGGGCCAGCCCGCACACCAGTTTTTTTTTTTAAAAAAAAAAAAAAACTTTTTAAAAAAAGCAATTATGGTTAATCCTGGAAAACACTTGAGCAACACTTGTAGAGTTAGAGATCAGTCCTACAGCCCTCTGCGCCTTGGCAAGATCACCACCAAGAACAACAGTTGGAGGATGATAATTGATACCTACCTTGAGCTTAGTTGCACACCAATCCACAAATTGAATGGTTTGATTTTTAATGGTGTTTACTGCAGAACGCACCTCCATAGGGACAATATCACCATGATACATCAAACAACAACTGAAGCACTTTCCATATCGAGGGTTGCACTTAACCATCAAGGAAGAAGGGCTAAAAGCAAGATTGGTGATCTCAGCAACAGAAAGCTGGTCTTGGTAAGGTTTCTTAGTAGAAATAAAAGGGGCGTATGAGGTAAGCATGAATTTGGCAGTTTCAAAAGGAACCAAATTGGTCTGAAGTGAAGTGAAGTGAAGTGAAGTGGATCTGGTGGAGACGGAGACGGCGAAGGCGGAGACGGCGAAGACGGAGCGACTAAGGCTGAGAGTGAAATGGATCTGGCGTGGAACCGTGGAAGTGAAGTGAATCTGGCGTGAAGTGAAGACGGAGCGACTAAGGCTGAGAGTGAAGTGAACTGGATCTGGCGTGGCGTGGAACCGTGGAGGTGGAACCGTGGATCTGGCGTGGAACCGTGGATGAAAGTGAGAGTGAGTGAGAAGTGAGTGAGTGAGTGTGACCTGTGTCTGTGTGAGAGAGTGAGAACGGGCTAATTAGTTTTCCCGGGCTGCAAAAAGCCCAACCGCAAATTGTAATTTTCCCGGGCTGCCGGGCTACCCGTAGCCCGAACGGGCTAGCCCGAACGGGTTACGGGCTTTTTCGGGTCGGGCTAAAAAGCCCTGAATTTATTCGGGCTTCAATTTTTAGGCCCAAGCCCTACATTTTTTCCGGGCTTTCGGGCCGGCCCATACGGGCTGGCCCGTTTTGACAGCTCTAGGCCCAGGTCACAGGCGCGCTAGCCGCTAGGCGTAAGAAGGTGGATAAAAGACACGCCAAGACACAAGTACTTCATGGTGACACAAGGGTTAATGCGCTAGTCGAAAGGGAGCCACACTAAGCAAGGGATGGCGGCCAGGGGCTATGTGGCAGACATGCAACCGTTACTTAATGAGGAGAGCAGGTTGCCGGATATATGTATATATAAAGAAAATAGCATGACTTTTTTGGGCTGACTTTTTCTTTTTTTAAAATTACCTTCAACTTTCAATACAAATAACACATATAACAAATAAATAAGAGTAAATTCAAATATTAAAATAAAAGTGTAACAAACACGATATGCATATATATATGTCCAGTGTTTTTTCCTTTATCTTTTAAAAAGTGTAAAAAATTAGATGAATATATATACATATATACTTACTTTTTCATTATCTTAATTATACTCTTAAACAACTTTTTATAATAAAGATTGATATATATTGTTGTTATCATTAAAAAAAATAAGAATTTAGATTAGCAGAGACTATTTTCCTTGGAGACCAAAGGATACACCAAAAAATAAAACATAATTTAAAAGACAAAAGTGTAATTAAGAAAAATAACAATGGATCATGTCGGTAAACTTGAAGAGACTAAACTCACATGATAAATTTAAATCTTAGTCTAAAGAAGTACTCACATTCAATCTAGAGACTTCGAATAAAAATTCAACTCATAGAAAAGAATCGATATAAAAAACTTGAAAAAATAATAATAATTGCAAGTTGGCTAAATATTTGTGCGAGGGCGACGACAATTGTGTCGTGCCATTTATCATTTTCCTTTCAAAAATTAATTTATCGTCAAGTTTTATTTGTATGCATTGACATGAAAAATATATCTTACACAAATGCCTACAAATATCTGACAATTCAGATAGGTCATAATACCATCTCAAAGAATATAGAACGGTGTAATGTAATACAAAAAATATCCATATAATAAGGCTATCTACTCGAACTCGAGAAGGAAGACCCAAATAGTGGGTAGAAAATGAATGCACATGATCAATCTTATTACTTACACGTGACAGTGCATAGCAGTGTCACGTAGCATATATAGAGTTTTCTAGCAAATACAAGAATTCTAAACCTATATATTCCAGCACATTCTAGTCTCCAAATATTCCAAACATTAAACCTCCTATAAAAACCACCTTACCTTACACAGTTTGTTTTGTAGCAACAATGAAGCCAATCGACGACAAACAAGAGACGGTAACAATAAGAGCTATGAGCCACGACGAAGAAGGAAAAAAGAGAGTAGAAAAAACAGAACTCAACACGCACAACATAGACACTATCAAACATGTGGAGAAGAAACTCATCAACAACGGTGTCCATCGTCTGGACCGCCACCCGGTCGACGGCATAGGCATTGGCCGTGGGCCGCCCAAGTCTGGTCGTGGTGGTAAGTTTACTTGGGAAGGTCCAGCTGATATGGTTGATAATATGCTTGATCCGGCGCCGTCGGCTATGGATGAGAAGGACCCTAATTATGTGGATGAGGAAGATGGAGTGGATGCTGCTAAGGAGTTGGTTGTTGGTGAAGTAGATGTTGCTAAGGTTGGTGGGGAAAGAGATGGTGTTGCCAGAGTTGAGGTTGATCCTCGTTTGGTTGCTAATTAACTGATTAATAATCTCTTCATGGATTTAGTTTGGGTGTGTGTATTGCAATATGTTGATTCTATGGAATGTATGATCAGATGTAATTATAATCAAACAAGTGGAATGTAGCAGTTTGTTTAAATTTCCTTATAAATCTTTTGCAGAATACAGAGTGAAACAGATAAAAGAAATAATTTAGTTTTACAAAAAGATATGTGTTGGTACCAAGGATTATACTCTTTTAATCTGTAGATTTTTCTGATGCTATATATAAGGTTATAGTTGAATTGATTTGAGAGGAGCATGAACCTCTGTTTCTGTTAGTTTGTAAGGCCTTCTTTACCAGGAAAATAAAAAAAAAATTACGCATAATATCCACACAAAAGAAACTTAATCCAAAGTACCATAACATAGCATGAATCATGGATTGAAAATCTAACCGTCATACATAAAACACCAAGCTCTTCCATAACCTCAAAAGAAACTTAATCCAAAGTACCATAAGTATTTTCACATCAACAACAATGAATAAAAATTAAACTACCAATTTATCCTCAATTCAACTTTTGAGTGTTTGCAAAATTAAGTAGTTAAAAGTAGTAAGACGATAGGACATTTATTCAAAACAGAATGTATCACTGAAATGACCTAATATTAGCATTATGGAAACGAACTCTCGAGTAAAAATTCCAATGAGGGTGAGAAGGTGTAATTGCTGGTACACCAAAAGCATGATTCCTCACATAAGACTGAACATCTTCAGCTTCAGCTACTCCTTTCAAGTACTCACACAGTTCACCATTTGGATCTATAAAGACACATTAAAAATGTTACACTACTAAAATTAAGTGCATAAAAACATTATAAAAAATTAAAAAAGAAGCATATGCTCTCACCAAGTTCATTGTCCTCTTTGTCCTCTGGGTCATATGAATTGGTAAAAATTGATGTATACAGCTGCAATTTGAGGTTATGAAAATTGTTAACATTTGAATAAAAACCATATTAAAAAATAAATAGAGTGAGTTTTTGAATTACAGGATTAAAGAAGGCCTTGTATGGTTTGTCATCAATCATCAAAGTATTAGAAGCAGAATATGGGCCTCCTTTTTTGACTTCATCCCACACTTTGTTTAGTTCTTTGAAAAAAAGAGGCTTCTCTTTGCTCTCGATAGATTTATAACCAGAATCTTTACATTTCTTTTGATCCTACAAAATGTTTATGAAAACCCAAAATAAACGAACATGATTTATATATTAAGGTAAATTTTTATATTTATATACAAATTTACAGAAAAACATAAACAACTTCAAGAAAATGTACCCAAATAAATAATAACTCATATGCCAATTCTCCTACAGCACAGCTTAAAGCACCATCCATATTATACCTGTATTAATTAAAATTAATAGTAAGAGGGTAATTAATAACAATGTAACACCAAATAATCAATGGAAATTTAGAAAGAAAAAAAAAGGGGGGGAAACAAGAATGCTGACCCTCTTGCACAAGACCAAATCCCAACTTCAAATCTTTCTAAGCAAAATTTCATAAATTCTTGGCTAAATGGTCTCTTATAAACTGTATCACAATTAATAATATATACATAAAAAAAATGATGAAAAGAAATTTGCAAATATCAGAAATGTATGAAGTGTATGTTTGAGTTTAAGTAAATATTACGGTAAAAGTTGCGATATCCGTAATCGGGTGCTCGAGACTTAGGAATTCCATTCTTAGCAAGAGGATGAGCCCTGTGGAGAAGAAAGCCATTGAGGTTCATAACAAGCAACTTCTTCTTCTTGGGTGCAAGATTCAGCTTCTCAAGAGAAAGACCCAATTCTGGTTTGTGATCATCATGGTCAACATGATCAGCTTCAGAGTCTTTGATTTTGATATTTCCATCACTGCAACTCTCTTTCTTTGCTTCCATTCTTGATACACTAGTTAGAATTTGGTTATTTTGGTGATGATAAAATGTTGAGTGCCTTAGTTGTGTGTATTATATAGAAATAGCAGTTAGTGAGTTCATCATATTAGCTACCCCTTGGTGGTAGTAAGAAACAGCAGTTAAGTTTGTTATTTTCTGTTTATTCGGTTAAGATTGTGACTTGTGAGACTGATCAATATCAGTTTGTTGCCCAATCTCAAAAAAATAAAAAATAATACATTATATATAATTAATTGCATAAACTATATCTAATCAACTAATTAGAAGATGAACTTTCACAAATCCAAAAAGTTTGTATTTTAATCAAATCAAACAAGAGGAGTGTTAAAAACACTCTCTTTTCATATTTCAGTATTTTATTGAACACTCACTCTTCTATAGAAGTAATGTATCAATGTAAGTCTCACACTTTAAAAATGGATCTAACATAAACTAACAAGACTCACGTTGATTTTATCCAAAATAAAAAAAAGTGGATGATAGAGTAATAGAAAAAAAAAATCTGAAATATAGCCAACTATCAAAACTACGTAAGTATACACACTAAAGCTACTTTTGGTATCACATATAAGCCTAACATGCTAACTTACAAGCTTGTTTGATAAAATGAAATGTGTTTGGTAACAAGTTCTTCTCACTAACATATAAAAAGCTATAAGTTTAAACTAACTAACTCGTTTTATAGCTTATAGCTTTTCTCCAAATGCTAATAAAAGTACTACTTGAAGCTTTTTAGTTTTTACCATTTTTAACCTTTACCTTTATTTTATAACCCACTAGCAAGAAAATTTACCCACGTTCCCACTGAATCCTTTTTTTTACGGATTGATATAAAACATGTTGTTCTTTACATTAAAAGAAAGTATAATTTGAATTAAATTAAAATTTTATAAACATAATTTATATAAAGAATAAACATACATGTACTATTGTCATTTTATATTCATCGGTCACCAAAACTGCTAATTATACCAAACAGAATAATTTTTAAAAAGTTAACTTTTCAGCTATAAGTCATTACTTATAAGCTAGTTTTTTAGCTATAAGCTAGATTATAGCTTATTTTTACCAAACATACGCTAAGGCGAATTTGAAAACCACCATGGATTGTACAATAAATTGCCAAAATAAAAGGAACTTAATCCGAAAAAGATAATAAATAACTTTAAAGAAACTTAATCCAAACCATCATTACATCACCAACATTAAAGAAACTTCACCCATATTGAAACTAGAATCTTTGGCAAAATAAGTAGTGAACTATATAGACCCCAAAACATAGTGTCTCACAAAGTCACTACTAGTCTATTACCAGCCATAAAACCACTACATTTTGTTATGCAACATTGTTGAACCATGTTTTACTCAATTGTTGGTAGTTATACGTGAACGAACACGAGAATAAAAGGCCCAATCAGGATGAGATGTTGTAATTGCTGGTACACCAAAAGCATTATCCTTCACATATGACTGAACATCTTTAGCTTCAGCTACTCCTTTCAAGTACTTGCATAGGTCACCATTTGGATCTATTCAAATTATAAAAAAAAATATTGCATCACTAAAATTAAATACACCAAATCTCTAGAAAAATTAAAATATAAGAAGCATAAGTTCTAACCCAGTGCCTTGTCACCCTTGTCCTCTGGATCATACGACTTGGTAAATATTGATGTATTGGACTGCAATTTGATGTGATAAAAGCTGTTAATATTTGATTCAAAAACAGTTTTTTATATTAATATTAAAAAAACATGTGAATTACCGGATTAAGGAAGGACCTGTATGGTCTGTCATCAATCATTAAAGTATTTGAAGCAGAATATGGCCCTCCTTTCTTGACGTTATCCCACACTTCTTTTAGTTCCTTGAAAAAAAGAGGCTTATCGTTGTTCTCCAAGGTTACAAAACCAGAATCTCTACATTTATTTTGATCCTAAAATAAGTATATAAAACTCGCAAATTAATCAACAGAGTTAACATATTCAAAAATATTTTTTTGCATGAAACAACATAAGCTACTTGAAGTAACTATACCCAAACGAATAGTAGCTTGTTTTTCGAATCTCCCATAACACATGCTAAAGCACCGTCAACATTACGCCTGTATTTATAGTAATAAAAGGGATACAGTGTAAGGAAAAATAATCAATCAAATTTAAAATTAAAAAGGAGGGAAATAGAAGAGTGTTACTAACTCCATTCCAGAAGACCAGAGGCCTACTTCAAATCTTTCTAAGCAGAATTTCATAAATTCTTCACTAAAAGGCCTCTTGTAACCTTTAACACAATTCAGAAAATAATCAATAATAAATATGCATTCAAAAAATCACACACAAAAAATGCATTCAATGAAGAATACGAGAAATGCATTACGTAGAAAGTAACCATATTCGTAATCAGCAGTTCGAGACTTTGGAATTGCTTTCTTATCATGAACATGAGCTCTATGGAGAAGAAAGCCATTAAGGTTCATAACAAGCAACTTCTTCTTAGGTCCTAGATTCAGTTTCTCAAGAGAAATACCCAAAACTGGTTCTTCTGAACATTTGTCATCATCATGGTCATCATGATCGGCTTCAGAGTCTTTGATTTTGATATTTCCATCACTGCAACTCCTTTTCTTTGCGTCCATTCTTGATACCCTTCACTGAATTATGGTTATGGTGTACTCTAGGGCTTGCAGTTGCTTTATATACACAAGTGGAAAATGTGGGAGATCGTGTATTATTAAAGATGAAATTAATGTAGAAGATGATAAGGTGAAACAAACCTATTCAGTGTTCCCTTTTAGTGACATTGGTAATCCTAAACGTCTTCCTTTTGGTATTGGAAATGTTAAATGTACTCCCTCGTTAGTTTATTTCACACTTACATGAAAAGGACAATTTCGGTAGTAAAATTCATTTTTGATTACATTTTGTGTTGTCGGATATTTCTAGGGTGTGACTAGAAAAAAAATCATTTGATAACCACAATTTAAGAGTAAAACTTATTAGTAGTTTAATTACTATGTTCCAGACTTTTAATTTATTGTTGCGCGGTTGCGCCCTTTTTTAGGGAAAATTAATGAGTGCTTTCACGTTACTTACACTAGACTCAAGGGTTTTGTAGAGTTTCATATATAACTATCAAATTGGCTATATTATTACTTTTATAGTTACATTCAGCATTATGTTATCAAACTACCTCAAAAAACAACAAAAACAAAAGATAAACTGCAATAAAAATGACAAATAAAAAAAATACAAAAGCTTGCACCAAGAAATTGGTCCTAACCGCAAAAGCCGTAAAATTTATAAAATTGAAAAGGAAAAGAAACTGTTATATGTAGTAATCGAAAGAAAAAAAAATAATGAAAAGGAACTGATATGTGGTAACCGAAAGAAAAATAAATAATAAAAATGAAACGTTATGTGGTAATTGAAAGAAAAAATAATAATGAAAAGGAACCTCTAATGAAAAGGAAATGCTATAAAAAAAAATATTGCAATGACGTTAGTGGTTTTTAAAAATTAATTAGGTCCGACAAAAAGGGCGGGGTTATGGTTATTAAGTTCAATTGCATGGTGGTGAGAGAGATGAAAGTGAGTGAGAAATGATTTAGGGATGGTGAGATTGAAAGAAAGAGGACCCGAGATTTGTGTTGAACACACAACATTGAAGCAATCGCATGCTATAAAAAACATCAGTACATTGGTGTTAACACTTGTGAATTGAAAGCATGGGATACATTAGTGTAATAAAGATTTGCATGATCGCGTGAAAATTAAGTTTGTTCTTTGAAAAAAAAAATATTTATCATACATAACTCTTGGTGGATATGAGTAGTATGTATTAGGATTCACTATAACATTGTGGACAATAAATTTTAAAGAGTGGAAGAAAGAATCGGTCAATTTGGCACTTCAACACTTTATATAAGATAATATTCATTATTTTATCTCAAATCAACAACTAATAATTATCAATTTGATTTTTGTCAAAATTAAATATCAATTAATAATTATCAATTTGATTTTTGTCAAAATTAAATATCAATTTGATAACTACTCTCCCATGTTCTATTTATAAGAAATATTTGAATCAACAAAAATTGATGTATCTGGTTAAAAAATTAGACCAAATACATCAACATTTATTAACCTAAATATCTTTTATAAATAAAACCGAAGGAACTATCATATAAAATATCCAAAAAGTGGATTGGGATCTACATCCGAAATTACAAGGATACATCACTTTTAAAAGATATCAATCGGCAATTAAATGAAAACAATTTTTGCAATTTCATGTCTCCTCACTCTCTTGAGACAAACATAACTCAACAAAGTTAAAGAATGTTACTAATAAAATAAGGGCTTATTCAAGCCACCGGTCCTTAACTTAATTGTTTGTCTCAAAATGGTCCCCTAACTTTTATTTGTCTCAAATTGGTCCCCTAAGTTTCCATCAGTTACATGTTTAAGTCATTTCTGTTAGTTTCCATGAGAAAATGTTAGTGACTTTTGAAGTAGATAATTTAGTCACAAGAAAGGGGGGGTTTGAATTGTGACCCTTTTTAAAATCAAATCCTGTACTTAAAAATTACTTCTCAAGTTGTTTCTTGGAAGAACAAAGTTAAACAGACTTCAGAACGTTCTGAAGTGTCAGTTGCAGAATAAGATATTTAAATTCAGTGTTGTGTGTGTGATGTGTATGCAGTAATATAAAGAGTATAGGGAGAGAAGAAGGACACACAGAATTTTATAGTGGTTCACCCAATGTGGGTCTAAGCCTCAGCAGGCTCTCCACTTTCTGTGCTAAGTCACACCAGACCTTGCACTATGTTACTCAACCTAGACTTTAATACCCTTAAAACTAGATGAGATTTGCTCTTTACAATTGATTGGAGTTTTGAAGAAATGTTGTCAAGATGAAGACAATCAGAAGAGAAGAAAGGAGGGAGAAATTATCTTTAACAAGATAAAAGAGAATTGATTTACACTTTTAGAGGCAATTTGAAATCTCAGTGATGATCAATTCGAAATGCTAAAGCTTCAAACACTTTTCATATGTTTTCTTGTATGCTTTGCAATGGTGTAAGTAATGTTGAGCCTTTCACTTCTATTTATAGAGTTATTGGTCTCTTGTAGCCGTTGGAGGGTGACCAATGGACTTGTGCCATGTGTCCTGGGCCCCACTGACTTTTACTTGAAAATCTGGGTGAACATTCTGAACTTCAGAATGTTGTTGTGTTCTTGAGAATACTTCAGAACGTTGTTGCATTCTTGATGATCTTCATCTGGGTTCATCATGTATGAATGAAGATATGAGTTTCTGGGTTCATCATATGCGTCTCATATGATTTTCTGGGCATTATCCATAAGCAGTCTCTTTAAGACATACATCAGAATGTTGCTGGATAATACTTTCCCAGATTTGCCTTGGAAACAGTGCAGGACAGATAAAGTGGAACTGTCACTTCATGCCCATGCTTTAGGGGATTTTGCTGGTCTTGTACAGTACCAACTCCCTTATGTGTCAAAATCTTATTGATTCTGACTTGGAGATTGTAATCTTGCTTTTGCTTTGCTTTTCCAACCACTCTACTGTTGCTGTCAGAATTAAAGCATGTGCTGTTTTGAACTTTCTGAACTCCGAAAGTTCCTTTTGTTTTACCTAGGATGATTTGTAAGACTTCCATTTGATGTAATCAAATCCTAATAGTAAAACATCAATGAAGTGCAGTAATTTGAACATCTAGGATGATATTCCCTTTAGGAATATTCTTGTTAATTCAATGTTCATAGTCTTAAATGAACATTGAATATCCTTTTTGACATTTATTTTGTAGATGCCTTTATTGCTTGATAGATCCATGCAATTTTGTTTTTCTTGGACATTTATTTATGTCACGTGTGGTATGCATGTTCTTGAATTTCTGAGTTGGTGTATGAGCAGCTTTATTTGCAAGGTTTCAGAACTTGTAAACAACCTTCTGAACTGCATATCAGCTTCTGAACTATGTTCAGCTTCTGATCAATATTGCTGCATCTGGACAGGATTTCACCTTCTGAACTGTGTTTCAGCTACTGATCTTCATTTTAGCTTCTGGACTAAGTTCAGCTTCTGAACTTCATTTTAGCTTCTGATCTGAGTCCAACATTCTGAACTGAGTCCAACATTCTGAACTGTGTTCAGCTTCTGAACTGAGTTCAACTTTCTGAGCTATGACAAAGTTCTTTCTTTGATTCCTTGTATCTTGGTATGGTTTATCTCTTGTTCCTGTCTTAATTAAACACTCAAGAGCACAAGTTAAATACCAAGAAACTAATCAAAGTCCATTAATCCTTTAATCACTTAGGGTTTGTTATCTTTAAAATTAATTAGGGATTTTGCCTCAACAATCTCCCCCTTTTTGATGATGACAAACCTATGATTTAGGATTATGGATTTTGATTAAAAATAAGAGAGGTTTAAGAGCTGAAATTTATTTTTATGCTCCCCCTCATTTTTATAATTCATGACATTGAGTTTTTAATAATTTTTAAAAGCTCCCCCTTATTTTTATAATTCATGGCATTATTAAGAGATGCAGATTTTTGAACCAAATGCATTTTTTCATTAATTAATCATGCTCATTACATCATATATGGTTCAAAAGCAAAAACTTTAGCAAACAGAGGTGATCAAGCAAAAGTTGAAGTTTTAAGAACTCCAATAACTATTGATCACTGACCTACTTGGGCCTAAAACATAAAAACTTAAAGATTTAAATCCTAAAGCTTCTCCCCCTTTTGTCAACAGCAAGAAAGGTAGGGAGGGATAAGTGGAGGACACTCAGGGAGTTGAGTCTCCAGAATCTGAGGAAGGCTCAGAATCAAAGACAGATGGATCTTCAAATACTGGAGGATTCATAGCCAATCCAGGAGCAGCAACTTCAGAAGTCCATTTTGCTAGGACACATGCAATCTTATGGGTTTTAGTTGCAACCCTAAGAGAACGTCTAGCAATTTTTTCAGCTTTGGATATTTGTGATGTGGGAGCGGAAGTGGGGGCATCCAAGTTTGTTTTTGAGTGACCTTCTTTTGAGACAAAGGTTTCAAGTGAAGCAAACAAAGTAGGAATATCAGGTAGTTGAGTGGTTGTTTTAAGTGTGGCTGGAGTAGGAGAGATATTTTGCGAAGTGTGAAGCGGGGATATCAGAAATTTGCTGCAAATGGCTTCTGACTCCATGGTGGAAGTAGACTGATTTAGGAGTGGTGGTGGTGGTTGGTTAGCCAGAGGTTGGATTTGTTCAATAGGCAGAGATCCTGAAGCTATAGGAGCAGGATCTGCAGAGACTTCGCAGATGGAGGGAGTGGTATGATCAGGGAGAATGTTTCCTTCAACATTCTGTACTTCAGTTTCAGGCATTGTTTCAGGATTTTCTTTCTGAGAGTCCTCAAAAACACCATCTTCTGAGTTGATCCCTTCCATGTTGAGATCAAATCCAGCTTGATTTCCATCTGATTGTTCAATACCAGTTTCTAGCTGGTCAGCATTGTCACTAAACATGTGGGTGACTAGGATTTCAGCTACATCATTCAGGTCCTGATCCTCAGCAGTCTTTTGTGCTCCTTCTTCCAGCTGAGCTCCTTCTTCAGCATTTCCTTCAATGTCTTGCTGAAATTGTTCTTCAGCAACTATGGCTGGCTCAGCATTCTTTTTGAGAAGTGATTCATTATCCTGCTGACTTTCCTCCTCAGCCATTTCTTGAGATTCTTCAATATGCTGATCTTCAGCAACATTCTGATCTTCTGCAACATTCTGATCTTCTGCAACTTCCTGAGTTGCTTCTTTGGCAGGATCATCACTCTCTTGGAATGTTTCTTCAGCAGAAGATTCATCTTCCTTTTGATGTTCTGTGGGATTTTCATCCATTGGCTCCTCTTGAACCACATTGTTAACATCTTCTTCCTCTTCCTCTAGAGGAGGGTTTTGGACTTTCTCAATCTTCCTTTTCTTCTTTGTTTTTCTGACTTTCTGGTCTTGATGTCTTTTAACAGAACCAGAAGTTTCAGATGCCGGAGGTGTGGGAAGGTTAGATGAAGTGATGTGCAGCTGGGCCATGGTTTTTGCAGTGAACCTCATAAATGTGTAATCACATTGTTCATTTTCAAGAGGTACTTTGTTGTCCTTAAGGATAAGGGTGATTGGCATTCCATAGACTAGAGCGCTGGTTTGTTTGGGATTCATACATGAATCAATCATGTGTTGAAGGATAATGAAGCAAAGGTTCAGCTTTTTCTTGTTAATGAGATGAAACATGATGCAGAGATCAGTATCACTCACAGCTTCATAGGTTCCTGACCTAGGAAGCAGGGTATGGCGTACCATATTGTGAAAGATTTTGGGTAGGTCAGCAAGATTTGTGGAGTTAAAAGGTAGGTTTGGTTTGGTGTATTCAAGTATGAGTTTGGCACGGTTTGTTCTAGCTTCAGAAAACCAGGAGGGAAAGAAGAGTTCATTACCTTCATTTGGGATTCTTAGAGCTTTTGAGAGGGAAGCTTGAGTGAGTTTAATCTTAACTCCTTTGACAGTTGTAATGAGGGTCTTCTTTCTGTCTTTGGTTTTGATTTCCATTGAGCTGTAGAATTCTCTTACCAAGTCTGGGTAGGTGAGTTCCTGAAGTGACACAAAGCTTGTCCATCCTTGTGCATCAGTGTATTCACACAGGTTCCATCCCTTCTTCTTCAGGTCAGCAAAATCAAAATACTTAGCCCTGCTTATGGGTCTAGGTGCTTTTTCCTTTTTGCCCTTCAGAATGGAGGTTATCTTCCCAATGTCTTTTCCTTTTCCATGCTTTTTGGGAGGAGATGCTTCTTCCTGCTCATCAGAAGGTTCTTCTTCTTCAGATTGAGATTTTGATTGAGATTCTTCTTCAGAGACAGAATTCTCTTTTTCTGGTTCAGAGGTTTGTTTGGGTGAAGTCTTGACCTTCCTCATGTATTGAGAGATGGTTGGATCAGAATCTTCCTCTGAGTCTGAGAGAAGGATCGTGGAGGCAGAAAATTTCTTGGCTTTTCCAGTTCCAGAGATGATTCTCTGAGACCTTCTGGGATGCTGAGAAGTTGAAGCAGATTTCTTAGGTTTAGTTACAGGCTTTCTGGGTTTAGAAGGTTCAGTGGTGGAGATGATGATATCAGGGAGAATGGTGCGCAGAGGTTGAGGTTCTTCTGGGAATTGTGGTGGAGCAGAACGAGGAACAGGGGTTTGTTCTTGTTCATTGATTCGAGAGGTATTTTTTGTTCTGGCCATGGCAGTGTTTTTTTTTTGCGAAGAGACAGATGAGATTTTTATGGTTTGGATAGTGTTGGTCTGATGAATATGTTTGAGTGGAGAGGTGGTTTGTTTATAAAGACAAACGTGTGGGAGAAGAGAGAGAGAGAAACTGATGATGGTGGTTTTATGGGAAAAGATGAAACTGAAAAGTGGTTGTATAGGAAAGAGAAAGTAGCCGTTTTAAGAGAAGAAAGAGGAGTGGCTGATTTGATAGTTCCCTTTTTGTATGGAGGTTAATGGTTTTAACACATTAACTCTAACACAAGCATTTAATGCTGAGATATGGAGGGATTTTTGAAGAAAGATCACTTTATGAGAGTGACTCACTAACTTCAGAAAAATTTTACTGAACATTCTGAGTTCAGAAAACTATGCTGAACAGAGTGAACGTTCAGAGCCTGAAGAACATTCTGAACTCTGTTTGAACATTCTGAGCTTTGTTGAACATTCTGAAGTGATTCAGAATGACTCAAGGGGGTTTGTCCTAGGCCCTTAGTAATTCAGTTAATCAATCTTTATTGGGATTTTTCATAATTAGCAATTTTTCTTTGATAAAATTGAATCTATCCTCAACTAATGGTTTTGTGAAAATATCAGCTAATTGATTTTCTGTATCAATGAATTTCAATTCAATGTCCTTTTTCTGAACATGATCACGTATGAAATGATGCTTAATTTCAATATGCTTAGACCTAGAATGTTGAATAGGATTTTTTGATAAATTAATAGCACTTGTGTTGTCACAGAAAATTGGAACATTTAAGTACCTTAGTGAGTAATCTTCCATCTGATTTCTGATCCACAAAACTTGAGAGCAACAACTAGCTGCAGATACATACTCAGCTTCTGTTGTAGAGAGTGCAATGGTATTTTGTTTTCTACAGGACCATCCAATCAGGGCTTGTCCTAGGAATTGACAAGATCCACTTGTACTCTTTCTCTCAATTTTGTCTCCAGCATAATCAGCATCACAATAAGCTACAAGATCAAAACTACAGCCTTTTCTATACCAAAGACCAAGATCAGTAGTACCTACTAGGTATCTTAAAATCCTTTTTACAGCAGTTAGATGAGATTCTTTTGCACATGTTTGAAATCTAGCACATAAGCCTACTGCATACATTATGTCAGGTCTGCTGGCAGTTAAATAAAGCAATGATCCTATCATGCCTCTATATTCTTTTTCAGAGACTGATTTTCCATTTTCATCTTTATCCAAGTTGGATGATGGATGCATGGGAGTGGCCATTATCTTTGCTTCATTCATTTTATATCTTTTAAGAATATCTTTGACATATTTTTCTTGATTTATGAAAATGCCATTTGGAAATTGTTTGATTTGCAAACCAAGAAAGAAACCAAGTTCACCCATCATGCTCATTTCAAATTCACTTTGCATGAGTTTTGAAAAGTCTTCACACATTTTCTCTTTGGTTGAACCAAAAATAATATCATCTACATAGACTTGAACTATTAGCAAATCTGTGTTCTGAGTTTTTCTAAAAAGTGTGGTATCAATTTTTCCTCTAGAAAATCCATTGTTAATGAGAAATGTGCTAAGTCTTTCATACCAAGCTCTAGGAGCTTGCTTAAGACCATAAAGTGCTTTAGTGAGTTTGAAAACATGATTAGGTTTTTCTTTATTTATGAAGCCAGGAGGTTGACTTACATAAACTTCTTCATTTAAAAATCCATTTAAAAAGGCACTTTTAACATCCATTTGAAAAAGTTTGATGCTTTTATGTGCAGCATATGCAAGAAGGATTCTAATAGCTTCTAACCTTGCCACTGGTGCAAAAGTCTCATCATAGTCAATACCTTCTTGTTGGTTGTATCCTTGAGCAACCAACCTTGCTTTATTTCTGACAACTTTGCCATCTTCATCAAGTTTATTTCTAAACACCCATCTTGTTCCAATGATTGTCTTCCCTTGATCATCTGGAACCAAGTTCCACACTTTGTTCCTTTCAAACTGAGACAGTTCATCTTTCATGGCCTCAATCCATGAATCATCTATTATGGCTTCATTTATTGACTTGGGTTCCATTTGAGAGATCATAGCCATATTGTTCCCTTGAAAGGACAGTCTGGTTCTTACACCATCAGTTGTGTTTCCAATAATTTGATCTACAGGATGATCTCCTATCATTCTCCAACTTCTAGGAGGGCTTTGTAGAGATGAGTCCTGAACATTCTGATCATCTTCTTTTTCTACAGAACTTACATTGTTCTGATTGTTAACATTCTGAAGTGTCTGATCTTCAGTATCTTCCTTTTCTTGGAGTTGAGAAGGTTCATCATATTCATCAAATATGACATGCATACTGACTTCAACTGTTTGGGTTTTTAAGTTGTACACTCTATAACCTTTGGATGTTGTAGAGTATCCCAAAAAGATAGCTTTATCTGATTTAGGATCAAACTTACCCAGTTTTTCTTTTGTGTTCAGAATGTAACAGTAGCAACCAAATATGTGAAAATAAGATATGCTAGGTTTGATGTTTTTCCATAATTCATATGGGGTTTTATTTAGAATGTTTCTTATTGAAACTCTATTCAAAATGTAGCAAGATGTATTGATGGCTTCTGCCCAAAAGTAATCTTCAACATTTGATTCATTTAACATAGTCCTAGCCATTTCTTGCAAGGTTCTATTTTTCCTCTCAACAACTCCATTTTGCTGTGGAGTTCTTGCACAAGAAAAATTATGTGTAATACCACATTCATCAAAGAATGTCTTGAAGGAAGCATTTTCAAATTCTCCTCCATGATCACTCCTCACAGATATGATATTGGAACCTTTTTCATTTTGAATCTTTTTGCAAAAGTTTTGAAATGCTTCAAATGATTCATCTTTATGTTTTAAAAATAACACCCATGTAAATCTTGAGAAATCATCAACAATAACAAATCCATATCTTTTGCCACTAAGACTTGCAGTTTGAACAGGACCAAAAAGATCAATGTGAAGAAGCTCTAAAGGTTTTTTGGTTGAAATATATTCAATTGTTTTAAAACTGCTTTTAACTTGTTTTCCTTTAATACAAGCTTCACAGATCTTGTCCTTTTCAAAGTTAATCTTTGGCAAACCTCTAACTAGATCAAGTTGAGAAAGTTTAGCAATAGTTTTCATACTAATGTGACCAGCTCTTTTGTGCCAAATCCACTTATCTTTTTCAAGAGACATAAAACATGATTCAGCTGGAATTTCATTTAAGTCCAAAACATACAAGTTCTTTTTCCTTGATCCAGAGAAAATTAATTTTTTAGAGGAGGCTTGTCTTATTTCACATATGTTGGGTTTAAAAATAACTTCAAAACCACTATCACATAATTGGCTTATGCTAAGTAGATTGTGTTTCAACCCTTCTACAAACTGAACATTTTCTATCTTGGCAGAGTTAGTTTTACCTATTGTTCCTTTACCTCTGATTTTGCCTTTGTCATTGTTTCCAAATGTGACTAGTCCTCCATCTCTACTTTCAAAGGTTAGAAAGCAGTTCCTATCTCCTGTCATGTGTCTTGAACAGCCACTGTCCAAGTACCATGGCTTTGTCTTTGCATTTTGAGAAGAGACCTACACTTGACATGAACAAAATCTTAGGTACCCATGTAATGTTGGGTCCTTGAGGGTTAGTCTTTCTAAGAGATCTTTTCTTATTGTAACATTCTGTTATTGTATGACCAGATTTGTTACAGTAAGAGCATATCTTCTTAGCCTTTTCAGCCTTTTGTGAACTTTCTGATCTATTGAGATGAGAACGTTCTGAGCTAAGATTATTTAACCTATTTTTTTCAAAATGTTTTTTATGAAAACATGCTGAGTCAAGATGCCCTAGCTTGTTACAGTATGAGCATTTTATCTTCATTTTTATTTCAGTTTCTTTTGGCAAAAGAACAGTTTTAATAAGATTTTTGTTTGGATCTTTGAATCCTAATCCAGATTTTTCATTTGTTCCAGCTTGTGATCCCAGAATGTTTTGAAAAGTTTCTGTGGATTTTATAAAACGTGAGAGATCATTTTTTAGTCCTTCTACTTCTGTTTTCAAAAGAATGTTTTCTTTTTGTACTTCAGAAGGTTTAGACAAAATTCCTTTTTGCTTTTTATTTAGCTCTCTTTGTTGTTCAGACATTTTAAAATGAGAGTCTTGCAAAGTTTGTATGGTTCTTCTGGATTCATCATATTTAATTTGAAGTTTATCTTTTTCAGCTTTTAGTTCAGAAAGTTCTTTTATCAATGATTGACATTTGTTAGATAGAAAATTTGAATCATATATAAGACTGTCAATTTTTCTTTCAAGTTCTTTTTGCAAAGAGTTAGGTTCATAGATAATTACCTCTTCCTCATCTTCTGATTTAGCCATCAAACTCAGGTTGGCTTCCTCATCTTCAGGTTCTGCTTCTTCTAGATCATCCCAGGTGATCATGGCTTTCTTTTTGAAGGGAGGTCTCCTTTGCTGTTTCTTGAGATCAGGACACTCATTCTTGTAGTGTCCAAGCTTGTTGCATCCAAAACAGGTGACTTGACTTTTGTCAGTCTCAGTTTTGTTAGTGTTAGTGTTGGGAAACTTCTTTCTGAGCTGATTTCTTCTCATCATCATTCTTTGAATTTTCTTGGAGATGAGTGCAAGTTCATCTTCAGCTTCTTCTTCCTGGACTTCTTCTATTTCATTCAGTTCTTCCACATCATCTTGAGTTGTTGATGATGTTTCTTGGGAGGCCTTCAAGGCAAGAGTTTTTACCTTTTTCACTGGTTTGTCTTCTTGAAGTATGACTTCATGAGCTCTCAGTGAACCAATAAGTTCCTCCAAGGTCAGAGAGTTTAGATCTTTGGCCTGGGTAATAGCTGTGACCATAGGTCTCCATGTGCTTGGAAGAGATCTTAATATTTTCCTGATTCTATCATGAGTGGAATATATCTTTCCAAGAGATCTCATTTCATTTACTATTGTTGTAAATCTAGCATACATTTCATCAATAGTTTCATTTTCACTCATTTCAAAGATTTCGAACTTTCTGACTCCAATGTCAATTCTAGTTTCTTTGACATGAGATGTTCCTTAGCTTTATCCTCTGGTGTCCATGCACTTTTTTCTTTTATACCTCCATCTCTGTTCATTGGAACATGATCTCCTTCAGAGATTACAGCCCACATGTCCGTATCTTGAGATCTAAGAAAAAGTTCCATCTTGCCTTTCCAGAAGTAGTAGTTTGTGCCATCAAACAATGGAGGTCTGTTTGCTGATCCTCCTTCTGTAATATACTTAGCTTTTGACATACTTCTTCCTGGATCTTTTCTCTAACACTTGTGTAAGTGTTCAAACCCTTAGAGCCAATGCTCTGATGCCAATTGAAGTAGATAATTTAGTCACAAGAAAGGGGGGGTTTGAATTGTGACCCTTTTTAAAATCAAATCCTGTACTTAAAAATTACTTCTCAAGTTGTTTCTTGGAAGAACAAAGTTAAACAGACTTCAGAACGTTCTGAAGTGTCAGTTGCAGAATAAGATATTTAAATTCAGTGTTGTGTGTGTGATGTGTATGCAGTAATATAAAGAGTATAGGGAGAGAAGAAGGACACACAGAATTTTATAGTGGTTCACCCAATGTGGGTTAGTCCACTCCTCACAATCTTGTGAGAGTTTTCCACTATGATGCTTGAGATAACCTCTCAAATCCTGCACCGTACAATCTTGTTCCCTTGGAACGGTTACAACCTGTATTCTCTAAGCCTCAGCAGGCTCTCCACTTTCTGTGCTAAGTCACACCAGACCTTGCACTATGTTACTCAACCTAGACTTTAATACCCTTAAAACTAGATGAGATTTGCTCTTTACAATTGATTGGAGTTTTGAAGAAATGTTGTCAAGATGAAGACAATCAGAAGAGAAGAAAGGAGGGAGAAATTATCTTTAACAAGATAAAAGTGAATTGATTTACACTTTTAGAGGCAATTTGAAATCTCAGTGATGATCAATTCGAAATGCTAAAGCTTCAAACACTTTTCATATGTTTTCTTGTATGCTTTGCAATGGTGTAAGTAATGTTGAGCCTTTCACTTCTATTTATAGAGTTATTGGTCTCTTGTAGCCGTTGGAGGGTGACCAATGGACTTGTGCCATGTGTCCTGGGCCCCACTGACTTTTACTTGAAAATCTGGGTGAACATTCTGAACTTCAGAATGTTGTTGTGTTCTTGAGAATACTTCAGAACGTTGTTGCATTCTTGATGATCTTCATCTGGGTTCATCATGTATGAATGAAGATATGAGTTTCTGGGTTCATCATATGCGTCTCATATGATTTTCTGGGCATTATCCATAAGCAGTCTCTTTAAGACATACATCAGAATGTTGCTGGATAATACTTTCCCAGATTTGCCTTGGAAACAGTGCAGGACAGATAAAGTGGAACTGTCACTTCATGCCCATGCTTTAGGGGATTTTGCTGGTCTTGTACAGTACCAACTCCCTTATGTGTCAAAATCTTATTGATTCTGACTTGGAGATTGTAATCTTGCTTTTGCTTTGCTTTTCCAACCACTCTACTGTTGCTGTCAGAATTAAAGCATGTGCTGTTTTGAACTTTCTGAACTCCGAAAGTTCCTTTTGTTTTACCTAGGATGATTTGTAAGACTTCCATTTGATGTAATCAAATCCTAATAGTAAAACATCAATGAAGTGCAGTAATTTGAACATCTAGGATGATATTCCCTTTAGGAATATTCTTGTTAATTCAATGTTCATAGTCTTAAATGAACATTGAATATCCTTTTTGACATTTATTTTGTAGATGCCTTTATTGCTTGATAGATCCATGCAATTTTGTTTTTCTTGGACATTTATTTATGTCACGTGTGGTATGCATGTTCTTGAATTTCTGAGTTGGTGTATGAGCAGCTTTATTTGCAAGGTTTCAGAACTTGTAAACAACCTTCTGAACTGCATATCAGCTTCTGAACTATGTTCAGCTTCTGATCAATATTGCTGCATCTGGACAGGATTTCACCTTCTGAACTGTGTTTCAGCTACTGATCTTCATTTTAGCTTCTGGACTAAGTTCAGCTTCTGAACTTCATTTTAGCTTCTGATCTGAGTCCAACATTCTGAACTGAGTCCAACATTCTGAACTGTGTTCAGCTTCTGAACTGAGTTCAACTTTCTGAGCTATGACAAAGTTCTTTCTTTGATTCCTTGTATCTTGGTATGGTTTATCTCTTGTTCCTGTCTTAATTAAACACTCAAGAGCACAAGTTAAATACCAAGAAACTAATCAAAGTCCATTAATCCTTTAATCACTTAGGGTTTGTTATCTTTAAAATTAATTAGGGATTTTGCCTCAACAACTTTGACCTTAGACTCTGACTTCAGACTCAAGTCACTAACATTTTCTCATGGAAACTAACAGAAAGGACTTAAACATGTAACTGATGGAAACTTAGGGGACCAATTTGAGACAAATAAAAGTTAGGGGACCATTTTGAGACAAAAAATTAAGTTAAGAGACCGGTGGCTTGAATAAGCCTAAAATAAGATACAACTTTCTCAGTTCATATATAATTAGTCGTTCTACCAAATATCAAAATATAAAAAACTTAGGTACAATTCCTTAGGTGTTTTTCGTATGATTCTTAACTAAATTCACAATGATTTTCTTAAATCCTTAATTTTCTCAAAGTTTGTTATATCCAAAAAATTTGTATTTTTAGTTAAGAACCATACGAAAAGCACATAAAGCATTGTACCTAAGTTTTGTCTGTTTTGTCTATTTTTTTATGGAAGACTCTACATAACTTCTTATGACCCTGCTTTTTAGCCTTTTCGCCCATAGAGAGTCATTATTAGCAAACTAAACTTGAGAAAAAACCCATGAATTATTAATGTGGATTTAAATAATGTATTTATTTTTTTCAATTAAGATTACAGAGGTAAAATTGAGATAAAAAGTTATAAGTTATAAGTTTTGATATATAAGATACTTCAATCTATAATTTGTAGACTAATAAGACTCATAAAATAAGTCATAAGCTCGTAAGAAAGTGACTATTAACAAACAGATCTTTTTTAGTCAAATGAATTTATAAGACATAAGCTATAAGCTCAAAAACATAAACCTTCCCAAAGTCAAATTCGAAAACCACCATGGATTGTACAATAAATTGCAAAAATAAAATCGAAAACCAAATAAGATAAGGAATAACCTTTAAAGATACTTAATCCAAACCACCATTACATAGGTATGATCACATTACAACCAATAAAGAAAAAATTAGAACACTTCACACACATATTGAAACAAGAGTCTTTTGCAAAATAAGTAAACATTTCTCCAAACATAATGCCTCACGAAATCCCTACCAGCCATAAAACCACTGCATTTCGTTATGCAACATCATCGAACCATGTTTCACTCAATTGTTGGTAGTTATATGTGAACGAACACGAGAATAAAAGGCCCAATCAGGATGAGATGTTGTAATTGCTGGTACACCAAAAGCATTATCCTTCACATATGACTGAACATCTTCAGCTTCAGCTACTCCTTTCAAGTACTTGCAAAGGTCACCATTTGGATCTATATAAATTATAAAAAATAAAATTACATCTCTAAAATTAAATGCATCAAATCTCTAGAAAAATTAATATATAAGAAGCATAAGTTCTAACCCAATGCCTTGTCATCCTTGTCCTCAGGATCATACGACTTGGGAAAAATAATTGATGTATTGGGCTGCAATTTGAGGTGATTAAAGGTGTTAATATTTGATTCAAAAACAGTTTTTTATATTAATATTAAGAAAAACAAGTGAATTACCGGATTAAGGAAAGACTTGTATGGTTTGTCATCGATCAGCAAGGTATTTGAAGCAGAATATGGTCCTCCTTTCTTGACAGCGTTCCACACTTTTTTCAGTTCTTTGAAAAAGAGAGGCTTCTTATCGTTCTCCAAGGATTTAAAACCAGAATCTCTACATTTATCTTGATCCTAAAATAAATGTATAAAACATGCAAATTAATGAACAAAGTTAACAATTAAAAAAATAATTTTATGTATGAAACAACATAAACGACTTTAAGTAAATGTACCCAAATAAATAGTAGCTTGTTTTTCGATTCTCCCATAGCACAGGCTAAAGCAACATCAACATTATGCCTGCATTTAAAGTAACAAAAGGGATACAATGTAAGAAAAAATAATAAATCAAATTTAAAAAGAGAAAAAGGAGAAAAAAAATAATAGAAGAGTGTTACTGACTCCATTGCAGAAGACCAGACGCCAACTTCAAATCTTTCTAAGCAGAATTTCATAAATTCTTCACTAAATGGCCTCTTGTAAACTGTAACACAATTCATAAAACAATCAATAATAAATATGCATTCAAATATTTTATGAAGAATATGATAAAAATTGCTAAATATATATATATGAGAAACGTATTACGGAGAAAGTAACGATATTTGTAATCAGCGGTCCGAGACTTTGGAATTGCTTTCTTATCACGAACATGAGTTCTATGGAGAAGAAATCCATTAAGGTTCATAATAAGCAATTTCTTCTTAGGTCCGAGATTCAGCTTCTCAAGAGAAAGACCCAATTCTGGTTCTTCTGAACTTTTGTCGTCATCATGATCAGCTTCAGAGTCTTTGATTTTGATCTTTCCATCACTGCAACTCTTCTTCTTTGCGTCCATTATTGATGGTAATGATGATGACGACAAAATGTGTAGTGTTTTACTTGCTTTATAACAAGTGGAAAAGGTGAAATAAACCGATTCAGTGTTCCCTTTAGTGACATTGGCATTCCTAAACGTATGTATAGAAGAATTAAATTCATTCAATTCAATTCAAAAGTCCATGTGTAAGTATAAGTTTTTGATCATATAAATATCTTTATTTTTGTTTTTAATTCCTCTAAAAAATGTCAAAAAATTTTGTTTTCCGATATGTTTTTCGTCATTGATCTTTTAATTAAACTCATGTGTATCTTTTAAAATTTTAAATTATAAGTGTCAAAATCTTCCTTAAAAAAGAAAAAAGTGTCAAAATCTAATAAAAAAAGAAAAAGCAATGGGATGAGAGAGGGTTTTGCTTGAAAAGTTGAGAAAGTATTTTGAAGCACTTGGATTGAAGATATAAGTGTATTAGTTTTCATAACACTTATTAAACTTTTTTTGCAAGTAATTTATATAAAAACTCTTAATTATTATAAATACATTAAATTTTAAATTTTAAGGAGTTAAGTTGGTTTTACCTATTTCCTTTCAATTTTATAGATTTTTTTAGCTTAAAGACCAAAGGTGATAAAAAAAACAAGGATTTAAAGGTAGATCACATTCGCTAGAAGAGCAGTAGCGAACTTAAAGCGAGAGATTATAGAGTTTAGGGGAAATTGCTAAAGCATTTTCGCTAGACTAGCCATATTTCGCCTAGCGAATTAAGACGGTTTTAGGGACTTGTTGGATGAGCTGTCAATTCCTTCTATTTGAAGAAACCTCGAGTTGGTAGGCAAGCTGAATTCACCCAGCGAATGTTCACTCTTTTTCTTAGAGGAACAAATGTTCACTCTTGCACACAATTAAAAGGGAAGCCCAGTTAGATAGTGAGAAAAGAACCAAATTTGCTTTATACTCCCTCTATCTTTAATTATAAGGCTACTTACAAAAAAAATAGTTGTCCTCAAATATAAGACTCACTACAAATTATTAGATGCATTTATTATTATTTTTTTCAAATATACCCCTTACTAATACTATCAATTTATCTTGGAATATGAAAAATAACATTGAATGCATTTATATAAAAAGGGTAATTTAGTAGTAACCATACACATTTCAGACAAATTAATTACTCCAAAAAAATTTCTCAATATCCGTGTTTTTTTTAAAGTATTCTCGTAAAAAAGGACGGAGGGATTGTGTGTATAGCAAATTCATAAAAGCAAGTAGCCCACATGATAATTCAACTTTTGCACATACATAATTCAAATGCTACCAAACTAAGAAAATAGCTTCTTAGACTACTCCATCCGTCCCTTTTTATAGGAGTAGTTTACAAAAATCACAGGTATTAAGAAATTGTGTTAGAGTAATAAAGTTGTCTCAAATGTGTATGACTATTACTAGATTACCCTTAATTAAATATATATTTAATGTTAACTTTTTATATACCAAGACAAATTGGTAGTATTAACAAGAGGTATATTTGAAGAAAAAAAAGTAATCAATGCATCTAAGAATTTGTATATGATCTTATATTTAGTGAAAAAACTTTTTTGTAAACTACTCCAATAAAAAGGGAAGGAGGGAGTAAATGGTTTTCCCAAACTAAAGCTTATAACCTAGTACATGATAAGATAAAAAGGCTATAAAGCAACATGCAAGTGGCAAAAGTGGGGGTAAATTGAGAGAAGAATAAAACCCCAAGAGAAAAGAAAGAATTCCAATTGGTTGAAGGGGCCAGGGGGTATCCTAAGGAAATTATAAATAGGACAAGTCAGTCACTCACTTTCAAGCGTATCACGTTATATAAAAAGCAAATTCGGTTCTTTGCAAATTATTTTGAGTTCAAAGACAAGAAAAAAAAAAGTGATCTAGACAAGAGACGTAAGGAGAATGGAATCGATTTCGTCGTCAAATCTTCTTTCTTCTTGCTTTTATTGTAACATTAGATCTAACTAATCCTCTCTATTATTGAGATTATGTGTAGATACTATAAATCTGTTGTAAATATTTGATTTATATGATTATATATAAATTTTATTATTCATCGTGTCTTTGATTTAGTTCCGCACTTAATGTTTTTTCCGACATGTAATACAAAAATGGAATTTTGATTTAGAAAGTGTGAGACATAATCTTTTTATCTAAATGGTCTAAATTAAATCATGTGTAGATACTTATGCCTACACATGAAGTTAGGTTTGCATCCCTATCAATGATCTGTCATATGTCATTGAATCATTCAGCTATTTTGCTCTGCTTTAAAAGTTGATTGATATAACGGATTTGGCGTCGTTAGACAGATATGTCAATGTATGACGAGGAATAGGTGAACATAATTGAATTAAGAGGAGTATATAATCGATCAAATAAAGACTTTAGACGATTAGTTAAATAAAGTTATGTAAGCAAACTAAGCCAAAACCATTAAGCTTCTGAAAGCATGTGTGTGTGATTTATGCCAACTAAAGTTAGATAGAGCTGCAACTGCAGCACTGCCACGCTGACAGTTAGTTAGGCCATGCTAGCAGATTGTTATGCCACACTGGTAGTTAGTTAAGCCACATATGCTTAAGTTAGTTTGATTGCTTCACTTGCTATCAATGTACAAATAGGAATCACTTGTGTAATTTATCATTAAATAAAATGAATCAAAGTTGCGTACCAACACAATTCTTACTTCCAATGAATCTCTGCCTTGTTAGGCTTACTTTATCAGGAAAAATTAAAAAAATAAAAAACTTTAGGCAAATTCGAAGAAATCATGGATTGAAAAATACACTGCCAAGTGCATTGTCCTCCTTGTCCCCTGTATCATATGACTTGACAAAAATTGCTGTATTCGGCTGCAATATGAGGTTATGAAAATTGTTAGATTTTGAATAAAAACCATATTACAAAAATAAATAAATAAATAAAATGAATTTTGAATTACAGGATTAAGTAAGGCCTTATATGGTTTGAAATAGCACTTTGTTGTGAGTTCCTCGTATTAGCTAGTACAACTTAGTAGTAGTAAGAAATAGCAGTTAAGTTTGTTATGGTTTGTTATTTAGTTTGTTATTTTCGGTTTATTCTGTTGGGATTGTTAGACTAAATATCGGTTTGTTGGTTTATCTCTTAGGTTTAGGTGTAATCAGTGGCGGAGCCATGAAAAAAAACTTGGGTGGGCCATAAATAGTGGAGTTTAAATTTTTTTGTGGGTGGTCAATTTGTTTAGTGTGTGTAAATATATATTTTCTTATCAGTACATTTTATCATTGGTTAGTTCGAATGACTATAGACTTGTTATATGTTGAATATAGTTTAAACCAGTATTTTAAAATCTGAAACAATGATCAACTCAGACAAAGTACAAGATCATTGATTGAACAACTAAGTCATCGTCGATCGAACCTCGTAGCTGAATTGAATAACTCGACTTCTATAAACAGATTTATATGTATTAAATTGAATTGAATCAGACCACTGAGTCAAAAAAATTAAAATAAAACTCATGACATATAGTAATGTAAAAAAGATCATTACATAAGAAAATATACTTATAATCAAGTACAATAATGAAATATATTTTAATTTAATAAAGAATATAGTATTTTTTTTTGAAGGAGGGAATATAGTATTTTTGTACCTAAAAATATAGTGTTTATACAATTAAATATTTGTATGATATAATGTTATTTAAGGATATTTTAACGGTTATACAATATGTTGTATTTTAAAAGAGAGTTGAAGTCCGCTTTTATATAAAAAAAAAGAGTAAAGAGTCAATTGTACCCAAAAATAATAGTATTAAGAAGGAAAGATTGTGTTTTAAATTGAATATAAAAGGAGTTGGGTTTTATTAACTAAAGGCAACTTCAATTATGAATTTTAAAGTTTAGATGAAGAATGCTTTTTTAAAAAAAGAAAAAGAAAGAATGGAAAAACAGCTTGGCCAGAAGTTGATCCTTGCCCCTCATGCTTAACATAAGCCTTCCCAACCGCTAGAACATGCTCTACAATTGCTATCTAACTGCACAAAATAATATATATAATATCAATATAGGATATAATATGCATATATACATACTAAGAATTATTTTTTTGGGGGTGGGCCATGGCCCACCTTGGCCCATGAGGTGCTCCGCCCCTGGGTGTAATTCTCATTTACTATTCCCTTCAATGAGGATATTCAGTAAAACCTCACTTTGGAAACCATTAAACTACAACTCATGCCAACAATACAGTCTATGATTCTAACTTGAACTTAATTTCATAATATCTACAACACTACATTAGCCCTTTTTTGTCGGGTAATCCTATTCAAAATATTATATCGAACTTGAAATGTCTGCACCTCTACTAGTCAGAATTCAAACATTATTTCGTCATGCTGTGAAAGACTAGTCTCATCCGCTAGACCCAACCCCGTAGATACATTATCTTTTTTAAAGCATTATAATATGTCCCTTTATGTGATTCATTTTATAACAAAGGTAGTGATTTGTGTTCCACTCTCTCATAATAAGTGTCATTATACTAACATAGAAAAATATATTCTGAACTAATGAGAGTAAATTATACTAGCAGGGAAGTGTACTATGCATGCTAAATGATGAGACAAAAATGTGTCATTTTATAATCTACGTAATCCCCTTCTTTAATCATACAGTGCTGCTTATAAATTAATATTTGCAGATATTTATATATTAGAAACTGACTTCTGCCACGTATAAATGGAAAAATACACATTTATGAAATAGTGCTGGTAGCAAGTTTGTATAAGATCTTTGACTTCAGTATACACGCCTCAATGTATTTTGACAGCATAGACCATTTGAATTAGGGTCTTGTTAATATTTCCTTTTATAATTCCTTAACCAATGTCCGGGACACCGGTTAACATTTCCCTTTGAATTAATCCACTATGCAACTAATGTTTTCTCATTTGAGCGATAAAACAAAGTTTGATTCAATGTCAAAATTTCTTTTATCAAGAAATTCCGTAGTTTATTAACAAACACAATAAAATAAGTCAACTGCAACAATTTTAACCTCGCGACTATTAATTACAAATTTTATAACTTTATTTAAAAATGTGATATTTTTCAGTGTTTATTTTTTGTAGTTGATAATACTCCAAGGTGTTCAAGTACTAAAAGACTCATTGCACATTATAAGAAATTTTGATGAGATGCAAACCATTTTGGCAAAAAGTAAGTCAGGAAAATTGGATCAATGTTTTTAGCATTGGGCAATAAGCTTCTTTTTACAGGAATTTGAAAACCAAAAATGGTATCATATCTATGATGGAATTTGTCTACTTTAAAAAGGATTCTAAACTAAACTAAAGTCATGTCGAGCAACATTATGTGGAAAAATTTAAGGGCTCTGCTGTGTGGAAAAATAAATGTTCTTCCAATGGACATACAGTTCCTTTATGATTATAGTTTATAGATCATAGTTACCATTTTCTAGATCTGCTTCTTTTATATAGATTATAGTTTATAGATCATAGTTATCATATTCTAGATCTGCTACATTTAAATGATTATGGTTCTTAAAAGTGTAATTTAAGGCTCTCTTTATCAGAAATATAAAGAATAAGGATCTACATCAACATTATGGATTCAAGACAATAAAAATAAAGCACTACATAATCCAAATAGCAATATATAAAGCACTACATAATCCAAATAGCAATATATAAGTCTTTTAACAACAACGAAAATTAAGACAAAACAAGATCAGCATTTCATCCATTATGCAACCCTGGAGTTTTTGCAAAATAAGTTGCTAAAACATAAAGAGGAATATTTCTTTAGAACAAAAGTTATCACCCAATTCCAGTAACAAGCAAGGGAATCAAGCCACTATCATTCATTAATGTACACTGATCAATGCTTTATTCAATACTGCAAAGACGTGCACGAACTCGAGAGTAAAAACCCCAATCAGGATGAGATGTTGTAATTGCTGGTAGCCCAAAAGCATTATCCTTCACATAAGACTGAACATCTTCAGCTTCAGCTAACCCCTTCAAGTACTTGCAAAGGTCACCATTTGGATCTATACAATTTTTTTTAAAAAAATAAATAAATAACATCCCTAAAATTAAATACATCAAATCTCCAAAAAAAAAAAAAAAAATATAAGAAGCATAAGTTCTAACCCAATGCCTTGTCACCGTTGTCCTCTGGATCATATGACTCGGTAAATATTGATGTACTGGGCTGCAATTTGAGGTGATTAAAGGTGTTAATATTTGATTCAAAAACAGTGTTTTCTATTAATATAAAAAAAACATGTGAATTACAGGATTAAGGAAGGACTTGTAAGGTTTGTCATCAATCAGCAAGGTATTTGAAGCAGAATATGGTCCTCCTTTCTTGACAGCGCCCGACACTTTTTTCAGTTCTTTGAAAAAGAGAGGCTTCTTATTGTTCTCCAAGGATTTAAAACCAGAATCTCTACATTTATCTTGATCCTAAAAGAAATGTATGAAACAAATTAATTAACGAATAGAGTTAATTAACATATCAAGAAATGATTTTTTGTATAAAACAGCATAAGCGGGTATACGTACCCAAACAAATAGTAGCTTGTTTTTCAATTCTCCAATGGCACAGGTTAAAGCACCATCAATATTATGCCTAATTAATTACAATAAAATGGATACAGTGTAAGAAGATCAAGTAATCAATCAAATTTAAAAACGAAAAAAATAGATCAGTATTACTGACTCCATTGCAGAAGACCAGAGACCCACTTCAAATCTTTCTAAGCAGAATTTCATAAATTCTTCGCTAAACGGCCTCTTAAAAACTGCACCAAAGTTACGACTAATAGTCATTAAAAAATTCATTCTAGTATTGTATAAAGCATATAATAAAAAGAAATATATTATAAAGTGTATGTTTTGAGTTGAGAAAATATTACGTAGAAAGTAACGATATTTGTAATCAGCAGTTCGAGACTTTGGAATTGCTTTCTTATCACGAACGTGAGCTCTATGGAGAAGAAATCCATTAAGGTTCATAATAAGCAATTTCTTCTTAGGTCCGAGATTCAGCTTCTCAAGAGAAAGACCCAATTCTGGTTCTTCTGAACTTTTGTCATCATCATGGTCATCATGATCAGCTTCAGAGTCTTTGATTTTGATATTTCCATCGCTACAACTCTTCTTCTTTGCGTCCATTATTGTTACACTTTGCTAAATTATGAGGACAAAATGTGCATTGTTTTACTTGCTTTATAAACTCATGCGTGGAAAATGGAGGAGATCGTGTATTAACTAGTACTAGTATTAATTAAACCATGGAATTGGAAGATTAAAAGGTCAAAAATAAACTGATTCGATTTTTGTCTTAGTCACATTGGTAATCCTGAACGTTAACCGATTCTCCTTCCTGTGTGTATTGGAAATGTTAAATGCATGGATAGAAGAATTAAACTCATTCAATTCAAACGTGCATTTATGAGTTCCTCTACGACATTGCATTAGCCTTTTTATTTTGAAAAGAATAAAAAAATAGACACCCAAATTCAATCTACCACTAGAGTGAAAGAGATAAAAGATTGATCTGTTAGATGTACCTCTCTTATGTTGACAGTAAGTGTCTCATTTGAGTTTTACAACGGTTATTAAGAGTGTTGATTTTAATTGTTAAATATGTACTAGTATCATTTATTAAAACACTGTTATTAAGTATATTTAGTGGAATATTATAGTGGTTGAAATGCAATAAATAAGAGTATATTAATAAAAAATAATAATAAATGTTGAATTTGTATTATAAAAAGAACAAATAATTTGAGACAAAAAAAAATAAAAAATGTGTCATCTATTGTGAATTATGCTCAAGAGCGCGCTTTGTTTCTTTACTTATTTAGAAATGTTAATATGAAATAAGTGTTTACATAGCCTACCATGTTAGACCTTGATTATATTAAGTAGACCAAACTTCTTATAAAGTCTAATTCAGTCTAACGTATTTTCATCCCTTTTGATAAGTGATAACCACGCATAATGCTTTATCAGCATGTAATTTTATCATACTTTTTGTTTGTATGCTTAAATTTTTGTGTGGTGCTTACATATAATTTATTTGAAATATAAAAGTAAACAAAATAAGTGTTAATTTTTATTTTTGTGTTAATAAAAAAAATTATATTTTCTTTCAAAAAAAATATTTTTATTTTTAAGCTTATAAAAATTGTCTACAAATTACTTGATTTTTCTTTCTTTTTTTATGCAATTCCTTTTTCCAATTTTAACTTAACCCTTTTGAAAGAAAAAGGAACCTAACCAATTTGAATTTTGAAATCATATTATAGATGAGAAATAACCATTTGAAATTATCTTTAAAAAAAACATTTGAAATTAATATTTACTAAAACTACAAGTTATTTACCATTACTACCAATAAAAAATCAATTCAGATAGTTACGACTTACGAAAGAATCTTTCTTAAAATCGAAAGATGTGGGGTCACACCCTTCAAATAAATAAATATTCTATTGTATAGAGAGTTCTGTTAGACATGGACCCAATATTTAATCATTTAATAACGTGTCATTTTTATCCCTTAAAAAAACATGTCATTCTTATATTTAATTATTTTAAATTAAATTTAAATTTTGAATTAATTTTCTAAAGAAATAATAAATAAACAAATACATAGATAAATAAATAAAGACATGTTGGTGAGTTTTTTCGCCCACTACCTTCACCTCAAATGGATAAGAACAGGAATGAACTAAATCGCGTTGTATTTTTTTTTTCCATTTTTTTCATTGTAATTTATTCGTCGCTCCTCCAATAATATTTTGGACAAGATCCACCATGATAAATGGTAAATAATTTAGATTTTTAAATAAGTGATCATGAGTTTAATGTCTAATTGTTAAAAGTGAAAAATTCGTAAATAAAAAAAATGTTAGTTATTTAAATCATTAATCCTAGAAGAAAACTTCACCGCTGAAGTTAACAGACGCCTAAACTTTGTCCTAATATATAAAGGAATATAGGATTACAAATCTCTTGCATTGTTCCATGATACCATAGATCTTTGATTCGTCGGTTATACACCAACTTAATCATGGGAGTTCTGTTTGATAGTATATCTTCATACTGCTTGCTTCCATTAATTAGTATAATTAAAAAAAAAATTAAGTAGATAAGTGAGAGGACTCACATTCACATTTCACACTAATACCTAGGCGAAGTTGGTATATACTACTATCTTCTTTCTTTTTTAATTGTCACTTTTTGACATTTTACACAAACCAAAACAATCAATAAATGTTACTTCTTTTGATACAATAAATTATACTTTTACTATAATAACCTTTTTCATTTAATATCTCATTTTATATATTTCTCTCTTCGCCATAAATAATTAAGAGTAATATTGGTAAAACAACATTTAATATTGCATTAAACTTTGAAAGTGACAGTTAAATAGAAACAAAAAAATCTTCAAAAAAGACACTTAAAAAGGAACAGAGGGACTAAGTGTTAGTAAGAGTTTCGCGTTGATGAAAAATGAATGTTGAATATTTATATGATCGAGCGTTTGATCTGCTAATAAATATTGAACAAAACAATATAAGAAAAAAAAAGTACAGTATAAAACATAATAACACAAGATAAACTTTTATGATATTGAAGAATTTTTGTCTTGTATGATTTTAGGTGGACAAAAAGGTTTCTTTGTTATTTTAAAGAAGTTGCATTTGGGACAAGAGTTTAGTTGTGGTTTAGTTAAGGACAATAATTTCAAGTTTTTGTCTTGTTCATTATCCTCTATTTTGTTCTGTCACTAAACAATATTATAATCAAACACGATACAACATGAGTTGTCATGTTCAATATCTTATTTTTTTAGCAAATCAAACAAGCCCATTTGTAATTTTTTTTTTTAAGTTTTAGATGATTCATCAATCTAATGTCTTAAAGTTTTTTAAAGGATATATATTTGTATGATTATTCCTCTAAAAAAAATATTTGTATGGCTATTCAAAGTTCAAAATGTAATGTTATGCGGACCCTTTCATGGCCCAACATGTTATTGGTTTGACTTTGCTTTATTTAATAATAAATCCATTATTATTATTATTATTACTCCCTTTATCTCATTAAAAAAAATCACATTTAAGTTTTTTTTTAAATAATTATCACTTTAAAATATTAATGCAATATTTTCTATTATTTTTTATTAATATATTTTTATTTATTGAATTTCACTTATATACTCAACTAACTACAACTAATGGGAATGTTTCGGTAAATGATATTAATTTTACTATTGAAATCAATTACTCCTTTTACACAATGGTACATTTAATCTGAGAGAAAGATAATATTATTGTATGTGAGAAAGAGAATAAATGTTTTTTTTATGAAGGGGGAATAAATATAATATATTGAATAGCAGAAGAACTATCATTATAAAAGCCGGTTATATGGATATTCGATTTGTTGAAGTTCTTCAGATAATTAAAATAAGTAGTTTCAGGTGAGCTGTCTATTACATTAGCATCGAGGGTCTTGTTCATGACATGAACTGAACTGAAAACTTGTACTTCAAGAACTTTGAAGTTTGAACGATTATAGTCTTGAAGAAGTATAAAAAGGACCTGTTTGGCTTTACGGCTTTTGCTTTGATCAGATGTTATGTAATTTTCGATGTGGTTGAACTGTCTCTTGTGCTTGCCACTATAGTTCAACAATGGAAAATTGGTATAAATAGGAAAATGCTTCAAACTCGACAATGATTGGATTACCAACTAGGAAATATTAATGTTGAATTGCAGCTGGCATTTAACCATACCATAGTGTTGCTTTTGTATTCCTGTTTTTAAAAGGAATTAAGTCGCAGCTTTTATTTATAGGTTACTTGCTTACGACAATATTTCACATTTGTCTTTTTTACTGTTTATTTATAAATAAAATCTTATGCCACACGACCAGACCAAAGGTTATCCAATGAGTTACTTCCATGACACAAAAATGTCGTGGTAACTCATACACGCTGGTCAAACATACTTCCTCCGTCCCAAAATATAAGCAAAAATTGGTCACCAAAAGTTAATGTATTTGGTTCAAAATTTGTATCAAATACATCAATTTATGTTGACTCATTTTTGCTTATATTTTAGGACGGAGGGAGTACTTGATAAATGCATGCTTCGAGTATCATCTGGTTTAGCCAAAGGATTTAAGTGTCATAAGGGAATCTCAACATTGGTGATTAAATCACTATGAATTGAATCACTTGTGGGAGAAGTAACCTTATGGTTAATCAATTTCCTATCATGACTGTGAGTGAAAAAATTATTAACGAAAACATCACGACTTCCTTGCAGGTTTTAGCGTGTAATTAACCAAAGCATCACATCATCCTTTTATCCAACCATCCATGACTTATGTTAAATATCATCTAATGGTGGGAGTGAATTCAGGATAAGTTCGTGAATTATATTTCGCTTGAAATAGCACTACCCAGCAGCAGAAGATCGTTACAAGTTGTGTTTGAGCTAATAATTTATAGAGCTCATGTCAATTAGCTTAATAATTATCCACTATTTTTTTTGTCTTAAACTTATTTTTAAGCTAATTTTTTCAAGGATAAAGGAAAAAAAAATTGAACATATACTCATATCATGATTGTTACACGATATATTTTGTGTGGTAACCAAAAAATAAATATTGTGTTTGTTACACTCTTTTTAATATTTGAATTCACTCTCATCCATTATCTTTTTATAATAAAAAGGAAAAAAAATCAGACATATACAGTTTGTTACATTTTGTTTTAATATTTGAATTTACTCTTATCTATCAGTTATATGTGATATTTGCATTAACAGTTGAGGGTAATTTTTGAACGAGAAAAAGTAAACCCAAAAGAGTCGAAAGATATTATTTTCTTTATATATAATATAGATAACGACTTTTCTATAAGTCGTTGCAAGTTGCGTTTGAGCTAATAATTTATAGAGCTCATGTCAATTAGCTTAATAATTATCTACTATTTTTTTTGTCAATTAGCTTTTTTTTTTTGCTATTTTTTCACCCCCTAACTTTCAAAGTGTTGCGATTTTGGCTTCCTTTTACAAAAAAAAATAGCCAAAGTCCCCCTCATGTTTAGCCCATTTTGCAAAACATCAATTTTGACTCAGTTAACACATACGTGGCACCTCACTTGAGTGAGTTGGATGCCACATGTGTATTTTCAAATTAAAAAATAAATAAAAAAGCCACATATTTATCAATTGAATTAAGAAAATGAAAACGAAAAAGAAAGAAGGAAAGTGCACGTGAGAACACACTCCACACAAACCACCACCTCTCTCCCTCCATCAGCTTTATCTCTCTCGCTCTTCACTCTCTCACTCATCTTCATCCTTCTTCTTCAAGCTTTATTATTCTTCTCCTTCTTCTTCACTTCTATATTTCACTTTCTGGATTTCGAATCGAACACAAAGGGAGGAGAATTGAACGTTAATTGATTTCTTGATTTCGATTTCAATTTCTGGATTTCCAGAATCGAAAACAGAGGGAGGCGAACCGAACGTGAATCGATTTCTAGATTTCTGGATTTCAATTTCAATTTTTGGTTTTCCAGAACGAACACAGAGGGAGGCAAATCAATTTATGGATTTCGATTTCAAATGGAAAAATCAATTTTTGATTCAAAGAGGATGATGATGATTAGGGGTGGGCAAAAATAACCAAAAACCAAACCTAACCGGTTAACCAAACCGAACCATACTAAAATTAACTGAACCATTACGTTGGTTATCGAACCGAACCATTATTTTGAAGACAATTAACCGAACCGAACCGAACCGTTATTAAACGCAATTAATTGTTATGAACCGAACTGAACCATTACAACTCAATTAACCACTTCCCAATACACCAGAAATCGTATTCAATTAATCACTTCCCAATACACCTTTCTGCAATCGTATTCCTTTTTAACACAAAAATCATGAACCCTAATTTCAATTAATCCCTTTTCTAAACCCTAATTTGATTTCAATTTCAATCAAATTCACCCTTCAATTTGTTTTCAATCAAACCTCACAAAATCGTTTTCAATCAAACCTCACAAAATCGTTTTCCTCACACCTTCAATCTGAAACCCTCACACTCAATCGAACCTCACCCTTACTTCACTGGAAATCTCAATCAAAACAAGACCCTGATTTCAGCTATAAATCACTTTCTTCTGCATAAACCTCTCCATCTCACAGTTCACTTTTCTAAACCATTTGTCGTCGTTAACACCATCTCTTTGCAATCTGTTGAAAGTGACTCCTCATTGAGGTATCATAAAACTCTACTAATCCTCGTTTGCAATCTGTTGAATGTGTTTCTCTTAAAAGGGTATCATAAAGTTGTGATTTTTTTCATGAATCTGATGGTAGCATCAAGTACTTAGTATTGAAAGTTTGTGGCTTATTTGACAATTTCCTTTCAGTTTTGCAATGATTATTAGTCTGTGGCTTATTTCACAGTTTTGCAATGAATCTGATTGTTCTTATTTAATGCTCATTCCACATAGTTCTTATTTGATAAATCATGTACTTAGTGATTTTGGTTACAACTTCACATTAATCTGAAAGATTGGTCCAAATAGGATCTTATGTCTATATATATAGTTTGTATTATTTTATTCACAAAATCATAAATAAAAAAAACACAAGTCGAAAAACACACTAGATCATGAATTCTTCTTTGTGGATTTGTTTGATTTTGTTGTCATCACTTGCATATGCTTCTTTTGCTGCAAATCCAAGGACTCCTGTTGATGTTCCATTTGGTCGTAATTATGTGCCTACTTGGGCTTATGATCATATCAAATACTTAAATGGTGGTTTTGAAATTCAGTTTAATCTTGATAAGTACACTGGTATGCTATTGTTATGCCTTTTTTATGCAACAAATTATAAATTTGTTTAAATTTAATATTTAATAGGATATTGCTCTAGTCTTTGTAATTTCTTTTTTTTAATTGTCACAATGATATTGAGATTTCTTAGCATTTATTCCTTGCTTGCCAGGATATCATTTGATCTTGTAATATTTGTGTTTTGCTGTTGTGGTCGTTGTTTCGTACTTTTAATTCTTGATCAACAACTTGCTTTCTGGTTTGTATAGTTGATAATGAAATATTTTGATGTTTTAGGAGATGAATTGCAACATTGATTACTTTATGTGTTTCTTTCTGCTTCTGAATATTTTTGGTTTTATTTTAGTTCTAACTAGTCTATTGATTTTTTTTATTACACAGATGTCAGATGATATCTTAGACTTCACAGTGCCACAGGATACAAACCTCAATGCGTCGAATGAACTATCAGATGAACTTGATCATGAAAATGATCTTCAATCTAATGCTGAAACATGATGTTGAATCTAATGGTAACACCCAAGGGACCATTTCAAACAAGCGGTCTAGTGTGTGGGAACATTTCAAACAGTTGTCTGGTATAGGGGAAAAGGGAGAGAAAAAGGCTAAATGCAATTATTGCAGCAAGCCTTTTGACATAATAAAAGTCATAATTAATAAGAAAAATAAATCATAATAAACAGTGAGCAAATCAATTTTGTTTTATTTATTTGTCTTATTTATATGAGTCTATGTAAGAGATCAAATCAACACAAATCATTGAATTCTAAGCAATGGAAAAACAACATTACTCACATGTTAATTTAAATAGTTCTACTGTGTCTGTGTTCCTGATTATGTATGTTTTTGTCTTCTGTCCTTATTATGTTGCTAATAAGATCTTCATTACTTAACTGCAATAATATTTTCAACTGGACAGGTGTGGGTGCTGCCAATGGAAGATGCAGATATGTAAATGTCTTTGTCCGTTGAACTTTGAAAAATGAATGAGCAAAAGGAACCTGGGATAAAGAACTATGTTCCAATTTTTTTGTACTTGGGCACTAATTTTTGTGAGAGAAGTTGTGAGAAATTGAGAGAAATTTGCAGAGATACATTATGAAGATGCTGATACAGAGTTAAATTGTTTTGCTAGTGTCTTGTTTTAATGTTATTTATAGTTTTAGCAATTTAGTTTGACATGCTATTTGTTTTCTTGAGACAAGAAATGATAGTGAATTAATGAAATTTTCTTCATTGTATTTAGACAAAATCATGTCTAAAATTTACAATGTATTACGAATGAGTATGTTACATTGATCACAATTTCAAAGTACAAATCAAGTGTCCATCCAGCATGGTCCATTTACAAAGATCAAACGTTACAACAACAAATTTAGCCTTGCAGCAACTTAGTAGGTTCCAAAGAGAGAGTAATAACATTAAAAAAGGATTGAAATGGATTGAAATATAGAGGTAACAAAACGGTTAACCGTTTAAGGTTCAAACAATTATCATGAACCGTTTTATGCACTTGAACAGTATTAATCATTCTAATGAAAGGAAAGTATCATGCAATTACATTAAAAAAGGACAAAAAATAATTAAATTCGCAAAAGGACTAAAAAATTCAAAATATTAAATTTTGGTTCGGTTCGGTTAATATGTTATGAAACAGTTAACCGAACCATAATTTTGGTTCAGTTTGGTTTGTTCCAAATCTTAAACGGTTCGGTTCAGTTATTTCAAACCATTTCTACAATTCGGTTCGGTTCGGTTCGGTTTTTATGGTTAACCGAACCAAACCCACCCCTAATGATGATGGTACATGAAGAATGACAAATGCGGTGTTTTCTGGTTTCTGATGATGATGATTTTAATAAATTTTGAGGAGGATGGGTCAGATTATGATATGATTCAGATTTTGTAGGTAAGATTAAAAAGAGAACGAAGAAGAAAATGAAGGATGATGATGGGGATGAATGGTGATGATGAATCTGGGGAGAGGATGGGTGTTGGTGATGAAGGACAAGGATGGGTGTTGGTTTTACTTTTGGGGATGATGAATCTGGACAGAGCTGCATTGTTCATAATGTTTTTTGTTTTAATTTTTTTCTTTGTTTTAATTAATTTTTTAAAAGATAATAGGAAGTTGCTGGGTTTGATTGATTGTTGGTTAAGAAGATTGATGAATAAAAAGAAGGGAGAGAAAGAATGGTTGGAGTTTCTCACGTGCCCCCTTTCCTATTCTCTTTTCTTTTTTGATTTTTTCAATTCATAAAATACATATCTGGATTTTCCTTTATTTTTTTGTTCATAATGTTTTTTGTTTTTATTTTTTCTTTGTTTTAATTAATTTCTTAAAAGATAATAGGAAGTTGTTGGGTTTGATTGATTGTTGGTTAAGAAGATGATGAATGAGAAGGAGATTGATGAAGAAAGAAGCAAGAGAAAGAATGGTTGGAGCTTCTCACGTGCCCCATTTCTTATTCTCTTTTCTTTTTTTTTTTTAGTTTTTAATTTATAAAATACATATGTGGATTTTCCTTTATTTTTTATTCAAAAAATACACGGTTGGCAGTTTTTTAAGTTATGTGGCGTGCGATTAACCAAGTCAAAATTAGTGTTTTACAAAAGGGGCTAAACATAAGGGGGGACTTTAGCTATTTTTTTATAAGAGGCCAAACTCGCTACATTTTGAAAGTTAGAGGATGAAAAGTGCATTTAAGCTTTTTTTTAACAAGAATTATTCACTACTTTATATTTTTATATTGGACCTATCTCATATTCACAAAATCAGGGGACGGCTTTGTTTTTCGAATTCACCCCCTTTTTATCAAGCTAAGTATTAGTATATTTTTATATTTGATCTAACACATCCTTACAAAATTAGTGACATTTTTACAAAATTAGTGGGGCAGCTTGGTTTTTCGAATAAAGTCACTCACGTTCAGCACTATTGAATTTGAAGTGTGAATATAAAATGGTGGATGTTCCAAATCAATAACTCTGATTAGGTTCTTTTAGTGAGTTTAACATCCTTACAAACCGACATATAAGATGAAATATGTCACTATTTATAAACTCATTTAAGGCTCAACATGTAATGGATGTGTGACTTAATTTTTCCAACAAAGCATAACTTTATGTTTAGAAAAAAAGTAAAAAAAGTAATAAATGGGTAGTCAATGCTGCGAAGACGAAGACATGTGGACAACCTTAGTATTCAAGTCTAAGAAGAATGCAGAAGATGCAATGTCTAGTCGAAGAACGGCAATCCCACTCCTTTCACTTTCACATGCACATTGCTGGGGGATTAGGGAATTTTTGCCACCGTTGATACCTGGTCTTTGTGGAGAGAAAGTCTTATACGATCACAAGCATTTTAACATATAATTTGAAGACATACACCCGAAAAATACATATTTTTATAATTATAAGAAAAATACACATTCTTTGTAATTTTCTCTTTCAAACTATTTTCAAGTATATATAAATAGAGCGTCCAAGTATTTACGACTAACTAAGCATTTTTTCTCTTGTAAGCATGCATTCCCTTAAGTTTGACTTTTCCTTAAACTGACCGTTAGAAAAAAAAAATTGTTAAAAAAAAAAACTTTTGTTAAATAAATGTACATGTGACATTTTAATGTATTATTACATGAATTTAAAATTTGGACGACTCGCATAGACATGTTAGATTCGTCTTCTTCCTTTTTCCTTTCACTTCTTTAAATTTAAATTTCAAAATCTAAAAATTGTAGAACAAGATAACATAATTTTCCGCAGCAATATCTTAATTCAAGAGCACTGATTCAAGTTACAAACTCAAAATCATGGGTCGTTTATCTCTAGTGTTAGTCGTGATAAATATGTGCATCTCAATGTCGTTGTGGAACATAAATTATAGGCCAAATACCTCTTTTGGTCCTTTAAGTTTGACAAAAATACTGGATTAGTCCTTTAAGTTCTTAAGTTTCAAATAGGTCCTTTAAGTTGTTAATTTATTACACCGTTACCCTTTTAAGGACCTATTTGAAACTTAAAAACTTAAAAAATTTCAAATAGGTGCATTAAATTAACAACTTAAAGGACCTATTTGAAACTTAAAAAACTTATAGGACTAATCTGGTATTCTTGTCAAACTTAAAGAACCAAAAATGGTATTTGGCCTAAATTATAATATAAAGAACAACAATAGAAGAACCGTATAACTTAAATATAAACAATGCAAACATAATATAATATAAATCAATTATGAAGAATAAACTAAAAGACCGATCCAAAAAACTTTTTTTTTGACAAAAAAAAAGACCAAACTTAAAAGACTGTGTATATAGTTTTACTACCTTATTTGTTAGTCATGGTTTTTTTAGGCATAGTATTGTTATTATTATTATTAGTATAGTATAGTAGGTGCCCAAATAGTCAAAACATACTTGCTGATTTTTTTAATTAGAAAAATTCCATTATCTTCATTAAAAGAGCTACAAAAATACTTAATCGGTCATTAGTTTTATTGAAGATAAGATGCCACTAAAAAAGAATTAATTGACAATAGATTAAAGAAACGGGGAATCTCTAAGTCTGCAATTTGAAAACGAAAGTTCAAGAGTAAAGTCACTTAATCTATACCTTCAACAACACAGTTGTTGTTTGGTCTTAATTTGTTTAGTTTTTTTTTTTTTTATCATTGTTTAGCTTTTTTTTTATAATTTAGTTAAGAAATTAAACGAATTAAAATATGTAAGGCGTAAGCATGTGTTTTGTATTGTACACTGCCAAAACAATTGCCGACTTTTTGTTTAGTTTTCTTAACGATACAATTATAGTTTAATGGGATGATGCCACAATTTAAGTTGAAAAAATCTTCTAGTTCAAAAATACAAAAGCTTCATAAAAAATAATTACAAAAAGAATTACTGCATTTATCTCACTAATTAAAGAGATTAGTGGAAGTTCAAACCAGCTACATGTCCAATAAAGGTTTGATTATGCTCTATTAGATCAACTCCTTTGAGTATTTGTTTACTTGTTAAAGAAATAGAATAAACTAAAGTGATGGTACAAGGAGAGTCAAGAAGATATATTATTCATAAATTTGAATCAAGTTTATCATAATAATTTGCATTATCAGTTCAATGAATAAATATTAGGTGGGAGATTAGAAAGCTATGATTAGTATTTAGGCTGATTAATTACCTCCGTCCTGCGTATTCAATACAAAAGGTTCATTGTATAGCTTACGGTAAACAAATGTTATAACGATTATGGGTTCATGTTAAATCACCTAATCCTCTAAATGAAGAAATTTGAAACTAATTCAAACCACTATCAATTAGATAATTGAGCAAGCTTCCACTTCTCCTTGACACATTTTAATATTCCATTGTAAGCAATGCTTTATATGTTAAATATGTGTTGAAGTACACATATTTAACACAAATAGAACACATGTCTTGTTCGTCCTACTTATACGGTGAACAGTAACTCATTTTTTTTCTGCCATTCTTTTATAAAGATTGAGTATTTTTTATCACACAAAAATTGAGTTGTGTCATTAATCAATTTCGTTACTTCATTCACCTAAAAATGTATGTTGTTGACAGCTTTTTTAACATATTAGCATATCTCATCAAATACTTTGACTATTTCATTAACCACAAAAATATTAGACATTAACCACTTATTTTACACAAATGTGTGTAATGTCATTCTTTTAAAATTTGTAAAATAAGTGGTTAATAACTTACATTTTAGTGGTTAATGAAGTAGTCAAAACGGTTAATGAAATTCATGTTAAAAAAGTGGTTAGTAATATACATTTTTGTGGTTAATAAAGTAGTAAAATTGGTTAATGACACAACTCAATTTTTGTATTACAAAAATCATCATCTTAAAGGAAAAAAAAGTTTTAAAAAAAAACTAAAAATGTTTCTCCATATAAATACGGTGAACATTATAGGTGTTCCATTTTTATTTTATTTTTTGAGGAAATGATGTTCTTTATTTATGATCAATACTTGTATTCTAATATCATGTTTGTTCTATTAATTCAAGTTAACAATTAACATTAATACCAAACGAGTTTAGTTTTTATAAATCCTTAAATTAAAAACCTAAAAAATTACGCGGTCAATCAATCATATTTGACATTTCAAAAGTACTACCTCCGTTCCTTTTTAATTGTCACTTTTTAACATTTTACACAAACCAAGACAATCAATAAATGTTACTACTATTAATACAATAATTTATATTTTTACTAGAATAACCTTATTCATTTAATGTCTCATTTTATATATTTCTCTCGCCACAATAAATAACTAAGGGTAATGTTGGTAAAACAACATTTATTGTTGCATTGAACTTTGAAAGTGACAGTTAAATAGGAACAAAAAATTTCTTCAAAATGGACACTTAAAAAGGAACGGATGGAGAGTTATATAAAAAATCAACTATTTTTAATGATTTGACGGTAAAAAAATCTTTACATGGTGCATATGAATTAAATTCATACTAAACAAAATTGTTGGTATGGAGTATATTTACAGGCTTAAGAATTAAAATCTTTGAACGTACTAGGTGAGTTATTTTTGCCATGGTGTTATGTCACAATATTAAGTTCTTTAATTTCCCCTTTTCCAAGTATCTCAATCTCAATATACATAATAGAGTCTTGCTCATGGAGTCGTTCAAAACAATTGAAAATGTCAAGATTGTTAAACCAAATATTTTTCGTGGTTGTCTAGATTCAAATTCATAACTTCTTTGTTATTCGTATGAGTTTTTAGATGATGTTTGTCATTTCGTCCGTATGTCTATAGACCAATAAAAATATTTAAATATTTCATTTATCTATGAAAAAAACAAATGATAACAAAATATTAACTATATACCACTAATTGATAACATTATAATTTTAAAATAAATAAAAATAAGTCAAATGATTAATAAGTTTTTAAATTGTTTAATTTTCATTAATACTTTTATGTATCTTGACATTAGCAGCTTACCTTAACATGATGATGCTATATTGCTGTTCCCCATTTTTTAATAAGCCGCACACGTGGTTGAGGCTTCAACTTAGTATTAGTACTATAAAAGGCATTCAAGAGAGAGATATAATAATGCAATGTACCATATAGAGAACTCCTAAATAAACACAATAAAAAACATTCTCTCCTCTCCCATTTCCCCTCTTATCTCTTCTTCTATTTCCTGTCTTAACCCTCTCAATTTTATTTTTTTCCTTCACATTTTCTTTTGTTATCTACTTCTGCTTTTTATAAATGTGTTGTTCTGCTTCTCTTTTCATTTGATCACAGAAGCAGAACTTAATTTGACTTTCCACACAAGTCTAGTTCTGTGGCCAGGTTAATATTTCCATTTCAGATGAAGCATACCTAGTCACATGAAAAGCTAAAAAAAGTTGTTTGTTAAGTTTGAGATCTAGGAACTGGTTTTTCTTTACTCTCTAGAGTAACTCACATTGTTTTGCGTGGACCAGAAGCAAAACATAACAATTTATTACAAAACAAAAACAAAAACAAATATTCCTGTTTCTTTACCAAAGTTGATTCCTTTAAACTCTTTTGGATCTATTAGTGTTTGTCCTCAACCATTGTTCACATCTTTGTCTTCTTGAGTTCTTGTCCTTCTTCTCTTTTGTTTTTGTCAAAAACTACTATTTCAAATGGATCGTTTTTCTTCTACTGCTACTATCCCTTTTGCATTACAAGGAGCCAAAGATGACCTAACCATGCAGATTTCTTTGATTTGGAGTCAAATCAAAGCTCCATTGATCGTTCCATTACTAAGAATATCAGTGTTTTTGTGTTTGATAATGTCGGTGATGATGTTCATTGAGAGGGTTTATATGGGTGTTGTCATTACTCTTGTGAAGCTATTTGGAAAAAAACCTGAAAAACGTTACAGATGGGAACCAATTAAAGATGATATTGAGTTAGGGAACTCTTGTTATCCTATGGTTCTTGTTCAAATACCTATGTACAATGAAAGAGAGGTACTTTATTTTTTATTCTAAAAAATGCAACTTTGTTAAGCATAGTAGTTAAGTACTTTTTTTAAGGCTTGATATTGACTTTTCTTTTAATGTATGTAGGTTTATCAATTGTCAATCGGAGCTGCATGCGGTCTTTCATGGCCTTCCGATAGGATCATTATACAAGTTCTTGATGACTCCACTGACCCAACAATCAAGGTAACCACTAAATTAAAATTATTAAATCCAAGATTTAAAATTCACTTTGCATCGTGATTCTTAATATTGCCAAAAATAATAGTCATCATTTACAATTTATATCGACTCAACTGTGATGTCTTTTAGTCACAAACTCGCATAACACAAAAAACATTGATATCGCAGCTCAGATCGTAGTCACGTATCATTTAACCCTTCATGGCAAAATCAATGTTTTATTGGTTTTACCCTAACAAGAAAAAATGACTAATTTAAAAATACATCGATCATGTGATGATTAACATTGATTTTATGGTAACAAAAAAATGTAGGAGTTGGTGCAACTAGAATGTCAAAGATGGGCAAGCAAAGGAGTGAATATAAAGTATGAAGTTAGGGACAATAGAAATGGATACAAAGCAGGGGCTTTAAAAGAAGGAATGAAGCATAGCTATGTGAAACAATGTGATCATGTTGCAATATTTGATGCTGATTTTCAACCAGAGCCTGATTTCTTGTGGCGTACCGTGCCATTTATGGTGCATAATCCTGAAATTGGGCTTATTCAAGCTCGCTGGAAATTTGGTAATATTCTTTCTTTTTCTCTTAAATTTCAACAACAACAAATCAAGTTTCTAAATTTAGATTTTGGTCTCTCTTAATGGCGGCTTCATTTGACATAATCTTACTTAAATTAAGACTCTTAATATGGAATTTGCTTACCAAAAACTGTCGGTGGGTGATTTTGGTTTTGGGAATTTTTTTTAGTTTTGTTGGGGTGATGGTGGGTACCACTTTATGGTTGAACAACCCTGTGTAATGTGTAAAGTTGCAAACATCACAATCTATTGTACCACCTTCAGCTTTCGTGGTTGCCTTCGATTTAAGCCACGTTTGCTTCTCTTTAAATTTTTTAATTAAACTTATTTAAGTAAACTACTTCGTTTTTATAAATTGAGGGACTAAAAATGTGGTGATAAAAAGTTGGTAAAAAATTTAGAGAGACTAGAATTAAAATTAAAATTAAAAGATGAATTTTTTTTTAATCGGTTGGATATCTTCTACATACAACCATAAAGATTAATATTTTGCATTGGATGGGATTACAACAAGTGACAAAACATTATCTTAAGAACTTTAACACTATTGCATTTTAGGGATGGATTAGTACCAAAATCTTTGGTTTAGAGCCGGTCTAAGAGTAGAGCCATTAAAATTTTCATTTTAGACTCACTAACAATAAAATTTGTTTTTCCCTTGTTTATCATTTATTGAATCGACCCGCTCTGTTAAGTTGGAAAAGAGCTCTTAGCTTTTTAGGGGAGAGTCCTTACCTTAATGAATGTTTTGTTGAGACTAGAAATATACTCAGCTCATTTTATAAAAATAAAATAAATTAGCACTTCCTTTTTATACATATGGACTGGACCTACTTCGTTCTACTACCCTCCAAAAAAATCATTAGAGAATGTGTTATTTCAGGTGTTGTTAAATATTTCAACACCTTTATTTTATATTTTTTCTGAATACATCTATTTTGTTTGGTTTCTTATGTTCCATGTTGGAAAAAGGGTGGGAATGGCATATCCGTAAACCTATAAAATACTAGTATATATTTTGCGGACAGCCTGTCACGAAAAGTTGTGAACGAAACTGATGATAGATGACTAACCATGAGGCCCATGATATAAAATAATAATGGTTTTCACGTACTATATTACCCTGGCTAATGATTCATTTATAGCATAATGTGGTTTGGCTGTGTAATTTTGTGACCGAAAAGTTTGATCAACACTTTACCACTTCTTAGTGTGGAAACAGATAATTATATTCGGAGGAAAAGGCATGGGACTAAAAATGCCACACACTATTCACATAAAGAATTACTAGGGCCTATATATATGAGTATATGTGCAATTCCAAATTTATGCTGTAGTATAATGTTATCAGCTAATAATTGAAGATTTTGTGCGGGACCAACCATTATTTATGGAGGGCAATGCTTGAAACATGCATGTGTACTATTTCAAAGTGCATTGCTGTCTTAAAAAGCAACAACACCGTTGTTGGAATTATTGTGGTTGTTGATATCATCATTATTCTTATAGTGCTCCTTCATCCTCCTTTTGTTCCCTTTTACTACTCTTCTGCTAATACCGGCAATTGCATGTGCAAATTTAATATTGGACTCATTTCATACTCACTTTTTTATCTCAACTAACCGACAGATGCATTTATTTTGAACTTTATAATTTCTGCATAATTGATTAATCTAGTTACATGATAAATTTCATGCCAGCAAGGTTGTTACTAGTAACTAATTACTACAGTTTTTCCTATTTTGTTTTTTCAGTGAATTCGGATGAATGTATGATGACTAGAATGCAAGAGATGTCACTAGATTACCATTTTACTGTGGAACAAGAAGTGGGGTCTTCCACTTATGCCTTCTTTGGCTTCAACGGTAAATATTTAATTTCACCTTTCTACAATAAAAATAAAATAAAATCTTATGGTAAAAAATTGAACAAATGCTGTTTATTTTGTTCCATAATTGTAATAGTAATTATGTAAACTACCTCATTTTGTGGCATGAAAAATAGCTGATAATTTATACTGTTCTGAACTACAATAGGGACTGCGGGAGTATGGAGAATTTCTGCGCTGAATGAGGCTGGTGGTTGGAAGGATAGGACCACAGTTGAAGATATGGACTTGGCTGTTAGAGCTAGTCTCAAAGGATGGAAGTTCTTATACTTGTCAAACTTGAAGGTCCACTTTCATAATTATTTCAAACTCAATAATTCAATCTTTGATTTTCAAAATATTCATAGTTTGAAAAGATGTTTTAAAAAAACGAACCGAATCAGATGACTCCTCTGGTTGAACCGTGAACCTACATTGTCTACCGTTTGGTTATTTAAATGGTTCAATTGAATCTTTATCATGTTTAAGCGGTTAAAAACAACTGAACCATGATTCAGGTTCTGTTGTTAAAGCATTGATTTGAACAGAAAAAAAATAGAATGTTATAACATATAATTATATGAAATAGATTGAGTGTATATTATCAATTAGTCACTGATTTTAGGTAATTATTTTGAATACAGGTTAAAAATGAACTGCCAAGTACTTTCAAGGCCTACCGTTACCAACAGCATCGTTGGTCTTGTGGACCAGCCAATCTTTTCCGAAAAATGGTCATGGAGATTATTAGAAACAAGGTAAGCTTAAGGTTGCTTCCTTGAATTATTTTCAATCTACAGTACAAAATATATTCATGCTAATAATGTGTATACATTGCAGAAAGTGTCCTTGTGGAAGAAGATACATGTAATTTACAGTTTCTTCTTTGTTCGGAAAGTCATAGCACACATCAATACGTTTGTGTTTTATTGCATTGTTCTACCTGCAACAGTTTTGGTACCTGAAGTTGCAGTCCCAAAATGGGGAGCTGTTTATATCCCTTCAGTTATCACTCTTCTCAATGCAGTTGGAACTCCAAGGTGTTTATTTCTCTCAATTATTCCTCTATAATTTAAGACATTAATTAGTTAGTAAAAATATCAAATATGTATTTAAATGTACAACTTTTTCAGCTACTACTGTGTAACATGCTGTACCATTAGTTAGTAAGACCGTTTTGATCACATACATAAGCCAAATTTCCATTTAAATACAAGAAACTTGTTATGCAAGTAAAACTTTGTTAACTTGATTGTATTTTCTACATGTCAGGTCACTCCATTTACTTGTGTTTTGGATTCTATTTGAGAATGTCATGTCTCTACATAGAACAAAGGCAACTGTTATTGGTCTACTGGAGGCTAGTCGAGCGAATGAATGGATTGTCACCGAGAAACTTGGAGATGCTCTCAAGGCTAAAGCAGGAACTAAAGCACTCAAGAAACCTCGATTCAGGATTGAAGACAGGTATAAATTGGTACTATTACCTTAGTTGTTTGATAGTAGCATTCAAGAAGTTTTTAAGTCGAACTCATGTCACAATCTTTGATATTGCGAGAATCACGGTCTATGCAACTTATGTGATCTCAACTTTGGTTCTTCAAAAAAAAATTGTGATCTCAATTTTAGTTGCATAGCGGTTGCAAACCACTTTTAAAAACTCCGGCATTCAATTATTTCTAAATAATAGTAAATGTTATATAGTATTTCTGCTTACCTACATTTGTGATCTTTGTTCTCAAATATCAAACAGAATTCACTTGTTAGAACTTGGAGTTGGAATGTACCTCTTCTTTATTGGCTGCTACGATGTCATGTTTGGGAAAAACCACTTCTTCATCTTTCTCTTTATCCAAGCAATCGCCTTCTTCGTCATGGCATTTGGATATGTCGGAACTTTCGTTCCCAACTCCTAGAAGGACCTGGTGATTCTTCAATCAACAATTTCATCTTCTGTTGATTCAATATTGAACACGTTGTAATATATTGCGTTTTCAGCATACTTCTTGCAAATTAATGCTTGTTAGTTTAAAGGAAAAGATTGTTATTCTTTGAGGTTTTGCACAAGGGTCAGTGACTCTTGAAGAGTTTAGTTTTCTTGTGAATATTCAAAAAAGACAGAAATTATATGAAGTCCTTCTCATGGAAGATAAGTCCACAGAACCAAGAACAAGGCAGCAATCTACTGACATCGATCCTTAGGGAAGCAATAATGTTGTATTGGATGGATTGTTTATAATAAGATTTTGTAGTTCCTTTTGATTTCATTTTTTTTTCTTGAAGTTGTATTTGTTGGAAGAAGTAAGTCGCTTCAAGAAATTGATAAAATACATAAAGTTCCATTTTGCATAATATTTTTCAAAGTATCCTCTGTTTAGTTGTCCGACACTGTGTATATATAGTGTATATATGATATCATTATGCGTCATGCTAATATGTGTCTTTAAGACACATATGTTAATTTTAAATTTTTGAGAAAATTGGATACACGTTCCATCGAGTTACAATCATCTTCATTTAAAATTTTCTCGGTTTTTTCTATTTGAAAAAATAAAAAACACATAAATTTAAAAAAATATATAAAGTAATTAATGGTGGTGGGGTCTACTTAATGGTTGGACCTTGTTATCTATTTTTTTTTTGTCTATACATCTTGCATTTGTTTTGAGAAATTAAGAGGATACTTTTTTTCATCTAACTCCACCTTTTGATTGTATCGCATGTTTAATTGAGCAAAAGATAGTGAAATCATTGGACAAGATTTCTAAGTAAAGGTTCTAGCAATTTCCTTTAATTAAAGCATAATTGCTTATAACATTGTTTCTCTTACAAAATATTTATGTACATTTATATTTAGTTCTTACTTTTAGAGAGGGGGTAGTTTATTTGAATCGAGTTCAATCCTACATTTGTATAAAAAAAAATTAATATAAAGTACCTTCAACCTAGAGAAATGGAGTGTGAATTCCCTACAATCTTTTAACGGTCCAACAAACTATATGATGGTAAAATTGTTCGATATATTAGAGAGAATGAGGGTAAAAGGGAGAGATGTCTCATTTGAGAGAAAACGAGTTGAAGAATGACAGAGATGGGGACGGGGAGAATTCAGAGAAGAGATTACAATGGATATCCACGGGTAGCAAAGTAATCATCGGCTACTCACCTGTGAGATAAATTTGATATTCTTATCAACTCCATATTAGTCCTTGTGGATATCCGCTAGATGGATATTTTACGAATTTTGAATTATCGTCATGAACGTGTGTCCATCATACACTCTAGAATAGGTAGCTTCTCGACAAACATGAGTTTTCACAATGGAAAATTTGATTTCCAAACATATACTTAGCCATTTTACCAACAAATAGGAATATGTGAGTGTCGAATACAATTTCATTGCTCCATCTTTGTATCCATTAACTATCTACCTATCCACCTATGAAATATACATTTAGATATCCATTCAACTATCCACCTATGCTTGTGATGAATTTTATCGAAGGACCCATGCTAATATGGAAATTGCTCTTGTCCCTTTTGAAATTGTTCATTCCCTTATCTCAGCGGGAGTTAACTCATGCTCGACATTTTTCAACGTGAGTCAACTCACGCTTACACTTTTAAGATCGATTGACCCAACTTGAATAGTGATTGAACCGGTCTTAAAAGTGTCGGCTTAAGGTACCGTTTGACCCGGTTTTTTTTCTACTTCTCTACAATTTTAAGGAGAAGGTAGGCTAAACACAATATCTATTAAGTACTTACTAAAAAAATATTTTAAACATTTTTTCCCTTCAAAAAATATTTTAACATTTTTTATTTATTATATATTTGTACAATATTTTGCCAAACAACTTTTAACTTAAAAATAGCTTTAAAACTAAAAAAATAATAAAGTAACCAAACAACTTTAACTTCTTTCTTAAAGCCCTTAATTTTAACTTTGTTTTAAAGTAATTTTTGGACTATAAAAAAGTCAGATCAAACAATGTCTAAGTTAACTCACAGTGAATTAAGAAAAGGAACAACTTTAAAAAGTAGAAAAACAAGTTTCTACGCTCGAAAGTAAACCCGTAAAGACATAAGTCCTAAACCCGATAGGAAAAGCCCACAAACAAAATCCATTATTTGGAGTTAGAGTATCAAGGGGAATGGATCCTCTGCAGTGTGTTTTTCTCCAGTTTTCTACAGTGTAGAATCTATACCATTAAATATATTATCTCTCTTAATTTCAAGCTTTTAATATTTATATTTTTAAGCATTAAATTTTTTTCAAAGGCTTGGATTTAACTGGACCCTGCAGTCACTGCAGAGGATCCATTCCCAGTATCAAGTAAGTTAACAACTTTCCCTCTAATAAGTGAGAATTTGAGAATTTAGTAAAACTCTAAACACTCTCTCGCACGCCTCCGCTTTCTCATTCACCATACACAACAGGAGTAACAATGTTTTTGAGAAGACGCACCTTTCTTCATCTTCTTCCCAATTCAAACTTCAACAATTCCATTTCATTCTTCTGTTCCGAATCACTCACACTTCCTCAAAATCAACAACAATGGCTTCAAAAATTCCAACACATTCAATCCTTAATCGACCAAGATCGCACTCAACCAGCCCAAAACCTCTTCAAAGACCTTCTTCTTTACAAAGTTCCGTACTCATTTCCCTCGCAAATTCACTCCCTCCTATCCAAACCCATCTTTCTAGAAACCCTCTTTCCCTTTTGTTCCAATCCCAATACCATCCACAGAGTCATTGAACTCTTCTATTCGATGAAAAACGACGGCTTTATCCTTCCCAATTGTTTTATCAACCGTCTTCTACAAACCCTTGTTGATTTACGCCACTTTCAAAAGGCTATTACTCTTTTTAATGATGTTGTTGAATCGGGTGTTCGACCCGATAGTTTTGCTTATGGAAAAGCTGTTCATTCTGCTGCTATGTTGAAGGATTTAAATAAGTGTTTTGAGTTGATTAATTTAATGGAGAAAAATGGGATTCGTCCTACTGCTTATGTGTATAATTTGGTGTTGAGTGGGTTGTGTAAAGCCAAAAAATAAAGGATGCACGGAAGGTGTTTGATGAAATGATTCAAAGAGATGTTGTTCCTAATACGGTGAGTTTTAATACGCTTATTGATGGATATTGTAAGGTGGGTGGAATAGACGAAGCTTTTAGATTGAGGGCTAGGATGAATGGTCCATATTCAAAGGCTAATGTTGTTACTTACAATTGCTTGTTAAGTGGTCTTTGTGGTCTGGGGAGATTGGACGATGCTAAGAGGGTGTTGTTGGAGATGGAGAGGAACAGTTTTTTGCCTAGGGGGTTTTCGAGTCTTGTATTTGATGATCAGTTGGTAAATGGAAATGAAAATGGTTTCTTAAATGGAAATGGAACACGTGTCGATGTGCGTACTTGTAATGCTTTGTTGAATGGACTGTGCAAGGTAGGAAAGGTTGAAAAAGCTAAAGAGGTTTTGGCAAGGCTAGAAAGTAATGGAGTTGTTCCAAGTCCAGTATCATATAACATACTGGTGAATGCTTATTGCCAAAAGGGTGACTTGAATAAAGGTATATTGACAGCTGAAGAAATGGAAAAACGGGGGTTGAAGCCTAGTTATGTCACCTTCAATACCCTGATTAACAAGTTTTGTGAAACTGGGGAGTTGAACCAGGCAGAGAGATGGGTTAAGAAGATGATAGAGAAGGGTGTTTCTCCCACTATGGAGACGTATAACTCTTTGATTAATGGTTATGGAATGGCGTGTGATTTTGTCAGGTGTTTTGAGATTCTTGAGGAAATGGAAAATAAAGGGATGAAGCCTAATGTCATAAGCTATGGTTCTCTTATAAACTGTTTGTGCAAAGATGGTAAGCTTCTTGATGCTGAGATTGTGCTTGGGGATATGGTAACTCGCGGGGTTTCTCCAAATGCAGATATATATAATATGCTCATTGAAGCTAGTTGTTCACTGAGTAAACCGAAAGATGCGTTCAGATTTTTTAATGAAATGATACAAAATGGAATAGATGCAACTCTTGTGACATACAATACTCTGATAAATGGAATTGGGAAAAACGGAAGGGTAACAGAAGCTGAGAATCTGTTTCTCCAGATGACCAGCAAGGGATATAAACCAAATGTGATTACATACAATTCCTTAATGTCAGTATACGCAATGTCAGGAAACCCCGAGAAATGCCTTGAACTGTACGATAATATGAAGAAGCAGGGCATAAAACCTTCAATTGGGACTTTCCATCCTTTGATCAATTCATGCAGGAAAAAAGGTGTAGTGACAATGGAGAAAATGTTTCAAGAAATGTTAGGAATGAATTTGATTCCAGATCGAGCTGTATATAATGAAATGATTTATGGTTATGCTGAAGATGGAAATGTTCTGAAGGCAATGTCTTTGCACCAACAAATGGTTGATCAGGGAGTTGATTCCGACAAGGTGACTTACAACTGCTTGATTCTAGCACACCTTAGAGATCGAAGGGTCTCTGAAATAAAGCATCTTTTAGATGATATGAAGGCAAAGGGTCTGGTTCCAAAGGTTGATACATATAAAATTCTGGTTAAGGGACATTGTGACATAAAAGATTTCAATGGTGCGTATTTTTGGTATAGGGAAATGTTTGATTCTGGTTTCATTTTAAATGACCGCATTTGCTCTCAGCTAATATCTGGGCTTAGGGAGGAGGGAATGCTGCACGAAGCTGAAATTGTATCCTCGGAGTTGACTAGTAGAGTTCAACAACTTGAAGGCTAACAAATAATACACACCATTGTACATTATCCAACTTTACCATTTTGGCAATATTATCTGAATAAGTATCAGTTTCTCTTTTACCTCTCTCTCTTTCTCTAGATTCATCAAATAGATTTTTAGTTCGTAACTTTGACAGATTAAATATATAATTGAAATAATAGGGGATTAATGGAAAAGGAGGAAAGAGACAAAAGTATAAGTTTCACTGAAAATCAAACAAATTCTGATGCAGGTACTACACTCCCCCCTCCCCCAATAACTGTTGATCGCGCCATCCGGACTCTGCTAACCTAGTTTCTTAGCTCTTCTGGAACATCAATTCCATGCCAGAGGTTCATCACTGAGCTGTTCAACTTTTTCTCTTCCTGCATATCCAAGCCTAACCTTACCCAAGCACAATCTCTAGTTCAGATTTACTTATGCTACAAGAATATTGTGCATTCTCTGAAACTGTCAGACTGCAACAGAGAGTTGAAAGCTATACATTCTAATTGACTAGGTATTTCATTCTTTCAAAACTCTGGAGCCTACCAGTTCTCTGCTTTAAGTGACCTATATACTTTTGCTTGCACCGTACAAAATGAAGCTTGTGCATGTCTTTAAACTATATAGGCAGCTCTCCTGGGGAGCTCTTGTTTAAACAAGTGTTATTTGCTGCCTTAGACATCTTCGTTTAACTGGTTCTGCATCATGGAAGATTTATCTTCTCTTCGTTTTTTGTTTGCTCAAAATGCATGTCAGTTGAGTTGCATAGATTGTTGTACTTAATTTCACAAAATACATGTGGAGAAACTTGATGGAACTTGAATCCCGAATTGGTCAGTGTATCTCCTTGATGGATACTTTGGGTACATAGTAGGTAGGTATACCTATACCACTAGCCTAAGGCTACTGGTGGAAATTGAATATAAGCTTTCACTAAGGTAAACATTCCACTTATTGTGGAACCAATCCCACAAGATCTAAGTTCGCAACAGAACAACACCTTTCTCCTTTCATTGAACATCATGGACAGAAGCCCGAAAATTCCACAAACACTCGTCAATAGACATCTTGTACATACTGACCCTCTCTTGCCACTCCTGGCAGTTAAAGTGTAGGCGCATGGCAATTGAGGAAGTGATGGTTTGTTTTACCAGGGAATGATACCACAAGATCTATTCACAGGTTTATAGCAGCTTTGACTAGCTTATGGTGTGTCTAATAGTGTAGCTTATCGTTATCCTGTTCATGAATTTGAACAGAATCCTTGAAAAGAAAACCTGGGGATCAAATTTCTGCAAGCTAACCTTGAAAAGAATCCTTGCCATTTGAGAATAACATTAGTTGGATTGTTGGGACGATGAAAATCTTCAAATATGCTTTTGTTCCTCCACTTCCCTAAGTACCAACATGCCACCATGATAATTGTCTGTCAACCATTTTTGGATTGTCGTTGAACAATTTACTTAATAACTATTAGTAAGTGCAGGTTGGTTAAGTAAAAGTGTGGATAAAATTTTATTACACGAAGTCCATTCAAAAAGATGTGCTAAGAATGCTATTTTTTTTAACAAGTGATGTGATTACCCTTATATAAACTTGGGTCCGTCCCTGAGCGGAATGAAATTAAAATAAAGAGAAATTTCTACTAAATTTTAACACAGCTGCAGGCAGCAGCTACGTAACTAAGGTTGGAATTTTTTGTTTTTTAATATACTCATGCTTTATGGATATTCCTAATTCGCTTTGATAAATCAGCACCAGTGGACGACCTTTTCTCAACATTATTTTGTAGCATAGTATTCTGAAACTAAAAAAATAGCGTTGTTGCAAATTACGGTATGAGCTCAAAATTCCTTTCGTGGTTTTAGGAAATAAAACAATTCACTGTTGAAATGAGAAATGATTGAAAATAATTTATATACATATACATCGTGCTAAGGTACACTGGAATTCAAGATTACAACGGAAAGCACTTTCTAGTACAGGGACATACTTGAGAGTGTTGGTGGTATTTCTGCTATACGCTGAGACAGGAAGACAGGAAGATTCTCAATTTGTCTCCTCCAAATGTAAGACGAAATGGGTGGAAAATGAAAAACTGAACCGGTGGACAGTTTTAATCATAATTGCTGATATTTTACTCGAATTTGTGGTAACGAGGCTATTAAAGTTGGGAAGGATTTGGTTGTAAGAAAACTTTGCTGCTTAGAATATCAACTTAAAAAAAAAAAAAAAACAAGTATAGGTCTTTATCACTAGATTAAGGATCCTACATCTCCTAGCTGGTTGTCCCTGTTGATAGTTGTTTGTGAGGCTAAAATTCTGTCAAGCTTTGCTAGAAAGGAACAAATATGATAATAGAGGCATGGCGTCGCAATCTCTTGTCCGAATATGATAACGATCAAAAGATAATACCAGAAAAGCTTCAGAAACCAAAAAAAACATTCCAACATGTATTTCACATATACGTGCTTCTTTTGCTTAGTGAAAAAATGTAGATTAGAACAAAAGATAACGATTGTTGATGATACTACTAGATCAAATGCACCAGATCTTATCAAAGCTTTGCAGCTCATCGAAATTCAACTATAGTTAGATCTAGCAGAAGTTAGTCTTGTGACGCTTTTGTCTACATCAACAGTCTATGTGCATGTTTGATACTACATTTGCCGTCCTTGACCCACCGTAATTTTACAACAAAACCTAAAAATGCATTTTATGCCCAAATTATAGACGAGAAAAAAGGTATCATACTATTGGGAGTCTTGGGAACTAGGAAGTTAAACAATTCTCATAAAACAGTCAAACGGTCATTAGTGGGCGACATCCATCAGACAGTTTGCACTCTTACAACAATGCTTGAACATGAATTTCACACACTTAAGTATGTTAGCTCTCTATCAAAATCACATCATAACTCCTAGATCACGTTTGAAAAATAAAGTAACTTTATTTCCAACTATTTTCAAAGTTCACAAAACCATGTTTGACCTATATTTGGTTTCACGGTGGATATGTCTCTTGATATGTTAGAATCATCATGACATAGAGATACCAATCATACACTTAATTTAATTTGCAGCCATGCAAAAAAATGATATGGATGAACATACGACAAATTATCAACTAATGACAACTATTCAATCAACCACTAAGCAATGCATCCACATCATAAAATGAAAATCTAATTCAACAACAAATCACCACAAAGCTCAACAGTTAATCATCATCATCACAAAATATGATTAGGTCAAATCCACTGCAGATTATTATTAAGAAAACCAAAACCAAAAAAGTGCATTAACCTAAACCGATGAAACAAACAATTAACTCAAGTTCTAAGACATAAAAGAAAATCGATTCAAAGAACTTTGAGAATATCATCAGCACCACTGAAAGTAAAAGCACCACCTTCCTCCAAATTGAAAAGCTTAACAACACCATCTTCAGCCAACAAAGCATAACGTCTTGACCTAACACCCAATCCAACAGGTTTATCACTCAAATCAAGCTCAACACCAATCGCTCTCGTGAAATCACCATTCCCATCAGACAAAAGCACCACTTCATCATTCACCTTCAAATCTTCCTTCCATGCTTTCATCACAAACGCATCGTTCACCGAAATGCAAGCGATTGTATCAATTCCCTTCGCTTTTAGCTCCGCCGATTTCTCCACGAATCCAGGAACGTGTTTCTGTGAGCATGTTGGTGTGAAGGCTCCTGGAACGGCGAAGAAGACTGCTTTTTTGCCTTTTGTTAGGTCGGAGACGGTTATGGTTTGGACTTCGCCGGCGGGGTCGAGGTAGGAGAAGGTGGATTCGGGGAGTTTGTCGCCGACGGAGATGGTGGCAGAGATTTTGGGGGAAGAGGAAAATCGGAGTGGTTTTGGGTTGAAGCGGTTGAATTTGAGAGGGAGGGTGAAGTTGGAAGAGAGGGTTTTGGTTTTGGGAGATAAGAGTGAGGTGGTGGTGGAAGATGAGAGGAGCCTAGAGAAAGAGAGTGAGGTTGCCATTGTTGATTTGGAAGAGTGAAGAGAAGGTGTTTGTGGAAATGATTGAATGAACCTTACCACAAATATTAGGTTATTCTTACTACTTGGCTGCTTCTTCTTCTGCCAGGTAGCACCTTCTCTTACCAAACATCTCGTTTTTATCGCCAACCAACAGTGATTTTTTCAGACAAAACAAAATAATTTTAACCTACTTTGAAAATAGTTTAAAATTTATTTATCAAAAAAATACTAATAGTTCAAATTTCCAGTCAATAGAAGAAAATAATTTTCCTTCAAAAAATAAAATAATTTAAAATTCTTTTTTTTTAGAATGAAAGAGAGCTAAACTGAAAAGAGAAAGCTACAAAGCAAAAAATCAATTTTACTCTATATATACATATTATTAACATGTATTCTTAAGTGCATAACATAACATGTACGGAGTATTTTAGAAAGAAAAAAAAAACATAACATTTACTCTTAAGAGGTGATAAATTAGTGACAATCGTTTTAATAAATGCACTAAAAGATTTCATTGATATTTACTTGACCCTAAAAAAAATATTATTTTACTTGTGCTCTCATAAATGAATAATAAATTGAAGGTGGATAAATTGAACAAATTCAAACTCATTCTTCTGTGTGTTTGGTATATAAGTGGCTCCCCATTTCAACAAAAATATCAAACATGCATTAAATTTCATTTTTATTTTATAGTACTCTTTTTTATTATATTTTTGAATGGTTAAATTTATTTTTTTATTTTTGACGAATTGGTGGAAATTATTTTCATCCATTAAGATGAATAAATAGAAAGTTTATTGTTGGGTTTCGGCCCTCTTTGTAATAAAAAAAAATCTATTGTAAAAACTTCAACCATTGCATACTTCTTATCAAGTTATCCTCCCGGGACAACCAATTGAAATTCTTGATTATAGGTGTTTGCGACGTGGTTTTGTTTGATTTTGAGACTAAAAGTCATATGAATCGGAAGATAAAAATGCATGTGTTTTGATTTGGTTCAATTAGTTAAAATAAAATTTGAACGAAATCAAACCAATGTGGTTTGGGTTGGATCGATTTGTGCGGATTTTTTTCCGAGACCATACAATTTTTTGTTACCAACGTTAAAATCAAGTTAAAAAGCTAAAACACAACATATTTTCAGCAATGTTTTCAACAATGTTTTAAATTTCATCGAACATTACAATTTTATTTTCATCCAACAATGTTTCCAACAACATATACCAAATAAAAGAAACGCGAAAGACTAAGATTTTATCATCCTTTAAAAGTTCAAGTAGCACATGAATACTTTTTTGAAATAAAAAGTGAAGAAGAAACTTAACAAGAGAAAAAATATGTCATTTTATAAAAGTTTTCATCGAGTTTCTATGAGTATTAGCTTAATCGATATATGTTTAATTACTGTTTTTCTTATGTTGCAATTTAATTTGGTTTGGTTCGGTTGGTAGAATAAGGTACCGTTTGACCCGCCTTTTTTTCTACTTCTCTACAATTTTAAGGAGAAGGTAGGTCAAACACAATATCTATTAAGTACTTACTAAAAAAATATTTTAAACATTTTTTCCCTTCAAAAAATATTTTAACATTTTTTTATTTATTATATATTTGTGCAATATTTTGCCAAACAACTTTTAAATTAAAAATAGCTTTAAAAATAAAAAATAATAAAGTAGCCAAACAAACTTCATTCTTAAAGCCCTTAATTTTAACCTTTTTTTAAAGTAGCTTTTAGACTGTAAAAAAGTCAGGTCAAACGATGCCTAAAAACCGCCAAGTGAACCTAACCATTGGGTTGAGTAAAAAATGATTCAAATACATCCAAACCAAATTCTTTTGCGGCTTCGGTCTGGATTAGTTCGATTTACAATTTTTTTATTGGATTGGTTCAGTTTTAAACACATCTATTCTTAATCACTATGTTTATGTCGTATTTTTTTACAACATAATGTTGACATTGCTAATCTACTACTATCATAAGAAAAGTGATTACTACTAATTATCCATAATTACCCTTTTTATCTCACACTAAATCTCTAATTTTGAGGGCTAATCCGTCATATTACCTCTAATCTATTTTTTCATCACCCACTTAACTTTAATTATTATCACCTGAAAATTACGTTTCCCAATACAATATTTCATCTCTCTAATTACGTTTCCCAATACAATATTTCATCTCCCTATCTGTTAATTTTTTATTTTCCATTAAACTTTTTCAACCAAAGGTCACAAACTTAGCATTCCCTGTTTGGTCAACTGAAACGGCAGATTACAAAGTGATTATGGTATTGTAAGAATAACCATCAGATTACAATATCCAACGATAACATTCTCTATCGCCCACAATTGATTTCATCTCTTTTCAGTTGATGTGTGTAGTGTGGTCAACAACAGGGGTAAGAGCATCTTGAGATGATCATCATTGATTCAAAGGTAAGTCCATCATATTCAAGTTGGTTTTTTACTGTTAGTTTTTTTTAAAGAAGTTGAAGTATTATTTTACAAATTAAGTTTTCTTTTAATTTGGGTTATAACATTAGTATATTAGTTTTTTTGGATTTTTTTCATCAATTTTGCAAAATCTCGGGTTTTAGTTTTACTTTAATGCCTATTAATTTGATTTTTACAAGTGTACAAAACTATATAGGTATGCAATATGGTTATTTGAGGTTAGTGATTGAATCTGTTGAGTTTTTTGTTTTTGTTCACATTATTACTATTTAGTGACTGCATTTTTCTAGAAATGAAGTTTTTTATTCTAAGCATGCATTATTAATGTTCAAAGGTAGATAATTTATTATTTGACAAAGAAGATATTGAGAGAATATTGGTAACTTATCCCCCATTAAAGGAGTTGCTTATTTCTACTTAAAATCCACTTGAATATTGCATATGTTGAACCTAACCTCTTTGCCACGTTTTTTTATCGTTTGGAGCAACTTTCATTGTCATCTTCTTAATCATTGCTCCTAATATGCATGTGTTGTTTGATAGCAGTGCTGTTCACATATTGTCAATGTTGAGCATTGAGGCGATTTTCAAATTTTTGGATTAATGATCATTTTATTAGAAGCTTAGACTATCATGTAAGTTAGTGGCCTATGATTTGGAGCTTTTCTTTGAAGAGATATAATTCTGCAGAGGCAAGTAATGATCATTTTGCTCTCATGTAAGTGCTTAATAAAATTGTTTGCTTATTCAAATAAATGTTGATGCAACCCTTTACCAATCTGTATCTTCAAGGGAATTTAGTAACACTAAATTGTTGCTACCATTATTTCTAAATACATTTTTTTCGAGATCCTTGATTCTTAGCTAATAAATCTACTATGAACAAATGTACTACTCCTCTTCTTAATTATATTTTTCATAATTATATTTCTTTAAACTCATCTTCTTAATTTTATGTGTCTTGATCATTTTGAAAAATATAAAACCAATTTATTTCTTCTTTCTTCTCCTTAATACTATGTGTCTAATGATCATTTTGTAGAATATAAAACCAATGTGTTTCCTCTTTCTTCTTTTTATTATCCAATTTCCTTAAATATAGGGAAAAACAATGTATTATAACATAAATATAGGAAAAAAAATTATTCTACTCTTTTATGTCATAAGTATAGAATAATAGTTTATTCTCATATCTTTAATCTATTAATCTCACTACATATAAAAAAAGCAATAGAAACACTACATTATTGTTCATTTTTTTAAAAAATAATCAATAATTTTAAAAATTTAATATCAACTTTCTCACAACGTTATATATAAAATTTTATTTTTAAGATATAATAATATTAAATCTGCAATCATTGCGGTGCAAATATTTAACAATATTTTGTATATAAAATAAAAAAAAAAACATTTAATAGAAATATCATATTAATGTCGATATTTTGAAAATAGTCCCGAATTTTTAAAATTTTATCATATTGATTTTCTCATATATGTATATAAAAATTTGTTTATGCAGATATAAGCACATAAAATCTGCTACAGGTGCGATGCAAACATTCAATGGTATTTGCATATAAAATAAAAAGTTATTTAATAGAAGCATTACATTAATATTTATATTTTGAAAAATAGTCATGAGTTTCCAATATTTTATCATATCGACATTCTTATATATTTATATAAAATTTGTTTATGTAGATATATGCACATAAAATCTAGAACGAGAGCAGTGCAAACATTGAACGGTGTTTTGCATGTAAAATATAAAAATTAGTTAATAGAAAGTTAGAAACACTACACCAATGTTTATATTTTAAAAATAATCATGAGTTTCTAATATTTTATCGTATGAACTTTCTCATATATGTATATAAAATTTGTTTATGCATATAAAAACACATAAAATTTGCATCGAGAGCGGTGCAAACATTGAACGGTGTTTTGCATGTAAAATAAAAAGTTATATAATATAAACACTACATAAATTTTGATATTTCAAAAATAGTCGTGAATTTTCAAAATTTTATCATATCGACTTTTTCATATATGTACATAAAAATTTATTTTCACATATATATAAGCAAATAAAATCTACAACTGACGTGGTTCAACTATTTAACAGATTTTTGTACATACAAGAATAAAATATTTAATAAAAACATTAAATTAATACCTATAGTTTTCATTTAATATCTTTAAACATTCAACAATATTAATAATCTAATTATTTTTTATATAATTACCGCAATGATATGTGACCCGTGCTTTTACTAGTAAATTAAGTAATGATTTTAATGTGGTGAGTTAACTCTTTAAGTAATACTTATTGCTTATATCAAATTGTATGTCACTTTTCTTTAAAAAAAAATAAAAAATCAAATTGTACGTCACTTGTATAGGAAGATGACACAACGATTAGGTTGGAATAGAGGATGCATTTTCACCATCCTTGTAAGGGTCGTCGGGGACTCCGCTTATATATGTTGAACATTCTTGGGCGTATTGTTCTATCCGAACCCGAAAGGCCATCAATTTTTTTAATTCATTTTGATTTAAAAATAGAAAATTGCTTTTGACAGTTAATAGAAAGTTAAGAAACACTAGTAATTTACGTTTTTAACCCTATCGATAGTTAACTGTCGATGGGAAGCAATCCGGCGGCAGCTAACTGCCGATGGGAAGGAAATCAGCGGCAGTTAACTGTCGATGTCTTGGTTTGCCTATATTTTCTAAAACTTCACATTTTTTAATCTTAATGTGAACAAAAACGATAAAATGAGTAAATTTTTGAAAAGAAATTATGGAGGCTGGTCCCGACAAATCATTGTGAATTTTTTCTAAAGGAAATTGTGAAGTTAAATTAGATTTATTGAAAGGAATTTTACAATGTTTTCCAAATTGCCAACTAGTATTTTCTAAGTTTTGCAATAATTCAAAAGCTCATGCTTGCTACCCACTTTATCATTTGGCAAAGACAAATGATTTTAGAGGATAAAGTCATACATAATCAAATATGATAAGTTAGACAAAAAAAATTCATGTCATACAAGCATCTCCACTTCCATTTACTTAGCAGAGCATAATTGAAAAGCTTAAATTTTTTAACAAAGGCCCATTTATCATTTGGTAAACACTCTTTTAATCAACTCAAGTAACAAAGTTTTTTTCCTACAAACTAAAAATGTGAAGTTTTGAAAAATATAGGCAATACATAGCAATGACAGCTAACTGCCGCTGGTTTCCTTCCCATCGGCAGTTAATTGCCGCCAGATTGCTTCCTATCGGCAGTTAACTACCGATGGGGTTAAAAACGTAAATTACTGGTGTTTCTTAGCTTTCTATGAAGTGTCAAAAGCAACACTCTTAAAAATATTGTTCCCTATTTTTATCCGTCAAAAATGGTATTGCCTAATTTTAATTACTTGATATCACTATTCAATAACATTCTTCAACAAAAAAAAAATCACTATTCACTATCAAAAAGTTAGATTTTATTTTACTTTTTAGTTACATGAGAGAATAAAAAAAATGACGGGAAGTAAAACTAAGTGTAAAAAAATAAAGTATTTCAAATAATTCCTGCTCCTCGAAGTCTTTCTTCGACGTCAGAGAGTTTGATCGAGAACTTAGACTTAATTGAAACTGAGATTTTGTGGGCTGGGACTTTCCAGGCTTTCTTTCTAATGAAAGGGCCTAAGACTCAGGGGCGTGCGTGGGTCAGTTTAGTTTGGTCCTAGCTTATTGCTAGGGTACTAAAATAAAACGCTTGAAAGCTAATGGGAATAGGCTAGCCCGCACTTGAAATTAAAAGGCTTCTATAACAAGGGCATTACGGGATTGAGAGCAAGTGGTACGATAAGACCTGCAAGAAGGCTCCGAGCTACATATCTATAGCGGCTAAACATCACTGGAACGGGGCGGAGTCACTCGACTTAGAAGATGGGATTGAGTGAAAAGTGCACTCTCAAAACATCAACCAAAAGTGTTAAGAAGAGGCTCGTCAACCAAAAGTGTTAAGAAGAGGCTCGGGAGATGTTCATGATGCACAACAAACATGTCGAAACCTACAACTTTCAATTTAGTCAAAATACATGTGGAAGCTTACATTTCAGAAGAGTGCGACAAAGGCTAACAACTCAGACCTCGGTAAAGTTCTCACAAATATTTTTAAAAGGTCAACGTAGTGGTGAATCTATCAAAATTGTTAGCCACAAAGTGAACCAAAGAATATGATAGAATCAAAAGATTTTTAAATCTCATCTCCTAACAAATTTTAAACATCATTTAAAACATCATTGCGTACAACCCTCAATTGTCATAGGAGAAGAGCTACGCGACATGCAATGTCACGGCTCTTTGAACTGCACACCTAAAAAACAAAATATTTCCTTGTCGTTGCAACAACATAGAACACAGTCCCGCCCAATACCAGCTCTCTCTTGTAATCATATATACACCCCACGAAAGCATGACAATCAGTTTCGGCCTCATTATCACACCAAGGACTATCCAAGTCACACAGAACATGTTGAGTTTGCAATTAAGTACGTGTAGGAACACAACCACGACAAATTCTCCATAACACATGTCACACTTTATGGGGAGCGTCAACCTGACACACCTTATTCCACTCACATGCAACATGAAATCGTTGAGTTTGTAACAGTTCTGTCATAGCCTATTTATACTCAGATTTCACAATATAGATACCCTTATGGTCCATCAACCACATGATCTTATCATTCGGAACTGAATTAAACAGAGTTGTTGCTAAAATATTTGTCACCAACTCAACTGGAAACAACAACACAAGCTTAGTAACATGCCATTTATGTTCACCATCATCATCAATCATTAAATAAAAAACAAACAAATTATGCACACCTTGATTTTGCAGGGAATGAATCCAGCTACCATGTTCACCTTTAACCAGGGATGGATCTGAACAAGGCTGGGTGTAACAAGTACTACTAGCTCAGGCCCATTTTTTTTTATCAGTTATTGTATATTTTTACTCATATATTAATACAAACACGTAATTTTTTTTTGTTTATACACGTGTCTATATTTTTACTCATATATTAATATGGGGGCCTATTTTTTTTGTAATACATACATGTGTCTATATTTTTACTCATATATTAATACGGGGACATATTTTTTAAAAAATTTATAGTACATGTGTCTATAGTTTAACTTATATATTAATACGAGGACCATTTTTTTTTATTTATATACATATTTGTATCTTTACTCATATTTAATACAGAAATAATTTTTTGTGCAATTTGTACATTTGTCTATATTTTTATTTGCATATCAATACATAGATCTATTTTTATTATAATTTCTATGCAACTGCGACTTGCTTCCATAAAAAGCGCAAGAAGCTCACCTGTCTGAATGCACGGGTATTCAGAGCATTTGATTCATCTCTTGTAACGTATATAGAAAGAGATGATCTTAGAACAATTAGTAATGTAATTTTAGTTTTTTTTTTCAAAAAATGAAAAATATATTATTTTTTTTGTAATTTTGGTTGCTACAACTATTTTTAATATAACTTCTTATTAAATTTAGTATTATTTAATTATTTGACACAAAAAATTTGTTTCACTGATATTGTGAGTCCAGATCCACCCTGCCTCTAACCCATGGGTCATTCATCACCTTTACCCGCTGTCTGTTTCCTATTCTCCACATACAACCATGCAAGAGAACCTGACGCGAATTCTCAATACTCCTCCAAACAAAACTAGGACTATAACTAAGTTTAGTGTCCAAAAAGAAAGTATGAGGAAAGGACCTTCTTGCCACAAACGAAATGGGTTTTGATATAAAGTTCCATCTCTGCCTAGCTACCATGGCTAAATTGAAAGCTTTAAATTTTGGAATCCCATCCCCCCAAACTCCTTCGAACATGTCACTCTTTCCCAAACTAGCCACTTATACCACGGTTATTTCCTCCTCCTACCACTAAAAAGTATTGATCATCTTCTCTCAATATTATCTATCAGTGAGAAAAAGTCGCTGCTAAATATCTATCATTTGTTGGTTGCTCTTTTAAGTTGTATCTTTTGCTTTAGCCCTTGTACTTATATGTTTCATCGTACACTTTGTACGTGGAAAAGCCTTGGAATATATTATTTGGCCTTTTTTTAATGAAAAGATAAAACATTTTCAAAATTTACAAAACAACCATGATCTTTAACTAGAATCTCAAATTAGGATTTCGCATTGTAATATCACTTAGAAATTTTGACTCATTATTTGTGATTTTGTTGGCACACATTTTCGGTTATTACTAATTATTCATTGTTTACGATTTCACTATAAATTCAACCTCGTATAGTTGTATTTTATTTGTTTCATATTTTCTTTCTCTAATACTTAAAAATCGTTTTAATCTCATTTTCTAGCAAGCTTCAATATACCCACCTTTCCTATGTCCTTGCAATTTCTTATAATTTTGCATTTATTTTAATTTCAAACATATCTTATAATTTCTTGTATATATTATTTATATATATATATTCTTTTTAATAAATTATATTTTCAACTCGACTCCCCTAAACTTAATCCATGGTTCCGCCCCATATATAAAGTGTCTATATTCCTTCAATAAAATATATAAAGTTTGATAGATTTCAATGAGGTGTTAATTTATTTTGATTTTTATAGGTATTAAAATTATTATGAAAAATATTATAAAAATTAAAAAATCGGAGAAAAATTGTATAGCACTAAAAATGAAAAGTTGAATCTTTATCAGGATTAAAAAATATGTCGAATTTGAAAAAAATTCAAACAATAACAGTATCAGAGTGATATATATATTATTGTTGCTTTTATTGTTAAAAAAAGAATATATCTCAGTGAGGAAGAATATGCTTTTTTGAAAATGCAAATAATTTAAAAATATTATCTCCACAAAAAGAATATTCTGGTAACAAAAATATTATAAAGAAGCGTTAAAAAAACTATAAAGAAAGTGGCATGTCCCATGAGTCAGTGATGTAGAAACGCATGCTCTAATACTCGTTCTAGACGGCGTCAAGCTGAGGGCGACAACATGCGCAGTGTTACCGTTGTATTAGTTCAGTCATTTATTTATTTTTCATGCCACTTGACTTGTGTTTTTTGATAAATTGATAACCACTTACTGTTTGCAAGTTGACATATATAGCCAGACATTCACATCTTGATTTAAATTTTAATACTCTCTCACAACTGCGAAGCTAGTTTTTTTTTTTTTTTTTTTTAAGAATGAATAATTTTTTAAGAATAATTTTTTAAAAATTAATATTAAATTTAACCAATAAGAAAAAATAACAATATCACAATAATTTTACTTATATAAATTCTTAATTAAAGTAACACCAAAAAAATTGCTATTTATTAAAAAAAAAGTTGAGTTCAACAATACTTTAAAATGTCAAATTCATCTAGGGTCCGTTTGGATTAACTTAATTTAGAGCTTATATAAAACAGTTTATGCAAATAAATAAGTTTTTATGTATTATTTATAAGTTTTTAAGGTAGTTTATGAAAAAACTGATTATGAAGATACAATTTTCGTTAGTGAGAGCTTATAAATTAAAATAAAAGTTAATTTATTTACATAAGCTCGAGATAAGCTCAAACCAAACGGGGACCTTGTATAATTTACTTTGTCTATAATTACAGTAGGTAAACAACTATATAATTTTATTTTTTAGTTTTATCTTTATAATTTGCATTGCTAACAATGTTCTCTTTTTAATTGCTTAAGATATCGAAAAATGTCAAGATAAGACAAAAATAAGTCTATTAAACAAGTGTTAATCTTTTTAGTGTTTTATTTCTCTTAACTTTGCGCAAATAAACTTATTTGGAGTAGCTAAGAATATTTTATTAGGGTAGCTAAACATAAAATACACTTACTAATACAAATAAAAAATAATTTTTGGGGTAGCCATAGCCACCCTTCTCTTACACATAGGTCATAGCTATACCCATGCTCTCTCATGTCCTTTTTATAAAAGACATATCAGTCAACTAAATGTGATGTATTTGATCTACATTACGAACAAAATACATCAATTTTGATTGATCCATTTGTCGCTTATAAACCGAAGGGAGTATGAAATTTCAATTATGTGCTTTGACTTAATCGGTAAAGAGTTGCTCACTCGTAAGGTTATGAGTTCAACTCCTTTTATCAATATGAGAGTCTCTTTGCTGGATCTCTCATCTTGATGAACATACGAAACTCAACTCGCTGTCCAATTATTAATAAATGTTTAACAATGATCATAACTACTTTTTTTTAACCATTATTAATAAACTCAAACACATTATTCATTAAATTCATCGATGATTCGTTGTGGTTGGTTATACATTAAAACTAATGCTATCAACATTTATTTTAACAAATTATTTCTAACATTTTTATTAGATAAAATACATGTGAGTTACACCACTTTGAGAATATATATATATATATATATATATATATATATATATATATATATATATATATATATATATATATATATATAGAGATATCATAAAAAGTGACTAGACTCATGTGTATTTCACCAAATATGAAAGTAATTATTAAAAAGAGTGTGTTAAAATGCGCGTATGGTTAGCATTATTCTATTAATAATATCATTATTGCATATTTTTACTATGAAGGGAGTGATTTCTTTATTGTTCGAATGAAGAGTGGTGATAAAAATTGTTTTTTTTTAATAAGTTCTAAAAATAATTTTAGACTTTCACGGATACTCTAGCCTTTTTTATTTTGGATTAAGACGAATGCTCCTAACGAACTCAGATCATCTCATTTTCTTCGCTCTCTCCTTCTCTCTCTTTCTGCAGGTTGTGTTTATCTCTCTCTAAAATTTAGAGAGAAGGTTAAGAGAGAGAAGAGAGAAATAAATAAAAACGACCAGAAGATAAATAGACATAAAATGTGAAAGGAGATAAGAAAAAAGTGACAAAGAAAATGATCAAATTTGAGCTATATTTTCTATAAACGTCATGCTTGATTAAGAATTTTACAAGAAGTTCACTATAGATTGTCTTTCTTACATAGGAGTAATTTTCATAAAATATAAATAATTTTACAATAGTTTCAGTGTAGGTTTAGTTTCATTTTTGGAGGACTTAAAATTGAATTTATTGTTGTTGATAAAAAAATGATAGCATGACAATTTAAACAAGAATCCTTTAAAATAAGTAAAATATAAAATGAGAAAATCAATGATCATTAATAACATTTTATTCATTTTTAAAAACATTTTATAACTTCTTTTATTTTAGAAAATGAAAAAACTCTCCAATATACTCTAACCGATTTTAATTAGTAGTTAGTACTGTAGTTATTATCGTGGGTCACTTCTACCTCTGGGCCACATGTGTGCACGTTAGCATTACCAAACCTGTCACTCCGTGGATGCCATCCACCAAACCACTGAACATACAAAAGGCTTAATTGCACTTTTCCCCCTATCTTTTGCCAATTGTGCGATTTTGCACCCCATCCTTTTTTTTGAGCGATTTTGCACCCTATCATTTACTCCCTTTCTGATTTTGTAGCCCCCTCGTGTGTTTTTTGCCTTCGCCTTGACTTCGCTCTGCGATAGGGTGCAAAAAAACACATGAGGGGCTACAAAATCAGAAAGAGAGTAAATGATAGGGTGCAAAATCGCTCAAAAAAAAAGATGGGGTGCAAAATCGCACAATTGGCAAAATATAGGGGGGAAAAGTGCAATTAAGCCCATACAAAAAGGCTCACGTGATGAAAAAAACAACAAAAAGGATAACAAATCGATGAAATAGAGATTAAAGAAAAAGATGAATAATAATGGAAAAAAGAAGAAATTTCAAAAGAAAAATGACAAAATAACGTAAGACCATTTATCATGGTTGTTACATTCAACACCTATTCAACTAGAGCTGTCAAAACGGGTCAGTCCGTATGGACCGGGCCGAATTGTATTTCAATATGAAGTATGTGTCTTGTCAATGTATTAGATTTAATATCTTGATAGTTTATATATTTATTTTTAACAATAAAATTTCTTAAATTGTAGAATTAAATGATGACAACAATGGTGATCAAGACAATTAAACTCTTGGAAGTAGACAAGCATCAAACAATGTGGATGTTGTGAACCTTACGGAAGAGGAAGACTAAGTGACTTTGTTGGGAGTGATTATGTTATTTATGTTATGTTATAACAGTACATGGTGTTGTTTATGTTATTTTTTTTATCTTGTACAATGATTATGTTATGTCATTTTGTTCTTTGATTATGTTTTTTTAGCTTGAGCAGAACAAAGCCCAACTTGTTGTGATTGCTCATGAAGTCGACCCAATTGAATTGGTTGTCTGGCTTCCAGCCTTGTGGAGGAAGATGGAAATTCCATACTGTATCAATGTATTGTTATTTAAAAAAAAAAACAGGTGCGCGCAGGCTGGCCTGGGAGCCCGTATAGGGTCGGGCTCGGGATCTATTATTCTAGCCCGAATTTAAACAGGGCTTTTTAGCCCGCCCCTAAAAAGCTCGCAACCCGCTCGGGCCGGCCCGAAACGGGCCGGGTTGCCCGTTTTGACAGCTCTACATTCAACACACACTTTTTCAATTCCCAACACTCCACATCGTTTTCTCTCTCTTCCACATAATAATTCAACACTCATTCAACAAATACCCTCTCCAATGGTTTTTCATTCAACACTCTACCCCACCACATTTTATTTCATATTCTTATTTAATTTTATATTTTTGTTTTTATAATTACATAAAATTACAATTATTAATTATAATTAAATTAAAATAATAAACACTTAACAATTTATTTTTTAGTGTTTTTGTAAAAACAAAATTTATTTAAATAATTTATTTTTATTTTCTTAATACAATAAACAAAACACGCGGCACACAAATAACTTAAAATGCAATACAACAAACAAAGCACACAATACACAAGTAACTTAATTAGTACGATACAAATCATCTTCAATCACGAAACATTCCAAACTTTGCCCATATGTGCTTCACTATATCTGCTTGCAATTCGTGATGAACATTTGGATCATGCAACTCGGATCTAACACGCACATGATTTGCAAAGGTGGGTAACACCTCGGTCGAGTATGGTCGAGTATTATTATTGTGATCCATTTCACTAAAAAGAAGTTTAAAACTTCAAAAGGAAAGATAATAGAAGGATAATAATAAGATTAAGATAGGGAAAAACTTGGTTTTTTTCTGTGTGCAAATCAAATGAACCAAATATCTATTTATAGAGCAAAAAAATCATGAATTTTGGTAAAAAAAAATTAATTTGCAATGAAATAATTGAGTTCAAATTATCAAGATAATAAAAATTCAGCCAGTCAATCAGATAATGACACGTGTCCCTACATAATCAAAAAGCATTTCTCTCTCTGAACACTGCGCGTGACGCGCCCTTGTCTGTGCGCCTGCTGCAGCCTCTCATGCGCTGCCACGTGTCCCTCCGCAAGACTTTCAACAATGTTGAATTCATTCAACACTTCTCTCTTCCACATCACCATTAACACACTATTACACCACACCACACCATTAAACACTCCATTGTATTTGGTCTAACATAAATGAAATGTGAAAAATCGGTACCCAGATTTCAGCTGCATGCCCGTTGGTTGGGACCGCACACTTTTCTTGCGCATAAAGTGTACGAGTGACAAAATCATTTTGTGTTTTTCAACACTCACCAGTTTGGTTTCAACAAAAGTCAAATCAACCAACTTGTTTAAAGCTTCAGGACCCTGTTTTTTTATTGTGTTTTTTCCCTGTACATATTTTTTTTATTATTCATTTCATCACGTGAGTCTTTTGTAAAAAAATATTGTATTAAAATAAGTGATATATTATACTTTTAAAAGCAATATTAATTACTTTTTTCAATTATAACTCTAATTAATATTACTTTCATCATTCTTAATTAAATATATTCTATTTTGCATTTATGATAATGATAAATGCACCAAACAGGGGCACTTAAAACCATTTTTTCTCTTCTTCACTTATACATTTTTCTTAATAGATATGAAATGAACAAATGACTCATTTAATTTAAGACGGAGGAGCACTTTTTCTCCCTATACATAAGTAAGCAAGATTAAGAAATTGTAAAACTTACAAGAGAACTGTTTTTATGCAAATGTCCAAAAAAAAACAAAGAGGAAATAGACTAGTTTAATTTTATAACCAATTAATGGAGCTTAAGTGATTAGAGAACCTCACTCAAGTATAATACATCGTTTGGCTTGACTTTTTTACAGTCTAAAAGCTACTTTAAAACAAAGTTAAAATTAAGGGCTTTGAGAAAAAAGTTAAAGTTGTTTGGTTACTTTATTTTTTTTTAGTTTTAAAGCTATTTTTAAGTTAAAAGTTGTTTGACAAAATATTGTACAAAACTTTGAATTTATTATGAATATTTCACTAATTATGAAACTCAATGTCTATAAAAAATACAATCTTACCCCTTCTTAATTTTTTGACACATCATCAAAATTATATCATTTTGTGTCTTTTGCTTTATTCTCCCTCTATTTTTTCTCTTTTAGAAACAAATTAAAACAAATTCACTCGATAAAACACACTAATTTAATCTTTTTTTTAAAGAACAAACAAAATTAATCTTCTATTTTCTAATTATCTACTCTCTATCTCTAATTATGAAACTTAATATTTACCAAAAATACAATCTTACTATTTTGTGTCTTTTGTTCAACATCTCCCTATCTTTTCTCTCTTAAAAATAAATTTAAACAAACTCACTCGATAAAACACACTAACTTAATCTTTTTTAAAGAACAAACAAACTTAATCTTAATCTCAATCAAAACAAATTTTTCTATAATTCAACTTCTAAAGTCAACTGAGCTAAGCTCACGGAGACAAATTATAATTTTTTTAATTACTTCTAAAGTCATACATATAATTTTTTTTTAATTACTTCTAAAGTCATACATATGTTTCTTCAAAAAAAAGTCATACATATGAATAGTTGTGGTATAAAAAATTATTTACAACGATGATGAATAAAAATTAAATTTTTAAATGATTAACTAATTTTATGTTCTGACATATTCATAATTACTGATTTTAACAAAGCTTAGCACAAATATATTCAGTAGTATAGTGAAAAAGATATCCTTTGATACCATTAAATATTGTTTAATATCACTAACATCGTATAAGCAAAACTAATTTAAAATAATTAAATATAAAAAATCATATAACATTAAATAATTGAACGATGAATGCATATATTTAATAAAATATGGTATCAATGTTTAAGAAAAAAATATATAATTTTTTTATGTAAGACTTACATTAAAATTAAAATATATGATATTAGAGTGTTCACCAAGAAGAAGAAAAAAACACAAATTTTTAGATGATATTTACAATGAAATATATGGTACCTGAGTGTTCACCAAGAAAAAGAAGGAAAATAGAAAACTTTTTCGACAAGAAATGAAATGAAATTTGAGTACTTAAAAAAGAATATTCTAGATTAATTTGTCTAAACCTAAAAATAAGCGAGAGTCGATAGGGACTATAAATAACCCAGAAGCAGGTGTCTGAGCCCCTCACACAAAACACGCACTGTTAACTCTTTTTTTCTTCAGATCTCAATTTTCTCTTTTCGTTCACATCGATTTCTTCTCCATGGCTGCTATTACTTCCATCAAGGCCCGTCAGATCTTTGACAGTCGTGGCAATCCTACCGTTGAGGTTCGTCTTCTCTTCCGCTTCGATACGTTCGAAGTTTATCTTATTTCTCCGATCTATCGCTCATCGATGTTAATTTTTATTACTGTGAATTGAATTTGAATCCGAATCTGATCATGATTATTATAGGTTGATATAACTGTCTCCGATGGTACTTTCGCTAGAGCTGCTGTTCCTAGTGGTGCATCCACTGGTATGCTTCACTCTTTTTTCTATCAATTCTATTTTCTTGATTCATTTTATGTAATCGTTTTTGCGTGTTAATTGTGAAGGTGCTAGTATACTTTTTGAAATCATGACCGTTATTTATGATTATTTTTAATATTTCAATATCTTGCTCTTTTGACACAAAGCGTGTTTGTTTGATTAGTTTTGAATGATTTACTCAAATAAGTTTGAAAAATATTATGAATTAGGTTATTTATTTTTAAATATCCATGGGTATTTTGGTAGATTTCTTAGATTTAACTCGGCTACTGATGCTAGCTTGCATAATTGAATTATAGTACATGTCAAACACAGTTTAATTTTATTTTTGAAACGAATTATTAGGTATTTACGAGGCTCTTGAGTTAAGAGACGGAGGATCTGACTACCTTGGCAAGGGTGTATCAAAGGTTTACTCTCATCCATCATATTTTTTGTTTCTAAAGAATTCATGTATTAGAAATACAATTCAATGTCTAATTAATGCCTTTTCCAATTATACCCTTGATTAGAAGAAATACTTTTAATCTATCTGTACTGCAGTTTATGAAAAATTTATGTACATGTGTCCAAATAGATATCAAGTTATTAATTTTTTTATTCATTTGTATGAATGTGCACTAAATGGAGGGAGTAATCGCCTCTGTGCTTGAGATTTCTTTTTGCTTATTTCGATTTTGTTGTTTTGTCTTTTTATTTTGTTTTTCTGAAGGCGATGATGTTCTCAACTACCTATTTTATGAAGGAATGGAAAATTTTCCTTTTATGATTAAAAAACTACCAATGGATCCTTCTGAGCCTTCATTTTTTTTTCTCAATATGTTTGTTGTGTTTTGTTACTTCCTGCTTTGTTTCGATTCTTTTATGGTAGATTTAAAAAATATGACAACGACCGCTGCTTCTTTTTTATTTAACTTTTATACCGGATAAAAAAGTGAGACCGAGTACTACATAGTGTGAAAAGTTATGTTAAATGATTTATCAGTATGCTCACCTGATTTTTTTTCTTGGCACATACAGGCTGTTGACAACGTGAACACCATCATTGCCCCAGCATTGATTGGCAAGGTATGTTTATATTTGTTTTACATTAGTGTTTTCTGACTTGTTAATTATGCCCATGACAATTTTTTTTTATTATCCTCCCATTATAGTCTAGTTAAGTGAATTTAAACATCTTCGATTTAAAATTAATTCCATTACATCACTAATTGTGATTGCTTTTCTGCAATGGACAGGACCCAACTCAGCAGACAGAAATTGACAACTTCATGGTTCAGAAGCTTGATGGAACCGTTAATGAATGGGGTTGGTGCAAACAAAAGGTGCTTAACAGGCTATGCTTGTAAATTGTAATTTATCACACTTTTAAGTTCTAACTGGTCTGTTTGGTTCTGATGGTTTTGTTTTTGGTTTCAGCTTGGTGCCAATGCCATATTAGCAGTGTCTCTTGCAGTGTGCAAAGCTGGTGCTAGTGTCCTAAAGATTCCTCTATACAAGGTAATTTATCCATGAACTGTGATACTTAACTGTATTTAAATGCCTCTGTTTGTTGGATCCATGTTGTGTAATTGAAGTTGTTCATTACTGAAAATATTTAGTACTTGATGACAAACTTGTGTCCTTCATTTTTAGTTTAGATTTTTGTTGTTTTGCGTATCTAACTTCTTTATGGCCATTCCGTGGGTGCAGCATATTGCAAACATTGCCGGTAACAAGAAATTGGTTTTGCCTGTTCCCGCTTTCAATGTGATTAATGGTGGATCACATGCAGGAAACAAACTTGCAATGCAGGTATATTTTCAAAAACCGTTCTCGTGTGCTTGAGTTTGAGAGAGAGAACACATTGAAATTCTGATATATAATAACCGTTCTCGTGTGCTTGAGTTTGAGAGAGAGAACACACATTGAAATTCTGATATATAATTTATGTGCAGGAGTTTATGGTTCTTCCCGTGGGAGCTTCCTCTTTCAAGGAAGCCATGAAGATGGGTGTGGAAGTCTATCACCATCTGAAGGTCGGTTTGCATCTTACATTCGTTTACCTCTTCCAAAATGCACTATCAAAATTTTGTCAAACCTCAATAATATGAAACAAAGCTTTTTTGTTGTTCAGTTGCTAAGCTTTTTTTTTACAATTAATAAGTGGGTACTTTTACTGGAAACATAACATGTGGGAATTTCTTTTATCATGGCCTGCCAGCCCTGGTGTCTATCAACATATGCTTCTATGCCTTGATGATTCATGAATTTGATTGTAGAGCTATATGACTATACTTTTGTTAGTTGTTAATGATGTGTTATGCTGATATCATTTCAGGCTGTGATTAAGAAGAAATATGGTCAAGATGCAGTAAATGTTGGTGATGAAGGTGGCTTTGCCCCTAACATTCAGGAAAACAAGGAAGGTTTGGAATTGCTAAAATCCGCCATTGACAAAGCTGGTTACACCGGCAAAGTAAGCTTTTTCTCCTCTATTCGAAATTCTATTTTGTTGCTTTGGTTTTTCAAATTTATTCATTTAAGGGAGTTTGACATTTTGTATAATGTTCTTAGGTTGTCATTGGAATGGATGTTGCAGCTTCTGAGTTCTACAAGGAGGACAAATCATACGATTTGAACTTCAAGGAAGATGTGAGCTCTCCTTTTTTATTGTTGTCCTGCCAAGTGTAACCAGTTGGTCTTAGCTGGAAAGTGATGGGAGACAGATATCAAATTAGAGATATTGAAATAATTGTCAATTACAAAAACCGGTTCATAAATAGAGACTCGCTTTAAGGAAGCATGGGATTAAAAGAAAACAATCAGAAATAGCATAGAAAAATGTAGATTGAGAAAACGTGAACGGTCTGCCAATCTCCTTGCTCAAAAGTCTCAACCTTACTCCCATCTCTTCAAATTTATTTGCACTTACCCCAACTGACTTTCCTTTCTCACTCTTTTGAAGCTTGATCATTATCTAAAAACATTTTTCAATTCATCCTCCTTAAACCTCTTGTACGGATTATACACCTTAGTACCGGAGTTTCTATTAGAAAGCCTAGGTAACAATAGAAACTGTTCTTTGGCAAACACATGGGTATAAATTATAAAATACCCACCCCTTTTTAAGAAGGGTTAAGAATTGAATCTCTTCTCTTTAATTTTGCTGCCTTTTAGCCGTTTTATTTACATATACAACTTGAAAGATGGATTATTCTTTATAATATTAGCTGTATACAGATTGTTATATTATATTGGTAAACATAGTATAAGCTGCTAGCATTTATGTTGACATTGTTTCAAAAAAACATTTATGTTGATGCATGTTAGATTTGGCTGCTAGCATTTATCTCATTGGTATTGCTGTTTGACAATCCAGAACAACGACGGCTCACAGAAGATCTCTGGAGAGGCTTTGAAAGATCTCTACAAGTCATTTGTGTCAGAGTACCCAATTGTTTCAATTGAGGATCCTTTTGACCAGGATGACTGGGAGCACTATGCTAAGATGACTGGTGAGATTGGAACCAATGTACAAATTGTTGGTGATGATCTCTTGGTTACCAACCCCAAGGTCTGTATATTATATGAAATTTTTTGTTCTTTTGGGTGATATTATAAAGATTGTCCTCTGATTTGTTGCTTTTTGCTTTGTGTCCACAGAGAGTTCAGAAGGCAATTGACTCTAAAGCATGCAATGCTCTTTTGCTCAAGGTACTCTCATTTTATTGGCAAATATTTTCTGCAGAGAAGTTATTAGACCTAGGTAGATAAATTTATTGATACCCTATTGCTTGACATACTTGAAACAACAGGTCAACCAAATTGGATCCGTGACCGAGAGTATTGAAGCCGTGCGGATGTCCAAAAAGGCTGGATGGGGTGTCATGACCAGCCACAGAAGGTTTGAACTTTGTCTCTAAATGCAAATGACAACAGTGAAAACTACTCTACCAAAGATATTTAACAAGGCAATCACTCACTATAGTACTAACATTCTTATATTTTTGTTTGCAGTGGAGAGACCGAGGATACCTTCATTGCTGATCTTGCTGTTGGTTTGTCAACGGTACTACCTTATCTCTCAGTTCAACAAGTGCTATGTAGCTTTCACAAACTCAAGTCCCATGTCCAATATAATAACGTTTCCTCTTTGTTAATCGTATCTTAAACAGGGTCAAATTAAGACCGGAGCACCATGCAGGTCAGAGCGTCTTGCTAAGTATAACCAGGTTAGTGTTTGTTAATTACGTTTGCTTCGGTTTTCATGGTTAACCTCAAGCATTTTCTAATTGGTTGGGGTTGGTGCTCACTTGGCAGCTCTTGAGAATTGAGGAGGAGCTTGGTGCTGAAGCAGTGTATGCTGGAGCAAACTTCCGTACCCCTGTTGAGCCATATTAAAATATTTGAAAGTGGAAAAACCGGATAACCAACCTTAGTTTGAGCAATGAGATTTGGCTGTGGCGGGTTTTAGTTGCGATGAATAAATTATTTAAGTTAGATTGTTAGTCAGTCTTGTTTTAAAAGACTTGATACCAATAAATTTTGACCTTTTATTTTACAGGCTGTTAAGTTATGCTCTGGATTTTTAAAGTTGTGCGATTTAATGATATTTATCTTTTGATGTTTGAAGCCTACTTTCAATGTTCCAATTTTTCAGTTGAGTAGTAACGATTTTTGTTGGTGTTACATGAGTTAAATTATTTTTCATACTCAGTATCACTGGCCAGTAGCTACGTATACAACAAATGCAACCAAACTATACTCCACCGGTTGCTTGGGTTGGCTATATGAATAATTAGACGTCATAAAATTTGGCCATGCATTAGGTACAGAAACCATCACCACCGAGCCTCAGATTTTATCGTTTGAACTTACACTTACAGACTCGTTCACAAATTACTCTTATCTCTTCACGATTGAACAAGTTAAATTGAGAAATGTATTGTGGACCCGTTCACAAATTACTCCGTCTCTTCACGATTGATTAAGTTGATAAGAGAGATGCATTGTGGTTGCACGATATAAGCTGAAAAGAGAAATGTATTGTGGATGCACAATTTGACATCCAACACCGTATAAACTATATGGCTTGGGTGTTCAGATTTTTTTTAATTTTTTTCTCTCATCTGATACGATAAACAAATTAGATTTGGAGTATGTTTTGTACGATGTTAGATTTGGTGTTGTATTTTGTGTCCAAATAACACAGTTCAGTTGAAATTGAAATCACCCATTGATACTATACTTTTTTTAGTAAAACGCTATTATTAATTTCAAATCACATATGCAGTCATAAAGTACACTCTTCGAAAAAACTTACTTTTTTAACAAGTTTTGTAAGTTTTTTTTTTATTTTATTTTATTTTTATGGAGAACAAGTTTAATGAGTTGCGAAGGGGCATTTTGTATAACGTTGATTTTACTTCCATTGTTTCATATTTTAAATATAGTTCATACACTTTTTCATGCAATATTTTTTATGAATATATTTTTCATACAATATTAGTATATGAATATGAAAATGGGGATGGATAACTTACTTGGTTGAACTAAGAGATTATACGAGTTAGAGAGTTAAATATTCATGGTTTGAATCTTGATAAGGGGGATAATACTGAGATGACAATTCCAACTTAGTTTCAATTGGGTGATGTCAAAAGAACTTCATATATATTTTTACTCCTTTATTCATTTTCTGAAAACTATAGCCCTCAAGATTTATCAATCCATGACGGAGAACAACTTTTAGGTATCATGGGGATGAGAAAAGAAACTCTAAAAAGACTCTACTCGTGATTGGTACAATTGGACGATTGTTTTATACTCTACTGATGATTGTTTTGTAGGTTCTTTTATACATGTCTAAATTATTTTAGATGATATTCTACAATCTTTTTCACCTTGTTTTTCTAAGCCAATATCTTCAATACTTTTTTACTTAAATGACTATATCAACAATGATAGATGAGCATTATCTTCAATTGCAGCTTTGAAACAACATGGCATCATCATACTTGAAATGATTGCAAACATTCTGTTATTTGACATTTTTTACTACAAAATTAAGCACTCATCAGTTTGAAAAATGAAGGTTAACTCATTTTCTTGTAACTGTCCAATACTTGGAATATTGCTCTCTAGTCCTGGAATGTGATAAACTATAGTGATCGCTTGCACAATACCCCAAATTTCGAGCTTGATACTACACTTTCCCATATCCATCATTCTTAAATTATCTCCTAATTTTATGGTTTAGATCAAAGAACCATTACGTATATCAACACATATGATTGCTACAACCTGGATCTAGGAACAATACCTTATTGGAAATAGATGATTCCTCTTGAGTGATAGTCAACAATAAGAGCTTGTCATAATTTGCTTTTTCATCTAAACTGGGACCTTCGTTTTGGAAATGCCCTAATTTATGGCAATTGTAACATTCAATTAGTTATATGTTAAATGCCTGTCTTCCTCTACCACGTGTACCTCTACTTTAGAACGTCCTCTTCCTTTGGTTCCATATCTCCCACCATGGCTAACCTCCAAAGCTTGTTCTTTTTCTTTATGTTCCTTCATCATTTGTTTTTGCACTTCATGCACCATCAAGTTGCTCTAAAGTTCATCAAATGATAGTGTAGTGATGCATTTGATTCTTCAATTGAACAAATGACATAATCAAATCTTGGGGTCAACGATCTGAGATATTTTTTTTTAAATTATTCCTTGTTTCCTTGTTCAGCTTTTTCGCCATGCATATTCATCTGGTTCATAATGGATAAGGTTCTTGAGAAATACTCATAAATTGATTCTCCATCTTTCATACAGAACAATTCAAATTTTCTACGTAAGGCTTGTAATTATGCGCTTTTCACCTTTAAAAATCATTTGTGCTTCTGCTTTACAGAATCCCATGTGTTTTGAACTTTGAAGTGGTTTTGTTGAGGATTGTTTCCAAGATCGTTTGATCCATCGTTTGAAAAATATCGTTCTTTGCCTTTAGATCCTTCAATTTGCTTTCTTCACCCCTCTTGATCTCTTACAGCATTGCTCCAGCTGGAGGAACGTAAACTCCGTCTTTGATCAAGTTCTAATACTCCTTAGAATGAAGAAGATTCTCCATTAACATGGACCAATGATCGTAATGGCCATCAAACTTCGGTATCGACTGTTGCAAAAAAATTCACTCAGATTCTGCCATTGACACTCTTTTTGTAACCTTTTATTTCTTTTCACTTAAGAACTTTTCTTCTCTGATGCCTCGATTGAAGCTCTAATACCAATTGTTAGGCATCAAGAATTATGTTTGAAGTTTTGATTGTTATTCATTGATAAGAGTATTATGCACAACTACAAAGCCAAATAGGTCCATCCCAAGCAAATAAGTTCAATGAGACTTCAACAAATTTATTGGCTATGAGTTACTCTTTTTTTGCCATACACAACATAAGAATTAGGATTTACACAAGTGATTTTTACATATGTTTAGTTTTTCTTTCATACTTTATTATCATGTGATTTTTCTTGAGTGCGATGTTTGTTTTGATTTTCCTTCTTAACACAATACTTTTTGCTATGGAAAATGTTTCATGTACACCTCTTGCACCCCTGTAACCCCCTAATTAATTTTAATTTTTTTGTTTGATACGCCACATAAAAAGATAATTTAAGTGGATGTCAAATGGGTATATGCAAATTACGGGGTGTCCATTTATGATTTTTTTTTTCCATCTTGTCAAATGGGTGTGTGCAAATTATGGGGTGTCAATTTATTACGACATTTTTTTTCTCATTTTGGTGCAGTGTTCATTTAATCCAATATGAAAAAATTAGTTTCAATCAAATCCAATCAACGACTTTTGTTTCTCCAACGCTACAAATCCATATGCATGTGTATTTTAAGCACTTGAATATCGTTGTATTTGTAGGCTTATACATCTTTATCATTTCATGTTATTAACATATTGTGAATTGGTTCGTAAATTTAATTTTTTATTTTGGTCAAATATCATATGCGGTTCTTTAAGTTAGATGATTATAACAAGTTAGTCGTTATTTTTTTTTTGGTCCTTTAATTCATAAAATCTCAATGTGTAATAAAGTAATTTTCTACATTCGGGACGAGTTTGTGCATGAGTTTAGGGTGGGTACCTATATCCCTGTTACCTATCTCATACTTGTATTTTTTTTTTGACAAACCCATACCCGTGTTTGAAATCGGGAAAAACCTAAACCCATACCCAAACCCAGTCAAATTGGGAAAAACCCGTCAAACCAGATGCATTCGGACGGGTAACCGTGGGTACGGATTTTGCTGCCATGCATATTTATAATATTGTGGATGAAATATTTATTTATAAAATTATGTTTGAATTTAAAAACAACATGAAGAAAATATGTAAGTAATCATGTTTGATGTCATGAACACTTTTAGACATGTCACTTCAATGTTAAATTGTTCATAAATATTTTTTAACAAAGTTTGTTGAAAAAATGGATGACAAGGTAAATATTCTATAACTTAAAAGACCAATTTGTAATAAAAAAAATTTAAAAGACCAACTATTAATAAAAAAATTAAAAAACTAACTCAAAGAATCACAAGACATATTTGACCTTTTATTTTTAGCCACAATACGTTTGTGTTATATGGATGTATTTTATCGATTTAAATGAATGATATAATTTATTTCTAGTAAAAAAAAAAAGACCATATAACCATACCCAAAAAATACCCCTAATATAAAAAGTGAAAAATAATGGGAGAGCAGAGGGAAACACAACATAAATAAATCTCGTCTGGAGTTCGTAGTGAGTGGCGAAACCCTAATAATCGATGGCGGAGCATTTAGCATCGATATTCGGAACAGAGAAAGACAGAGTTAACTGTCCATTCTACTTCAAGATCGGAGCTTGTAGACATGGTGACCGCTGTTCTCGTCTTCACACCAAACCCACCATTAGTCCTACTCTTGTTCTCTCCAACATGTATCAACGTCCTGATATGAACCTTAACTTTATCAACCCTACTCCTAATCAACCTCAACAACCTCAACCTCCTCAACCACCTCAACCTGAATCTCTTGACCCCGACAAACTCCAAGAACATTTCGATGTATGTAACCAAACCCCTTTTCTTTTCTTCAATTTTTTATTTTTATTTTTGATTTTTAATTTTTTGAATTTTTAGGATTTTTATGAAGATCTATTTGAGGAGCTGAGCAAGTATGGTCAAATTCAGAGCTTGAATATTTGTGACAATTTGGCTGATCATATGGTTTGTATTCTAATTCCTTTCTCTTTTTAATTTATGAATCTGTTTATTTTATTTTATCTTGTAACCCTAATTTTTATGATTTTTTTTTTTAGGTTGGCAATGTATATGTTCAGTATAAAGAGGAAGACCATGCTGCTAATGCTCTTGTGAATCTCACTGGAAGATTTTATTCAGGTTCTTTATTTTTCCCCTTTGATTTCATTTGTAGTTACGGTTTTTAGTCACACTATTGTCGTTATTCGTTGTTCATGGTTTGGTTTTAATTCTGTTGCTGTGTGAGCTATTGGTTACATCTGTGAACTAATTGTCCTGTAATGATGATGATAAAGCCATGTTTCAATATATATTTGTGTGTGTGTGTTTGCACGCACGTATTTCAGCATATATATAATAAAGACCCAATGTTGTATGAGACTGAGTGTTGGGTTGTAAAGAACTAACGTGAAAATAAATTAAGCGTAACAGAGATGAGGGTGTCACATTGGATGTGTGGTAAAACTAAACGAGATATGATTAGAAATGACAACATTAGAGAGAGAGTTGGGGTAGCACTTACAATAGAAAAGATGGTGGAAACTAGGCTCAAGTGGTTTGGACATGTAGAGAGAAGACCTCTCGATATTTAGTGAAGAGAGTAGATCAGATGGAAGGTAGTCAAATCACTAGAGGTGGAGGAAGAAATTTGTTTAAGACAAACTATTAGGTAAGATCCCGAGACTAATGAGTTGGATCGAAATTTGGTACATGATAGAACATTATGGCGTAATTTCATCCGTGTAGCCGACCCCACTTAGTGGGGTAAGGTTTGGTTGTTGTTGTTTGTTGTGTATGTTTCTTTGAATCGCTTGTCTAGCTAAAGGCAATATTCATATTGGTTTTAGTTCATTAGATTGAGATATTCAATTGGTTTGGCATTAGTTCTCTATGTTTACCTTACTCTACCCACTTTTATTGGCCCTTCTTATACTCATTTTGGAGTCCTTGAGCTTTATCTGATGGAATGAATTTTGGATAGGTACCTTGTGCTCTGTCACACATGGTAGTTCTTATTTTCATCCACTACATCTGCTACTGTCCAATGTTGTCCTTGCTGGTTTCGTTGTTTGCATTTAGTTTTTTTTTTTTTTAATTTTCTTCCTGGTACCCACAATTGTAATTTTCTTTTTCTATAGCTATTATCATTGCTACCGAGTTCAGTATTGTTTGGCATGAGATGAGGCTATTGTATTATCCATACTTGCAAGTACACAAATTATAATGATTATTGCAGTAGGACACTGATATATGTTCGAAAATTGTTGTTCCATGTAACACATACGAAAACCCGAGCATTGTCTATCTTTGCTTGTTTCTCCTCACTCACCCCCCATCCCCGATAACTACTGACATTGTGATTTGGCTGTCATTCTTCTAGGCCGACCAATCATTGTTGACTTCTCTCCTGTTACGGATTTTCGAGAAGCTACTTGTAGGCAGTACGAAGAGAATGTATGCAATCGAGGTGGCTACTGCAACTTTATGCATCTAAAGAAGATTAGCAGGTTTACTTATCAACATAGCCTATTCATGCTTTTCAATTTTTTTACTGTTGCATTTATACTGTTCTTGTGTTAAATCCTTCCCTTTGATTTCAGAGATTTGAGGAAGCGATTATTTGGAAGAAGTAGTAGGCGTTGGAATGACCGTAGTGGAAGCAGAAGCCGGAGCCCCCCGAGGAATCGTAACTATGAGGGGCGTTCATATTCTGGCCGTGGTTCTGGTAGAAGGGATTTGGACAGGTCTCATGGCTCCCATGGTAGAAGGCCAAGAAGCCGTAGTCCTCGGCATAGAGGAAGGCGGAGTAGAAGTCCAGTGGGCAGAGATAGGAGTCCGAATCCAATCAGAGAAAGAGAAAGTAGTGTAGAAAGGAGAGCTAGAATAGAACAATGGAACAGGGAGAAGGAAGTTGGAGATTCCGGTAACAAGGACAATAAGAGTAACAATGATTATGAAGAGGCGGGCTTAAAAAATGGCAGTGAGTCTGGCGATCATCAGATATAGTAAAATCAGAGCGATTTGACCCAAAATGAAAAGACCCTGTAATAATTTCTGCAAGTAATCTGGTTTGTTTAGTTTGCACCTATTGAGTTGGCTGTAGTTTTTTTATATAATTTTATTATGATTTCTGAATTTTCCATTTAGATGAAGTATTAGTTTTGATATAGTTCAGCAGTGGATATTTCATTTCTGTAATTGGATGAATGTTCGGTGGTAAACTATGTTGGAGATTACCTGGGTGAAATAGAGGGAACCATGTTTGAATTTCAACTATGCAAATTGTAAGAGATGTTCAGAATGTGAAACAATTTTGGATCGAATCATGTTGAGTTTTTTTTTTTGTTCTGTTGCGAATTACTATAAAATAGTTAACGGAAGAAGCGGAGGTGATGAAGAAAACCTGAACCCATTTTGTGGAAATGGTGTAGTGGAGTCTTCTAAATGAAATTTTGGTTGTGGAATGGATCATGGGGAGTGTGTTTTCTCTTTTCAGCATCTTCTATGGTAGAGTTGGTGGGTTTTTAGGAGGCCTTTGGTGGTGGGAGTTTATTCACTTTAAGATTTTTTTTTAAAAAAAAACTATTTACAATCTAGAATTTTAAGTATGTATTTGAATGAATTTATATCAGATTTTCAAGATTTCAAGTACTTTACAGATTTATGAGATTTGAAATTATTATAGATTTTTAGCAAAACTTCAAAATTAATCGGACAAGGAACTTGTTGATTTTGCCTTGAAGAAAATTGTCAGAGCAAAATTAAATTTCAAGCCAATACTAGTACAGTGATATGAGCATTTTATCAAGTCTCCACACATTACAAACTATCAATCTGTATAGCAGATCCAACCACATTCATCCCATGTAAGTTGCTGCAGATCCAAAAGTACATCCCATATAAGTTGCTGCCATCATTGTACACAAGTATTAGCCTCTTCAATATACTTTGTCAAATTGAGACACTTTTTCTATGCTTAACGTCGCCTTGAAAGGAGCTTTGTAAATTGCATCATGCCACGTTTATACTTCTGCGAGAGTACCCCCCAAACAAAATGAGCCCCAGTGTGATACACTATCCCCCTTAAAAAGCCTCACTACATAATACATAGAAAAAGAAAAGAAAAATAACTTGAAATGAAGGATGACAGGACAAAAAAGTTGGGAGAGTACGAGAGTCTCAACTCTCAAGGGTTTGGTTGTTTTATATTAAAATCTCACAAAATCCACTTCATAAAACAATCTTTCAAAATCTAGATATTTTTAAATAACGAGATTTTTTTTTAAGAAGAATACCGAAATATTTTATAAGTTGTAAAAAATCTCAATCGAATATCACCAAATTTCGTTATCCTCGATAAAAGAATCTTGATAATCTTAATTGAATATCACAAAATTATTTTATTATCAAAAAGTCTTAAAATCTCTTGAAATCCCAATCCAATACACCACCCAAAATTAGTGGCTTTGATGATTCATTTGGTAGACATTGATGTGGGACTTACTCCCAAGCATGGGAAGCATACAAGCTGTAAGGTTCTTTTGAAAGAAAAGGTAGGAGATAATGTTTGAGGCTAGGAGTCAATAGGCGCTACCTTTGAGTTGAAAGTTGAACCTGCTCCATTTCTTAGGATCTCTTTGGATTATTCAACCCCGAGTGTGGTTCTATTAAAATTTGTCTAAAAAAAACAGCTCATTTAAGGACCACCACAAAGAATCTAGGAAATTGCTCTTCCCCCAACAAAATTGCTCACTCTCATACAAACCGACGAAAATACCCCCAGCGTGAAGTCATGCTAGGTGTATATCCTGCGTGACTTAAGTCACGCTTGTTTTAGGTAAGTTATATTTTCACCAATTTTGTACAAAGGTAATATTTTTTGAAGACCCCAAACATACAATATGTTATGTTCATTTTTTAAAAGCATGTCATGACTTAGAAACAACAATAACAACAATTCAATTATGATCCAAAATAAATTATAACTAAATACACAAGTACGCGTAATAAATTCCAAAATTAATAGAATACGACAAATTTATTTAGTTATAATTACATCTATGTTCAAATAAACGAAGTGTTTACGTACATTACATTACATTAAATTCCTAAGGATGTTGTATCATCATGATGTTGGATTAAAATTAAATTCATGAAAGTTTGCCGAAAATGTTGACATTGAAGTTTCTTATACTTAGTGTAAAAATTTGCAAGTCTCTTTGAAAACTCAAAAGAATGAAGAGAACACAACACATCTATTCTACCGAATCAACTATATAAGTTATCACGTCGAATCCCTTCATATAGGATGAGTCATGACAAAAAGGAATGCATTCCAATATATTTGAGAGATTTTTTAGAAATTTGAGAAGTAAAATGGAGACGTGAGGTTCTGCCTGAGTTATAAATAAACGCAACGTGACTTAAGTCACGCTGACATCTACCGAGCATGAGTTAAGGCACACAAGTTATACGCCAGCGTGAGTTAAGTCACGTTGATATATACCGAGCGTGACTTAAGTCACGCATTGAGTATTTTGGTTATTTTCTTCGAGAATGAGCATTTTTGTATGGGGGAAGAGCAATTTCCAAGATCTAAAGCCACACTGTATAAGGGAGAAGTTCGAATTTATGTTGTTGGTCCAAACATTAGTCATTTCGTAGTGTTCTTGGCAGATCGGACAAAATCTATCAATTGAGTTAAACCATGGCTCTCTTTCAGGTCATTTATTTCCATTTCAAGAACAATTTTGCATTCCAACAAGGATGAGAATGTCTAAGCAGCAAAACCGAAACTGTACTAGACAGAGTTTGTTGCGTGCAACGACTTATTACACCTAAAGATCATGTTCTAGGGGACATAGACATCTTAAAGCCTTAATCATGAGACATTGTGCACACGGCAATGACTTGTACTTAGCACCCCAAACAAAAGCCATTCACTTTCCATTAATTTCATCATAAAGGGATCTTAAGGAAATGGGTTGACTACATTGCATAACTAGGTAAGACTTGTTTTAACCGACTTTTGCAACAGTCATACACCCTGCAACCCAACAAGTTACTCGTCTTTGAGTTGCTAAGGGTTGTTTTCAACTCCTAGTAAGGGAGAATTCCAAGATACTTTACCAAGGTCACCGGTGCTTGTGATTTCCATAGCCTCACTTATTTTCTTTCATAACATGCCACATTCTTAAAAAAGAAGACCATTGACTGATCTAAGTAAATTTTAGTCTGAGTTCTCAAAACCAAAAAAAGAATGAATAAAACAGTCAATTTAATCCATAAATTATCACCCTCTCACCAATTTAGTCTTCAACTATTAAAATCAACTAAAAGTCGCTAAACTATGAAAAAATATGCCAATTTAGTTCCTAAATTATCATGAAAACAACCAATTTTGTTAACTAAAGGACCAGCTAGTTTGGATGCAAGAATAGTTTAGGAACATTTTAAGAATTTTGAAAACAACTCAGAGCTTTGTAGCAGCATGTTTGAAAGAAAAAAAATTACTCATTTTATAAACGATATAGACTATTATTCCTTTTTTTTTATTAAGAAAAAGCTATTTTTTTTTTACAGAAAAACTAAAACTATTATTCTTTAAACATTCATATTGTAATCCTATTCAGTTTTTGCTTCTGGCCGGAATCTTAAAATTTAAAATTAAAGAGTCAACACATCCATCCTAATATGCCTCAAACACCTAACCATAACCAAACCACCAGTAACACGTGACCATAAAACCAAAGCCAGGATTCGATCTCAAGTTAGCTATTGATAATCCAAGTTGAATAATACTCTAAACAATAAAGACATCAGCCAGTTTTCCTAAATCAACAACTGTATTTTCAGGTCACACCCCAGATCCAAAGAACATCAAGATGCTCACTTTTCTGTCATAAAGCTAACAAAATCCCTTCATTTGGCACTGTGCTTGGCCTTGTTATGAGAACCTAAGGCATCTTCAGTCTTAAAAGACCTACAGTAAAATAAAAATTGTGTACGAGAATAAGTGTGTAAAGAACAATGAGGAGGCTAATAGATATAAAAAGACAACTCCAATCACCTGTTACAGGGCTTGCAGCTGTATTCTCCACCTGACTTTGGAGTCTGCTGCTTCTCTGGTTGATTGTTATTTGCAGCAGATTTACCAGCCTGCTTAGGGTAAGGAGTATCAACGTGGACACTACTCCTGCCACCTGAAAAGATCGTAATTCTCGTCATTACCTTTCAGTACTACTTTGTTAATAACATGCATGCATGACAAATTAATGAGTCCAACGAGGTTAAACTATCAGTCTCAACTTTGTTTTCGAATTGTTCTTCGCTCTTTCATATTTTATTACATTTTATTGTGATTCAACCAAAAGACAAAATTGTGACTAAAAAATCTAACTATGAGTCAGAAAATATTTAACACGTGGTCAAGTAGTTTAACTCTATTTAAGTCCAGCATAAGTCACAAAGTAGTTTAACCATAAAGCAATAGCTGCTCCATGAATAGGCGAAGTGGTGAGAGAACATTGTGGGGAAATAGACGCACCACAACGATGCAATTTTATGCAATAACAGTGCAAAGAGCTGTTAAGAACTACTGTCAAACCTAATACATCTAGATGACAGTAATCATATCTTGGGTTTATCAATGTTAGCGTATCCAAGATGAGCAGCATTAGTACCATACACAACAATAGTGTCAAACAAGGCTTAGGGGTGAAATATAGTAGACAATTTTTTCTAAAAAAAACTAACAAACGAAGTACAGGGGAAAAAACTAACCAGTCTTCTCTGGAGTAACAAATTTTGCCTTCTTCACAGGTACAGGTGTTTCCTTGGAAGATTCAGCAACCCTCTTGTTGCTCCCTTCAGTCTAAAACAAAACTCAAATTAAATTCAAATTCGGAGACAAATCAAAGCACAATATAGTCTCCAGTTACCTTCTTCGGTGTCTCCTCATCAGAATCTTCATCGCTTTCATCTTCACTACTACTTTTAATTTGACCATTCGCCATGGGCTAAACGACACATTACCAAAACAAACTACAAGATGAATTATCTAAAATCTCCTTCAATAAAAAATTCAGTAATCGGAAAAACCAAGTCTACATCGCATATTAAATAATACCACTAAGACACAATAGCCCCCTGATTCAATCATTAAATTAACAAATATATTTAAAATATTTAATTGGTCCACATAGTTGATAACTCTTATCATTATCACGACTGACCAAGAAAAACAGGATTATGGACAGCAAATAATAAAATTGAACTATAATAGATGCATTCTATAGTCACAAGCTGTTATCTAAAAACTCGTTCACATAAAGGAAATCAAAACAATTGGTAAAAATGTATGTGAAAACACCTTCACTTTTAAGTGGGAATGTTCACTTGATCACTTAATCTGTTATAAGTAGCTGCGCCAACCAGCTTCATCTATTTTGTAAGTGATTACCACCCGAATCATCACAGGAATGCTTTAGCAAAAAGTTGCTCTCATATATCTAGCAGTGGTAAAACCATTAATTTTTGGAACAAACATTTTTTTTTTAAAGAAATTTTTTGGAACAAACATTTACACCAAGTATCCTACCTTCTTCTACCCAATTAGTATTACCAGTGCCCTACATTTGTATTTTACCACAGCATTTCATTTAATTTAATAACAGCAGTTGGAAATTAGATACCATCGAACAACTTTGTGTATCGGCGCAACATCTATTTTGGCAATAAGATTTAAGACAGTCTGCTATCAAATATTCATTATATATTGATATCCACTTTCTAGATTATACGGTTACCTCATCTTCACTAGAATCCTCATCAGATGAATCTGAACTGTCGTCAGTACTAGCATCCTTCTGATTCTTTTTCTGTTTTGATGCATTTACACCGGGTTTGGCACCATTCACCTCCAACACAGGTTTCCCTACATAAATGTTNTAGAACAATATGACACAGAAGAAACTTATTTATGACAATACAAATGCATAAGATGGATAATGAAATAACTTTACCATTAGCAGCATCAAGTGGAATATCTTCCTCTTCAGAATCAGTATCTAAAACAAAGATGATAGAATAAATTGAGAAGCAATATAATAAATAATAATAATAATAATAATAATAATAATAATAATAAGAATAATAATATAATAATAATAATAATATAATAATAATAATAATAATAATATAATAATATAATAATAAATAATAATATAATAATAATAATAATAAGAATAATAATAATAATAATAAGAATAATAATAATAATACTAAATAATAATAATATAATAATAATAATAATAATAATAATAATAATAATATATAAGAATATAATAATATAAATAATAATAATAATATAAGAATATAATAATAATAATAATATAATAAATAATAATAATAATAATAATAATAATAATAATATAATATAATAATATATAATAATAATATAATAAAATATAATAATAATAATGATATAATAATAATAATAATAATAATAATACTAATATAATAATATAATAATAAAATAATAATAATAATATAATAATAATACTAATAATAATAATAATAATAATAATAATAATAATAAATAAGAATCTAATAATAATAATAAATAATATAAATAATATAATATAATAATAATAATACTAATAATAATCAATAATAATAATAATAATATAATACTAATAATAATAATAATAAGAACAACAACAACAACAAAATTAAGAAGAGTATCTCACCATCAGAATCTTCATCTTCACCAGTAAAAGATAAAAGAATGTAGTTAAGGATGTGCAAAAATGTTAGAAGTTATTAGATTGCATTGTTGTCGGTAAAGAAAAAATTAGAATTCATGACAATATAAAATAGTATTAAAAGGATATGAATCCTGTTCACATTCGATTCTAAATCCAGTAAGGAAGACGCTCCCATATTTCCAGTTATGGGATAGCTCAAATTCCTTCCCAAAAACCAAATCAAAAGATGTCTGAGGAAATTTTTCTGAAGAAAGTGTTCCAAGTTGAAGCTTCTGACCACCAAACTTCACATACAGGGATACTGGGTCACTCCCTTTATCCTTGCTGACCTCCCCCAAACATGCCTGTCATATAAAGATTTGAGACCAGTTATACAAAAACATTAACGATTCAATGGAAATAGACTGACTAATGTTAATTTGGCAATGTTTATTTGGCATGATATAAGCATATACCGATGAAATGTGGATAAGCTCGCTTTTTTCTGGAACAACCTTGAGTGATTCACCATGTTTTACTTCGACACCTAAAAGGATTGTGATTTGTGAATATACACATCCAATATTAATTTAGCAACAGGATAAAAAAAAAAATCCAAAGAAGGAAACACAATATTACTTTTGCAGCTGAAATAATTTGATATTGCAAAAGACCCATCTTAAAAAATAAAAACCATATTATTATTTAACAAAATAACAACCCAGTGATATAAAACTCCTTTCGTGTGGGGTACAATGTAATAGAAACTAAAGAGGTTGAAAAAGACAGAAAGTGAAGTGTGGAGAAAACAGAGCAATTAACAGAATTTCCTTTTTTGTAAATTGACCAAATGAAAAACTGAATAACAAATGGTAGGGGTTTTGATATTTAGAGCAAGTGAACTAACTGACCGTGAGACCAATTGGCTACTTCTAAACCGAGTTCTATAACAGAACTAGCATTCTGATTTCTAAAATTACTCATTAACTGACTCAGCATGTAGTATAAAAAAAATTCTGTTACAAAATCAAAGACATAAGGATCTAATAGAGGCAGCCTTTACAAGCCGATTCCGCGATTCAACCAGTGACCTTTTATAGGTCTAAGACAACGATCCCCAAAAGTGTAATAAAACTCCCATTTAGTCCCTTCGAGATGATTCCAGGAACTAAATTGATTAACTAAAATAACTAATACGCTCAACTATTCTCAGTTTTATGGATTATTTTCATTTTCAGTTTCGCAGATTCTAATGACTAAAATATCAGAGATTAGATTGGTGATTCAGTTCATTATTAACTATTCCAATAAGATAATCTACCATATTTTTTCCAATAGAAACATCAAAGTCAAATATTTCAAATGAGTACATTCAAAACAGTGTTGTTAAATAGCAACTACAGCGGCACTATCATAGCGGAATTTGGACTAACTGCTATTACTCTGCGATTCACAACTTAGTAGTACAGAATATTGTCAATATTGTCAAATAGCGGCTATACTGGCTCTGTAACACTACAGCCTATCGGAATTTTAACAATCCACTAACTGCAATTACACAACATTGATTTAAACAGGTTTATACTAAAACATGCTTAAACAAAATTAGGCAATGTGATGAAGTAATTATAGAAACTTCATAACTTATAAAAATTACCGGTGACCTAAAGCGCAAAAAGTTTTGTGGAGTTTTCATGAGGATGATGATAATTAGGGTTTAGTAATACATGACTAAAAAAGCAATAATTACGATCGTATTTCCACCATTTTTATCCAAAAACTGCAAAACCTAACGATATTTATACATGAAAAAATACGATCGTTTAATATGCGAAGTGAAAAATCAAGTATAGCGATTATTGAAAAAATGTTTTCGTCGACGATTTTTTTTTTCAAAAAGGAAAATCAAGTACTATACGAATATATTTTGTAGTAAAATAAGAAAAAATATAAGTGATAGAAAGGAGGAAGAAACGGTGTTACCCCAAAACTCCATGACTGCATAGAGAGCGCAGCGAAAGCTTGATCAGAGACAAATGCGAAAGAATTTTCTGAAATAAAAATTTCGCTGCATATTTATTAGAACGAAATTCGATTGGATCTTTTTGGGCTTAGTTGGATGGGCTTTTTTCGGATACAATGGGCTTGGTCCTCGAGGTTCCAAATCAAGAAATTATTTTTCATTAAAAAAAAAAATCAAGAAATTATTCTTAATATATATATATATATATTTTCTAATACAATGACAACGTATATTTTCACAAAAACATATAATATATACTTCATCATGTCCTTAATATAAGAAAAGTTTCAAAAAAAATTTAGTCATAATCATAAGAAAATGTCACAACTTTTAAGGTGTAGTTATTGTCTAATTTTTTTTACCCCTCATTTAATTGTTGTTTTTTAATATTAGTAGTTGTATTTAATATTTCACAAATCTTTATAAAGGTACTCCCTCCGTCCAAAATTATAAGAAAAAAAATCATTTCACGCTTATTAAAAAAACTAAAACATATCATTTTGTAGTATAGTTTCTTGTGTTATTCTTGGAATAAGTTTCATAAAAAAATGTAAAAACAATTTTCATTGGTTATTAGTTATAGAGAAAATGAAAGGGAAAACAAAATGAATGCAATTTACATTTAATTTCTCTTTGAAAAAGATTATTTGAAATAACATAATCAAACATGACAAAAGTTGGTCTTTCTTGCTTATAATTTGGGACAAAGAAAAGGAGTTTTTTTTTGCTTATAATATGAGACGAAAAAAAGGAAATATATTTGTAAAAATATTTAAAAAAATTACAACAATTAATGATCGTATTAGTTTTGATGTTTTTTGGTTTTTTTTATAATAAGGAACAAATGGAGTACTTCACTTAATTTGTGATTATGAAAAAAAGATTTTATCACATGAATTTGTTATAAAAAAATTATTACGTAAAAAACAATATTTATTTAAATTGATAGAGTACATCAGATACAAATATAAATTCAACATCGCTACAAAAGAAAAAGATTAATTTACGAACAAATCACAATATCCAAATTAATAACATAAAAAAGAAAAATGCTTACAAATAATATGACAAATTCAAAGTGATAAGAATATTCATGCATCAGAGTTTGCAACTTTGATGACTTAATCATTGGTTAAATTAGAAGTTTATCGAAACTGGTCAATTGAATCAGACAAACATCACAACAAGACGAGAAATCAAACGAAGACCGCACAAGATTAGAAATTAAACAATTGCACATACACTATAAATCACGAGGAAAAATTATAGGAAAGAAAAATTTGATCTTTGTGGGAACCACTTACTTAAATTAAAGAATGGGAAAAGTGGCGGTGTTGATAGTTTTGCAATGAAACCATATGAATTAAACTTCTCAATTTGTCACAGATTAGACGTCCCTAAGCAATACTCCCAGAAGAAGGGAAGAATGAGCCATCCACATTCATCTTGTAATAATATGGCAAGGTTTTTTCCAATGCCAAGGGATTTCTTGCATGTCTTCCATGCTAGAGGCACTCAGATAAGTCAATTCAGTTTTGATTTTTTTTTTTAATCGAATTCAGTTTTGATTGAATGTAATTGATGCTTTATAAAAGAGATGGGAGTATATATACTGCCCATGTATGGGGTTTGAGAAAACATTGTTTTATTAAAATCTTTTCAGAGAGCCCAAACCGAGATGCCAGAGAAGATATTCCATCTACAAGGAACATATCAGTCTTTTGAGTGCTCAAATTCTAAGCTATCCAATCATGAGTACCAAGGTTAGATAGATGTGTCAAATGTCCTGATTAATGTAATTTTCCCAAAAAAAATCATGAGCTAATTGACAACGAGGGCAGAGAGAGCATGTGGGTACTCCGGTTGAGAATTGCTCTTCTCCCATCTGTTTTTGTTCATTCCTGTCCTACGTGAGTTAACTCACGCTGAGAAATGCACCTACGTGAGTTAACTCACGTTGAAAATATACATGCGTGAGTTAACTCATGTTCGGCTATTTTATGGAAATGAGCAAAAGCAAACGGGAGAAGAGCAATTCTCACTCCGGTTTGAGTGAGGTAAAATAACCACCCGTTACACTATTGGGCCGGTTTGGATAAACTCACTAATTTCCGGTTTGACTTGGGTTGGGTAGTGGGTTACCCAAATTATTACTATTTTTTTGTTAATTTTAAATGACTAAATGATGAGTCCTCGTATTTTTCATATAAATTATTCAACTTTTTTATTTTCTTAAAAAGATTGTATAGCTTATTTTCACTATATTTTAAAGTTATAAAATAATAAATGACAATATCAAATAATAAATTTGATCATAAAATATTTGCAACAAACTAAAGTTGCATGAGATAAAATTGCATTAACATCAAAATAAGCAAAAAGTGCAACATCTTAATTTGTAACTTTAGCATGTTTTGATTTTCGATATAGAGAATGTCTTGTGTCAATTTTGGAAATTAGACTTGATTTATGACCACCTTTGGTATTCTCCTTCTTTCCTATGAAAATAAAGATAAAAATGTTGACATTAGTGGATAAGTGGGTTTATTGGGTCTGAGTTTAATTTTACCCGAAACCCGTTATTTTTTATGGGTTTTTCATTTTTTAAAACCATATTTACCCAATTACCCAACCCAAACCATTTTTTTTGGTTTTTTAGGTGGGTTTGACCGGATTTTATGGGTTGACCCAACCCAGGTACACCCCTAAACAAATTGGTCTTTGAAATTGTAGCACTGTGAAGTTCTAGTCCCTCGCGCTCGCTGTATTGATATTCTAAATGACCTCTAAAATTTTAATCAAATCGCGTCCATTTGTTGGCATTTTATAGGGACGAGAATGTCATTAAGTTAATAATATCATAAATAATTTTGAAACTAAGTTAAAAAGTCTGTGGACGAACTTGATTTACATGTTACAATTTCAGAGATCAATTAGAATTATTGATAATGTAGAGGACCAGGTTTATACAACCCTACATTTTCAAGGATCAACTTGGGTATTTAATCCTTCCCTCATGATATGGGAATTGCTTTAAGTCCCCGTTTCTATTACTCTGACCTGAGTGCTTCAAGTATTCTAAACTTGCATTTACATTTTTAAATAGAAAACTTGCATTTACTTTTTTATGGTTTTCACTTAATGTCCTATTTCGCCTAATTTTTTGTCATGTACTTTAGTTCATCTCTTATGTGTACTTTTGCATAATGTTGTTCTTCATATTACTTTGATTTGATTATAAGTAGTTTTCTTTTCTTATCCTTTACTAATCTAAAATTGTCCGCTTTTAATTTGACACAAAATTTGTCATCAATTTGACATTAAAATTGTTGGTTAAAATAAAGTTTTTTATGAATTAAATTACCACACAACTCATCAAATTTAATAACGTCAAGATAGTTAGAAGTTATGTGGAGTTAGTTAAAGTAGTTAAAGTTAATAGGTGGTTATAGTTAATTAACCACCATAGTTAAGTGGTTATCGTTAGTCACTCTAGTTAGTGTCATAGAGAACTATAAATGAGCCACTCCATTGTATCTCCATGATCTTTGATCAAAATGTTTCTATGTTAATCTTTTTCTCAATCAAAGCCTTATGGCTCTTTTGTTTCCAATTCTTTGAATTCTCAATTTCTCAACAAATAATAATTGACATTCTTTCGGTTCTTGTTATTTTCGGTACCATTAACTTGTTGTAAGGATATCGCTATTTATGCAATGTAATAGGAGAGTAATCACAAGAAACTTGTATTGATTTTCAAATTAAATAGTACAATTGATATCTTTAGTACATAATCAATTTATGGAAATAGAAAATAGTACCAGAAAAGAGAAGAAAAATTGTATAAATACAAGTACTTGAGCCCATTACTCTATAAAGATGTCTGTACTCTACTAGACCAAAGAGAGAAATAGAATTTTCATCAATATTTTTTACACCAATCATTGACAATCATTGTCCTGTTTACACACAATATAAGAAACATTCTTTATTAGAGAATTTCACTCTCTTGCTCTTCATTGCTTCTTTGATTCTATGATCACCATCTACTTGTCCATTTGACTTAACCAAACTCTAATGTGTCAAGTGTATTGTCTCATATACTCTTTTGGATCATATCACCTATTTACTAAAATTCACCCTAAAAAAATAGATCACATGCATAATATCAATTTAGTAAAATATCAAGTCAATAGGTGATCATATTAAAATTTCATATACGTAACAAAAATAAAGAGAGGACACATAATAACAAAGGAGTAAACTCTCATTTTTGGTCCCCGAAAGCGTCAAGTGCTGTCATGAATGCACATTGATTAATTAAAATTATTAAAAACTCTCCATTTGTTAATTATGTTGGTCAGTTTGGTCCAAAACGTTAAACATACAAAGTTGTGCTTTCATACTTGCTAAATTTGAATGGATTGGACTGAAGGGGGAGTTGCATATTGGTGAAGTTTTTGGTTTTCTTTTGACACTGGGTCCGTGAAGTTAACTTGCGAACCAATATCTTTTTTGTCTTATTTATATGTTTAGTCCCGGTAAATAGGGTCACTTGAGTTTTGGTCTCTGAATTTGTTAATCCCTTCAATTTTGTCCTGTAAATATTAATCACTTGAGTTTTAGTCTCTGAACCCATAATCACACTGATGTGGTTGTGTTTAGCTGACGTGTCCAATATTAACTGTGATAATTGATTATTGACTCAGAAATTTGGACATGAATAGACGAAAATACTCTTACTCAAGTGACCCTTATTTGCAGCAACTAAACATACAAACTCTAGCATTGAGTTTGTTAGTAGATAAGAAAAAGAAGTTGTTGAGGATCTAGCAAAGACGGCCATTTGTGAGAGAAAACAAAAGAAGAGAGATAAAAAATGTAAGCGACATTGACCGATCCTTGAGTCTTGACCGATTTGATGAACCCATGCAGCTACTAGTGTACCGGTGTACACTTTTTTTTTTTTAAAGTAAGATTACAGCAGACAATAGCGATTAAGAAATAATATTCCTTGCCTTTAATAGCTAATGTAACTTTGGATTTTGATTACTCGGTTAGAGGTTAAATATATGGGTATGTGCATCATTTGGCTGTGACACGCGATGCCCTCTGTGGCTAGTGTTTTATTGTCCTTGCTCTTATCAATTAAAGGCATGCTACAAACACCGTTTATGCCATGCATCATGATGTGTAAACAGCAACCTTATGACAAATGTGCTCTATATACAAGGAAGGGTTGACATTGTCAGGTGTCATTGTTAAACACTGCTTACTTGGCTCTAATCTCCACCGATTAAGTGGTCCCTTCCCTTCCCTTTGGTTCAGAAGTATACTACAGATCAACGGTTATATTGGGTTTCCTTTTGACCAGCCTAACAATTCTGCTTCAGTTGGTAGAATTTTTTAATTTGTAACCTGGACTTTTTAATTTAATAAAAAATCGTGACTTAACAAAATAACCATAAACCAAGTAATGTTCTCTAGCCTGTAGTTGCCAACATTAGATTAGGAGGAGAGGAGAGGAGAGGAGAGGAGAGGAGAGTATCATGTGCGAGAAACGCCAGCTCCCATTCAATATTTACATTTACATATTTCTTTTTTAACTTTTTATATCCACATTAGCAATGTATATGTTCCAAAGCTTAGGCAACGAATCTTATAAAAAAGCTTAGGCAACTATAACTTTGAATTTGGTTAATAAATTTAATCCAATTCCCTAAAAAAAAAAAATTAATCCAATCGTTTGAGAAAATATGAGTTTGATTTTTAGGTGAAACGATTTTTTGTTAGACTTTCCTTATCTTTCAACCGAATTTTAAATTACTAGGTCTCATTACTTTAAGAACCGTATAGTTAACATCAAAAAATAATAATCAGGCAATACTTTATAAAAAGTATTTTTCTATCATGTGCAAATTTGCACATGTTAAGAAATTTAAAATGGTAAGTTTGTCTGAGAACTTGTGTATTTTATATTAAATATATAAAAAGGCATCATGATGTGTAAACAGCAACCTAAGGCAAAATTATGTCACGCTCCTTTTGTTTGATTTTTTTTTTTTAAAATTGGTCAATTTTTTGTTTTAAGCACTAGCTCTTCATGCTATATTCTGTTGGAATATTTAATTATTTAATTATATTCCGATATCATTATGTGGGCAAATATCGTAATAATAATTATATTAGCTATTTATCAATTTGGAGCCTTAATTGATTAGTGATCAATTTAAGTAATAAGGCTAATTAGATTTCTATTTAGATAATTAATTAATTGATATGGACTCAATATGGGTGGATGTCCGGATGGCCCATTAACGGAATAATGGGAAACCCTAATGGCCATCTAATATAAAAGAGGCTATGGTCCCCAATACACCGTACACGGCAAAACTCTCTCTTCTCCCCATCTGAAGAGAACTTGAGGCATAAAGGTACCGGTTGAGGAAGAACCAAATCAGCCGCCGCTAACCCTATGTTGTGTGTTTCAGATCATCTCCTTCTTTGGTTATCATTGTTGATGAGAGGGTTGCCATCAAAGCTTCATTCAGGTATTCTTAATCCCTAATTTGTATCCTTAATAAATCAAACATGTCGTAGATCATATATGTGGTTTATAGCATGATTGTAATGATTAAGTTTATTGTTATTAAGTTTCTACAATAACATATTTTTTTAATCATGCATTTTGAATATGTTTCATGCTATATTTGTTGATGATATTTTTAGGCGACATCTGTAAATGTATTGTCATACACACATTGGTGTGATTTGTGACTTACATTTTCTTTCAAATTCTTGTGAACTTGTCTTCACACTTAAGGGTTGATGAGTGGCCTTATGGTTACTTAGCGACATAATGGACTAATTCGGCCTACATTATGTTAGTAGTGCCTTGTAAATTTAAAGACCATTCCCATTTAAAAACATTTAATTTATTGTGAAATGTCTAGTAATTGCAGTTGTTTTGGTTGAAGCAACATGTTGCCAAAGTAACCTCTGTTGCGTAGATTTAATACAACTGAACTTACAAAAGACGTAGTATGCAATTATTCATGCGAGTTGTCGTCGGCCCCAAGGAAGGCACAACTTGGCCGGATAATTACATGCATGTGATACTAAATGTGTGGTGATTATAAAGTAATTTTCCATGTAAATAATAGGATACCCTAAGGAGACTATTATTTGACAGGACTTATCACCCCATTTAATATATATTAAAATATCTAGTAATTGCGGTTGAGTCAGTTGAAACAATAATGTTGCCCAAGTAACCTCTGTTGCGTAGATTCGACTCAATTGAAGTTACAAAAGATGTAGTGTGTAATTATTTATGCGAGTTGTCGTCGGCCCCAAGGAAGGCACAACTTGGCCGGATAGTTACATACATGTGGTGGTAAATATGTGGTGGTTATAAAGTATTTTTTCCATGTGGATAATAGGATGCCCGAAGGTGACTATTATTTGACGGGACTTATCACCAATGTTTGATCATCGCGTTGAGAGTATCGCTTGCAGTTAATTTTTACAATCCGAAGATTGGGAATTAATGGTGCGCTTGGTATCTTGTTAAGGTCTTTTATTTACAAATAAAGATGCACGTTTCTATAATATTTTATTGACATGTGTGATAATGTTGTGTGAGTGTAAACTTATTTATACATTTAAGAGTTTACATCCACACAAATATAATGGTAAACATATGACAATTATAAGAATTTATTCTTTGTCAAAGTAAATTGTCATTGTTTGATCATTGCTGTAAAATACCACTAGCAATTGATATTATTGTTTAAAGACTTGATATTAATGGTGCACTAGGTATTTTTGTGAGCGTTTTTGCTTCTCTTGTTCTCTTTAAGCTAATACAGTTTATGTATCTGTTAATTTGAGTTAAATTTTTAACTCTTTAAAGTTTTAACTTTTAGGAATTAAAGAATAATACTAACATTGTTCTTGGATCTAGACCTTATATAAGGGTGGTGAAACTCGCATTCTCTTGCAAATCCAGTATTTAATGTGAGAATCAAGTTTGACAAGTGAGTATACACCAAATCTTATAGGTCTTGTGTGATCATAAAGTTAAAAGATCAGAAATCTTATCAGTGTTATTTAAGTTGACAATTTTTGTCATATTTTCTTTGCTTAAACTAAGGTGCTTTTAAAAGCAATATAGAAAAAAGACAATCTCTCATTGGAGAGTGATATTTCATTAAGATTATTAGGCAAAGAAAATATTGAGCACATTATGTAAATATTTAATCTTGCTGTGACATTATAATTTCGACTATCAGATGACTTGTTCGAAAATTCAGTAATTTCGACTATCAGATGACTTGTTCAAAAATTCAGCATTTAGTATTCTCTTTGCACAATTAAGTTTATAACTGTTAAAGTTAGAAATGATCTTTTAAAGGATCAATTTATAAAGTGTGCAAATAAAGAAAAGCTGAAGCAAGAGAAAATAAAATAGTGTTCATTCGGAAAATATCTCAAAAAGATAAGGGCAAATAAAGAAAGGTAATTTTGACTGACTTATGTCCAATGATGTTGAAAGACATATCAATTTAGAATGGACAAAGTCGATAAAGATTGTTTATTCATTTTATACTAATTTTAGATTGTCGTTGCTAGCTTATTTTTGTATTTAAAAGACAATTTGGTGAATCATTATTTGAATTAATTTTTGTTTTAATTTCTCTTTGACTAAATCAAGATATTTCGAGTTTTATTTTCAAATGATGATTCAGTGTGTCTTTTAAGTTTAGTTATTAGAGTCAATTCAGTTATGACTTGTGACATTCTGTAATTGTTTAAGGGTTTGAAAACTATAAGTTTTTCGTCCCACAACTTAAGGAAATGTTTGAGACATAAATTGTTAAGTTTTCTTGAGGATATTGAGTTTGGGGGAGAGGTATGGAAATAGAATAAAATTGAATGAGGAAGAATTGGTTCTAAACCAATTCATATTGTTACTATTAGTATAGTATATTTGGAACCTCATAAGGACATTATTGTTCTTCCTCTCAATCAAGTTATGAAATTAATTCATATAGATCAAACTCAACACCCTCAAGAACTAGGGCTTCTAGTATCATAAAGAATTGACTGAAAAGAGAAATTCTATTTATTTTATTTGAAAGACTCTATTAAGACAGTCATGATACTAGTTTGCTTGTTATAATTTTGGAGCTGCATAAGATGGATTTCAATATAGTGTTTCTTAATGATATAATATGGTGCAACAGAATAAAGCTTTTGTGTCAATTGATACAAAGTAGATGGTTTGCAAAGTCGTGAAATCCACTTATAAGTTAAGAAATTTGTCTCTTTAGTGTTACCACAAATTCTCATAAAGTAATTGTCTCATTTGGTTTTGAGAAATATTAAGCAGAGTTGTGGATTTAGTAAGCTCAGTGGGAGTAAATTTATATTCCTATTTTAATGTGTCAATTTTATTTTATTTAGTCAACTATGATATATGTTAGTAATGTGAAACCAAGGAAATCTCTAACAAAAGTTAGTGATGAAAGATCCTGGGGACACCTCTTTTGTATTAGGCATTTCAATACTTAGAGATTCTTCTCAAGGTATTATTCGGATATCACAAAAGAGTTATATCATTAAAGTTGAAAATAAATTGACATTAAAGTTAATAAATTTTTGAGTGACCTCAATCATCGAGAGAGACTTTTCAGTCTCAAATATTGCCCATTAGGAAATTTATGAATTCAGAAATTTAAGTATTTTCCTACACTTTTCCTATAGGATTTTTATGTATGATTTTATTATACGCATTTGGAAATAGCGTATATAATAAGATTGTTTGGCAGATATTTGAGCAATTCAAAGTTTGAATTGTTGAAAATGCGACCATAAGGATTCTTTAAAGAGAACAAGAGAGCTTATTCTCACATCAGGGATCTGACAATTTGGAGATCAATAGTGTGTTAGACTCTGACTTTTGGATGTGTGTATATAATACACATCCTAACCCAGGAAATGACTGTAAGTATTTATGTCACTTGGTTGCATAGTAAAAGGGTATTGAAAAACCATTTAAGTTATATAGTGACATAATGTAGTCATATAATGTTTTAATAACAAAGTTTATAAGGTTCATCCCCTTATAAATTATTGTTGTTAAATGATAGAACATTAGAGACAAACTTTATGCTAGGTGACTCACTAATCAAAGACATGACACATAAAGTCTTTCATATGGTTGTTGTCATTAAGGATGTCTTAGATTAGTGGGAGTCTCTTTTATTCTATGTTTTATACTTCTGTTTTGATATCGATACAGACTTTATGTTATGATTTTCTGCAGAAATAAAGTTCATGAGGTTATGTTTGTTATAACCATTTCTGTATCATTTTGTGCAAATATTGAATTTGCAAACTTCAGTTTGATCTCACTAAAGTTTTCAGTTGGACCAGTTGGAAATAGACATGATTTAGAGATCACATCACATGAAATTTCCATGCCACTCATCCATATCGATCTATGTCATCAAGTGCATTGATATGGTGGTCGTCAGGGTTCCGTCACATTATACGTCACTGACGACAGCCGCGGTGGTCCCGTTATTAATGTATGAGGTGGACCAGATTGTAAAGTTGAAATCTAAAGATAAATAGCATTCAGACGCGCGCCTAAAGAATTATGGTATAATTATTAAGATATGTAGCCCAAGTGGGAGATTGTTGGAATATTTTATTATTTAATTATATTCCGATATCATTATGTGGGCAAATATCGTAATAATAATTATATTAGCTATTTATCAATTTGGAGCCTTAATTGATTAGTGATCAATTTAAGTAGTAAGGCTAATTAGATTTCTATTTAGATAATTAATTAATTGATATGGACTCAATATGGGTGGATGTCCGGATGGCCCATTAACGGAATAATGGAAAACCCTAATGGCCATTCCCCAATACACCGTACACGACAAAACTCTCTCTTCTCCCCATCTGAAAAGAACTTAAGGCATAAAGGTACCGGTTGAGGAAGAACCAAATCAGCCGCCGCTAACCCTATGTTGTGTGTTTCAGATCATCTCCTTCTTTGGTTATCATTGTTGATGAGATGGCTGCCATCAAAGCTTCATTCAGGTATTCTTAATCCCTAATTCGTATCCTTAATAAATCAAACATGTCGTAGATCCTATCATAATCATGTTCAATGTTTTTGTTTGCTTCCGCTATTGATTCATAATTATTGAACATGTTTTATGTAATCTGTTTGTTAAGACCTAAATTTCCAACATATTCTATTTGCATCATTAGTCTTTAAGTTGTGGACATCTTCCACTATTATCCTTTATGTTATAATATATGGTTGCGCTATATCCACAATTTTTTGTTTCATAACTAGAGATGAACGACATTCAAGCGTCATCTCGCATAATACTAGAAATGAGTGAATCACTATTTTGGGTTCGTGGATTTAAACCATGACTTCAGAAAGAAGACATTGTCATAAAACAAAATTAGGTACTCTAGCTTATAAGTAGTTTCTACAAAAGAATGTCGAAAAACATTCAATAATGTTAATTTTGTTCGGCTTTATTTTATGGATTTGTTGTTTTTGTGAGTTTGCATATGACCATTCCTACTTTGTACCTATAATATGGTTGTTATTTCTAAAATAATTATGCATGAATGAATGATACTGTTAGAAATATGGGAGGGAAACCCAATCCTGTTAAGAGTGATGATGGGGTACTCACTTTCACCACCACACCAACCAAGTCTAGTTGAAAAAAGTAGGACATGGATGGTAAAACCTGCCCTTGATTCACCTTTAACTAGCAGGCCACCATGATCTCTCACACACACACGTAGAACCTTAAAATATCGCAATTTGGCATTGTAACTTGTCATTGGAGATAACCAATCAATTCAATTCTTTAATTGTAGTTCGGTTCTAAAAGTCATATTGGTTAATGAACTTGAAGTTATATTTTAAAATCTAGAACCTCTTCTTTTCTCATCTTCACGACATTGTAGACCTTGTCGTGCTTCACTAACCACTCCCATGATTGGTGATGAGCACATTCAGAATTGTCTGATTGGACTTCTTAATACAGTCATTGTTGTATAAGATGATCAATATCAAGGGATTGTTGTCGGTATATAAGGTTGTAATAGAAGACAAGTATTTAGATTAAATGAGTCACCAATGACATGGATGCCATATTATTAATAATGTACACCTCAAGTGTTATCATATGGTGTCATGTAGTAATGTTGAAGAAACAAAGGATTAAGGTTAACAAAAATTAGTAACTATTATAAAGAAATTAAAGCAAAAACAAGTTAAGAAGGACTAGTTACACGAAAAAATATACCGAGGATTATAATGAAAAGAAGAATGACGTGATTAGAATGCAAAACAATGTTGCAATTCCCCATTTTTTCACGCAACGACAAAGAAACAAACACATAAAAGAATTATGACATGGTTGGTGTTAAATAAGCTTGGATCTCATCCCAAAAGCTAGCTCAAAGGATGAGAGCACTCAAGCATATTTATATGCTCAACAACCTGGGAACCAGAGCGATGTGGGACTAACAACAAACTACAAACAACTTCAAAATCAACTTCAACACCCACCCTCACGCCTAGCGTGGGCCTGGGTCCAGGGTCCAATTCCCATATCGCAATCCTTAACCCGGCTCTGATACCATGTTAAATAAGCTTGGATCTCATCCCAAAAGCTAGCTCAAAGGATGAGGGTACTCAAGCATATTTATATGCTCAACAACCTGGGAACCTGAGCGATGTGGACCAACTACAAACAACTTCAAAATCAACTTCAACAGTTGGAAAGAAAAATAAAGTTGCTCTTCCTTGTTTCTTCACACAACGACTAAAAAGAAACACATACAAAGAAGAGTGACGTGGTCTGAAAGCAAAACAAAATTGTTATTCCATGTTTCTTCACACACCGACAGATAAAGAAACAAATACCCATAAGAGTGACGTTGTTAGAAAGCAAAACGCAACTGCCATTCCCCATTTTTCACGCAATGACAAAGAAAGAAACACATAAAAAGAAGGGTGACAGGGTCATAAAGTAGAACAAGGATGATCTTCACCGCTTCTTGGTGTCACGACAAAGAAAGAAACGCATAAAAAGAAGGATGACATGGTCAGAAAATAGAACAAGAGTTCTCTTCACCGCTTCTTCACACAACAACAAAGAAACAACACTTAAAAAGAAGGGTTATGACGTGGTGAGGAAAAAAATAAAGTCGTTATTTCCTCGATTTTTCACATAACGACAAAAAAGGAAAGTGTGTGACTCACATTTTTATGCCTTCCTTTCACTTTTCAAATGAGAGAAACTGTAGCACCCATACTAAATTTATCTAGAATATTTAGCATTCGTATTAAATCTGATACTGGATACATTAAAATTTTCAATAACAATAATATACATCTGAAAGCCTGCTCGTTTATACACCTAGTAAAGTCTCACTAAATGACGAGCAGTTGCACTCCACTCAGCGTCTCCCTGATGAACTTCATCACGAAACTCTTGTTTGCGAACCACCTGCTTACCTGAAACTAAATTAAAGGGATTGGGGTGAGACGAGCGTCTCAGTGAGTTCCACCTACCCTAAGCTTCAGGCGATCTCGGGGATCCTAGGATCGCCGTCAGTCTCTACATATCTTAGCGATCAAGGGAAAACTAGGATCGCTATATGTCTCTATCATATTCTTATCATATTCATTATTTAGTGATCGAGGGGGAAACTATGATCACTTTCTGATAACTGATATCTGCCTGATAATATTAAAGTATTTTCCTGATATTAAACTGTTAGTATGTTAGCGTGTAACAAACAATTATTATCTAAATTGATTTTATGGAATGCCTCCGAGTGGAGTAACCCCGAAGTACATTCCCCTGATAACCGGTGAAAATTCCTATATAAGGCTAATCACCGGACTCCTCATCATGTATGTGTGGTTATCCTCGCGAAAAGTTCCAACCCGTTCCAGCTGTATCTGGAACCCTCTGTGCTCTCTACCTGACGAGAACACAGAAGACACATAATTTAACCTTTTAATTAATTATTCCTGATATTTATCCTGAACTGCTACGTGTACCCTCAGTGTCACTCTGACGTGAACGACTGAGGCACATCCTGGTGTACATGTAAATGTACCTGTAACTTGGAAAGCCTTGTACCACTGTCTAAGATACACTTTAATCTGCCTGGTTAAGGGTATCCTGAAAATCTAAACCCTTAATTTATCTGATACCTATGGATAAATCTACCCATCAGTCTTAAAGACGTCTGAGTTCGATTAAGATTAATCCCTGATTGTGTATTAAAACACCGTTTATCACTCATGCGTTAATACAAGGTACGTTCATGACTCTTTCTTCCATTATTGTATTAACAAAGACATTTTGGCGCCGCGAAGACGGTTTTCTGGCCATAAAAACTCGTTTCTTAAGAGGGTGGCTCACTGCCATTCTCGTGGCATGAGGTGCATCTGTCGTGGCACGATGGTGCCCAGATTCGTATGATCGTGGCACGAGAATCTCAGTGAGGCCAGGCCCTGTAGCTTTTCCAGAAAATTCCAACACGAATTATAACCAATTCTTAGCACCAGTAAGTCTATATACATCAAAATTTGGGCTTTTGGCTAGAAAGGTCATAACATACCAAGTATTAACAAAGGGGAACTAACAAACAAGAATTAAACCTATTAATCCAAGTTTTACCTCACCTCACAAAAACCTCAAAAACTACCCAAGGAGGGTTCTAATCTAAAGGAACTCACCTTGATTCTTGATTAATGCTTTGCCAAGCTTTCTACTCCAAAACCCTAGCTTGCTTCTTCTTCTTCTTCTTCTTCTTCTTCTTCTTCTTCTTCTTCTTCTTCTTCCTCTTCTTCCTCTTCCTCTTCTTCCTCCTTCTTCTCCTCCTCATCCTCCTCCTCCTCCTCCTCCTCCTCCTCCTCCTCCTCCTCCTCCTCCTCCTCCTCCTCCTCCTCCTCCTCCTTCTTCTTCTTCTTCTTCTTCTTCTTCTTCTTCTTCTTCTTCTTCTTCTTCTTCTTCTTCTTCTTCTTCTTCTTCTTCTTTTCTCTAACTTTCTCTTGTCTCAAATTCCCACAAAGTGAGCTTGGAAGTGGATTCAAGAGATTGGGATAGAAATTTGATGGATGGAGGTGTGAAGAGAGTGAGGGCGAGAGTCTAGAGAGAGAGGAAGAGGAAATTCTGAATTTTAGAGAGAGAAGGGGGAAGAGAAAATGAAGAAAAAGTCTTCCCCCCCTATATAAAGCCCTTCCAACTTGAAATTACAATTTCACCCTTACTTAATCAAAACTCATCTGATACTGATAAACGTCGCGTCTACGCGGGATATTACAGAAAATACGGAGGAAGAATGAGTTTTGGCCATATATAGGGCCCTTGAGCAGCAATTACCAAATTGCCCTTCGCTTAAAATATCTCTGGTACATCGTCTCAATACGGATAAATATTTGGGTCTGAAGCGGGATGTTACAATCTACCCCCCTTAAAGAAATTTCGTCCTTGAAATTTAGAATTCACCTGAGATCATGAACAAATAGATTCTTCATATCTCTGTCTTAGTTATTCCAGATATTCTCTACTAGCCAGTTCTTCCAATTCAACTTGCTTATCAGGATTCCATGGCTAATCTAAGGTCTGACATGTAGACAATACATACATCTCGATTAAAGTCGCCTGGTTAAAACTGGTTCGTGGCCATAGTTTCCAACTCTGTAAGTCGAAAATATTCGAAAATCTCTTCCTTAACTGAAAGGCTTGATGTAAACTACATAATCCGTACATAGTAGGATGTGTGGTTGTCTGAACCAACATATCCGTCTCACTTGACTATGTCCCTCGTTCACACACTTCGTGCGAATTCCACTTAAGGTTGTTAAGCATTGGATACTCTTACTGTATCCATAAGTTTCCTTCATTGTCCGTATGGTCTTACCCTGACGACATCGGGTCAATCTTGTTCTCCTCAAATAATTCCACTCTTCAAAGGTTTATTGCACTACAATTTAATTCCAATGAATTCTTATCTTTGACTTTCGCCTCGTATGACGGCATCTTACAGCTATAATCGTTTCATTCTTCATATAGAATCATCCTTACACGGAAAAGCATCTGATATTGGGTATTCTCAACGGTAGTAAAGACTGTTGTAACTACTTCCACCATCCAAATACAAGTAGGAGGCATCACTTATGGTATATGCTCCGTTCTTTCTGACATCCTGGTGTAATACTTATCACAACCATAAACATTGCTTCCATTCCCACCGCGGAAATCCTTAAGGGCTCGAGAAATTTTATTAGTTACTCGCGCTCCGCCTTAACTAGTCAACGACAACGCGTATCTCAACGACTTAGGTATCTTCCCTTCCTACTAGGATTCTGACAATCTTGCATCATTCAAGATACTTCTTGGTCGTATTGGGGTGAGTAGAACTGGCCTCATGGATCATGTCTACAACTTAACTTATGTCGTTCAAAGATACTCCTTGTTTTCGAAAAGAAAACTCTACTCTGACCGCCACCGAAATAGCACACTTAATCTCACCAATCTCTTAATTCTTTGTTTATAACCTGAACTTGCGTAGCCCTTTACTGTAGACTACGAGTAATTTCCGATCTGCGTAAAAAAATATTCTTCTTCCTCTACCTTTGAACATTGAGTTCAAGAATTTTTGAACTCCTCAGCTAAGATATGTTCGGTATCAACAAACATATTCTGATTAATACCTTCCCACTTAAACATTACCGACCGCATACAACGGTTACTGATACATGTCACATAACTGAAAAAAAAATATGTTACACTACTGTCTGAGTAGCATAAACACTGCCTGAAGTATACATTACTAAACATAATCTGGTACATGGGACATGTTGACATAACGTGGGTACAATGTGGAATAAACTCAAATGCCACTACATTGTCGTTCCTGATCAATGCTTCAAATCCAAAATATCATCTTGCAAGTGCAACCTTTACTGTTGTTGCCTCATGCATAATTCTCTTTTGGGCTAAAATTACTCTTCAAACCCACTTGAAGTTACTGGGCTAAATAGCTGGATTACTGTACTAGCGGTAATTTCCATCGCTTAGACTTAACGTGGTAGGAACACATCCTTCTCATTTCTTACCACATACTCTTAAACTACTTCAATTTCCATTTCCCATGAGTTTCGAGGTTTGAAGTATCCCTCAGCTTAACTTTTAAGATTTCCTGTTAGAACTTATGATATGTTCAAGTCGTTACTGCTTACTGTTATTCTGTGTTCCGAGAATTGAGCACTGAATACCTTTCCTGCAATTCATCTGGCAAGGACTTCACAAGCATCCTTGTTCCCTAAGCTTCAACTTAGAATTGTTCGTTAATTCATTCTTGAATTACTTCTCCGCTGCGCAACTCTGATTTTAAACAACTCACTTTGGAAAAGGAGCAATACACCACCATTACCATATTAAATCTCCTGACCAATCTTACTCCTTTATAACTTTGTAGATACCATAGCAGAACCATCTTACGTTCGTTACTTCACTTGTGACTTAGACTACCTGCTTACCCAGGTGTTGTAATCGTCCTTCAAAGCTCACATACTAATAACAAGAATTATCTTCATACTGTGGATCGCTTCGAAATACTATTTACCTTATTGACTGGTCATCTCCTGGCTTTGTGTTTCCTTTCTGACATAAACAATATACTTGTTTTCACGAATCGATTCCTTGAATACTCTTCCAGATTCACATCTTTCATATACTGAACCCACTGATGGTTCGAGTCTCATTTCCATTCATTATATTTGTATTCGTAAGGATTTCATACCCGTAATCTTTTCCGAGACAACTTCGGTCCCCATAAATTTATCATGTCTCTTAGGTTACTCTTTGAGTTCCTCCGGGAACAATCCGTTTAGAATAGATTCAAACTCTTACTGGTCCTCTTGTAAACCGAATCATAGGTTACATCTCTTCAAGTACCCGGTTAAATGATCTTAAACTTCAACACTTTATCATTACTTTAGATTCACCCAGTAACTCGTTACTGCATCCACAACTCAAAACCTAATCTTATTACCTGAATGATTCTTCATTTATACTAAGCAATTTCTATAGGTCTTCTTGACTATTGACTTCTTCCTATGGTTTGAACAATCCAAAATCTCTACCTTCTACCACCTTCGAAAGCATACCAACACAAGGTGATCTCTTTCAGCTTCTAGAATAATTGCGTAAGGAAACTCGTCAATTGAAACATAAAATTCCTTAACATTAACCACAATCTTAACTTTTCGTACTAGGGACAATCCTCTACGTAATAAAGCCTAAAAATAGTTCTTGACAAAATTCCAATTATCACTCAAAATATTGATCCACTATAGTCTTGTGTTATCTTAGACTTGCCTTCTACATCCAATCAAAAGTTTGATATTGTTCATCCACCCGTTCACTAAAATCCAACAATATATGATTCAATCTTTATTTCCCGATTCTGCTGAAGATTTACATCTCATTTCATGCCCTTTCTAGGGGTCTCCTTCACTTGTCGCTAAGCTTGTGTTTCTCATACAAGAACATCTTGATGACTCATAATAAAGGAAGGTAGTCTGATCCACTTTTCTTTGTGTAAAAATTCCCGTTGAACTTATCTTTCCTATCTTCTTGCCAATAAGAACACATCTGAAACACGCTTCAATATGCAACAGGTCTTATTACTACTGATCACTTATCCATCTTGGTATGTTGCATTCCATCTTTTCTTTTTAATCCACAAATTTGGCATTAAAGTTTGGGAGGTGTGGCTGATCTGACAAGGTTTAACTTGCTTGTGCTCCTCATTCAACGATCACACTTGAGAGGTTGGCTTCATCTTTCCGAGTATTTAGCTTAATCCATAATTAAGCCTCTTAACGGTTTGGATAGTAAAATCTCATCCGGTTCAAGTGTGCAAGTCCTTCGATTCTTACACACTCTACCTTTGCTGGGAGTTTAGAGGTTTCAAAAACCGACCGATAATTCCTTATTCCGAGCTTCTGGGTCTGGTATTGCAATTCTTTAACTCCGTACCCGGAATTATTGCTTCAATCTACATCTCACTTTAAATTCTCAAACTACTGTTCTCGTTATGGTTCCAAACCATTCCTTAGAGCCTTGCATAATTCCTTACTTCTTATGTCTTCTCAGATGAGACATCACTCAATGACGCATCCAACGACGTTGAGGTACTCCGCCTTGCTCTTAAATATCTCTTAAGTTCCTGCAACCTTGCCATCAACAGGCTTCGTTACTTTACTGCTTGATGACCACCATTTGGCATTGAATACTTTCGCCAAATTCTGTCTCAAAATCTGACGCCTTAATCTTCGCTCTTCATACACTTCATTCCTCCACGATCCCATTCAGCTCTCAGACATTTGTCCTAACTGTCATATACTAGATTGAGTTGATCAGGCTCAACTAGATGTGACATTTAGAACAATATCTGGAACCCAACGGTCCCACTACGTTCATTGAATTTTTAATGACCCAAGGCACGATCTGAATCGACCTGCTCTGATACCAAATGTAACACCCATACTAAATTTATCTAGAATATTTAGCATGCGTATTAAATCTGATACTGAATACATTAAAATTTTCAATAACAATAATATACATCTGAATGATTACAAGCCTGCTCGTTTATACACCTAGTAAAGTCCCACTAATGTACGTATATATATATATATATATATATATATATATATATATATATATATACACACACAAATACTAATGAAAATCCTGGACTAATACATGACGAGTAGCTGCACTCCACTCAGCGTCTCCCTGATGAACTTCATCACGAAACTCTTGTTTGCGAACCACCTGCTTATCTGAAACTAAATTAAAGGGATTGGGGTGAGACGGGCGTCTCAGTGAGTTCCACCTACCCTAAGCTTCAGGCGATCTCGGGGATCCTAGGATCGCCGTCAGTCTCTACATATCTTAGCGATCAAGGGAAAACTAGGATCGCTATATGTCTCTATCATATTCTTATCATATTCATTGTTTAGTGATTGAGGGGGAAACTATGATCACTTTCTGATAACTGATATCTGCCTGATAATATTAAAGTATTTTCCTGATATTAAATTGTTAGTATGTTAGCGTGTAACAAACAATTATTATCTGAGTTGATTTTATGGAATGCCTCCGAGTGGAGTAACCCCGAAGTACATTCCCCTGATAACCGGTGAAAATTCCTATCTGAGGCTGATCACCGGAATCCTCTTCCTGTATGTGTGGTTATCCTCGCAGAAAGTTCCTGCCCGTTCCAGCTGTATCTAGAGCCCTCTGTGCTCTCTACCTGACGAGAACACAGAAGACACACAATTTAACCTTTTAATTAATTATTCCTGATATTTATCCTGAACTGCTACATGTACCCTCAGTGTCACTCTGACGTGAACGACTGAGGCACGTCCTGGTGTACATGTAAATGTACCTGTAACTGGGAAAGCCTTGTACCACTGTCTAAGGTACACTCTAATCTGTCTGGTTAAGGGTATCCTGAAAATCTAAACACTTAACTTATCTGATACCTATGGATAAATCTACCCATCAGTCTTAAAGACGCCTGAGTTCGATTAAGATTAATCCCTGATTGTGTATTAAAACACCGTTTATCACTTATGCGTTAATACAAGGTACGTTCATGACCCTTTCTTCCATTATTGTATTCACAAAGACATTCTGGCGCCGCGAAGATGGTTTTCTGGCCATAAAAACACGTTTCTTAAGAGGTTGGCTCACTGCCATTCTCGTGGCATGAGGTGCATCTGTCGTGGCACGATGGTGCCCAGATTCGTATGATCGTGGCACGAGAATCTCAGTGAGGCCAGGCCCTGTAGCTTTTCCAGAAAATTCCAACACGAATTATAACCAATTCTTAGCACCAGTAAGTTTATATACATCAAAATTTGGGGATTTTGGCTAGAAAGGTCATAACATAGCAAGTATTAACAAAGGGGAACTAACAAACAAGAATTAAACCTATTAATCCAAGTTTTACCTCACCTCACAAAAACCTCAAAAACTACCCAAGGAGGTTCTAATCTAAATGAACTCACCTTGATTCTTGATTAATGCTTTGCCAAGCTTTCTACTCCAAAACCCTAGCTTGCTTCTTCTTCTTCTTCTTCTTCTTCTTCTTCTTCTTCTTCTTCTTCTTCTTCTTCTTCTTCTTCTTGTTTTCTCTAACTTTCTCTTGTCTCAAATTCCCACAAAGTGAGCTTCGAAGTGGATTCAAGAGATTGGGATAGAAATTTGATGGATGGAGGTGTGAAGAGAGTGAGGGCGAGAGTCTAGAGAGAGAGAGGGAGAGGAAATTCTGAATTTTAGAGAGAGAAGGGAGAAGAGAAAATGAAGAAAAAGTCTTGGTCCCCCTATATAAAGCCCTTCCAACTCGAAATTACGATTTCGCCCTTACTTACTCAAAACTCATCTGATACTGATAAACGTCGCGTCTACGCGGGATATTACAGAAAATATGGAGGAAGAATGAGTTTTGGCCATATATAGGGCCCTTGAGCGGCAATTACCAAATTGCCCTTCGCTTAAAATATCTCTGGTACATCGTCTCAATACTGATAAATATTTGGGTCTGAAGCGGGATGTTACAGAAACTCTCTTTCTTTTTTATCTTCTACCAAAGAAAGTAGAAAATTCTATATGTAATCAAATTTATTTAACTATCTAAGTACACTTACTTTTTGAGAAACAATATTATGATATGTGAAAAAAAAATGGTGAAACAAAATAAGTGCCTTTTAAAATTTATTGTATTAGCCATATATAGTCAATAAACTCATAACTTGAGCCATTATGTGACACTTCGTATTGATCTTAGATTGCTTTTTTCAGAGGAATCTTAGATTGCTTGTAACACAAACTCATAACTTAGTTTAATTATCAAAATAATATTGAATTATATTTAATAATATTCAATTTTTATTATCAATTTAGATTATTATTAGTTGTTTTAGTAATATTCTTTTTTAATAAATTGTGTTTTCATCGCCTGCTTTTTATGAGAGTGAAAATTAGTGAAGTTTTTTTTTTTCATAAAAACCTAGGTATCCGATTTAAGGATTAACTATATTTGAGTTTCTAATCGCAATGAAATTAAATAAATTGGATTGCAACTAATTGATGAGAAACGAATGATTGTTATAATTTTATTGTTTGAATTTTTGATAATTATAATAATAAAACTTAATCATTTTTTGTGTTTTGTTTTAAAGAGCCTAGTGTCAAACTCGCACATATGAAGTGTTGAGAAGTTGGATATTGTGAGTCCGAACATACGTCTCGACATATATCAAATGTTCATACAATCTTTGAGTTGTACTTACGAGACATTTGATCATTTTTATAAGGTGAAGCATTATTACTTGAATATTTTACTAATATTTTTTCCCTTTTCATAAGAGTATATAATGAAACTTTGTTGTTGTTGTTGTATTACATTGCACCCTTTGTTCCCGTGAGTTTAACTTAGTTGGTAGAGACATTGCATTATATATGCAGGGTCAGACTTTGAACCATGAACATCTCACTTATTCACTTTAAAAACTAAATTTCTAGCTGTTACGCTACTTGACAAAAAAAACTTTAAAACTATCCCCTAAAAAAAATTAAAACTAATAAATATCAACAATTAGTAAGATTCTATTAGAGAACAACTCGTTTAAATTTATCACAAACAAATATAAATTACTGCACACATTTCAAAAGATAATATGCAATATTTAATATTTTTTGTCAAATAGTCTAGTGGCAGGACTTTACCTTTTAAGATGAATAAGTGAGAAATTCAAAACTCAAACCTCGACCCCTATTTATACACTGCAATGCTCATATCAATTGAGTTACGCTCACAATGTCTAAGAAATATTATGATATAATAAATCAATATGATTTGATTAAATAGTTATGTTGAATTTATTTAAATAGTTAATACATTACTATAAAATTATGTGTATTTAGACAACTTTAATATTTTGAATGCTTTTAAAATTTTCTTATAACAAATTCTTTCAAAAAAAAAATCTTATAATAATTTTTTTAAATGATTTTAATATTCTGTAGCTCTTAAAATACCTATACTTTTATTTTTATAATAAAATACTTATAGTTTTAAATAATTTATGCGAAAATTTATTTTATTTCTTAACTAGAACCTTAATTCTATAATTTAAAAAAACCTTAGTCAAAACTACAGTGCAATTTCTATTTCGTAATCAATGTCATTTTAAATAATTTATATATGAAAATCTATTTCATTTCTTAACTAGCACCATAAATTTATAATTTAAACAATCTTGGTCAAAACTAAATATAACATACATAAGAAAAATACAGTGAATCTTTTTGTTTTGTTTTTGAAGGATACAATGAATCTTTTATTTCGTAGTCAATGTCCTTTTAAATAATTAATGTAAAATCTTATTTTATTTCATAACTAACACCTTAATTCTATAATCTTAAAAACCTTAGTCAAAACTAAAATATTAATACACATAAGAAAAAACAGTGCATTTTATTTCGTAATGAAAGTTATTTTACGTCACTTTGGAAAACACTTTTATCAAAACCTTGTATACGTAAACTAAATTTATAATATTATATTATATGCACATGCAAAACAAATTATTATTATTATATTTAATTCGCCAATCCTTTCTTTTGTAGTAACGGTTATTGTCAACGTCTCGTAATCGAAACGTTGTACAACACGTGAGAAATGAAAATAAGAAAAAAAATGTATGCACATGCAAAACAAATCGACGAATCCCCGCATTGTTTCTTATCTCTTGTGTCAGTCACCGGATACTAACCACTGTATTAAATGCAAAGAAGCATAAAGTGACAAAACCAAATTACATAATTAATCAATATTAAATTGATTTCTTGAATGAAATCATGATAAGATTAAAAGTAATTAATTTAGCTGAGGATGCGTATGCATAAAATTTTGTGCCGGTTGTTCCCTTTTTCCTTTTTCTCTTACTTAATCGGTGACATGATTTTATTTATATTTTGTGATAGATACTATATGAAATCATCAGATCTCAAGAGGAGTGACTCATTGTAAACAATATTGCATGAATTTCTCCGAATGAGTTTGGTTTTTGGTCTCATCGAATAAAAGCTTCTGAGACATAACATGTTTCAGAAAATTTTAGCATAATTGAATGTTCATAAATTCTTCTTCAATTACTCTCTCGTCATTAACATCACCTTCATCACTCACCCGTTACTGTCACAAGGTAATTCAGAAACTGGATCTATGCTTCTGTTTTTTAATTTGTCTTAATTTAATGATGTGTTTTTTCTTCATAAAAGACATTTATGTTTCATATGTCCTGTTTCATCTTTCAAAATGAACCTTACTTAATTAAATTCAGTGTCCTGAAACAGTTCCTGTCGGTTTTTGTGTTTTATTGTTCATTTTATGAATCATTTTCAACAAGTTTTTTTTTTTTGTACAGGGCAAAAATGGAGTTTGGAGAAACAGAGAAAAAAGAGGTTAATTCACAGATTCCATGGCTGCCCACTACACCATACAAGCCAATTGCTCAAAGACCAGTGCCGATCTGCACTCCTGGAGAGAGAAATCAGCTCAACTCTCATTTCAATGGTGAATTTGCATCTTTTGAGTCTTCAAGCGGTGGAGATGTTAAGAACCGTACAGAATCTGTGGCTGTAACATTAAACATTGGTCATGACAATGCCAGAACTCGGGTACCGATATCGTTCGATAATCCGAGCTCGAGTAATAGTTTTGCTGAACTTTTGGCTCAGGCTGAGGCTCCTTCATCAGCAGCATATTGCAATTCACCATATGGATATTTGGGGGACCAATTTGTTCCTGGTGTGTTGAACTCACAGTTCAACCAAAGTTATGCATTTCTTGGCCAGCACAATCTTTATCAGCAACAACTATTCAACAATTTCATCAGTGACAATTACCAAGATCCTCAGGGTAAGGACAATAAATTTTGGTTTTTTATTGCCGGATTTATGTTCCCGGAGTTTTGACAGTTGAGTAATCAGTTATTGTCTTGCACGCAATGTTTTAAAAACTGAACCGGACACTAACCAATGAGATGCCAGGTCATGGTTCAACGTTTTGTTCGAAGACGAAACGCTGAACCATAAACAAGGTCAGCTCATGGTTCAACCGGTTGAATAGTCATGCGTTTTTTTACATGCTTTTACTTAGATTTTCCCGTCTTTGATAAATCTTGGGACCAAGGTGCCCCGTAGGCACCGGGTCTAGCCCAATAATTTTCAATAGTGAGGCCTAAAACAAGTTTTGATAAATGGACCTTTTTTGTCGTGCGTGACCCTTTTTTCTATAAAATCTAATAACAAATAATTTTTTGTATGTTTTGTTTATAAAATCTAATAAAAAATAATTTTTTGTTGTTAGCTCTAAAGACTAGAGCTTTAGTAGCCTTACACCAGGGCCCACCGGTGTCAGCCCTGGTAGGCACAATATCCACTGTTATATTCATTTTTATTTTCTTTTCAATTGCTTACAATAAGTGATCAATGTCGGACTGTATGGTTCTAAATTTTGCATTTAAATGATGTCCTAACAACAGGCACACCTTACTTGGCTTATTATAACAAGACCAATTCCCAGGTTGCTCTGCCTCCAGAAAGTAACATAACATCAAAAGACAAACAAGTTGGGGAGACACAAATAAACATGGAACAAAGGGATCAAAGGGAAGATGAGAGTAATGCCTCAGCCACTATGTGCAACAGTTCACACAACAAACTTTATGACCCTGTTGTAGACTTGACTGCTGTTTCTACACCAAGCAAAGAGAACAAGAACCACAATAAGGAAATACACCATGTTATTGATCTTAATGAAATACCCCAAACAAAATCAAAAAGAAGAAAGCATCGCCCCAAGGTCATAAAAGAAAGCAAACCCAAAAAAACTCCAAAGCCAGCCACTCCAAAGCCTGATCAATCAAAAGAAAACTCAACTCAGAAGAGGAAGTATGCGAGAAAGAAAGAATCAAACGCAACTCCAGCAGAAGTGACAGGGGAATGCACTGAACCTTTGATGTCAGAGTCTGCCAAAAAGACATGTAGAAGGTCCTTACACTTTGACATTCCAGAGCAACCAACAGATGGAAATTCTGCGTGTAGGGAAGAAAATGCAACTACACATTTTGGTGGAGAAATTAGCATAGAGGTCCAGGAAACACATGCATTAAATAATCACATGACATTACAAGAAGATGCACAAGCCTCCAGCAGTAACAGAAAACTTTCGAGTACAGGGTCACAAGAAGTTAGTTGCAAGAAAAAACCGTCTGCTACCACTAAGCAAGCAGACAATGGCAGCATTAATCTGCTTGGGGCACGATATAATCAAATGCAGGCATACCAATCAAAGTATTGGCTTCAATTTCCGAATGTTCAGAAGAAAAAGAGAAGTGAGAAGGGGAAATTTTCAAATATTCCCAATACATCTTCCATGACTGCTGCTAAAGATGTACAACTTCCAACATGCTTTGAAGAAAATGCTAGGTCACATCCGGATGCATCAACTTCTAATGTGTGGACTACTGCTTCTGCTTCTGAATATGAAACAGCGCAACTCCTAACCATGCTCAAAGCTACAGAAATAGCCACCCATGACAAATCTCAATCACTTGAGTACAATTTATTTTCAGGACAGAGCAGACCAACCAAAAAAAGATCGAGAGTCACTGCCAGGGCTCATGATTACACTTCACTGAGCAAAATTACAAACTATGATGCCAAACTAACTAATATTGCGAACCCAGGCAGTTCCGAAAGACAAACATTTGAGGATGCAGAAAGACCACAAACAGGCATTGATGCTCTAGTTGCAGAGATGCGTGCATCACTCACAAAAAAGAAACGGAGTAAAAAGAGAAGTACTCCAATCAGTTCGGCATATTCTTGCATAAATGAAATGCAACATCATCTGCCCTTGCACAACTCATTAGGTATTTTAACTGAAACTTTGATTTTTTTTTTTGGTTAAATATTATAATTGTTACAGAACAAACAATTCTACCATGTAGTTTGTCCTAATTAAGACATTGATTGTTGCAGGTGTTGCTTGTGGAGAGACCTGGAAAAACATACCTACTGTGGACAGATTAACACAGCAGTTTAGACACCTAAGCATATATAGAGAAGCTAGAGAGCTTGTATTATACGGGCAGAATGCACTTGTCCCTTACAACCGGCAAAATGAAAAACACAAAGGTCGGGTTCATGAAAATGGCACCATCATTCCCTACGAGGGCATGTTTGATCCCATCAAGAAACAGCGCCCACGACCTAAAGTTGATCTTGATGAGGAAACCAATAAAGTGTGGAAGCTTCTGATGTTGGATATAAATAGTCATGGCGTTGATGGAACAGATGAAGACAAGGCCAAATGGTGGGAAAATGAACGAAATGTTTTCCGAGGAAGAGCAGAGTCATTTATTGCACGGATGCATCTTGTTCAAGGTATTATAAGATTTGAGGGAGAATTGATATTTAATTTCCAACAATTTTTGTATCTAGAATATTCTGTTCTGTAATTCTGTTACAAATGGGGTTGACTAGATATATATTCTGTATGAGAGTAGATTTGTAAAGCTTGCTCAGCAAGCCAGAACAAATGTTTTAGTTTGTTAGTTGCTTGTTCCAAGCTTTACAAATACTAGAAGCTTTACAAACACTATTATCTGAAATGTGCATATCCATTCTGCATGATTTCGTTACATGGTTAGCGTGTTAACAAAAAATAATGCATATTTAACAGGAGATCGACGCTTTTCTCGATGGAAAGGATCAGTGGTGGATTCGGTGGTTGGAGTTTTTCTCACTCAAAATGTCTCGGACCATCTTTCTAGGTATAAATTATGCAAGCTTAATTACAGAGAAACATGCATTAAAACATATGATTCACCACTTTCTATTTTTCTTTTCTGTTGACAGTTCTGCATTCATGTCCCTTATTGCTCGATTTCCCCTAAAGTCAAGCAGCATGTTCGATACATGCCACGAGGAAAGTGCAAGCATGATAGTCAACACACCAGAGGTGCAGATTGTGGAACCAGAAGAAAATGCAAAGCTGGATGAAATAATATTAAATCGATCTGTTCAAGAATTGAGTTCTATGACAAAAGACATCATTGAACATTCTGAAGAAAGAGAAACTGTTGACAGCAACAGCATTGATTCCTGTGGAACTACTGGCAGCCTAAACAGTTTAAAAGATGTATCAAATTGTAAACTGTCAGAACCAGCTCAAAGAAATATTATGGAACAGAGTACAGTGGAGTTTGTTAATCCAGTGACTGGTGAAGGGCAAGAAAATTCATGTCATGGGGGTGTTAGGAAAGAGTTCAATGCTTTATTTTCATCCAATTGCTCCATTGTTACATCTCAATTGTCTGGAGATTTTTCAATTGATCAAAATCCTGAGAAGATAGGATCAGTCTCAGACAGCAACACAGAAGTAGAAGATCGGCTAAGCACAGCTGAATACAATTTTTCCAACAGGACTTCTTTTAATAATCTTTTAGGAATGGCAAATTCGACCCAGTTACATGAAGTTAACAGTCAGAGAAGCAATCCAACTGAGAATTTGAGAGATTTATATGGTCCATCTGTAGCTATGAGGCATGACAACCTGGAAGAGAACTTGGAAAAATCAAATGTTACTCAAAGCTCCTTGGAAGCAATCATGACGCAACGCAATGACCATAATTTGAAAATGACCCCCAACTCTGAAGTCCATGAAGTCAACTTCTATAATCCTCTCAATGTCGAAGCCTCATCAAGTGGCTCCTCAAAGAATACAAATGAAAATAACAAAAGCTCTGGTACTCCAACGGAGTCTGAAAGCCAAGCTGCAATTACCCACTCTCACAGCATGCTATCCCAAGTCCCTCTTCAGCAACATAGTGATCACCAGCAGCACAAAGTTTTCCACATTTCTGGACAAAGTAAAGATCTTATGGAGAAATCAAAGGAATCAGAATTTGGTGACCACAACTATGCCATGAGGAATGAAAACAGTAAGTTCGATTCTGCCCCTGTAAAAAAATTAAAGGGCAAGGAGAGTGGGAAAGAGAAGAAGGATAACTTCAATTGGGATAGTTTAAGAATACAGGCACAAGCTACGGCTGGGAAGAGAGAAAAGACAGAAAGCACTATGGACTCATTGGACTGGGATGCTGTGAGACGGGCAAACGTCAAGGAAATTGCTGATGCAATCAAAGAAAGGGGCATGAACAACATGCTTGCTGAACGCATTCAGGTAGAACCTAATATCCATGAAATATTATTTATCTACATTTTGCTGGAAAAAGAAAACCTTTCAACACAGCTTATGTCAACTGATATCTTATGCAGAGTTTCCTGAATCTACTCGTTGAAAAACACGGGGCTATTGATCTCGAGTGGCTTAGAGATGTTCCACCTGACCAAGCAAAGTAAGTCCAGAGATTAATTGAACTGCTTTATTCAAATTGTACTTCTATACATATCATGTTAGCTTGTCATCATTATATAGTTGATGAAACCAACATCCTGATTTCTTACAAATACAAATAGATGCATACTGATCAAGCAGTTAGACCTACTACACCCAAGCAGAAAAAAAATGCATAATGTTGATTCAATTTATATATGCAGAGAATTCTTGCTCAGCATAAGGGGATTGGGATTGAAAAGTGTGGAGTGTGTGCGACTATTAACACTGCATCATCTTGCTTTCCCGGTAAGCTGAAAGTAGAAGTGTGTAGTTACATTAATATGGAATATATTTTAACAGTTATTGTTGTGCAATAGGTGGACACAAATGTTGGGCGTATTGCAGTGCGATTGGGATGGGTACCTCTCCAGCCATTGCCCGAGTCACTACAGTTGCATCTTCTAGAATTGTAAGCAATACAGAAGTAGATCGAATAAGGCAGTAATTCGATTAGAAAAAAGCTAACAATATCGATCTGTGCAGGTACCCGGTGTTGGAATCCATACAAAAATATCTCTGGCCCAGGCTGTGCAAGCTTGACCAAAAAACATTGTAAAGATTTATTCAGTTTCCAGTTAAAATATATAAGTTTTGTTTATTAGTGTAGGTTTAGCAAGGCTAATTTATCTAAGGGTTAAATTTTGACTTATGGCCTGAATGTAACTTTTAAAACATTCCATGCAGTCATGCATTGCCATATCGTTTGAAGAGTTGGATTATGGTAACAAAATCTTATATTTTGACAGAATGGTAACAACAACTTAGTTATGTGGCAATACATGATTGCATGATAATGCACACAAGTTCCCCGGTGACATTAGATAAAAAAATAAACTCTTTATCTACTGATTATTTTTTCATGTTTCATTTAAGGTACGAGTTGCATTACCAGCTGATTACATTTGGAAAGGTAAACTACATTTCTCATGCATCAGAAACTGACCATATTTTAGTAAAATCTAGTTTAAACTTAAACCAATGCATGCAGGTCTTCTGTACAAAAAGCAAACCAAATTGTAATGCATGTCCAATGAGAGGGGAATGCAGACACTTTGCCAGCGCTTTTGCAAGGTATTTCTCTGAAAATATTATTTGCGCCCGTCATGTTACCGACAAATAATGAGGAAAAAATAACCTTCAATACGTGACACAACACTAACCACTACTTGCTTTATATAAATTAGAAGCACTGCATATATTTATGTCAGAAGGATAGATAACTTCAAAGAGCATTTTATTAAGTTTGTATGTCCCTTACTAAATGACTATTAAGTTTTATACATGATTATATTGACGGCTTTCTAATTGCATTATCTTGTTGCAACAGTGAACTTAGGGAACACTTTTAACAGCTAAAGATCATGTCAATACCACTTTGAAAATTCAATTATATGCATGTATTCCAAGTTATGATAGACCAATATACAAATGTTAAATGCAGTGCAAGGCTTGCCTTACCAGGACCAGAGCAGAAGGAGCATAAGAACTTAGTTATCGCAACTGGAAACAATGCAACAGATCAGAACCCGTCAACAATTGTCAATCAGTTGCCTTTGTCTCTCCCAGGACTGGAGCAGAAGAACATTGAGATCACAACTGGAACCGATGCAACTGATCAGAACTCATCAGTAGTCATCAATCAATTGCCCTTGTCTCTCCCTGAAAACAAAAACCAAACAGAAGAACTTCAACAAACAGTAGTGATCAGGCAACTTGAAATGAATTCTGAAATCAATAACTGCCAACCCATTATTGAAGAGCCAACGACTCCAGAGCCAGAGTGCTCCCATGTATCTGAAAATGATATAGAGGATTTTTTCTATGAGGAATCAAATGAAATTCCAACCATCAATCTAGACATAGAAGAGTTCACTTTGAATTTACAAAATTATATGCAAGAAAACATGGAACTTCAAGACGGTGAAATGTCAAAGGCCTTGGTTGCTCTAAATCAAGAAGCTGCTTACATTCCTACAACAAAGCTGAAGAACGTGAGTCGGTTGCGCACAGAGCATTCTGTGTAAGTAAAAAAACCAACTCATCTCCAACTAGTTAATTGGAATTCTTAACTCTAATGTTGAAAAATATTCAAACTAGTGAAATGTGGGGGGAAAAAAGAAATGAATACTACAAAGGCAGGAACAACAAGTAATATATGATTTGCAATACATTAAACTTGAATCGTGTTAAGGTGGAAATTATACCCCGAGGAAATAGATAATAATCTCATCCAACATAAGATCTAGTATTTGACGTAGAGCTCTTGATATCCATTATCAAAAATTAGATAAAAGTTCTGGCAATTTATGCTGATATTTGTTTACCTTCTTGCAGTTATGAACTCCCAGATTCCCATCCTCTTCTGGAAGGGGTTAGTGATTGTTGGATCTGTTACTTAAAGTTGTGTTTATGCTATATGCCCAAATTATACCCAAATTTTATTATTTTTTTATGCAATACAGTGGGAAAAGCGAGAACCTGATGATCCAGGAAAATACCTTCTAGCTATATGGACTCCAGGTGGGACAAAAATAAATTGACTTTTTTTTACCAATAAATAAATTGACTACAATGCCCCTTCTAGATATGAATTTAGTTAGATTGGGTTGTAAAGTTAGTGTCAATATTATATGACATAATAAGTTGGGAGGCTTTACAATATGATTTAGTTCTCTAGTGTTTTCTAATTTATTTTCAAAATACATTAATATGTACATCAGGTGAGACAGCAAATTCTATACAGCCACCAGAAAGAAGATGCAGTGCTCAGGATTGTGGCCAGCTCTGTAATGAGGAGGAATGTTTTTCGTGCAACAGCTTCCGTGAAGCAAATTCACAGATAGTTCGAGGGACAATCCTGGTCTGAATGCTTACCCATGCAATGTTTATTAATTGTTATACATTATAGTATAAAAATAGAGGGTTGGGTGGGTGAGTAATTTTCATGTAAATAATTCTTACCCTGACTTGAAACAAATTATGAATAGATACCATGTCGAACAGCTATGAGAGGGAGCTTTCCGCTAAACGGCACCTATTTTCAAGTCAATGAGGTAAAGTGGTGTGAAACTTCATATCATCACATTTCTCCCCCTTTAATATATGTATATCTCTCTAAGTCAAAAAATTAAAAAATAAATGTCATTTTGAGGCAGGTTTTTGCAGACCATGAATCAAGTCTTAACCCGATTAGCGTTCCCAGAAGTTTGATATGGAATCTTGATAGGAGAACAGTGCATTTTGGAACCTCCGTGCCAAGCATATTCAAAGGTAAACACTTAAAAGTTAAACTATTATAGCATATCTCGGACAACTTAGTTGAATATGAGTTTTTTGTTAAATGCAGGTTTATCAACACCAGAAATTCAACAGTGCTTCTGGAGAGGTAAGATATAGTTCCCACTTCCCATATTATCTTGTGTGATTGAATATCTTTATTTAAACTTACTTTTACAAGTATAATAACCATAAACAGTTTGCAGACGCGCTAAGTGACCAAAGAACTAAAACTGATAAACTAGTTTCAACTGCTGGTCATCGTGTGCCAACAGCTATATGTTGCTCTTTGGTTAAACCATCTAATAATCTACAGAATAGTAGGGGAGTATAGAAGCATTTCACAATATGTGCCATACTGCGACATACTTATGTAAATGCTACTTAATTTGAATCTGCACCATAATTAGGTAACCATATGCAAACAAGGTCAAAAACATCATCCAAGCCATAGCGTGTTTACTTAGACTGCATTAACAAAGAGACATTAACAGAACCTGAATGTGAACATATAACCAAACCTGTCTTTACAAATTAGTAAAAATGTTTTGCAGGGTTTGTCTGTGTGCGGGGCTTTGAAAGGTCAACAAGAGCACCCCGTCCTTTGATGGCTAGACTGCATTTCCCAGCAAGCAAGCTGGCCAAGAACAAAAAAGACTCCACAACGGCCAACTCACGGGGATCAAATTCAAACCCAAATGCAGAACGGCAACAGCCAGATTTTCTTGCCAGCATTCCCAATCTTCGACAGAATGGTGGAACCTGAAAGCACATCATATTCATTCATCCTGTAATATGTGTATAACAACAACAAGGTCATTGCTGACAAAATTTCAGCCCGCCATGTCATGTTAAGAGACTTGGCAAATTTTTAAGACCAGCAACAAAAATGTATCATGGTAACAGATAGGGTTCTAGCTTTCATGAAGAGGAATGTGATACATAAATACTCTTGTAATATTAATTTTATGCACCTGAATTTACCGGGTCCGTTCGCACAATTAGTCCAAATTTTACATATCCCCGTTTCAATGAAATACAGAAATTTTTTGGTTCTAACCTGTTTCATTTAATTCCTTTGAGTTGTGTGTTTGACAGTAATGATTTTGAATAAACTTAGCTTTGTAAAACTAGCCTATTTTTTAACTTTCGATCAAATTTTAGTTGGGAACTAAAATCAATTTGATAAAACTGCGTTTGGAGCAAAGTAAAGTGAATTTGAGAAACGTACCTTAAACAAAATACGAAAAACCGTTTTGTAGAGAAACACGAAGTGGACGGGAGTATAACTGCATTATAGAAATGGTGAATTCGTTGTTCTTAGCCAACTTGGTAGCTTGGAAGTGAATTTCCCTATTTTGCCGCCACAGTGCCATTTTCATACTCTTTCCCTCTCTCTCTCTTCTTTTTGTCATCTACTAGTACTTTCTTCACGGTGTTTGTTGTCCTTCACTGATTGGGGCATTTTCTTTTTTGACTTTTCAATGCATTGGTTTACGGTTTGGGGTGGGACCTGGAGTAAGATGGGGAAAATTATGTAAAATATTATATTTTTTGTAAAATATGTAAAATATTATACTTTTATTTTGAGGAAAAAAAATTATATTATACTACTTACATGAAATTTTGTGTAAGTCTTCTTGTAAAAACAAAAACAATTGGGCAAGAAACATAGGTGGGGTTTAGCATGGGAATGGTTAGTTTTTTCCTATCATGGGAAAGGCTAGTTTTAGTCATTAGATTAATCAGGAATACGATTGTTATCATGGACTGTTTACACCATACTTTTTTTCTTTCTCTTTTACACTCTTATATTTTTGTTTAAATCTGAAATTTTTTTCTTTTCTTGATCCGGAAACAATTGGTCGGATTTTCTAGCTCGCGCGCGCGCCCGTGTTATAAGAGTGACTTAGAGGTTGAATTTTTTCACGATTTTTCCCAGGCATGTTTAGGACATAAAAACAACATCGCCCACAAAAAACGAGAATTTTCCGACAAGAGACAGATTAAATATGAATTTTTTACGCGCCAAAAACTCAAGAACGCGAAACAACAAAACATGCACCTAAAAAACAAATTTTGAGCTGGTTTTTTTGCAGATCCTTTATATGTATATCTGCAAAAAAAACCAGCTTAAAATTCGTTTTTTAGGTGCATGTTTTGTTGTTTCGCGTTCTTGAGTTTTTGGCGCGTAAAAAATTCATATTTAATCTGTCTCTTGTCGGAAAATTCTCGTTTTTTGTGGGCGATGTTGTTTTTATGCCCTAAACATGCATGCAAAAAATCGTGAAAAAATTCAACCTCTAAGTCACTCTTATAATACGGGTGCGCGAGCGAGAAAATCCGACCAATTGTTTCCGGATCAAGAAAAGAAAAAAATTTCAGATCTAAACAAAAATACAAGAGTGTAAAAGAGAAAGGAAAAAAATATGGTGTAGGCAATCCATGATAACAATCGTGTTCCTGATTAATCTAATGGCTAAAACTAACTTTTCCCATGGTGGGGAAAAACTAGCCTTTCCTAGGCTAAACCCCACCTTATCATGTACTCCAACACTTCTATCTTCCCCTCTACAAACCATAAATTTTACTCTCTTTTTTTTAATAAACCATAAATTTAACTTTTGTCATTTCAATTCAGCCCACAAAATATTTATGCTACCAAAAAGTTTATCGAATTGAATAAATTTTCAAAAATTTTGAGTTTATTTTCCTATCGTCAAATTTGTAAATCTGGAAACACAGTTTCTCCAAAAACTTATCTAAAGTTTTCGGAACTTTTGCTATTATCGGTAAGTTGGAGATTTAGAGTTTGTTTGGTGCACATGATATGATACAGATAGGATAGCAAAAGTTTCGAAAAGTTATCGGATAGCAAAAGTGTATTATATTATACAACGCCTCGCCTTAGTTCTGAATTTAGTGAGATGGTATTGTTTGCATACGATATTAATCTTTATCTTTATCTTTATTATATTAAATGTTAGATAGTGTTGCAAGTAACCCTGATTAAGCATAATTCCGCCCTTTTTTATTATTGATGGTCTCCTTTTACAGTTTTTGCCATTAAGTCACGCAAGCTTTTGTTGAATTATTTTCGCTTTCAAATTATATATTCAAGACATCAATCTCTCATTAATCACACCTCATCATCAAACCTCTAAAACCGCCCCCCACTTCTTATCCCACTTTTTCCACTTCCCACAAACTATCATTTTTTCTCCCTTCTGTTACGCGCATTGTTTTTAAATATTGGTTCAAACAATTATCTTGATGAATTGAAATTAAATAGTTATTTTGGTGTATTAATTGTTGTTAGAACTTTGGTTGCACGGGTTGAATGACTTATATTGAATTACATAATTCTAAGTGACCAGAAGATCCGTCATGAATTTTCCAAATTCTGATAATTGATCAATTTTTTTCTCTTTTTCTTTTATTGCTTCTTTCTATGCATGTATAATTGTTCACAATAATAGCGATCATAGTTAAATATGTTACTGAATTTCAAATGCATATGAATTGCAGTCAATCACAACAAAAAATCTGTGCATCGCACGGGTTAGAGTCTAGTTTGATGAAACCAAACAAATTTTTTATTGAAATAAACAAATTAAAAGGATCGTTGATGAATAAAAAGGAATCGTGGATAAGTTTTTTGGGGATATTTATTCTGTTAATCCTAATAATGTATGGTTGTAATGTTAAAACATTCATAAAAATAAAATTTAGGGATTAATAAGAGATATTATTAGATGTTAGTAATGTATGGTTGTAATGTTAAAACATTCATAAAAATAAAATTTAGGGATTAATAAGAGATATTATTAGATGTTAATAATGTATGGTTGTAGTGTTAAAACATTCATAAAAATAAAATTTAGGGATTAATATGAGATATTATTAGATGTTAATAATGTATGGTTGCAATGTTAAAACATTCATAAAAATAAATTTTAGGGATTAATAAGAGATATTATTAGATGTGGTGGTGAAATCAAAGAGGCGATTAAAGGAGAATCAGAAATATTTAAATGTGGGAGGAGAAGGACGAGAGAGATAGAATTAGGTTTTTTGTTGCTAAGGACTTGGAAGAGATGCGGTGAATCTCCAATTAAGTGCAAGAAAAGCCGACAAAAATATGATCCCTACAGATTTACCAAGACAGAACTTAGATGGGCATTTTTAACGTGATTCTCGTATGTTTTTTCACATAAAATTCACCTTTTGTGATTATAACATACTTTTGAGAAAACCGTATATTTAAAAAAAAATCATTGGTTGGTATGAGCATTTTATATGAAAATCCATACGAAAAGCACGTAAGAAAATACACCTAAGTTTTTTCGTTCTGAAAAACTAAACTAAAGTTTTCAATTATGTTTTTAGGAAACATTGTTATGTGTTTTTGGGTTTACAAATTTAACTACTGGAAAATTCAAGGTTAAGTTTTCCGAAAATTTATTCAATTCCGATTTTTTTTTTTGTACCTGAAACATTTTGTCAGGGTGGAGTCAGATGATACAGGGGTAAAATTAGAAATTATTAGGGTTTGTAGAGGTGAAGGTATAAATATAGGGGTATACGGTATAATTTTCGTAAGATGGGACAGACCGAACTGATCAACGGATTCTCTCGTCTCTAGTCTACCTCCGATTTGAAAGGAAAATTGTTCTATGGGCATCTTCAACTGCGTACAGAACCCTTGAATTTTCCAAAGTATCCCCGTTGGATATCACGATCCGATGATATCAAAATCTACGGTTTGTTCGCTGAATTTTGGAAGTTAGGGTATGACCCATTTGTTTTATACATGAGGAACAATTCTCAACGTTCGTCTTCCATCAAAAGTTCCGAATTTTCTTGTTTGTAAAATTTGTGTCTCAAATCATCATTGTCTGATTCACGAAAACTTTATACTTCAACGCATTTGTAGCTCGTCATTCAAAGACATTTTGTGAGGGCAAAGTAATTACATTGTTATCTTGCTTTTATAATTGTATTTCAAAATTAATTTTATGACATGTTAGTGCAAAATTAAAGTATTTATACTGGGGTTTAATATGTTTTTAGTCTCGCTAAATATATTAATTTTAATTTTTAGTCCCTTTAAAAAAATAGAACTTTGGTGTTACCAATGTTAGTCCATGATTTTTAGTCCCTTTAAAAATGAAAGGGATGGCCTAAGCCATCTTCCATCTTCCATCTTCCTTCATGGTTTTTAGGCCCTCCCTTTCATAAAAAGGTTTTTAGTCCCTTTTTAGTCTATTTGATTAAGATCTAATTTTAAATGTGATTAAAGTAAAAGGTAAACCTTTATGATAATTTATTTTTTATGAAAGGGAGGGCATAAGTCCAAAATAGATTACATCTTAATCAGACACGAAAAAGAAACCCCCGCTTGATCAATAACTAACAAGTGACTTATTTGAGTCGGACACGACTTGTAGAACATCATTTTGTTTCCCATGATACACCCGATATTAGTTAACGCATCAGCACACCTCTTGGCCTCATGATACGTGTGTTGAACCTTCGTTGTCCACTCCATTTGAAGGATTTGCCGAATTCTCCAAACAAGCATCCTACCACTTGCATCGCTTTCTTGTCCCCTCGTAATAACATTCACCACCGCCAAATAGTCCGCACGTAATTCTACTGCAGTAAACCCCAATCGTCTTTAGGGATGGCAGAGCGGTCCAACCCGCCCTGTTCCACCCGTCCCGTCATTAACCCTCCAAAAAAGGGCGGAGCGGGGCGGGCCAACTAGTGATGGCGGATTGAAAAACTCACTCCGCCCCGTTTCATGGCGGATTGGTGGGTTGGCGGGGTGCCCCGTCGACTTTTTTATAAGAAAATAATTAATAAATTTACAAAAACGTGTAAAAATAACATAAAATTAAAGACTATTCAAAGAATCAAAATATAAAACTAAACTTCAAACATCCATGATCTATTAAAGCAACAAGGAAACCATAAAACCTTAATGAAATAGTCTCAAATCCAACAACTCAAACAAAACTTAGATTCTATGTTTAAATCCACATCAACAAAAATTAAACCAACAAGAAGAAAACCATAAAGAAATACTCAAATCCAACAAAACCAAAATTTGGATTCAATGTTTAAATCCACACCAACAAAAAAATTAAATAGTAAGCGATAACAATAAGTAGTCTTCAATCCAAATTAACAACGGTGTTTGATGTTTGGTTGGATGTTGACGATGATAAATTTACAACGGGACTGGATTTTTTATTTATTTATTTTTGCTTAAGCCTGACGGGCCAACCCGCCCCGCCCCGTCACCGCCCCGTTTTTAGCGGGTTATGCGGGGCGGACACCCTACTAATGACGGATTCAAAATCTTAACCCACCCCGCCAAAATAGGCGGGCTAATCGGGCCGATTCGACGGGCCAACCCGTTTTGCCATCCCTAATCGTCTTGCATAATGAAGAGCTTCCAAAACTCCCCACAATTTTGCAACAAAAGCAATGCATTTTCCCCAACATCTGAAGAACCCCCCCAACCACTCGCCTTCGGAACCCCTAATAATTCTTTCACATGAACGCTTATGCATGTCGTATGCCATCCTTCAGTTAAATAAGGAGTGGATGTTGATATGAAACATCCAATATACCGAGAACACGTGCATAAGCATCATGAAATTGAAGCCTACAATAATCATTGCAAAGAGCTTTATCCAAACGTTCAAAAACATGGCCGCCTCTATAGGTAGGTCCTCGCCAAGTGATCTGTGAACCAACTGCACCCATATCTGACAATTGACACACATTTATTCTTTCAACAAATTTATTACATATTTTGGTACACACAATTGCACCCCCTTTCTTTTCATGAGAACTTGTAGTGTCATTGAAATCCCCTACCAAACAACCGCGATTGATTCATACTTTCTGCCATAACTTTAAGCTCCTCCTAGATAATTCTTCTACTATCCTCGTTCAATAGGCATAAACAAATGTAAATAACCACTCTCATTCTTTAGTAAACCTCGTTTTTAGACGAATAAATTTTAATTTTATTGTGATAAGCTCAGATATAACAAATTCATTTTTCCACGTGACCTTAATACCTCCTGCATACCCAACCACTCATGTAGCTACATATTCCTAAATTCCTAGCAAACATAAAGTCTTCCATAATTGTTCATGATCACATGTTGTTTCCATAATAACCAATAAGAAAGGTTTGTGAGCATCCACATGCTACTTACAGTACCGGTAAAAAGTTGTGTTGGTTACACCTTTGAAGTTTCACACAAACACTTTACTTTGTAGATTCATCACAAGCAAAAATTTACCAGTAATTAAGCTCAAGACACAACATGAAATATCAACGGTTGAGACCAGTAGTCTCTTCCACCTCCATCTCTGAATCCTCATATTCGTGAACTCCTTTATCATTAGCATCTTCAAATTCTTCCCCTTATATTGCCTTATAGACTTTTCGAGAACTAAGAAGGGCATCCACAACATAAAGTATGGTTTTCAGATTTGGCAGTATGGTCTTTGGGTTACTCCTAATCTTTTAGCCCATTAATCGAATCCAGTTGAGTTTTAGACTCGCCTAATTTGTTTCATGATTCAGCCCCCATTAGCTTGTGTTACCTATAAATTAATTCCACGGCTTCCTCGTTGGTACTTGTTTTAAAATGGGCCGCAATGTTCTCTCCCATTATGTTAATGTCCATAAGTTCTGCCTGTTTTTCCGCAACATATTTATTCAAATAAGAACCTCGTCTCCCTTTATTCGCCAAGTTGGGTCCTTCAAAGACTTTATCATAATTTAGTGCTGACTTGACCTTGAATGACGTTGACCCACTAGTGTCTCCCTTGATTTTCGTAAATTTCTTCTTGTTTTGATTTGTGTGATTGTTGCCTCCTTTATTAATATTAAACGACATTCCTTTTATGCCGCTCCCATGATCACTAGTAACCTCTACAACTATTTTAGGATCCCCATTCTCATGTAATGGATTTTCATCATTTAATGCTGCAAAATGGGATCCCCCATATTTCACTCCATCGTTACTCATCGCATGATTCTTGTCGATGCCATTGTTGCATGTCGCTTTTTGAGGACGTCGTGGTTTTTGCACTACCACCCAAAGCCCATCATCGCTACTCACCTCTGATGTTGAGACTATTTGAACTCCACTATCACCCCCTTTAACTCCCCTATCCACGTCCATTAACTTATTTGGACATCTCTCCTTATAGTGGCCAAATTTGCCACTTGTAGTGCATAAGAAATGAAACCCTTCATACTCCACACTGTACTGTCACCCTTTAATCGTAAACATAGCCAATAAAGGTTTCATTAAATCCATATCCACACACAATCTAGCATACTTCCATCGTTCATGTGTCAATGTATTCTCATCCACCTTCGCTGTTTTCCCAAATCGTTTACCAATAAAACCTAGGACTCTATGAAATTCTGGCCAGGCAATACTTAAGAGATAAACGCAGGTTCTGAACCAACAGGTTCTGAACAGAACTTAGCACAATATAAAGGCAGATAATCAGCAGAAAAGTAAAGTGCAGAAAAGCTAAAAACACACAAGGTTTGTTAACCCAGTTCGGAGTAAACACCTCCTACTCTGGGGGATACCAATCCAGGAAGGAAATCCACTATTGGATTCAATCCTCAAAACTCAGACACTGACTCACAGTTCCTATCCCAAGCAATTAACCTCCACCTAGTCAGACTTCTACCCAACTCTGAGTATTAGAATCCTCTAACTTCCTATTCAAGCAACTAAACCCAGCTACTTGAACAACCCTTAACAATACCCTGTTTTTGAACACAATTTCAATGACAACACTTCATTCGTACCTAAAGGCTTAGAATGAATTACAACTTAATGAAAACACTAAACCAACTCAAAACATATGAGTGGTGCACAAAACAAAGCTAACAGCAAAAAAAAAAACAAATACAGACTCAATTTCTGATTTTTAAACTCTAAAACTCGTATCTTGAATAGCAGCAGCCCTCCTCCTTATATAGCCTTCAGTCTTGCAGCATAAATAACAAACTAATCTTCTGATTTGATTTGTTACTGAAATAAGATTGGTCCAATAAGGAAACAAATAAAACCACCTTGTATCTTTTAAAGATAATATCAGAAAATATGTGTTTCATATCTTTGAACCAAATCTTCAATAAAATCTTCTCCAAATAAATCAACATTCTAGAAGCCATATGCGTGGATAAATCTTCAATAAATCTTGCAAAGATTCGCGTAGAAATAACTTGAAAATAACCAGCTTCTGATGAAGTCAACAGAAGTCAACGCGGGCATCAGAACCTGAACCAGCTTCTGAAGAAGTCAACAGAAGTCAACGCGGGCATCAGAACCTGAACCAGCTTCTGAAGTGCTACAGTGCTTCTGATGTAGCACTCAGCTTCTGATGGAATTTCCAGCTTCTGAACAGCTTCAAATGGAAAAACTTGCAACTGAAGAAATGTTCTAATCATGGAGAAGCTACTATCCAATACTTTGGTTTTGCCAAAATATGCAGCCAACATCAAAAGACTCAACAATCTCCCCCTTTGGCAAATTTTTGGCTAAAACCATCCAAGTTCTTCAATCACCTTTAAAAGCGAACTCCACACTTATATAACATAGCATAGAGATTAGGCAGCGGACAAAACACTTTCTGAGCTATGTTAAACAATCAGCTTCAGTTCTACAAAACATAACAGCTACTGAACAACTCCTGATCATCACAACCAAGGTATCAGAGCTACTGATCAACTCCTGATCATCACAACACTCCCCCTGCAACTCAGCTTCTCATACAAACTCCCCCTTACTACTGAAAAGCAGAGATAGATGGTATCAGAGCACAAACCAAAGCACAATTGTTCTTCAGAACCACACTTCAGGAGCTGAACACTAATGTTCTTCAGGACCACTACTCTTCTACACTTCAGGACCACATCATCACTCAGGTATATAACAAGCTTGTACTCCCCCTGAGACACATACTCCCCCTCAATAACATCCTGACAGCTCTTGTTGCATTGGTTATGAATTCTGAACAAAACATGCAACTTCTGAACCAATCTAGACAGCTTCTGACCCACTGAACAATCTGATAAAACACACTCTGAACAGCTCTTGCCTGATCTTAAGCATAAATTTTTCTCCCCCTTTTTAGCCACAAAATTATGACAAAACACAGGTTTCACATTGGGGACAGAAATTAAATAAGCAACCGCACAAAAATCTGCAAAAATAATCCCAGTTTCAGACCCAGGATCAGACACAGGTTCAGGAACACTCTCAGCCTTAGCAAAACTGGCAGGTACTCTTTCTTCCTCACATCCAGCTTGCTGTAATTGCTATAAGTCCTTGTACAGGCAAACATTTGAAGAATTCAAAACAGACTTATTCCTCTCATCAATCTTCTTCTGAAGTCTATCAATTCTCTTCTGCACAGAGAGTCTGATGGCAGCAAATTCTTCAGATTCACTATCATCCAGTTTCTTTCCAGGTTCATCAGCCTTGACTCTGGGTTGCACAGACTTGATATTCTTCAAACCTTTCATGTGTAAATGACCAAGCATTTGACAGATCTTGTCCTCTTCCTCAGATTTCCACAGATACAATTATCTTCTGATCTGTGGCCCCTCATCTGAACATTACCCTCTTGATCAGTTACCAAACATTCTTTCTTATTGAATTTCACCTCCAAGTCTTGATCACACAATTGACTGACACTGATCAGATTTGAAGTTAGCCCTTTAACTAGCAACACATCATTAAGCCTTGGTAAACCATCACCAATTAAATCACCTATTCCAATAATCTCTCATTTTGCTCCATCACCAAATGTTACATATTTTCTGGGATAAGGCTTTAAGTTGCTTAACAGCTTCTTCACACCAGTCATGTGTCTGGAGCAGCCACTATCAAAATACCAGTCCTTCTTAGATAGAGCTTTCTGAGAAGTATGAGCCATTAGACCAACAGTCTCACCTTTAGGTCTCCAAACCTTCTGAACATTGACCTTTTTAGGAGCAGGTTCAACTCTTTTGTGTTTAAAGTGCTCAGGATAACCATATAATTTGAAATAGAATGGTTTGATATGCCCCTTCTTACCACAGTGATGACAAACCCAAGTATGATTTCTTCTTTTGTTTCTGAAAAATTTCTGGGGTTGCTTCTGAGGCAGCATTTGAATTTGCTTCTGAGCTTTCTTCTAAGATTGCATCTGAGATCTCATCTTGGATGTCCCAATCATGGAATCATAAGATTCAGAAGCAGGTACAAATTGTTTAACAGGATTTTTCTCCTTGAGGTTCAGACTCTGATCAACAAAACCTAACCCAGTTTTTCCTTGCTTCTGAACATCCAGGATTTCCTCCAACTTATCAGTAGCAGAGTTCAGCATCCTAACTTGCTTCTACATCTGATCAAGTTGAGAATTCAAATGTGTTACTTCTTCATTCAGACTAGAAATCTGTCCTAAATGATCATTCTTCTCAGATTGCAGCTGACACACAGTTTCCTTCTCAGTCTCTAATAACTTGATCAATTCTTGATTTCTGAGATACAATTCTTCATAAGAAACAGCTGGTTCCTCAAAAATCAATTCTTCATCACAGGCTTCAGACTCTGATGAAGTTTCAGTTACTGATGAAGTTTCAGACTCTGAATAGACTACAGGCACAGACCTTGAGTAAGCTTCTGAAACCATAAGAGCAGCAACATGTTTGGCTGACTTACTCTCAACCTCTCCTTCTGAGCTATCCTCATCAGACCAAGATACAACAAGGCTTTTCTTCTGCTTCTTGAGAAAATTAGGACATTCAGTTTTGATATGTCCATAGCCCTCACACTCAAAGCACTGCACACCTCTTGGTTGTTTGCCATTCTCTTCAGATTGTTGCTTATTATTGTTGAGTCTGAGATACTGACCTTTGGTTCTGGATTTTCTGTCAACATTCTTCAGAATTTTGTTGAGTTGTTTTCCCAGCAACACTACAGCTTCTGATAAGTCATCTTTATCTTCATCAAGCTCTTGATGATCATCAGCTTCAGAATTAACAGCAAAAGCTATTCCTTTCCCTTTCTTATCAGGCTGTTTGCAGAAAGCAGTCTCAAAATTGAGCAAGGACCCAATCAGCTCCTCAACCTTCATGGTGGTGATGTCATGAGCTTCTTCTATGGCTGTAACCTTCATGTCAAACCTTCTGGGCAGGGACCTGAGGATTTTTCTCACTATCTTCTCATCTGACATCTTCTCCCCAAGAGAATCAAAGGAATTGGCCATATCCAGCACATTCATGTAAAAATCCTGAACAGATTCATCTTCCATCATCTTCAGGTTCTCAAACTTTGTTGTGAGTAGTTGAAGTCTGGATAGCTTAACCTTAGAGGTTCCTTCATGAGTGGTTTTCAGAATTTCCCAAGCATCCTTTGCCACAGTACATTGCTTGATGAGTCTGAACATGTTCATGTCAACACCATTGAAAATTGCATTCAATGCCTTTGAGTTTCCATGTGACAGATCATCTTCAGCTTTGGTCCATTCTTCTTCAGGCTTCAGAATCTCAGTTTTGTTACCATCTTTGTCCAAAACCACATGATGATCCCAACCTTTAATCACAGCCTTCCAAGTTCTGCTGTCAATGGATTTCAGGAATGCACACATCCTTGATTTCCAGTACTCATAATTGGTGCCATCAAGTAGGGGTGGTCTGTTGACAGGGCCTCCTTCTCTCTCCATAAAGCCAGACATTATTAACTCTGGATCTCACCCAAATTACAGGCAGGGTGCCTGCTCTGATGCCAATTGAAATTCTGGCCAGGCAATACTTAAGAGATAAACGCAGGTTCTGAACCAACAGGTTCTGAACAGAACTTAGCACAATATAAAGGCAGATAATCAGCAGAAAAGTAAAGTGCAGGAAAGCTAAAAACACACAAGGTTTGTTAACCCAGTTCGGAGTAAACACCTCCTACTCTGGGGGATACCAATCCAGGAAGGAAATCCACTATTGGATTTAATCCTCAAAACTCAGACACTGACTCCCAGTTCCTATCCCAAGCAATTAACCTCCACCTAGTCAGACTTCTACCCAACTCTGAGTATTAGAATCCTCTAACTTCCTATTCAAGCAACTAAACCCAGCTTCTTGAACAACCCTTAACAATACCCTGTTTTTGAACACAATTTCAATGACAACACTTCATTCGTACCTAAAGGCTTAGAATGAATTACAACTTAATGAAAACACTAAACCAACTCAAAACATATGAGTGGTGCACAAAACAAAGCTAACAGCTAAAAAAAAACAAATACAGACTCAATTTCTGATTTTTAAACTCTAAAACTCGTATCTTGAATAGCAGCAGCCCTCCTCCTTATATAGCCTTCAGTCTTGCAGCATAAATAACAAACTAATCTTCTGATTTGATTTGTTACTGAAATAAGATTGGTCCAATAAGGAAACAAATAAAACCACCTTGTATCTTTTAAAGATAATATCAGAAAAATACGTGTTTCATATCTTTGAACCAAATCTTCAATAAAATCTTCTCCAAATAAATCAACATTCTAGAAGCCATATGCGTGGATAAATCTTCAATAAATCTTGCAAAGATTCGCGTAGAAATAACTTGAAAATAACCAGCTTCTGATGAAGTCAACAGAAGTCAACGCGGGCATCAGAACCTGAACCAGCTTCTGAAGAAGTCAACAGAAGTCAACGCGGGCATCAGAACCTGAACCAGCTTCTGAAGTGCTACAGTGCTTCTGATGTAGCACTCAGCTTCTGATGGAATTTCCAGCTTCTGAACAGCTTCAAATGGAAAAACTTGCAACTGAAGAAATGTTCTAATCATGGAGAAGCTACTATCCAATACTTTGGTTTTGCCAAAATATGCAGCCAACATCAAAAGACTCAACACTCTATCATCATAATATTCTTTGGTAATCCAAAAAATCGAATCCACACCTCCACTTTTTGAACAACATCAATTTCCATATTAAAATTAGGACTCCATTCTTAAATGGTCAAGTAATGATCATAAATCAACCATAGTTCTTCTAATAATGCATGATCTTGATATCCTTTGTTGGAGAAAGTAATCAAATAATAATCATTACTGAGATCAACAGTATTGATTACTCAATTTCTCACCCACATATGCTTCAAGCTCGTCTTCAGAGCTTTGTACCTAATCGTTTGCCCTAACATCTTCACGATCACTCGTCTCTTCTCTTCCTTTTCTGACAACAGAAAATCAGAACATTCGTACTTGCCATTCATATGTTCTTCAATCTTTGTATCTTCTTATTCCTCGTTCTTCCCTTCAGCCATGGCACGTTCCTCCTCATCAGACCAATCAGAGTCATCCACAGATTGAGTTTGGATGTCCAAAATTGTCTCCTTGAAAGACCTACCTCGTATCTTATTTCCATCCACCGCCATGCTCTCATCCCTACCACTCATCATCGTTGATGGTGATACATGTTCTTCTTCCTTATATTTTTTCGTGCTATGTTCTTCAAATCTTCTTCATATTCGTTGTTTTCCGTGCACCTCACTTGTCTGCCCTAGGAGAGCGCTCATAATCAGACCTTGTGATACATTATTTACCTTTTTGATGATTTACATTAACCAGAATTGTTAAAATATTTTTACTATCGTTGTATATATGCGAAATAAATTTTACCATAAGTTCAATTCTTAGACGAAACAATTATTGGACAAACTTTATTTACTTTCCTATCAAATTTCAATCTTACCACAAATTCAATTTATAAACGAAGCAACAATTGAATAGACTTTATTTTCTTTCCGATCAAATTTTAGATTAACCCCTTTTCAAGAACGGAATGTTTAACAAAAAAAAAAATCTCACTATAAATTACCGAGTTAGGATCTCTCTATTTAGTGTCCTCTCTGTTTCTTTAATTCGGAGAAATAAAAACACAATGAAGTTTGAAAAATAAATAAGGGAAATGTTAACTAGTGCCCCCTAGGGCGCTAGTTAAAGACTTTAAATGATAATTTTATATGAAAGTTTGTGTAATAAAGTGCATTGAAAATTGAAACTTTGTCATTTTTAAAAAATTATTTAATTTAGAATACTTAAAGAGTGTCCAATGACACTCATTAACAAGACCCTATAAATAATTAATAGTGGTAGCCCCCACTTAGTGATAAGACTCACTACCAAATACTCCATCCGATCCTTATTATAAGAAGAAAAACAAAAAAACATCAAAACCAATACAATCATTAATTGTTGTAACTTTTTAAATATTTTTACAAACATACCCTTATAGAGAGTTGTGAAACATTAAATACATTCACCAATATTAAAAAGACAACCATTAAATAAGGTATAGAAAAGTCTCTTACGCAACAATCACACCTTAAAAATTGTGACATTTTCTGATAAATAGGACCAAATTTTTTTTAAAAACTTTCTTATGTTAAGGACCGGAGAGAGTATTATTATCCATTTGTTTAAAGTAAATGAAGAGGATCTTTTGGCTAAATTACCTCTGCATCTTTTTTATTTACCTCTTATTACAAGCACACCAAATTTTATTTTTCAACGGAATATTTTTGAGAAACAATGATTGTGTTTTTGTGAAGTGATAAAATCTAATCTCAATTCCCAATAGTAATCCAGTGAGGAGAGTTTCACTCTCCACTCGTGCGATTATAACACACTAATCGCCCATCGCAGCCTTTCTTCTACTCTCTCTCGATCCCTCTTTTCTCTTTCCCCCCCCCTCTCTCTCTCTCTCTCTCTCTCTCTCTCTTCTTTTATTATTAATTTTTCCCCATTCATTCATCAATATGAATTGGGGATTAGGGTTTATCTCAATCTTCATTGTACAATTTTGAATCAAATCTTAATTTTCAATTCATTCATTCACTCTCTCCACACTCTCAATAAAATCCGCACTATAATCAATAAGCGGAATGCAATTTTCAATTTTCAATTTCATGTTGTAAATCTAGTCTCCAAATTTTAGGGTTAGAATTAGGGTTTTAGATTCAATTTTTCATGAACATGGAAAACTCTCGTAGATCTTTAGATAGATCGAGAGAACCAGGTGCGAAGAAACCTCGATTGATTGATGAGCTACAACAAGGTTCCAATCCAACTTCACGACCGTTTCCTCAACGACAACAACCTACCTCTGGGGTTGCTACCATGCTGTCGTCTGGTAGGTTTCGAATGAACGATAGAGACTCTGAAAGTAGTGATGGTGGCGGTGGTTACCACCCGCAACCACCGCCGCATCAAGAGCTGGTGACTCAGTATAAGGCTGCTCTTGCCGAGCTTACTTTTAACTCGAAGCCGATAATTACTAATTTGACTATAATTGCCGGAGAGAATCTTTCTGCGGCGAAATCGATTGCTGGTGCTGTTTGTGGTAACATTCTTGAGGTGAATTATGCTGAGAAATTGTTTCTGTTGTGTTTGTATTGTTGATGGTTGATTAAATTGAATTGTATTGTAATTGATTTTGAATTTGGAATGAGAAAGTGTATTTTGATTTGATTTTTCTGATGTGAATACATGCTTGTGCTATTGATAAATTGGGTTAGTGTTGTTTTCGGGTAGAAGTTTTATCATGTAAAAATGGTGAATGTTAGTTAGAAAAGAAGGCGTTTGTGATTCATCCATTTTATAGTTGTTGGTAATGTTAGGTTTTCTGAAACCCACTTGGGTTGGCTTGGTGGTGTTGGCTTGGGACCTTGGATTGTGCTCCTCCTCAAGGTCTCTGGTTTGATTCTCCCCGGTGCCAATTTGGGTGGGCTAGTTTAGCTTCTTCAAAAAGAACAAATGTCTAGGTTTTATGCGGTCCATGCACATGAGAAAAAAGAAAAACATATTTAGGTTTTTTTGTGTCCTTATTATGAAAAGGGAAAAAAAGGACTTTCAATAGACAATGAATTAATATTAGATAGGTCAGTGTTAATTATGATACATCGTAATGATTCTGTTAGGTACTGGCCCGGTATCCTAATGGAGTCCATATGCAATTTACAAGTGGCGTTATTGAGACATGGTGCTCTATCATTCTCCTGGTCTTTTGTTGAATTTGTACGCAATAGGGACTAAGAATCTTTGGAAATGTGTGTGTGTGTGGGTGTTTGTGTGTATGACGTGGGGAAATAAATGTCAGTTTCCTTTCTCAAATAGGGATGATGTCAACTTTTGGCGAAAGTTGATGCTAAGTTATAACATAGGGATATACTATTATTGATTTAAATTGTTTTCCTTAATCCTTGTTTACATTTGTTGGGGCAATCTTACTTTTAGCCCATTGCTTGTCGATTATAAGAAAGGGCGCGTTTAATTGAATTATGTTAATGACTTTCCAGGTTCCAAGTGACCAAAAGCTGCCATCGCTTTATCTCTTAGACAGTATTGTTAAGAATATTGGGCGGGATTACATAAAATACTTTGCTGTCAGACTACCTGAGGTCAGATATCTATTATCTTTCCTTCCATTGGCATTACTTCCTTTATTTAATTATAATAATATACTTATAATCATTTATGATGAAGCATTCGGATTGTGAAATGAAATCATAGAAATTTACACTAAACTGTTTAGATTTGATTTGGTTACATGTATGATAATGCAATAGTTCCGGCATTGCCATAAAAAATGAATTATCTAACTGTTAAGAAATGGAATTTTTCACTTAGGTTCTCCTGCGAGTATTTTCTAATTTTATACACGCATTTTTAACTAGGTACTTGCCAATTACTCCTTTACATTTTAGGTATTCTGCAATACATACAGACAGGTTGATACTCCTGTCCATTCAAGTATGAGGCATCTTTTTGGAACTTGGAGAGGAGTATTTCCTCCTCAGACTCTTCAGATAATTGAGAAGGAACTCAACTTCAATCCCGCGGTCAATGGTTCAGCTTCTGCATCTGCTACCCTTAGAAGTGATTCTCAGTCTCAACGCCCATCTCATAGCATCCACGTGAATCCCAAATATTTAGAAAGGCAACGTCTTCAGCAGTCCAGCAGGGTAGGTGAAATGATTTCAAATAAACCAATCCTTTAATGCAATAGATTAGATAGTACTAGTATTGCAAAATATTTATTTGATGAAATTGGAATTGCAGTCACGTGTTTTCCTTGAATAATGAAACGGTGCTGGAAAATACATCACTGCCATCAACTTTTGAGCTTGGTTATCACTTATTGAAACAAAATAAAGTACTCTTGCAATCAGTGTATTTAAGTATTTTGAAACTTACAAACAAAATGCATGAACTGTTCTAATTTTTGGCCTTCTATATTGTGGGTTTTGGGGCTTTTGTTCATAGTATGACATATGGTACGCACGCTTAATAATCTTTACAGACTTAACTTTAAAGTAGTATTTTGAAATTTGAATACTTCATAATAATTTTATTTACATATTTTAGATATAAAAAAGGCCTTTTGGTTCACGGTACTCATCACGAATCAACAGCTATTTCATACCCTCTATGCCTTTAAAATTTGACAAGTTATAGCACTAGGTATCTTATCATACATTCCTTTTCTACAACCTATCTCTGGTACTTAATTTTTTTGTTATATATTTTTTTGTCTCATGCAGACTAAAGGAGTATTTGATGATATGGCTGGAGTTATTTCAAATGCAAATGAAGACGCAGAGAGGCCAGATCGAGCTTTGGGTGCTGCACGTCCATGGCTGGATCCTAGGCTTAACATGCATGTATGTGAAGTGTTTTTTATTTTCCTCTTTATACTATTCAATCTGTCAGTTGTCATATTTTAATAGAATGGTGTATATTACAGAATAATCAGCATACTCATAGAGGTGCACTTAATGACTCTGTTCCTGAAAAGAGCATCGGCGGAGCCTATGGAGACGATGAATATAGTTCTAGTGTTTCAAATAATTTGGGTTCAGGTGTTGGAAGAACCGGAAGTAGGCTCATTGGCGGTGTTGCAGAGACCTTATCCGGGCAAAGAAATGGTTTCAGCCTCAAACATAGTTTTTCAAATCATGAAGCACCGAAGTCTGTGAATTTGGATGCACATAGCATAAGGAGCAGTGCAATGTCAAAGAACTGGAAAAATTCGGAGGAAGAGGAGTTCATGTGGGATGAGGTGAACCCTGGTTTGTCCGATAATGTACCTAATGTCTCTAGCAACTTGAGCTCAGACCCATGGATAGCCGATGATGACAATTTGGTAAGCTTGCTACAATAAAGGGTCAATTCTACTTTGCTACCCATTTTGTTTGTCCAATTCAGTTTTTTCCCAATTTATGAAATGAGGTGCTTTCCAATTTGATCTACCTTGTTTTGTTTTTGGAATGTGTCCCTCATCCTTCAAGTTAGAGATTTACACTCCTGCAAATTTGAGAAGCATCCTGTACTGCAAGTAATTTTATGGCAATAATAATAAAAAAGACCCATTCACTCTGGCTGGTTTTGATAAAAATGCTCCACAAGAAATTGACTTGTCGCTTTTGGCACAGTTAGAACATCATTTAGAATCTGTTTCTTGTCTTGAAAATTCATTTGTGTGTAAGTTCGTTTAATTGGAAGAATCAATCCCCAACTTGAAAGATGATGACATCGTAGTAAAGCAAACTAAAGAAGAGGGTAACATGGCAAAATGCTTGAGCGGAAAGTAAATGTCTATCGCAATCGGGTGGGAAAGGATAATTGGCACTAACAAAAATTTTGTATCAGGTTGAAGTAAGACAGAACTGGGACCAAGGAACGATGCATAGAAACGAAAGAAATTGCCAATCACATCTATACATGACTCTTTCCCTGGGATAGATAAATATGCCTAATTTTGTTGACGTAAAAAAATACTAATTTAAATTCTAAATATCCTAATAAACCTAAGACATAATTTCCTAATTCAACTTGTCATAAGATACCCTATGACTCTACAATTAACTCAAATTAATGAAATTACTAATAATTAATAAATCTGTAACTAAATCATAATCCTCAAATAGTATACTCGTATCGATGCATTGTAAATTGATGGAATGATATTTTAATATTACATATATATATTTCTTCTGTCGTGACCAATTTTGTTTTTTGCATGCAGGAAAGTGAAGATCACCTCCAATTCACACACCCAATTGGAACAAAGGTTAATAAAGGAATATCCGCTGTTAAGAAACAACTACCATCATCTGGGGGGCATTCATCATTATCTTGGGAGTTGCAGAATCAGGTCCCAAGTGCCAAATTGAATATGAAGCCAGGTCACTCAGAAATATTTGTTTCTGCTCCTAGTGGCTTACCCAAGAATTCAAATTCTTCGGCTGTGAGGATAAGAAATCAGTCTTCTATGCCGCATACAACAATTGGAATGCCCAAAATTATGGGACAGCAGCAATTTGATTCTGAGGGGACCGAGTCCCCTTCGGAACAGTCTTCACCTTTGCGACCACAGTCTCCATCAGTGCCAGTAACAATACGCAACCCTCCTTCAATGCGAAATTTGGCTGAGCAAGATTGTCCAACAACTCTTAAAACATCTCAACGTTTGGGTGGTTTGCAAAGTCAATATATTAGAGATCCCGTAGCTGCCATTCGTTCCAATGTTCAGGTTGGTAACTTGCGAAAATCACAAGAAAAGGACATGCGGGGTCCGTTATCTTCAGCAACTTCTTTTCAGCCAAAACCTCAGCAACAGCAGCTGGGTTCTTCACAGGCTGAAGTTACTCTTAAAGCTAAGCAGCCACTAAAATCTAAAGCTCCTTTAGTCAAAGCCAAAGTAACTTCAGAAAAGTCAACCACAAAGTGTCTTCCAGCTCCATCTGTGAAGAGTGGAATCATCCCCAATAAGTCAATTACCAGAAGTCTGGATGCAAGTAATCGTCCATCTCAAATAGGGGTTAAGCCTACTCAGTCAGGTGGTCCTTCCCCGACCACATTAATTTCTTCGGGGTCTCCTGCCGTGTCACTAGGTTCTCCAAATGATTATTCACCTACTCTGTCAAAACTACCGCAAGGGAAGGCTGGAAAGAAGCAAAAGGATTCTACTCAACCGTCTACTTCCTCCAACAATCGCGGTGCATCAGCTCCGAGCTCAAATACCGCCAATAAGAATACCTTGAATCCAATTTCAAATCTTTTAAGCTCGTTAGTTGCGAAAGGTTTGATATCTGCAGGAACAGAGTCAGCAACTACAGTGCCAAGTGAAATGGTGATGCGATCGAAAGACCAAACTGAAAGCATTGCTGTCAGTTCCTCTTTACCAGCTGCTTCAGTTTCTGATTCTTCAGCTGTCCCAGTAAAATCTTCCAGAATTGAGGCAGATGATGCTGCAAAGGCCTCACTTGCCTTGTCTCAATCAACTAGCACAGAAATTAGAAATCTCATTGGCTTTGATTTCAAACCTGATGTAATTCGAGAAATGCACCCACATGTAATTGAAGAATTATTGGTTGAACTCCCACATCATTGCAGTGATTGTGGTATTAGGCTTAAACAACAAGAACAGTTTAATAGACATTTGGAATGGCATGCTACAAAAGAAAGAGAACAAAATGATCTGAATGTAGCATCAAGAAGATGGTATGCAACGTCAGATGACTGGATTGCTGGCAAGGCAGAATGTCTGTCTGAGTCTGAGTTTACTGATTCTGTAGATGAATATGATGATAATAAAACAGACGGGAGTCAATTGGACTCTATGGTTGTAGCAGATGAAAACCAATGCTTGTGTGTATTGTGTGGCGAACTATTTGAAGATGTATACTGTCTGGAAAGGGACGAGTGGATGTTCAAGGGGGCTGTATACCTGAACAATCCAGACAGCGATAGCGCGATGGAAAATAGAAATGTGGGGCCCATCATTCATGCTAGATGCTTGTCAGATAACTCTATACTTGGTGTGACTAATACAGTAAGACTCAGTTAATTGAATAGATGTCTTCTAGTTATTTTTAAAGCTTCAATTAGTCTATTTGAATTTTGAAGGAGTGTTCAAATTTTTGGTACTGATTGGTCATGCTCATTATGCAGGAACATGATTGATTCATAACCTGTATTGCATTGGAGCCAAGGTTAAGTCAGAAGCTTATCAAGGGTACCCAGGTTCTCGTTGCATACTAAAACTAGATGGCCCTTTCACATTTAAACCTATTGCCTTAGCTGCTTTCCAAAGCAGTCAAACAAATTTTGTGCCCTTTTTGTTTCTTTTTGTTGTACTTGAGAAAAAAAGAGAAATTAAGTAGCAGTCAAAATATATAAATGCGAGAGATAGTGTTTTTGCAGCAAATTTGATCTTTGATATGGTCGAGATAACTTTATTTTACGATGGGGATGGGGCTGATTTGCATATTTAACGCCTATGGGGATAATACCGGGGGGGGGGGGGGGGGGTTAACACAGCAAGGTCATCTTCATCCAAACGGCGGGTAATATTATGCTTGTCATTCTAATAACCCCCACTCCTTTGATTTTCTTTTGTTAAATCTGCACATTATTTGGGAGGGAATTGAAAGTGCAATAATAATAATACTCATTACATGTCTTTTGCTTTCCTTAATTTATCAGCTGCATAAAACAATACTGATATGTCATTTTTTGCTAGCATTTGACCGAATTTTTTGTGCTATTCTACGCCTAAGATGCTTCGGGCCTTGTTTTGAATTTTGATATGTACTACAGACTAATACCAACAGTCGATGTCTGACAAGTGAATACACTTCAATGATCCATTTTGTGGACAACCAAGAACATGATAAGAAAATTGCTCTTCTCCCATGCAAATTGTTCATTCCCACGTGAACTGATGAAAATAACTCCAACGTGAGTTAACTCACGTTCAGTAGCACCAACGTGAGTTAACTCACGTTGGGTTATAACCTACTTGAGTTAAGTCAGGTAGGGTTATAACCTACTTGAGTTAAGTCACGTTGAGGTTATAACCTACTTGAGTTAAGTCATGTTGGGTTATATCCTAACTAAAAATACACAAGTACACAAAATCAATTCCAAAATAATAAAATACGACAAATTTATTTAGTTTTAAACAAAGCGTTGCGGTGCATTACATTACATTCTCCCTAAGGATATTGTATCATCATGATGTTGAATTTAAATTAAATTCATGAAGTTCGCCGAAAATGTTGGCATTGAAGTCTTATACTTAGTGTAAAAATTTGCAAGTCTCTTTCAAAACTCAAAAGAATGAAAAAAATAAATAAATTTGTGTACTTTATAACCCAACATAACTTAACTCAAGTAGGTTATAACCCTACGTGACATAACTCAAGTAGGTTATAATTCTACTTGACTTAAGTAGGTTATAACCCTACGTGACATAGCTCAAGTAGGTTATAATTCTACTTGACTTAAGTAGGTTATAACCATACCTGACTTAACTCACGTTGGGTCAGCGTGGCTTAACTCACGTTGGTGCTATTGAACGTAAGTTAACTCACGTTGAAGTTATTTTCGTCAGTTCACGTGAGAATTAACAATTTTGTATGGGAGAGGAGCAATTTTCACGTGATAAAGGACCCGTTTGGATTGACTTATTTTAGAGCTTATATAAAACAGTTTATGCAAATAAATAAGTTTTTATGTATTATTTATAAGTTTTTAAGGTAGTTTATGAAAAAACAGTTTATGAAGATACAATTTTCGTTAGTGAGAGCTTATAAATTAAAATATAAGCTTATTTTATTTACGTAAGTTATTTTTCATAAGCTCAAAATAAGCTCAAACCAAACGAGACCAAAATAATGAAGCCGGATGTGAGATTTATATCAAAGCACTTGAAAAAGAAAACATAAATACTTGCGTAAAATCAAGTTGATTGAAAATTTTCAATTATAGAATAGTCGTCTCTTTTCACAGAGACTTCAAATTCTTGTTCTAAAATGCAGCAAGGCTCTGTTTCAAATTGATATCTAATATCTTATAATAGACAAGTTAGTATGGTAAAAACGAACAGTTTAGTAGCGGTATTCTCTATTCTCTCATGAGATTAAAGCTTAAGCTTATAACATTTTTTTGATATTCTACTTCAAGTAACGTTTTAGTTTATAGGTAACATAGTTTATATTTAACAGTGTAATATTTTTAAAATATTAACCAAAAATAACTATGTTTTAAATTTATCCATTAGTTCGACTGCAAACTTTATTAAACACTTCAAATTTAATCTACTAGTTTTTCTATCCGTTATTTGCTGGAAATTTATCCATTTGTTCCCCTCATGTTGTTGCACTCCCGGACAACCTCGTTGCCACCTTTTTCTCTCTCTGAACGACCTCTCCCAACCTTCATCACACTCTCAGGCAACCTCTTCATCGACATTTTATCCAAACCTCTAACATCAACACTCATAAGTCTCCGCCACTCTGGTCATCCTCCATCCGTCATTGCTGCCACCTCCGCTACTGTTCCTACGTTCAATGCGACCAAAACAAAACTTTTGTCGTCGAGCTTCCCCTTCCGTCGTTGCACTCCCGGACAACCTCCCTGTTCTTATGTGTTGCATTTTACTGAACGTGAACAGAGCCTTGACAAATTTGAAGCTATTAGATTGCATTATCTTTTCAACATAATGCTCCCAATCAATTCAAAAGACATCTCCATGCTTGGATATGGCAGCATGTATGGATCTAGTGGTTGGTGCATCTGTGCATGTGACGTGACCTTCCTCCACTTTCATCTTGAGTTGCTTTGACTATTCATTTTTCAAAGATTTGGGCACAATGGATGAAGTGCATATAGATATGGTGAAATGTTGGACCAAATTTGAATATGGTGAGTTTAATTTGTTGTATATTCTCTCACCAAGTGGGGAAACAAGTTTGGAGTGGTGGATGAAACCAGTTACTACAGTATTTTCGGCATGGTGGAATCAATTTTAAATTAAATCAGTGGCGTATCCAGGACCCTAGGTCAGGGGGTGCAGACTTTTAAACTTCATTAATAATTATTATAATATATAATTTTTTTTGAGTAAATTATAATATATAAATAAATAATAATAATATATATAAGGGATACCAAGATATATTGTAGTATTTTTTTTTCTTCGCCTAGTTTGCAATTTGCTTTAGTATATAGTACAAGTTCAGATGCATGGTGAGCAAGTTTTGAAGAAATGGATATGTGGGAGGAAAAAAGAACTTCAAGAGAAAGTGTTCAACTACAAATAAAAATAAGAAGAAATAATGCAAATCAAATAGATAGAATAAATTGGCAATTGATTACGTGTATTGCAGTTAAGATATTAATTGTAAACTTATATTTTGTGTATCACTATATATGTATGTTTATTTGTTAGAGGAGGGTGCTAGGTAGCATAGCACTAACCTTTCCAAGAAGTAGGCAAAAGGAAGGAACATAAGAAAAGCAATAATTTGCCATAAACAGGGAAAACAAGTTTGCTAACACCCATGTTAAGGGATGCTTTTGAAACCACATGGAAAGCATAGCTAAACTGCAGGGCTAACAAGGCCTCATAGATCTGAAACTGTTATGGGATGAAGCACACATTCTCTTTTCAAAGACCCTGAAATCAGTCTTTACTTAATTAATTGAGGTCTTACTATAGTTTTAGTTAATTAATGTTATAAGATTAAGGGAGGACGGAAATGAAAGTGGTGAAGAGGTGGTTGAAAAAGAAAGTACCAAGTCCGTCTTTGAAAAATAAGAGTAGTCTGAGGTGAATAAGAACCTGTAAAAATAGTCCCACATCGGAAAAACTAATACAACAGAGAGGAGGAATGACAATATAAAAGACAGCCTATATAGCAATAAGATTCCAAAGCTAGTGCGTTACTTTACATTTGAAGGCACTGGGTCCCGTTCCTTGCAAACATTTGAAAATGTGTTTTGCTGATAATTGGGGCCTAAGGTGCAATTGAAAAAAGTCAGGGTGTGCAGGATGCAGATATATAGGATTATTGGTGTAATTTTTCAAAGTTCAGGTGTGCAGGTGCACACCCTGGTTACACACTGGATCCTCCCCTGAATTAAATTCAAAGACCGAACTCAAATTTTAAACAAGTCCTATAGTAACGTAGTTGTCTGATTTTGATGTCGGGCTTGCTATTTTATTTTGCAATTTGCACTGAAGTGTAGTTGACTTATAAAACTGCCGCCACTAATTCATTTGCTTTGCAAGTGCTGGAAAAGAAAGTTAGGAGATGGAAAATGTTAAATTTCCCAACAGAATTTATCCCGAATACATAGCAAAGAATGTTGATTCGTCAGTTTCACCATAAATTTGCATTTTTTTCGCAAAAGTCGGGAAGTCAAACAGTTTGTTTTTTCAGTTTGTCAACCCTTTGTATTTGTCAACGCATGTCTGGACCCCAAGTGGGGCTAAAAAGGGAATGGCAGATACGTTCCATAATCGAACAACGTTACCCGAACTGTTTCGTTTTCTGAAATCATCTCAAGTATGGATAAGAACCGATAAAAGATCATGCAAGTGCCCCGATAGGAACATTGAGTAGGAAGAAGTTGATGAAATTAAATAGTTCAATCAATTCTAAGACTTTTGCAACAAAAGAAAAATTACAATTGACTTGCCTTCCATTTTTTGAACTGGAAAATACTAGCAAGCTAGCTATATAAAAAAATATATGTATTTTTTCTTAAATACTCCAAATATATGTTGTAGGTGTGCAATCGCACACGGTTCTATATCTTTTGGGCACCAAATAAAATTTTCATGGTAAAAAAATGCATAAGTGTCAAAGTTTAAGGGACTCAACTTTTTTTTTTCTTTCTAAATTCACTAATTATTGGCCATTTTTTTATCATAAAACTCATACACAGTACGTAATACACTATATATTCCCACTCTCAAATTCTAATCACATTTTAAGTCAGAACTCTAAAAATTAATAAGGGTTACAATTCGTCTTTCACTCTTTGAAGTTTTGAGGTTTTAGTAACTGATTATTTGTGGTTAATGAAATTAGCAAAATTTTGTGAAAAAGAATGTGTATGTGAAATTTTTCTATTATGTGCATGTATAAATATTTTAAAATCACAATTTAATTATTGTTTAATTAGATAATGGCAGAGGCGACCCAATGATAAGGCTACTAAAGCCATTGCTTTAGCCCTACCAACAAAAAAAGATTATTAGATTTTATAAACAAAAATGCCACATATGCAGACTAAATAGCCTACTTTCTTAAAAATCTCTAAAGATATCACTTTGTAGGTAATCACACATACTATTGATATATTTTGTTATGAGAAATGATATTTTGACAATTTTATAACAACCTAATGTTTAACTCTATGTAAAGTCATTTTAGTTTTTTTTAATAACTTTTTTTTCTCATCTCAGTTACCTTATCAATACCTACATTGTCTTGTATCTCTTTGATTGTTCCATAGAGAACTTGGATTCTCTATTGCCCTTTATGTTTCTATTTCTTTTATCATCTCTCTCACCACAATCTCTTTCTTTTTAGTAATTATCACTTTATCTCTCATCACTCACAAAAATCATATGAATGACGGTCATGTAACCGAAGGTGATCCAATTCCATTCCATTATATGGTTGTTCAAATAACATAAGACTATTTCATCTAAAAACGAGACAATAAAGGCAAATAGTACTATATCTATTTTATTTAACAAAGTTTTTGAAGTTTATGAAGACACTCAAAGAATTTGTCATCCGTTGTAATCCTAACCATATAAGATAGTTCAACAAATAAGATACGATTTATTTAGCTATATGGTCCCACTTTGCTTCCTTTTACAATCTGCCATTTTTACATGAAATATATTCTTCAACGACTAAATGATATTTTCAAGTTGGGCAAAGTTTCACCTAACTAATTAACACAGTCGACATGTTGGTTCATCGCTTATTAACGCGGACCCATTTAGTCAAAATTCATACGAAACAAATAAAATAAGTACGAATGTTATTTTTGTTTTAAAATCATGCACTCTATATTTAAACTAGTACCTCCATTCCTTTTTAATCGTCATTTTTTAATATTTTACACAAACTAAAACAATCAATAAATGTTACTACTTTTGATACAATAATTTATCTTTTTCTAATAATAACTTCATTTATTTAATATCTTGTTTCATATATTTCTCTCTTTGTGATAAATAATTAAGAGTAATATTGGTAAAACAACATTTAATATTGCATTGAACTTTGAAAGTGATAGTTAAATAGAAACAATTTTTTTCTTCACAAAAAAGACACTTAAAAAAGAACGGAGAGAGTAATACTTACAATGAGATATTGAGATTTGAACACTTAAACTCCATGCAGTCCTTGTTATGAAAAGAAAAATAAAAAAACATCAAAACCAACTAGACTCTAACCCGAGCGATGCACGGGTTTTGTAGAGCTTCATATATAATTATCAAATTTGCTATATTATTACTTTTATAATTATATTCAATATTATGTTATCAAACTACCTTAAAAAACAGCAAAAACAAAAGATGGACAACAATAAAAATGACAAATCAAAATAAAAAATATATATAAAAGCTTGCACCAAGAAATTGGTCTTAAATGTAAACTTATATATAATGATGAATAGAGACTCCCCCTTAGCTTTGGTTTGCAGAATTTGATATTCCTACGGTAAAATCTCTCTCCAGGTTCTTCTCACTTGTCTCCTTGCTTCTTCTCTCCACAACCCTAGTTTTCCTTTGATCTCTAATCTTTTCTTGTTTGTTGTAACCCTAATTCTCTAATGCTCTCCTCTATTTATAACCTTTTAACTGAGCTAGGTTTCTCTCATAACTATTTAACGGGTTTACTCTTCAATTTTAAAATATATTATTAAGTACAAAAATATATTAGATTTAGTACAAAAATATCTCAAATTGAGTACCAAAATATATCATATTCAATATAAAAATAGTATATTAGATTTAATTCAAAAATATCTCAAATTGAGTACCAAAATATATCATATTCAAAATATATCATATTAGATTTTTTTTCATAAATTTTTTTCAAAAGAAAAGTTAGGGTTAGTCATTAGGGTTGTCAAGACTACCCTAATTCTCTAATGCTCTCCTCTATTTATAACCTTTTAACCGAGCTAGGTTTCTCTCATAACTATTTAACGGGTTTACTCTTCAATTTTAAAATATATTATTAAGTACAAAAATATATTAGATTTAGTACAAAAATATCTCAAATTGAGTACCAAAATATATCATATTCAATATAAAAATAGTATATTAGATTTAATTCAAAAATATCTCAAATTGAGTACCAAAATATATCATATTCAGTATAAAAATATATTATTGAGTATTAAAATATATTTCATATCACAAACCAAAATATATTAGATTGTGCATAAAAATATTTTAGCAAAACTTGGGGACTAAGAAATCACTTTCTAACAGGTTTGAGTACCAAAATATATCATATTCAGTATAAAAATATATTATTGAGTATTAAAATATATTTCATATCACAAACCAAAATATATTAGATTGTGCATAAAAATATTTTAGCAAAACTTGGGGACTAAGAAATCACTTTCTAACATATTCAATATAAAAATAGTATATTAGATTTAATTCAAAAATATCTCAAATTGAGTACCAAAATATATCATATTCAGTATAAAAATATATTATTGAGTATTAAAATATATTTCATATCACAAACCAAAATATATTAGATTGTGCATAAAAATATTTTAGCAAAATATTTTTTTTCATAACATTGCTCTATTAATATTATATTCTCTAGTTTTGATAGCTTAGGGAGAAATGTGTCATTTTGGGTGTTAGGGTTGCATTAGGGTTAGGGATTCATGTAATCAGACTGCATAACATTTATATATAAGTGATACAATAATTAAATATTTTAACTTTTGAATATTTTTATAAGGGAAATGTTAACGAGTGCTCTCGGGGCACTCTTTAAACACCAAAAGTGGAAAGTTTTGTGCATTTATTGCATTGGAAATTGAAGTCTTTAATTTTTTTAAAGAATAATTTCTTTATTAGGAATGCTTAAAGAGTGCCCCAGGGGTACTCGTTAACAAGACCCTTTTTATAAATATACCCTTATAGATAATTGTGATTCATTAAATACACCTATTAATATTAAAAGACAAACATTACATGTAAAATATTAAAGTCTTTTAAATAATAACTACACTTTAAAAGTTGTAACATTTTTTCTTTTTATAAATATGACTAAAAAGTTTATCGAAAATTTTCTTATAATAAAAACCGAAGAAAATAATTATCTACTACCCCCGTTCCTTTTTAATTGTCACTTTTTGACATTTTACAAACATCAAGGCAGTCAATAAATGTTACTACTAATTTATTCTTTTACTATAATAATCTTATTCATTTAATATATCATTTCATATATTTCTCTCCGCAATAAATAACTAAGAGTAATATTGATAAAACAACAATTAATGTTACATTGAACTTTGAAAGTGACAACTAAATAGAAACAAAAAAATTCTCAAAAGAGACGGTTAAAAAGAAAAAGAGGGAGTAACATTTTTCATTTTCTCACTATTGACCTCTTTTCATCACCAACAAATTACAAATACCACATTTATAATACTCCCTCCGTTCATTTTTAAGTGTCTCTTGTGGAGAAATTTTTTGTTGTTATTAAATGTTGTTTTACCAGTGTTACCTTTAGTTATTTATTGCAAATGAGATATTAATTGCAGTTTTGGTCCCCACATTTTACTAAATAAATGATTTTAGTCCACCTATTTTAAATTTGGCAATTTTGGTCCCCCTAATTTCAAAGTTTTTGAAATTAAACCCACCTTCCAAAAACTGATGGCGTGGCAAGTTTTTTTTTGCTAACATGGCAGTAAGTACATGGTAGACGCGGGTCACGTCACTATTTTTTTTTAATTTTTTTTTACAACTTTAAACACTTTCAATTTAATATTAATTATGTAATTAAAATTAACAATATTTTATTAATTCATTTTGTTTGACCATCTCCAAAATGAAAACACTTTCTCCATGTCTATAGTCTACTACCAGATCCATAATTACAAACAACACCAATATTTAATAAAAAAGCACAATAACATAAATATCAATAAAAATGGCGATTGATGGAAGTGGCAGTAGCAACAACAACAACATGCGAGTTTGAGGTAGGGTGTGTGTAGATTGGAATAACTTTGTATTGCTTCACAGTAGATTTTGGTCACACAAAAAAACCTCACACAAATTTTTTGTAAAAAAATGCAGATGGTTAGGGTTTTCCAAAATCAATTTGGGGCTTTTGATTTGAAAAGCAAACTCACCAAAAATGAAGAAACAATCACCAAATGACGAAGAAGAACAACATCAGAGATCAGGTGCGTGATAAAAAGGCTATCTATAGGAAGATATCGTTTTATGGCCAACAAAGATCAGGTGCTGGGTGGAACTTGGGAGTGGATGACAACAATCAATCTTAAAGAAAATGAACACATCAAACACATTGCAGGAAAAAATCATTAAAATCAATGAATTAAGAAAATATTTTTAATTTTAATGATAAAATTAATTTTAACATATAAATAAGTGTTTTGAATTAAATAAAATAAAAACATAGTGACATGGAGTCCACATATACCATATATTTAGTGCCATGTCAGTAAAAATCTTGCCACATCATCAATTTATTGAGAGGTGGGTTTAATTTCAGAAATTTTGAAATTAGAAGGACCAAAATTGCCAAATTAAAAAAATTAGGGGGATCAAAATCCTTTATTTGACAAAATAAGGGGACAGAAAATGCAATTAAACATATAGTAAAAGTATAAATCATCGTATCAAAAGGAGTAACATTTATTGATTACCTTGGTTTGTACTATCAAGGATTAAGATTCCAATACAATTTTATTTTATTTAAAAAAATATCAAATTTAAAATCTGAACGCTTATATATAGATGCAACATCGTTGCAACGATCACTGTTGTCCCAATTAGGGGTATTCAAAACCGAACCAATCCAATAGAAAAACCGCAAACCGAACCAACTCAAACCGAAACCGCAAAAAATCGCATTTGGTTCGGATGTATTCGGATCATTTTTCTACTCAACCGCATAGTTTGGTTTGGTTTACGGTTTTTATTTTACCAACCGAATCCAACCAAACCAAACCGCAACATAAGAAAAACACTAATTAAACATGTCACCCAGACCAATACTTATATAAACTCAATGAAAACTTTTATAAAATGACATATTTTTTCTCTTGATAAGTTTCCTCTTTGCTTTTTATTTCAAAAGTGTATTCATATGCTACTTGAACTTTTAGTGAATGTTAAAATCTTAGTCTTTTGTATTTCTTACAAAATATGATTACTTTTTGTTCACGTTTTAAATTTGGTCTATGTAGTTGATTTTTTTAATTGAAAATGAAATTGTAATATTGGATAAAATTTAAAACATTGTTGAAAATATATTTTTAACTTGATTTTAATGTTGGAAAAAAAATTGTATTGTCTCGAAAAAACCGCACCAACCGATCCAAACCAAACCGTATTAGTTTGGTTTGGTTTAAATTTTATTTTAAAAGTCAATCAAACCAAACCAAACCACATGTTTTTTTTTTTTTTTGCGGTTCAGATGACTTTTAGTCTCAAAATCGAACCAAACCGCGAACACCCCTACCCAATGCTATATAAATCTGACGGCAATCATGATCCGAATAGTGGGTGTATGAATGTTTATATAAGATTTTTCATATTCTAATTATAGCAAACGCTGCAACATCAATCGATCTTTCTTTGTATTTTTATTTCGAGTATCTTTAGTGGAGATATTAGTATAGTAGTATATTATTCTACTCCCAACCACATTCTCATAGTATATTGTTCTACTTGTATTTTTGTATCTAATAATAATACTATTAATTATATACAGAGCCTTAACCTTATAAATATCATAGAGTCCACTCTGATGTCTATCCAGTTGCTTCTACAATATTCAACATGTATGCAACACATAAGCTTCATTTCACAAATATCATTCTCGTTCTATTCTTTTCTACCACCTTAACATCTTTAGCAACAACCACCACTTCGATCCCAAAAGAGCTTCTCAAAGGCTTCTCCTCATCTCCACTCTCAACAACCACCTCCTTTCAACCCATCCTCTCCGACCCAACCGGAAACTTCTCTCTCGGGTTCCTCCGCCACAACCAAAACGACCTAAAACTTGCCGTCGTTCATACCCTTTCCCTCGAACCACTATGGACCGCAAACCCAACCCACACCGCAACATGGTCCCACACCACGCGCCTCTTCTTCAACGGCAGTCTTGTTTTGTGGGACCCACAAAGAACCCTATCATGGTCAACAACCACCAACGGTGAGCGCGTGGTTCTTCTCAATACCTCAAACTTGCTAGTACAAACAACCTCAAAAACACCACTTTGGGAAAGTTTCCATTTTCCCACAAACACCCTCGTTCAAGATCAAAACTTCACTTCAAACATGTCTTTAGTATCAACCAACAACCTCTACTCTTTACGTTTAGGTGACACTTTCATGGGTTTATACGAAAATCACGACAAAGAAAAAGGTAGTTTGTTAACAAAACGGTTATTTTTGTTATATTGGAAACGTTCTGCACTACAAGCAAAATCTAAAATCATAGAAGGTGATGGACCCATTTACGCAAGAGTAAGCACCGAGGGTTATATTGGAATGTACCAAACAAGTCCTAAACCTGCTGATGTTCAGAAATTCAACAGCTTTTCAAGAAACTTCGTCGTTTCTTTTGGTTAGGTTAGAACAAGACGGGAATCTCAAAGGTTATTATTGGGATTCAACAAAGTCTAGTTGGATACTTAACTTCCAAGCTATTAGTGAAACTTGTGAGCTTCCAAATCCATGTGGTTCGTATGGTTTGTGTACTCCGGGTCGGTCTAGTTGTTCTTGTTTAGATAGCAAAGCCAGGTTTGAACCGGGTGGGGTGTTTTAATGATGATGATGGTGATGGAGGTGGAGATTTGTGCGGTGGAGGGATTGGTGAAAAGAACAGTTACAAGATTCTGAGAAAGGTTGGAGTGGAGCCACCGCATAAAGAGTTACTAGAGGAAGTAACAACGTTATCTTTAACAGAATGTGAGGGTTTGTGTGAGAAAAATTGTAAATGTTGGGGTGCGTTGTATAATAACCAAACCGGGTTTTGTTATGTTTTGGATTATCCAATAGGAACAATGTTGGGGACAGGGGATGAGTCAAAGGTGGGTTATTTTAAGGTGAGGAAAGGTGCACGGAGAAGGAATAGGGTTGGGGTTATTGTTGGAATTGTGGTTGCTGTTTTGGTTGGGATCGTTGTTGTTGGTGTTGTGATTTGTGTAGTGAGATGGAAAAAGAGAAAGGGGGGTATGAAAGAGGAGGAAAATTGGGCTTCACCCGGCCCGTATAGGAATCTTGGTTCCGAAAGTTTTAGATCCGTTGAGATGTCGAGTAGTGCGCATTAAAGAAATATTGGTGTGACGGAAGGGGTGACGTTTTTTGATGGTTGACATTGAGATTTTCAATTGATTATCATCATTTTGTACCCGTTTGGATTTTGGGTATGTAGTGGCCTTTTAATCTAATATTTCCTCTCAGCATGTATGGATCTAGTGGTTGGTGCATCTGTGCATGTGACGTGACCTTCCTCCACTTTCATCTTGAGTTGCTTTGACTATTCATTTTTCAAAGATTTGGGCACAATGGATGAAGTGCATATAGATATGGTGAAATGTTGGACCAAATTTGAATATGGTGAGTTTAATTTGTTGTATATTCTCTCACCAACTGGGGAAACAAGTTTGGAGTGGTGGATGAAACCAGTTACTACAGTATTTTTGGCATGGTGGAATCAATTTTAAATTAAATTCAAAGACCGAACTCAAATTTTAAACAAGTCCTATAGTAGTTGTCTGATTTTGATGTCGGGCTTGCTATTTTATTTTGCAATTTGCACTGAAGTGTAGTTGACTTATAAAACTGCCGCCACTAATTCATTTGCTTTGCAAGTGCTGGAAAAGAAAGTTAGGAGATGGAAAATGTTAAATTTCCCAACAGAATTTATCCCGAATACATAGCAAAGAATGTTGATTCGTCAGTTTCACCTTAAATTTGCATTTTTTTCGCAAAAGTCGGGAAGTCAAACAGTTTGTTTGTTTTAATGTATAACGCTTCGTGATGTTTTCTCGAAATAAATTTTTTCTACATATAGGAATGCTGTTAAGAAATTTGTGAAAATATGGTTGTTTATGTTTTTTAAGAATTTTTGTTAATTTTACTTGTTAATAAGAAGAAAACATATTCTCAAGGTTTACATTACTCTAGCATTTTTCAAAATAATGAAAATGACACAAAAAAATGTTTCTATCATTTTAAGAAATACATCATACTTTTGATAAAAAAGAAGAAGAAAAACATCATACATTTAAGCAAACCGTGGATGTTGTTTCTAAGAAAACACTACTCCTATGTACAATTTTATGATCGGATGCATATTATTTTTATAAAATATTTCATAGTATTAGTTGGATCCGTATAATTGTGAGTTTAATTTTCGCTCCAATGTGAGAATCTTTTTAGTGGATGATCTAAATGCTCATTAAGTTTTGAGATGACTTTGATGAACCTTCTGAGCGTGTCCCATGACAAAAACTCAATGAATCTTGGGACAACCTTGACATAACCACCTCATCAAAAAGAGCGTCGTCTCCTATTATATGACTGATTGTGCAACATATAGTTGATTTGTGTTTGCTTCCACGTTGAAAGGGTGCCAAACGCATGCAGGGGCGGAGCCGGGTGCATGTGAGGGTGAGCACCTGCACAACCTGAGTTCTTGAAATTAGCATCAATAATATGTATTTTATTCTATTTGCACACTCTGAGATTTTGCTGTTGCACCAAGTCCTGACCCGAAGACTTATTTCATATGTGTTGCTACTGACGTGGCTATGCTTTTGTCATGTCAGAGAATGAGTTGCTGCTACTGACGTGACCTTTGAGTTGTTTCTTTTCTATATTTTTATTCTTCACCTTTTATTTTCACATATTGTAAAATAAAAATGGAGAAGCATACTCATGATTATGAGCTAAAGCTTTGATGACTCATCCATGCACCAAGTCCATTTATTAAATGAGTCATATAATGCATGAGATATTAATGATATTCCTCTTTAGTCATCTATTTTTTTTTTCCCAATTCTTCTTTTAAAAAATAGATATTAATGATATTCCTTCAAATTCCTAGTAATAAATACTATAATTTACATTTTTTTGTTAGGATATTATTTACAATTCATTGAAATTAATAAAAGTTACAAAATTTTATGCGGTTAAGACGGACACCAAGTGTACTGTCTTTTCCGTTTTTATAATATAGTTAATCTGATAGACGTTGTTAATTAAATTTGGAGACTAACAAAGAAGAGTTAACTAAGACTTATTTTTAATAATCGAAACATAATTAATGGATTTGAGGGTAATTTAAGTATATTAAAAATAGCTTACATAAAAAAATTATGTATTCCTTTGATTAGTAGAATGTATATACAAATTATAATTTGAATATTAATGTTTATATATATATATATATATATATATTAATAGTTATTATTTTATTAATGAACCATTAAAAAAATTACTACCTCCGTCCCTAAATATAAGACCATTTTGTCAAAATCACGGGAATTAAGAAAGTTGGTAGTAGTATTAAATTTGTATATAATTACTATTGTTTTTACAATTTTATCCTTAAGAGAGAGAGTTAGTTTATGTTTTCAACATAATATTTATTGTTATTGAAGAAAAAAATGCTAATTAAATAAGGGTATGTTGGTAAAGAAATAATTAATGTAATTGAAAATACCAAAGAGGTCTTATAAAAATTAAAAAGGGACAAATTTTTTCTCAAAAAGGTATTATAATTAGGGACAGAAGTAATATTTATTAAAGAAGTTAAAAAGTTTGTACCCCACTCAGGATTTTGGATACGCCACTGAACGCTCGTCCAAGATAAAGCTCCAATTCACAGCTTCTTTATTTTCACGTTGAAACAACTTTGGAACGCGAGATTTTTGCCGCAACCGCTATTCCAAACATATACTTAGTCTTTGTATGTTTATCATGTAATCTCAAATTACATGTTTGTTATCCTTAGCTCTCTAAAGGTTGTTGTACGCTCCCGCTATTGTAGGGACAACCTAGCCTATTAGTGTGAGCGTTATCATGAATAACTTAACAAAACCATTTCCATCGTGTCTCTATACTTTATAGGCTATACACGATATTAGCAGCTAGAGTGTGAGAGCGAAGCAACACAGTTGGAACATATTTCCTAAAAATATCAGATAAATTACACAAAATGCAAGGTTTAGCAAAACCAAAATGAACATGTATTTGGGATTGGGCAGTTCAACTTTCTTAAAGTTTTGTTTGAGAGTTTGGAAAGTAGGGCTATTTTCTAAAACTGATAAATTTGTTTAGAGATTGATAAATTTGATTAATATATTTTGAATAAATTACATTCTCTTTCATTGAAAGATGCTTGAATTACACTCCCCTCTCCTCTTATGTTAAAATATACACTCCCCTCACCTCTTATGTAAAATATATTAGAAAATATTTCACTCCCCACTCCTGGAAGAAGTTTGAATTACATTCACCACCCCTCTTATGTTAAAATCTACAATTTCCTCCCTTAATAAGTTTTTTTTTTATTTATAGTAATTTATAAAAAAAAATCGAACACACTCCAAAGAAAAATAGTATTGTGGGTCCAGTTTAATATAATCAAAATTCAAATTCATATTTTTCTCTATTTTTTATTTACAATTTCATTAACATCTAGTTTTAAACCCTATTATAAATTATAAAATATAAAACAACACAAAATAAAATTAAAACGAGTGAAAAATTACTAAATTCGATAAAATATGATTATTTAAAAATGAATTTTATATTCTAAGTTATAAAATTAATAAAAAAATATTTAAATTTAATCATCATTTACATTAAATTACAAATAAATGATTTTTTTTCTTAAACGGTGTTTTAAAATTAGTAGATACCGTAAAAATATTTATTTATGTTAAAATAGATTAAATTGTAGTGCATATTTAATTATTAAGGAAGGGGGTTGTAATTCAAACATCTCATGGGAGAGGGAGTATAAGTTTTATTTTTTAAGGGAGGGGAGTGTATATTTTAACTTAAGAGGAGGGGGGGTGTGTGTGTGTGTGTAATTCAAGCTTCTTTTAGGGGAGGGGAGTGTAATTTACTCATATATATTTTAATTTTAAGAATGTTAAAAAAACATAAATTGAATTTGAATAATTAATATAAACCCTCTAAAATCCTCTTTCATTACAATTTTTAAGTTCTCTCAAATTTATAAGAATTTTATATTATGAAGAAAAGTGAACTCCCAAAGCCCTTCACTCTCAGAATTATTTATTTCTTTCACTTGTTTCCTTTTTTTTCTCTTCCAAAACATTCCACTTGCTTCCCCCTCCAAACACGTAAACAAAACTTAAAAATCTTTTTCGCAGGAAGTTTTGGAGGGGAGGGGATTTAGAGCATTTTTTTGATTCCCCAAATTGAGAGCAGTGCCAGTGATGCTATTTCCAGCGAGGAAATTCATCATGAAGGAGATTTTGAGGGGAGGGGAGGGATGCTATTTTTTTTATTATATTGCCAAATTTACCCTAGTTTTTTTATTATTATATAAAAACAATCCAAAATTATCCTTTAAACCACAAATACAGAATTTCACTCAACGTGTTCCTTCTTTTGCACTCTCATTCACGTTCATTCTCATTCCACTTCAATCAAGATAAGCGGGAAAAACTGATATGCACTAGTAGTAGTCTAAGCAACAATTTTCTAGCTAAACCATTGGAAGAAAACAGAAAAATAACAAAAAAGATTCTGAGTGGGGTATATTTTGGTTATCATCACATAATCTTCAAAATTTTAAAAGAAAACAGAGGAGACAAAACCAAACAAAGATGAACCAAATAAAGGTTGAAGACATGATTACTAATTCTGTTACATGAGAAAGTTTTATAAAACTGGAAATTGAAAATAAATAAATAAATGGGCCAAAGCCCAATCTTTTTAAACTATTTTGTTTCTAATAAAATTCTGTGAAATTTTCAACCCCACCAAATATCTTGCGAGCCCCTTTCGTCATTTCATTGTTTTCATGGTATTTTATGCAAATGAGTTACTAAAGAGTGTTGTTAAAAAGCACAATTCATACATGAGACAACTTTTTGTTGCTAATCAATTAATACCCTGCTATTTTAATGTCTTGTTAACGAGTGCCCCCGAGACACTCTTTAAGTATTCCTAATGAAGAAATTATTCTTTAAAAAAAAAGACTTCAATTTCTAATACAATAAATGCACAAACTTTCATAAAATATTACCACTTTGGGTGCTTAAAAAGTGCCCCGGGGGCACTCGTTAACATTTTCCTTAAATAAATAAAATCTCAACAATTTGCGGATATACACTTTTGAGATAAGATTGAAGAGAGCGAAATACAAGGTGGTGTGCATCAAGTAAGGAAAAATCCAACAATTGATGTGATTTCATCTCATTTTATCATCAATTGTGTAAATCTATCGTGACAATGAGTAGCTATTTCCGTCTTTTGTTCGGATTAGATGTAATTAACCATACTCTTTTGTATATTTTTTTTTATCATGGAATTATATATATTCTAGTTTTTCACGAATACCAATGCTTGTCATTGTTCGTAATGATTTTAAGACTCAATCATGAAATGTTCTGATTAGATTGTCATTGAAGATGCTTTTTGAATCTCGATCTAGGATACTAATGTGTTGAGCATGATAAAGTTTAGGAATAGATTTTGGTTTAACAATCACATACATTGTCGGATTGTTAATGCTATCATACCGATGATAAATAATGTTTGATGAGAGATATGTGGAGATATTTAATAGTAACTTGAATATCTATAACTAATCACGAAGATAAATAGAAAAATGGCTAATAAACTTTAATCCCAGTAATATAATCTCTCGGCTCATTTCTATCAATTTTACTACTGTTAACATTTTCTAAATATATGCACAAAACAATGTTGTAATCTCTCACTTAGAATCTTCGTATTTGTTGAACGACTTAGATATTTCTCAAGTCTCTATGAATACAATAAAACTAATTTACTTTGATATGTTTCTATCAAATGATGTCATTATCGAGAATTATGTCGTTATATTTTATCATTGCAACAATTCCTACCGTTCTAAGCAATTTTGCTCTTTACTTTTATTTTTGAACATTTCCAATTTATTATCCATCTTATGTGCTCACATGTTTGGATTAGACTGTTGAATTTCTTTGTATCCGAGGAAAGGCACTAACTGATCAACTGTTATTCGATTCTAAAATCGAAAGGACAACCAAAAGTAATAATGACAAAAACAAGGAAAAAAAATCTGATTGCTAAACAAAGGCAATAAGTTTACGTTTCTGTTTCTTCAGAATCTCATGTACCATAAACCAATGGTGATGGTGCCAACAACAACAATGCCAAAAATAACAACAATGAAAACAATAGTGGTGGTAGGAGACTTCCACGTGCATTTGGTCACAACAACACAATACGTACCTAGCAAATATCCTCAGACCTCCGAGGAACCAAATGCAGGTTGAGATGAAGACATGAATTCGTCAGAATTACTATGTTAATCAATTCACACTATTATAGTAGAGGCAACACCTATCTATTTTTGAGGGACATTCATTTTTTATTTTTTTTATTAAATATAATAAAAAAATCCACTTTTTATTTGCCAGAATTCGCACATTATCTCACTTTTATTTTTTTAACTTCTACAATTTACATGTATTTCAAAAATACACATAAAAAGCAAAAGACATCATATTTGACATTAAAATTTTGATGTCAAGATATTATTTATCTTGTTTTTAACATGTATAGATTCATTTTTGTTAGGTCAACACAATAGTACCATAAAGTTTGATTGAGTATGTACTCTTCATCAAATCATTCAATGACATGTCATATTTTTATATTAATTTATATTAAAACAAATTCAAATGTTAAACAAATTTTATTTAGGGAGTACCATTATGAGTACCCAATCAAACTCCAAAATATCTAAGAATTTACCTTTTTGTTATCCTCTCTTAAACTTTCGGTGTACCAAATAATAGTAGGACTTGTAATATACATTAAGTTTAATTGCACTTTAGTTTCCATATTTTAACAGGCGACTAATATAATAGTCTCCCATTTTGAAATCAAACCTTTTTATCACATTTGTTGTAATTTTGGTCTCAACGTAAATTTTCGACCCTAAAAAAAAAAGATGATTTTTAACCCAAAAAGTTGTGATTCATTGCCCCAATTTTATATTTCATGGAGAAAAAAAAATCATTTTTAGACCAAAATTCATAATTTTCAAGTCCAAAAATCACCATATTTTGATTTCCTTTTGTTTTTTTGGAGATGAATCAATTACCTGTCCGCTATATGTTGGCGTCCTATTGCTTGTTAGACGACATACGCCATCTTTTGAAGCAATTTAAACCTACAAGTGATGTAAAGAATAAATGCTTTCATTCTCCTTTCAAATAAATAAATAAATGCTTTATTCCACCTAGATGATACAACTAGCAGTATGATACATATTTGTATTTATTTTTTTAAAATCAAAGTAAGTGTATAAATATTATTGTTCAAACTAGTGATCCCAACTAAGTTATTAGCATAAAAAACAAAACCAAGCTACTAGATCAACATATAACTATAACAAAAATATCATTTCCAAACTTCGATATTTACTCTGCTTGCAAAAAATCCATGCGTAAGCACGCATATCTTGCTAGTTAGAATTAGAAAGTGAATTCTTTCTTACATTGCATCAAGAGAGTTATGTGTAGACGTGAAGACGTATGAATGCCTAGTTTGAGGTCATCGGTCAACATGGTGTTTATACTTTGTTCACGAAAAAAATGTTTTAATTTATTGTATGCGTGGCTTATGTAATATATTGTAGTAATGGAAGGAAGAAAATCTCAAGCATTTAACATAGACATGGGCCTATATATTGGACCAGTATTTTTAATGAATTTCTTTTAAGCCTCCAATTGTTCATGCGCTCCAAAAATAAAGGTGTTTTTGTGAGTTTTAACCCATCAGATTGTATAATTCGAAATGAACGTGGCATGAGAGAGAAGTTCACGGGATACAAAACTATACCATTTTTTTAATATTTTACAGTCCTGCTGATAGATAATGCAAAAACTGTATTCTATTCGTATTTTTTATATCTGACTTTTTTATTCCTCATCTCAGATTTTGAATTTTCTGAAAATGTTTTCTTACTCCCAAGAGCTTACGCAACTTACTTTTCTTATTCATGACTGTTTTGAACTATCTTGTTTGAGATCTAAGTAATTTATTCCGGCCAATCAAAGTAAGAAAACTAATTATGTTCAACTCAAATTCTCAGTAAAATAACCATGCCTTCATCTATGCAATCCTATTTATATGGCAAAAAAATTGGTATTTCTGTATATTCCTTAAATTAGAAGCAAAATCACCTAACATACACAATTTTACTTTAACAATAATAAAACTGTGTTTACTATATATATATATATATAGTTTCGACTACTTTCCTCTCTCTTTATAGGCTGTCAATGGTGGTTGCATTGTAATTAGATGCCTCACGTGACTTTAGTTACATTTCTTTCATTTTGGTCAATAGATGGTTTTCCTACCCCTAATCCTGAGCTACTTTTTACGAATAATAATTGTCAAAGGGTGATAGATGCAGAGAAAAGAGGATTATTGAAAAAGAAAGACAAAATTACCATGTGATCGTTTAATTTAGTTTTATATAATAATTTGGTTCCTTTGATATGTTTAGACTTAAATCTATAATTTTATTTTCATATGGACTCTCAATCTTCAAATCTAAGATTAATCACCCCATATTTACATATATATCTTTGATTTGAAACTCAGAAATTCATATGCAAACAAATTAGTAAACCAAAATCACGTGAAAATGACAAAGGATCAACTCTGTATATGAACTTAAATCAAATGACTTCAAATTCATTTTGCTAAAAAAAATGAAGAGAAAAGACAAAGGTCTTAAATCAAAGGATTTCAAATTCATTTTACCAAAAAGAAATGACAAAGGATCAACTCAGTGTATGAACTTAAATCAAATAACTTCGAATTCATTTTGTTAAAAAGAAATGAAGAGAAAAGCTAAAATATGCAGGAAATGTTACGAGGAGTATGATAAAAAAAATAGATTTTTATCTTTGTAAAAAAACATCTTATTAACAAAACAAGGGGGCATCTAAGGTAAATTAAATAAGCAAGGTCAAATTTTAATTTTTTTTGTGCAATAGATAACTCAATATTTATCTGTCCCCACGTAACTGGTGAGAGAAAACTGAAAAGAGAGGCACCAAATTAGGTAGACTGTTAAACTTTCCCTAATTAGCAAGTTGAATTTGTGTTTCCCACGTAACTGAAAATACCACTTTTTTTTTTTTGTTTTTACAAAACTTTTAATACGCATTACAAAGGCAATTTATTTTACGGACAAATATTACCTTTTTTTTTTGGTTACGTTATGGACAAATATTACAAAGGCAAGTATATGAAAAGTTTCTCTAAACAAAAATAACGTATTAAAAGTTCAAATGGGCTATCCTAGCTCTATTTCCATTGTCTTTATTTTAATAAACGGAAAAGGATTAGCTTTTTGTAACTTATATAGTAGTAACTAACTCGAAAGATAAGTAATAAAGAAAGTTTAAAGCATACTTGAATGATATTTATCTTAGTTTCAAGTAGGTGAATCTCCAGCCTGACTTTAATTCGTGGGTCCAACTATCACTTTCATCTTTGCATCTTCATCTCCATTTCTCACTCAGCTTCGTTATTATTTTTTACATTTTATGTCACATTCATCCCAACCCACATGTCAAGCAAATGAAAATACCCTCCTTAATTCAGCCTATTAAAAATATCTTGCTTTTCCTACAAATCCACTTTCCTAAACTTGCTCACTATTCACTACCTTTTTGCTTCTTTTTTTGGTATGAGAAATGCCTTATTGCTTATATATTTTTTAATATTTGTTATCTTATCCATATTTTTTTTGACCGGATCTTATCCATATTTAATCCATACATTGATACACATTTCTGATAAATTTTTTATATTACAACTATAAGAAGGGTCAAATCTTGATTAATTATATTTAATTATTTTAAGTGATGGCAAAAGAAACGTAAGCAATTGAGTATACATACAACCATCTCTTGAGTTTCTATTCATAAGTAATTACAATTAATTTCTTTATATAAATCACACAAGTCACATCTTTGAACAACTTTAGGTATAATATCCTACTAATAGTCTGACTTTCAGCTTAAAATGAGTCGGCATCCAATAGTGGTCAAATGTTAATTAAAAATTAACATTAAAAAAAAGTGCGATGTAGACGTGACCCATATAAGATCATCAAAATTGTGGATGCTTTAAGAGTGTTTAAATAATACGATGATGATAATTCAAATGTCTTTTTAACTTAATTAGAAGTCAAGTGTTTAAATCCAACCTTAACAACAACACTAAAACTCCGGATTAAGTACTTTGTTGTATATTGAGGTCCTACTCATTGTAAGAAATTTGTCTTTACTAATACACGTAAGATATCCAATTTTAAAAAATATAATAATAATAATAATAATAATAATAATAATAAATGTAGAACCAAAACATCATGGGTTTCGTTTTCTTACATCACATTTTGTCTTTACAATGTTTCTCTAATTGTCTCTACAGTTAAGCTACAAAACAGAAAGGACAATTCTTTCACACTGAAAAATCCTAGAAAAGGGTAAGTGCCTTTGTCTTTTGTCACCTTCAATTAATCTCCTTCTCTCTTCTCTCCTTTTCTCTTCACATATTCTTACTTCCACCACATCCAAACACACAAGAATAACCTCCGACCTAAGCTTTTCCTATAATTATTCTTGTCACAACTCACACGTACGTACCACAAAATTGTCTTCATCCCTTTTCATATGTCGGTTATATTTCTGAACCACAAAGTCACTTATTATTAACCTTTTATTTTTCTTGCTCAAAAAATTATGAGAGGCATAACATCTTGTTACAATGAACATGCCATTAGAGTATCTGATTTATATTGTTCAAGACCTTCAAATTCAAACCATGCTTATATCATTCCAAAACTCAATAACCCTTCAATTCAAAATTCAGTTACTTCCATATACAAACTCAACTTTATCTCAATTCAACAACAATTTCTCATCACACTAACCTGGGCCAAGAAACTCATTGGACAAGGCTTCATCATAAACATCACTTCTGATTCTGATCATGTCAATGTTTTCTCAAAATTCAATGGAAATCCTCCCCTGTTATTGAAACAGAACAAAGGCACTGATACGTTTCAATATCAAAATTTTGAAGTCAAAGTTTTATGGGATCTTTCTGATGCTAAGTATGAAGAAGGACCTGAACCGGTTAATGGATTTTACGTCATGGTTTTGGTGAACTCTGAATTGGGTTTATTCCTTGGAGACAAAGAAGAAGAACCGTTGAAGAACTTGGAAGAGAAGAAAAACCATGATGCAAAATTCTCAATGGTTTCAAGAAGTGAAAGATTTTCTGGTACAAGTGTTTATGCAACAAAGGCAAAGTTTTCTGAAACAGGAATTTCACACGATATATTGATAAAGTGTGGAGTAGAAGAAGAAGGATCAACATCTAAGAGTCACATGTTATGTTTGTTTATGGATAAGAAGATGGTGTTTAAGGTTAAGAGATTGAAGTGGAATTTTCGTGGCAATCAAACAATTTTTGTGGATGGTTTGATTGTGGATATGATGTGGGATATGCATGATTGGATTTTCAATCCTAGTAATATTAATTCTGTTTCTGCTGTTTTTATGTTTAGGACAAGAAGTGGTTTGGATAGTAGATTATGGTTGGAAGAGAAGAATTTACAGAAACAAAAGGAGCAAGATAGAATTGGATTCTCTTTGTTGATATGTGGATGTAAGAACCCTGATTGATTGTTTAATTTCTTGTAGTTTGTTAAACTGGTTTTTTGATTTTTGAAGACTGAAACAAACTGATTTCATTTGTCACATGATAACATATCTTTTGATTTTAATTTTTTAATGTAATGTTTGTTCTTAAAGAATGGGATATGCCGATTTTAAGGTAATTATAATGTAATTATTACATATACTGTTATATAAATGTAAATTAACCTATTTTTTTATACTAAGATATGTGTATAAATTTATTGACCCTGTTGGCTGGAGATTGGAAATGAGCTTGAGGTACTTGAGTTTGCAAAAGTGGAGTTTTTTGAAATTATCGAGGGCACTTCAATCTAAATGAACGATCTATTTATGAATGCGTCTTGGTTTTGGACTCCTTGCTGCTTAATTAACTAGTTGAATGTCATTCTTTTACGTAAGAAGATAACTACACTGTCAAATCAGTTCAAAACTTCTAACCAAAATTTCAATTTGTTGATACTCAAAAATAATTGGTCGATAATGTATTTGGTCACGAGCTGAAAAGGAAATATTTGCCTATGTGCCCCACAATAAGTTGATGCAGGATAAACTAATGTAGAATCGACTGATGGTTGAATCGATTATCGACGGACAATTGAACTTGGCAATACTACGTTTAGATGAGATTGGAAGTTGTTATTGGTGTTATTAGGTTCGTGGTAATTTCTAATAAGAGGCTAAAAGATTATGTCATTAAATTTACCAAGTCAAAAGTCTTATAGAATTACTTTCCATGACATGGAGGATGAAGTGAGAGGTGGTTATGCGCAAAGAAAAGAAGATAAAATTGATATCAATCCTCCTCTTATGCATGCATCATTCTCCAACAAAAATAATGTGAGTGAGACTAGAGAGAATATGAGGGAAAATGAAAAGATGATTGTGAGAGAGAACTTTCAAGAGGGAGATATAGCAATAAAATGTAGCGAAAAATCGTACGAGAGGATCCAAACCTAATCTTTTAAAATCATAGGGGAGGATTTGATTTGAACCCCATCTTTTTAAGAAGCAAAAATATGGATAACAACCGGTCCCTTAACAATAGGGATGTAGAGAAAATGAGAGTTGATAGTTGGCCAACCGATAGACAATGAGCCACAAAAGTGTATTTTAGCCCTCAACTTAGCCGCACGAGCAAGATATTAGTGGACTAAGTTCAAAATGAGCATGAAGGCCTACTTCCTTAGGGGGTGTTTGTTTCAAGTTTACAAATGACATTCCTGGGAATACATGGCTAGAGAATGATTATGCCCATGTTTGTTATAAGGTTGAGAAAAAATATTGCTGGATATAAAGGTTCTTGGGAATGAAATAACTTCCCATAACTTCTGTTAGTTGAGTAACAAAAGTAAGTATTTTAAATTATCGTCTCCTCAGGGATTAGGTGCGCTACTTCGAACCGTTCAACAATCGATATCATTTTGAGTTAAGGGTTTCTTTGCTTGCTTGCATAAACTAATTGAACTTAAAAACAGAATTAAAACGACAAGTAATAGGGAATAAAAGCGTTGGAATATGAGTTCATCAATCTTGCATCGAATATAATCTATAAATCATGTATATGAATTTTAGCGTTTTAGTGAAAATATCACGTATCACTCGACAACGTCATTGATTTCCCAAATGACATCGTGAGATCGATCGTATCGTTTAATTGACGATTTCCCAATCAATCGAACGATCCGAAAGCATTACGTTCCAACACTTTATGCGATTATCAAAACCCAAATCCATTTCTAGATTTTCTTATTTTGATAGAAGATTATTCTAAACATAGATTCAAAAGTATTTGTCAATAACAATTGAATCAAGCATGAGAATGAAAATCAAGAATAACTTCAAAAACACATAAATTGCTAAAATCATATATTTACATAATCATAGATTACATCTAAGCTAGAAAGAATACCTCCAATCCCAACAAAGGGAAGTTAGCTGTTCATTTTCATGACAACTATACAAAAGAGTAGAGAAAAAATGAAGATCATAACCTAAGTCTTGATTTCCCAAAGCCTTTGGTTGATTCCACAATTTAATCACTTTTGCTCCTTGAAGATCATAGCTTCTAGCCCTACAAACTAAATCCTAAATATTACTAAACTGTAATAAAAGCAATCCTCTAATGGAAGTAGACAACCATCCTCTTGAAGAAATGAGCTAAAAAGGCTTAAGTACACAGATTTTTATACGCTCGCTACAAGCGATGAGCTGGTCGCTTGTAGCGACAGCAGATTTCTTGGCCAATGGGAAAGCTCCACGTCAGCAAATAGCATTAAACCGCCCTTGGTCGCTTGAAGCGACCAATTCATCGCTTGTAGCGATGAACTTTCCATTTTTCCCTGCCTATGCTCGCTTGTAGCGAGGCATCCTGCGCTGGTAGCGATGAGGCTTTGATTTTCCCTGCCTACGCTCGCTTGTAGCGATGAAGCTCGCGCTTGTAGCGATGAGGCTAAAACAAAACTTCATATTTCTTTGCTCAATTCAGGTCCAAGCATGAAATTCCTGCATAATTAGATGGGGTAAGACCTAGGATCACAAATTTGACTTTTAACCAAAAATATGAGCTTATCCTAAGATAACTTGCAAAACAAGTAACATAAGTGCCTTAAAATATATCAAAATATAACTACTTTTAAGCACTTATCAAACTCTCCCCAACTTAGCTTTTTGGTTTGTCCTCAAACCAAAGAATCAAATGGAAATTTTCACAGCTTTAACCAAAGTTTTGAGCAATAAGCAAAAGGAATCAAAAGTTTGAAGAAAACAAGTATCAGATGAATGATTCAAATGTGACTGCGCAAGCTAAAGTTAAGTTTCTCATTAAACGAGATATATACTATGAATGTGAAATAGTTCTAAACACAAAGCATCAAATTACACAATTCTTAGCAAACAACATGTTTAAATTTGAACCAAACCTAACACACTTCTATATTAAGTATATGAACAAATTGAAATCAATTGTGAGGGTATGAACACTCATCCGGCAAATATGCTAACATTCCAATCAAATTATGCGTCAATCTAATTATCATTTCTAAAAGCACAAAAGCAAATGATCACAAGGTCTTTAAGGGTTGTAATTTGGCTTGGTTACAAAAGAATTGTCATATGTGGGATATTGAATTCAAGTGGCCAAGCAAGAGGAACATTCATTCTATTTACATACTTCCTCCTTATACAAATACAACTCTTGGTGATTTAGCAATTTTTCTTTGATTGATCTTGACAACTTTTTGATTTATTGCAAACTCTTTTTCTATTTTTCTCTTTTCTTTTTCTTGGTTTGCTTTTCTTTCTTTTTTCTTTTCTTTTTCTTTTTCTTTCTCTTTTTCTTGTTGTCAAGATCAATTATAACAATTCACCATTATTTGACATAAATACAACCTCCCTTTTCTCCCCAACTTAGTTCAATGATACCCTAATCGAATGTTCCTTTATCATTTTGGCAAAGGTCAATAATCACGATGGATAAGGGTTCAAATGAAAATAAAATATCAGAATTTAATGATGAGTTAACTATGAACTGGATTTTTTTTACAAACTCCGGCAATTTCATTAAGCAATTGAGCTTATGAAAATTGGCAGTTCATAGCTAACAATTCTGATTCAATAGGCTCAAAGGGGTTAACAGATGCTCACTTCTCACAGGGTAGGCTTTTTGGTCAAGTGTTTCTACTCAAGTTCAAAAATTGCCTTGATCATTTCAATGCTTTCATACAATTTAAAACAACAATCAGATTTAACATAAAACAATCGAGTTAAACATAAAATGCCGGTCTCCTGCATATATACACAATGATTGAGGATACCTCACATTTCGGCTAGTTCTAATTGGTTCAAACGTAAACATGTGATTGCGTAAAACTAAATAAATTAAATTTGTGTGTAAAGGACTCATTCACAATCAAGAATATACCTAGAAAAACAAGAAACGAGTACCTTAGCTGCGCGCTTTTATCACTACTTTCTATCATTACCACTCATCTGATTCATAGCTCAATGCTTTGCTTTCAAACAAGCACTTAGCTTTTGAATCTTTGATTATCTTTCTTTCCAATTGTTGGGTAAAATTCAAAAATAAATAACAAAATTTTGAAATTAAACATAATATACTAAACATAATAACCAAAATAAAATTATCCAAAGTACATAAACATAAACAAAGTTAAATAGTACAAAGCATAATAAAATTGTTCAGAAATAAATAAAATGAAAGAAAGATAGAACAAAAAATTGCTGCAGCTTGCAAAGGATCTCAGTCTGAATCCATCAAATCCGCAAGCTCATGATCAATGCTCCGTGTGCCCTCAGAGGAGTCATCGTCATCGTCATCGTCATCGTCATCACCTCCAGCTGCATCATTACCACCAGGTGCAGCTGCACTCTCCCCTCCAGAATAAAATGGCCTGTCCCCAGGCCATGCAATGTGCTCCTGAAAGTAAGCTGGAGTCCAAGTGGAGTAGCCTGCCTCATGCATATGACTCTGCATAGTCGTCAAGGCGCGATGGTTTGACTCATTCTGAGCCATGATATGGGAGTATGCAGTCATATGGTATGGGTCCCAACTCGAAAAATCCAAAGGTGGAAAGGTCGGGGGTTGAGGGTGGCTTGGGTCTTGGGGTGCAGGGGGTGGTATAGATGAGGGTCCAGGAGAAGAAGAGGGTCCAGCAGAAGGAGGGATGGTCTTGTAAGAACAATACCTATTGATGTATCTATCATCAATAGGATTTTTGATTTCCTCGTCAACTTGACTGGGCATGTGTATCCTGGCTTTCCTACAAAGCCCCATGATTAGGCCAGGAAAAGGCAATGGGCACTTTGGCTTACCGGGTGGCAGGATACCACTTTCAGCCACGATCCTTATTTCATTACTAATGATCCTCGCAACATCAACCTGCTGGTTGCACAGGATATAATGAAGTAAGGGTGTGACGTCAAGAGTGGTGGAAGAGGTGTGAGATTTGGGCCGGATATTGTATAGGATAAGGGTTAGGATTACCTGAGCAGGGGTAGTCATATCATCCCTAAAGGCTCTAAAAGGCTTTCCCGAGGCCTTGCTCACACGTAAGTCTTCCCCTCTTGGAAGATAGCCCGTGCGATCAACTCATGATCCCAGTTTCCCCGTGCCTGATGTTAGTGGAAGGCGCACAGCTCATCGAACTCTAATGGGTCATCTGAATCATAAAGAACTAGTGGCTTACCCAAATAAGAGTTAATGGCATGTCGGTCAAAAGCTATGGTGCGCCCTCGCACAAATGTAGTCCAAGTGAATGGGTCAGAGGGGTCTGCTGGTATGGCGTTGGCGTAAAATTCTCGCACTATGTCATAGTTAAGCTTCTTGGGAGGATTACAAAGGATTCCCCACTTCCTTTCATTAATCATTTGAGCAATGCTGGCATGCCTCCCTTCCTCAGCAATCTTGAACTCTTTCTCAGCCCAAATTCTTCTGGTTAAAAGCTCGGCGTAACGCTCCTGGTTACGCGGACTAAGAAAGCGGTTTGCGTCGTGGGGTTGAGGGTTAGATTGAGGTTTTGGCCGTGAAGACGAGCCCTCAACGTTGCGTTGCCTTTTGGAAGATGTTTTGGGTGCCATTCCTACAAAATAACATTAAACAGACAAAACAAGTAGAATTCAAGTCAGAATTAGAAATTAAGAAAAATAAAACTGGTTCTGGTCTTCGTTGCTACAGCGACAGGAATGTCGCTTGTAGCGATGGAGCCCAGAAATTGTTAGTGAGTTCTGCGCTACAAGCGATGTGTAGCCAAGAACTACCCATTTTCAAAAACTTGATTTTTCTTACATCTAAACAGCTTGTGGCATTCGAAATCAATGGTAAAGCTAAAACAAATGAATCAAAATCATCAAAACTTCCTAATCATCAAAAACCCAATTTTATTTTGAATTTTTACAAAATGGTTTTTTTTTTCAAAATACGAATTTCATGAAAAAGAGGATGATAGGCTAGTTTGTTTGATGATTTTGGTTCATTTTTAACAGCCTAAACTATAGATTAACATGAGTTTTTCAAAAGAGTAAACCCTAATTTTTAAAATTGAAAACCCTAATCTGTCAATTTCTTAAAACATGTATACACATTCATACAACTTTGAAAGCTTAAGAAATAGAAACAGAGGGTTACGAAATCATACCTGGATGTGATGATTAACAAGATAGCAAAGGAACAGACTGATTTGCAAGGTGATTTAGCAGAAAAAAGAAAAAAATTGCAGATATGGTATGCTGATGGTGCAGGAATGAAATGAAAATGGAATGGAATGGTTGCTATGCTAGGGTATGCAAAAATATGGAAGAAAACGGATAAGGGAATGAATGGGTGGTTGAGGGGGGAAGTTAAGGGGTTCAAAGTGGCATTGGAAACTGTACTGTCAAAATTTTGCTTCTGTCGCTACAAGCGACCAGTCGTCGCTACAGCGACGGGCGTCTGAAGCTCATCGCTACTAGCGACCGTACGGCGCTACAGCGACTGAGAGTCTGAACAGTCATCGCTACAAGCGACCATCTGTCGCTATAGCGATGGAGAGTCTGAAGCTCGTCGCTATAGCGATGGAATTCATCGCTGTAGCGACCATGACAGATAACAGAAAAATTAAAATTTCAGCTTTTGCCACTATCCCTCTATGCAAAAATGGATGTACAGAACTAAAATACAACTTAAAAACAACAAACCTACACAGTTGGGTTGCCTCCCAACAAGCGCTTGGTTAACGTCATTAGCTCGACGCGAGATTCGTTAGGGTGGCCAAAATGAGACGGAAAGCACATCAGCTTTTGTATTCCTTTGCTTTGGGAGGAATTCCATGAACTTGCAGTATAACTGATGTGGAGTCCATAACCTCCCTATCCAGAGTAAGCTGAGCAAGGAACAAATACAATCTTGTACAAGCTCAAGTTCCGCCTTGCTCACTTTCATCCCCTCCTTTTTACAAGTTTCTTCCTAGTTAAGAAACTGTTCCGTCTTCTCAATATCCATCTCTTCCTCACTATCAACAACATCGTCTTCAACAATCTCTCCAAATTCCAAAGTGGATTGATTGTTGGTCTGAACATCCATGATTCTTGGTAGAAAATTTAATTGCACTTGCAAAAGTTCCAATTGGATTGACAACGCTTTCAATCTTTGGTTGGTGTTTTGCATGTTGATCATGGATTGTTGCATGAACAAATTCAAAGTATTTTCCGTTCTTGCCATTTGTTCCTCTTCAGACGGATATTGTTGATATTGTTGATAGGATTCATGCTCGTATGGATTATAGAAGTTGAAATAATCATGATGATCAGCCATGATTTCTTTCAATGTTGAGAATCTGAAACAAGTGTAACTAACAAGAAAATTTTCTTTGCATAACAAAGAGGGTTAATGCACACACATATTATAATGTACAAAAGATAAGAAAAATATTAACACAAAATATACAAAAGCTCACAACAATACCAATTATTTCGATGTTCAAAATCTCTAAACACTAATCCCCGGCAACGGCGCCATTTTGTTAGTTGAGTAACAAAAGTAAGTATTTTAAATTATCGTCTCCTCAGGGATTAGGTGCGCTACTTCGAACCGTTCAACAATCGATATCGTTTTGAGTTAAGGGTTTCTTTGCTTGGTTGCATAAACTAATTGAACTTAAAAACAGAATTAAAACGACAAGTAATATGGAATAAAAGCGTTGGAATAGGAGTTCATCAATCTTGCATCGAATATAATCTATAAATCATGCATATGAATTTTAGCGTTTTAGTGAAAATATCACGTATCACTCGACAACGTCATTGATTTCCCAAATGACATCGTGAGATCGATCGTATCGTTTAATTGACGATTTCCCAATCAATCGAACGATCCGAAAGCATTACGTTCCAACACTTTATGCGATTATCAAAACCCAAATCCATTTCTAGATTTTCTTATTTTGATAGAAGATTATTCTAAACATAGATTCAAAAGTATTTGTCAATAACAATTGAATCAAGCATGAGAATGAAAATCAAGAATAACTTCAAAAACACATAAATTGCTAAAATCATATATTTACATAATCATAGATTACATCTAAGCTAGAAAGAATACCTCCAATCCCAACAAAGGGAAGTTAGCTGTTCATTTTAATGACAACTATACAAAAGAGTAGAGAAAAAATGAAGATCATAACCTAAGTCTTGATTTCCCAAAGCCTTTGGTTGATTCCACAATTTAATCACTTTTGCTCCTTGAAGATCATAGCTTCTAGCCCTACAAACTAAATCCTAAATATTACTAAACTGTAATAAAAGCAATCCTCTAATGGAAGTAGACAACCATCCTCTTGAAGAAATGAGCTAAAAAGGCTTAAGTACACAGATTTTTATACGCTCGCTACAAGCGATGAGCTGGTCGCTTGTAGCGACAGCAGATTTCTTGGCCAATGGGAAAGCTCCACGTCAGCAAATAGCATTAAACCGCCCTTGGTCGCTTGAAGCGACCAATTCATCGCTTGTAGCGATGAACTTTCCATTTTTCCCTGCCTATGCTCGCTTGTAGCGAGGCATCCTGCGCTGGTAGCGATGAGGCTTTGATTTTCCCTGCCTACGCTCGCTTGTAGCGATGAAGCTCGCGCTTGTAGCGATGAGGCTAAAACAAAACTTCATATTTCTTTGCTCAATTCAGGTCCAAGCATGAAATTCCTGCATAATTAGATGGGGTAAGACCTAGGATCACAAATTTGACTTTTAACCAAAAATATGAGCTTATCCTAAGATAACTTGCAAAACAAGTAACATAAGTGCCTTAAAATATATCAAAATATAACTACTTTTAAGCACTTATCAAACTCTCCCCAACTTAGCTTTTTGGTTTGTCCTCAAACCAAAGAATCAAATGGAAATTTTCACAGCTTTAACCAAAGTTTTGAGCAATAAGCAAAAGGAATCAAAAGTTTGAAGAAAACAAGTATCAGATGAATGATTCAAATGTGACTGCGCAAGCTAAAGTTAAGTTTCTCATTAAACGAGATATATACTATGAATGTGAAATAGTTCTAAACACAAAGCATCAAATTACACAATTCTTAGCAAACAACATGTTTAAATTTGAACCAAACCTAACACACTTCTATATTAAGTATATGAACAAATTGAAATCAATTGTGAGGGTATGAACACTCATCCGGCAAATATGCTAACATTCCAATCAAATTATGCGTCAATCTAATTATCATTTCTAAAAGCACAAAAGCAAATGATCACAAGGTCTTTAAGGGTTGTAATTTGGCTTGGTTACAAAAGAATTGTCATATGTGGGATATTGAATTCAAGTGGCCAAGCAAGAGGAACATTCATTCTATTTACATACTTCCTCCTTATACAAATACAACTCTTGGTGATTTAGCAATTTTTCTTTGATTGATCTTGACAACTTTTTGATTTATTGCAAACTCTTTTTCTATTTTTCTCTTTTCTTTTTCTTGGTTTGCTTTTCTTTCTTTTTTCTTTTCTTTTTCTTTTTCTTTCTCTTTTTCTTGTTGTCAAGATCAATTATAACAATTCACCATTATTTGACATAAATACAACCTCCCTTTTCTCCCCAACTTAGTTCAATGATACCCTAATCGAATGTTCCTTTATCATTTTGGCAAAGGTCAATAATCACGATGGATAAGGGTTCAAATGAAAATAAAATATCAGAATTTAATGATGAGTTAACTATGAACTGGATTTTTTTTACAAACTCCGGCAATTTCATTAAGCAATTGAGCTTATGAAAATTGGCAGTTCATAGCTAACAATTCTGATTCAATAGGCTCAAAGGGGTTAACAGATGCTCACTTCTCACAGGGTAGGCTTTTTGGTCAAGTGTTTCTACTCAAGTTCAAAAATTGCCTTGATCATTTCAATGCTTTCATACAATTTAAAACAACAATCAGATTTAACATAAAACAATCGAGTTAAACATAAAATGCCGGTCTCCTGCATATATACACAATGATTGAGGATACCTCACATTTCGGCTAGTTCTAATTGGTTCAAACGTAAACATGTGATTGCGTAAAACTAAATAAATTAAATTTGTGTGTAAAGGACTCATTCACAATCAAGAATATACCTAGAAAAACAAGAAACGAGTACCTTAGCTGCGCGCTTTTATCACTACTTTCTATCATTACCACTCATCTGATTCATAGCTCAATGCTTTGCTTTCAAACAAGCACTTAGCTTTTGAATCTTTGATTATCTTTCTTTCCAATTGTTGGGTAAAATTCAAAAATAAATAACAAAATTTTGAAATTAAACATAATATACTAAACATAATAACCAAAATAAAATTATCCAAAGTACATAAACATAAACAAAGTTAAATAGTACAAAGCATAATAAAATTGTTCAGAAATAAATAAAATGAAAGAAAGATAGAACAAAAAATTGCTGCAGCTTGCAAAGGATCTCAGTCTGAATCCATCAAATCCGCAAGCTCATGATCAATGCTCCGTGTGCCCTCAGAGGAGTCATCGTCATCGTCATCGTCATCACCTCCAGCTGCATCATTACCACCAGGTGCAGCTGCACTCTCCCCTCCAGAATAAAATGGCCTGTCCCCAGGCCATGCAATGTGCTCCTGAAAGTAAGCTGGAGTCCAAGTGGAGTACACTGGCTCATGCATATGACTCTGCATAGTCGTCAAGGCGCGATGGTTTGACTCATTCTGAGCCATGATATGGGAGTATGCAGTCATATGGTATGGGTCCCAACTCGAAAAATCCAAAGGTGGAAAGGTCGGGGGTTGAGGGTGGCTTGGGTCTTGGGGTGCAGGGGGTGGTATAGATGAGGGTCCAGCAGAAGGAGGGATGGTCTTGTAAGAACAATACCTATTGATGTATCTATCATCAATAGGATTTTTGATTTCCTCGTCAACTTGACTGGGCATGTGTATCCTGGCTTTCCTACAAAGCCCCATGATTAGGCCAGGAAAAGGCAATGGGCACTTTGGCTTACCGGGTGGCAGGATACCACTTTCAGCCACGATCCTTATTTCATTACTAATGATCCTCGCAACATCAACCTGCTGGTTGCACAGGATATAATGAAGTAAGGGTGTGACGTCAAGAGTGGTGGAAGAGGTGTGAGATTTGGGCCGGATATTGTATAGGATAAGGGTTAGGATTACCTGAGCAGGGGTAGTCATATCATCCCTAAAGGCTCTAAAAGGCTTTCCCGAGGCCTTGCTCACACGTAAGTCTTCCCCTCTTGGAAGATAGCCCGTGCGATCAACTCATGATCCCAGTTTCCCCGTGCCTGATGTTAGTGGAAGGCGCACAGCTCATCGAACTCTAATGGGTCATCTGAATCATAAAGAACTAGTGGCTTACCCAAATAAGAGTTAATGGCATGTCGGTCAAAAGCTATGGTGCGCCCTCGCACAAATGTAGTCCAAGTGAATGGGTCAGAGGGGTCTGCTGGTATGGCGTTGGCGTAAAATTCTCGCACTATGTCATAGTTAAGCTTCTTGGGAGGATTACAAAGGATTCCCCACTTCCTTTCATTAATCATTTGAGCAATGCTGGCATGCCTCCCTTCCTCAGCAATCTTGAACTCTTTCTCAGCCCAAATTCTTCTGGTTAAAAGCTCGGCGTAACGCTCCTGGTTACGCGGACTAAGAAAGCGGTTTGCGTCGTGGGGTTGAGGGTTAGATTGAGGTTTTGGCCGTGAAGACGAGCCCTCAACGTTGCGTTGCCTTTTGGAAGATGTTTTGGGTGCCATTCCTACAAAATAACATTAAACAGACAAAACAAGTAGAATTCAAGTCAGAATTAGAAATTAAGAAAAATAAAACTGGTTCTGGTCTTCGTTGCTACAGCGACAGGAATGTCGCTTGTAGCGATGGAGCCCAGAAATTGTTAGTGAGTTCTGCGCTACAAGCGATGTGTAGCCAAGAACTACCCATTTTCAAAAACTTGATTTTTCTTACATCTAAACAGCTTGTGGCATTCGAAATCAATGGTAAAGCTAAAACAAATGAATCAAAATCATCAAAACTTCCTAATCATCAAAAACCCAATTTTATTTTGAATTTTTACAAAATGGTTTTTTTTTTCAAAATACGAATTTCATGAAAAAGAGGATGATAGGCTAGTTTGTTTGATGATTTTGGTTCATTTTTAACAGCCTAAACTATAGATTAACATGAGTTTTTCAAAAGAGTAAACCCTAATTTTTAAAATTGAAAACCCTAATCTGTCAATTTCTTAAAACATGTATACACATTCATACAACTTTGAAAGCTTAAGAAATAGAAACAGAGAGTTACGAAATCATACCTGGATGTGATGATTAACAAGATAGCAAAGGAACAGACTGATTTGCAAGGTGATTTAGCAGAAAAAAGAAAAAAATTGCAGATATGGTATGCTGATGGTGCAGGAATGAAATGAAAATGGAATGGTTGCTATGCTAGGGTATGCAAAAATATGGAAGAAAACGGATAAGGGAATGAATGGGTGGTTGGGGGGGAAGTTAAGGGGTTCAAAGTGGCATTGGAAACTGTACTGTCAGAATTTTGCTTCTGTCGCTACAAGCGACCAGTCGTCGCTACAGCGACGGGCGTCTGAAGCTCATCGCTACTAGCGACCGTACGGCGCTACAGCGACTGAGAGTCTGAACAGTCATCGCTACAAGCGACCATCTGTCGCTATAGCGATGGAGAGTCTGAAGCTCGTCGCTATAGCGATGGAATTCATCGCTGTAGCGACCATGACAGATAACAGAAAAATTAAAATTTCAGCTTTTGCCACTATCCCTCTATGCAAAAATGGATGTACAGAACTAAAATACAACTTAAAAACAACAAACCTACACAGTTGGGTTGCCTCCCAACAAGCGCTTGGTTAACGTCATTAGCTCGACGCGAGATTCGTTAGGGTGGCCAAAATGAGACGGAAAGCACATCAGCTTTTGTATTCCTTTGCTTTGGGAGGAATTCCATGAACTTGCAGTATAACTGATGTGGAGTCCATAACCTCCCTATCCAGAGTAAGCTGAGCAAGGAACAAATACAATCTTGTACAAGCTCAAGTTCCGCCTTGCTCACTTTCATCCCCTCCTTTTTACAAGTTTCTTCCTAGTTAAGAAACTGTTCCGTCTTCTCAATATCCATCTCTTCCTCACTATCAACAACATCGTCTTCAACAATCTCTCCAAATTCCAAAGTGGATTGATTGTTGGTCTGAACATCCATGATTCTTGGTAGAAAATTTAATTGCACTTGCAAAAGTTCCAATTGGATTGACAACGCTTTCAATCTTTGGTTGGTGTTTTGCATGTTGATCATGGATTGTTGCATGAACAAATTCAAAGTATTTTCCGTTCTTGCCATTTGTTCCTCTTCAGACGGATATTGTTGATATTGTTGATAGGATTCATGCTCGTATGGATTATAGAAGTTGAAATAATCATGATGATCAGCCATGATTTCTTTCAATGTTGAGAATCTGAAACAAGTGTAACTAACAAGAAAATTTTCTTTGCATAACAAAGAGGGTTAATGCACACACATATTATAATGTACAAAAGATAAGAAAAATATTAACACAAAATATACAAAAGCTCACAACAATACCAATTATTTCGATGTTCAAAATCTCTAAACACTAATCCCCGGCAACGGCGCCATTTTGTTAGTTGAGTAACAAAAGTAAGTATTTTAAATTATCGTCTCCTCAGGGATTAGGTGCGCTACTTCGAACCGTTCAACAATCGATATCGTTTTGAGTTAAGGGTTTCTTTGCTTGGTTGCATAAACTAATTGAACTTAAAAACAGAATTAAAACGACAAGTAATATGGAATAAAAGCGTTGGAATAGGAGTTCATCAATCTTGCATCGAATATAATCTATAAATCATGCATATGAATTTTAGCGTTTTAGTGAAAATATCACGTATCACTCGACAACGTCATTGATTTCCCAAATGACATCGTGAGATCGATCGTATCGTTTAATTGACGATTTCCCAATCAATCGAACGATCCGAAAGCATTACGTTCCAACACTTTATGCGATTATCAAAACCCAAATCCATTTCTAGATTTTCTTATTTTGATAGAAGATTATTCTAAACATAGATTCAAAAGTATTTGTCAATAACAATTGAATCAAGCATGAGAATGAAAATCAAGAATAACTTCAAAAACACATAAATTGCTAAAATCATATATTTACATAATCATAGATTACATCTAAGCTAGAAAGAATACCTCCAATCCCAACAAAGGGAAGTTAGCTGTTCATTTTAATGACAACTATACAAAAGAGTAGAGAAAAAATGAAGATCATAACCTAAGTCTTGATTTCCCAAAGCCTTTGGTTGATTCCACAATTTAATCACTTTTGCTCCTTGAAGATCATAGCTTCTAGCCCTACAAACTAAATCCTAAATATTACTAAACTGTAATAAAAGCAATCCTCTAATGGAAGTAGACAACCATCCTCTTGAAGAAATGAGCTAAAAAGGCTTAAGTACACAGATTTTTATACGCTCGCTACAAGCGATGAGCTGGTCGCTTGTAGCGACAGCAGATTTCTTGGCCAATGGGAAAGCTCCACGTCAGCAAATAGCATTAAACCGCCCTTGGTCGCTTGAAGCGACCAATTCATCGCTTGTAGCGATGAACTTTCCATTTTTCCCTGCCTATGCTCGCTTGTAGCGAGGCATCCTGCGCTGGTAGCGATGAGGCTTTGATTTTCCCTGCCTACGCTCGCTTGTAGCGATGAAGCTCGCGCTTGTAGCGATGAGGCTAAAACAAAACTTCATATTTCTTTGCTCAATTCAGGTCCAAGCATGAAATTCCTGCATAATTAGATGGGGTAAGACCTAGGATCACAAATTTGACTTTTAACCAAAAATATGAGCTTATCCTAAGATAACTTGCAAAACAAGTAACATAAGTGCCTTAAAATATATCAAAATATAACTACTTTTAAGCACTTATCAAACTCTCCCCAACTTAGCTTTTTGGTTTGTCCTCAAACCAAAGAATCAAATGGAAATTTTCACAGCTTTAACCAAAGTTTTGAGCAATAAGCAAAAGGAATCAAAAGTTTGAAGAAAACAAGTATCAGATGAATGATTCAAATGTGACTGCGCAAGCTAAAGTTAAGTTTCTCATTAAACGAGATATATACTATGAATGTGAAATAGTTCTAAACACAAAGCATCAAATTACACAATTCTTAGCAAACAACATGTTTAAATTTGAACCAAACCTAACACACTTCTATATTAAGTATATGAACAAATTGAAATCAATTGTGAGGGTATGAACACTCATCCGGCAAATATGCTAACATTCCAATCAAATTATGCGTCAATCTAATTATCATTTCTAAAAGCACAAAAGCAAATGATCACAAGGTCTTTAAGGGTTGTAATTTGGCTTGGTTACAAAAGAATTGTCATATGTGGGATATTGAATTCAAGTGGCCAAGCAAGAGGAACATTCATTCTATTTACATACTTCCTCCTTATACAAATACAACTCTTGGTGATTTAGCAATTTTTCTTTGATTGATCTTGACAACTTTTTGATTTATTGCAAACTCTTTTTCTATTTTTCTCTTTTCTTTTTCTTGGTTTGCTTTTCTTTCTTTTTTCTTTTCTTTTTCTTTTTCTTTCTCTTTTTCTTGTTGTCAAGATCAATTATAACAATTCACCATTATTTGACATAAATACAACCTCCCTTTTCTCCCCAACTTAGTTCAATGATACCCTAATCGAATGTTCCTTTATCATTTTGGCAAAGGTCAATAATCACGATGGATAAGGGTTCAAATGAAAATAAAATATCAGAATTTAATGATGAGTTAACTATGAACTGGATTTTTTTTACAAACTCCGGCAATTTCATTAAGCAATTGAGCTTATGAAAATTGGCAGTTCATAGCTAACAATTCTGATTCAATAGGCTCAAAGGGGTTAACAGATGCTCACTTCTCACAGGGTAGGCTTTTTGGTCAAGTGTTTCTACTCAAGTTCAAAAATTGCCTTGATCATTTCAATGCTTTCATACAATTTAAAACAACAATCAGATTTAACATAAAACAATCGAGTTAAACATAAAATGCCGGTCTCCTGCATATATACACAATGATTGAGGATACCTCACATTTCGGCTAGTTCTAATTGGTTCAAACGTAAACATGTGATTGCGTAAAACTAAATAAATTAAATTTGTGTGTAAAGGACTCATTCACAATCAAGAATATACCTAGAAAAACAAGAAACGAGTACCTTAGCTGCGCGCTTTTATCACTACTTTCTATCATTACCACTCATCTGATTCATAGCTCAATGCTTTGCTTTCAAACAAGCACTTAGCTTTTGAATCTTTGATTATCTTTCTTTCCAATTGTTGGGTAAAATTCAAAAATAAATAACAAAATTTTGAAATTAAACATAATATACTAAACATAATAACCAAAATAAAATTATCCAAAGTACATAAACATAAACAAAGTTAAATAGTACAAAGCATAATAAAATTGTTCAGAAATAAATAAAATGAAAGAAAGATAGAACAAAAAATTGCTGCAGCTTGCAAAGGATCTCAGTCTGAATCCATCAAATCCGCAAGCTCATGATCAATGCTCCGTGTGCCCTCAGAGGAGTCATCGTCATCGTCATCGTCATCACCTCCAGCTGCATCATTACCACCAGGTGCAGCTGCACTCTCCCCTCCAGAATAAAATGGCCTGTCCCCAGGCCATGCAATGTGCTCCTGAAAGTAAGCTGGAGTCCAAGTGGAGTACACTGGCTCATGCATATGACTCTGCATAGTCGTCAAGGCGCGATGGTTTGACTCATTCTGAGCCATGATATGGGAGTATGCAGTCATATGGTATGGGTCCCAACTCGAAAAATCCAAAGGTGGAAAGGTCGGGGGTTGAGGGTGGCTTGGGTCTTGGGGTGCAGGGGGTGGTATAGATGAGGGTCCAGCAGAAGGAGGGATGGTCTTGTAAGAACAATACCTATTGATGTATCTATCATCAATAGGATTTTTGATTTCCTCGTCAACTTGACTGGGCATGTGTATCCTGGCTTTCCTACAAAGCCCCATGATTAGGCCAGGAAAAGGCAATGGGCACTTTGGCTTACCGGGTGGCAGGATACCACTTTCAGCCACGATCCTTATTTCATTACTAATGATCCTCGCAACATCAACCTGCTGGTTGCACAGGATATAATGAAGTAAGGGTGTGACGTCAAGAGTGGTGGAAGAGGTGTGAGATTTGGGCCGGATATTGTATAGGATAAGGGTTAGGATTACCTGAGCAGGGGTAGTCATATCATCCCTAAAGGCTCTAAAAGGCTTTCCCGAGGCCTTGCTCACACGTAAGTCTTCCCCTCTTGGAAGATAGCCCGTGCGATCAACTCATGATCCCAGTTTCCCCGTGCCTGATGTTAGTGGAAGGCGCACAGCTCATCGAACTCTAATGGGTCATCTGAATCATAAAGAACTAGTGGCTTACCCAAATAAGAGTTAATGGCATGTCGGTCAAAAGCTATGGTGCGCCCTCGCACAAATGTAGTCCAAGTGAATGGGTCAGAGGGGTCTGCTGGTATGGCGTTGGCGTAAAATTCTCGCACTATGTCATAGTTAAGCTTCTTGGGAGGATTACAAAGGATTCCCCACTTCCTTTCATTAATCATTTGAGCAATGCTGGCATGCCTCCCTTCCTCAGCAATCTTGAACTCTTTCTCAGCCCAAATTCTTCTGGTTAAAAGCTCGGCGTAACGCTCCTGGTTACGCGGACTAAGAAAGCGGTTTGCGTCGTGGGGTTGAGGGTTAGATTGAGGTTTTGGCCGTGAAGACGAGCCCTCAACGTTGCGTTGCCTTTTGGAAGATGTTTTGGGTGCCATTCCTACAAAATAACATTAAACAGACAAAACAAGTAGAATTCAAGTCAGAATTAGAAATTAAGAAAAATAAAACTGGTTCTGGTCTTCGTTGCTACAGCGACAGGAATGTCGCTTGTAGCGATGGAGCCCAGAAATTGTTAGTGAGTTCTGCGCTACAAGCGATGTGTAGCCAAGAACTACCCATTTTCAAAAACTTGATTTTTCTTACATCTAAACAGCTTGTGGCATTCGAAATCAATGGTAAAGCTAAAACAAATGAATCAAAATCATCAAAACTTCCTAATCATCAAAAACCCAATTTTATTTTGAATTTTTACAAAATGGTTTTTTTTTTCAAAATACGAATTTCATGAAAAAGAGGATGATAGGCTAGTTTGTTTGATGATTTTGGTTCATTTTTAACAGCCTAAACTATAGATTAACATGAGTTTTTCAAAAGAGTAAACCCTAATTTTTAAAATTGAAAACCCTAATCTGTCAATTTCTTAAAACATGTATACACATTCATACAACTTTGAAAGCTTAAGAAATAGAAACAGAGAGTTACGAAATCATACCTGGATGTGATGATTAACAAGATAGCAAAGGAACAGACTGATTTGCAAGGTGATTTAGCAGAAAAAAGAAAAAAATTGCAGATATGGTATGCTGATGGTGCAGGAATGAAATGAAAATGGAATGGAATGGTTGCTATGCTAGGGTATGCAAAAATATGGAAGAAAACGGATAAGGGAATGAATGGGTGGTTGGGGGGGAAGTTAAGGGGTTCAAAGTGGCATTGGAAACTGTACTGTCAGAATTTTGCTTCTGTCGCTACAAGCGACCAGTCGTCGCTACAGCGACGGGCGTCTGAAGCTCATCGCTACTAGCGACCGTACGGCGCTACAGCGACTGAGAGTCTGAACAGTCATCGCTACAAGCGACCATCTGTCGCTATAGCGATGGAGAGTCTGAAGCTCGTCGCTATAGCGATGGAATTCATCGCTGTAGCGACCATGACAGATAACAGAAAAATTAAAATTTCAGCTTTTGCCACTATCCCTCTATGCAAAAATGGATGTACAGAACTAAAATACAACTTAAAAACAACAAACCTACACAGTTGGGTTGCCTCCCAACAAGCGCTTGGTTAACGTCATTAGCTCGACGCGAGATTCGTTAGGGTGGCCAAAATGAGACGGAAAGCACATCAGCTTTTGTATTCCTTTGCTTTGGGAGGAATTCCATGAACTTGCAGTATAACTGATGTGGAGTCCATAACCTCCCTATCCAGAGTAAGCTGAGCAAGGAACAAATACAATCTTGTACAAGCTCAAGTTCCGCCTTGCTCACTTTCATCCCCTCCTTTTTACAAGTTTCTTCCTAGTTAAGAAACTGTTCCGTCTTCTCAATATCCATCTCTTCCTCACTATCAACAACATCGTCTTCAACAATCTCTCCAAATTCCAAAGTGGATTGATTGTTGGTCTGAACATCCATGATTCTTGGTAGAAAATTTAATTGCACTTGCAAAAGTTCCAATTGGATTGACAACGCTTTCAATCTTTGGTTGGTGTTTTGCATGTTGATCATGGATTGTTGCATGAACAAATTCAAAGTATTTTCCGTTCTTGCCATTTGTTCCTCTTCAGACGGATATTGTTGATATTGTTGATAGGATTCATGCTCGTATGGATTATAGAAGTTGAAATAATCATGATGATCAGCCATGATTTCTTTCAATGTTGAGAATCTGAAACAAGTGTAACTAACAAGAAAATTTTCTTTGCATAACAAAGAGGGTTAATGCACACACATATTATAATGTACAAAAGATAAGAAAAATATTAACACAAAATATACAAAAGCTCACAACAATACCAATTATTTCGATGTTCAAAATCTCTAAACACTAATCCCCGGCAACGGCGCCATTTTGTTAGTTGAGTAACAAAAGTAAGTATTTTAAATTATCGTCTCCTCAGGGATTAGGTGCGCTACTTCGAACCGTTCAACAATCGATATCGTTTTGAGTTAAGGGTTTCTTTGCTTGGTTGCATAAACTAATTGAACTTAAAAACAGAATTAAAACGACAAGTAATATGGAATAAAAGCGTTGGAATAGGAGTTCATCAATCTTGCATCGAATATAATCTATAAATCATGCATATGAATTTTAGCGTTTTAGTGAAAATATCACGTATCACTCGACAACGTCATTGATTTCCCAAATGACATCGTGAGATCGATCGTATCGTTTAATTGACGATTTCCCAATCAATCGAACGATCCGAAAGCATTACGTTCCAACACTTTATGCGATTATCAAAACCCAAATCCATTTCTAGATTTTCTTATTTTGATAGAAGATTATTCTAAACATAGATTCAAAAGTATTTGTCAATAACAATTGAATCAAGCATGAGAATGAAAATCAAGAATAACTTCAAAAACACATAAATTGCTAAAATCATATATTTACATAATCATAGATTACATCTAAGCTAGAAAGAATACCTCCAATCCCAACAAAGGGAAGTTAGCTGTTCATTTTCATGACAACTATACAAAAGAGTAGAGAAAAGATGAAGATCATAACCTAAGTCTTGATTTCCCAAAACCTTTGGTTGATTCCACAATTCAATTACTTTTGCTCCTTGAAGATCATAGCTTCTAGCCCTACAAACTAAATCCTAAATATTACTAAACTGTAATAAAAGCAATCCTCTAATGGAAGTAGACAACCATCCTCTTGAAGAAATGAGCTAAAAAGGCTTAAGTACACAGATTTTTATACGCTCGCTACAAGCGATGAGCTGGTCGCTTGTAGCGACAGCAGATTTCTTGCCCAATGGGAAAGCTCCACGTCAGCAAATAGCATTAAACCGCCCTTGGTCGCTTGAAGCGACCAATCCATCGCTTGTAGCGATGAACTTTCCATTTTTCCCTGCCTATGCTCGCTTGTAGCGAGGCATCCTGCGCTGGTAGCGATGAGGCTTTGATTTTCCCTGCCTACACTCGCTTGTAGCGATGAAGCTCGCGCTTGTAGCGATGAGGCTAAAACAAAACTTCATATTTCTTTGCTCAATTCAGGTCCAAGCATGAAATTCCTGCATAATTAGATGGGGTAAGACCTAGGATCACAAATTTGACTTTTAACCAAAAATATGAGCTTATCCTAAGATAACTTGCAAAACAAGTAACATAAGTGCCTTAAAATATATCAAAATATAACTACTTTTAAGCACTTATCAACTTCCCTTATTCCCATGAATTTATTCCCATATGAGAAGGTGGGAATGTGCATTCCCATGAAATTCTACTTAGTTTTTTTAAAAAAAATTGTAACTTCTAATTTTCCCAGGAATGTCAACTTATTTGCCAAACACTTTTTTTAAAAAATACCCAGGAATCAAATTTTCATATTTTTATTTCCGGGTAAGTTATTCCTGGGTATAATTTGTCTGTCACCGAAACAAACGCCCCCTTAATAACTGGGTTGTGGAAGGTTGGCTGCCATAAAAGTAAATAACTTAGCCAACAGACGGTTGAGGGTTTAACTCAGCCACCATGATAGTTACTTACATCAGTGTTGTTCGACACGATCCTATATGATATAATATGCGAGTTAGTGGGTCAAGAACACGAAAAACATGTTTAGTGTAGATTTCTAAGTCAATAAATATCTATTTTAAAGATTATTTTACACGCGTTCAATGAATTAAACGACTATTTACTTATTTTTATCCTTTCTTTTATATTTCACGCAACCTTATATAGTCATTCAACCTAGACGTTCTCTAGAGTAGTTTAGAAACCCACAACTGCAAAACATAACTCATTTGTCTACATATTTGTTTGATAAAAAGGGATCATTGACAGAAGTGCAACTCGACAGATGTTTCAACTCATAGAGCTAATAGGTTAAGCACCAAATTTTGCACATAAAGAACACACCTAATTAATAGTTATTAGGTACGTAACTTGTTTACTTTTGAACATGTTAATGGAAGGACAAACATGTTTAACAACCTTATGATGCCTTTTTTATTTAATAAAAGTTTAGGCGAGTTGAGTTTTGTGGGCTCACTAGGGTCAAGACATGCTGAAGTGGATGAGATTGTTATAAGAAATGAGGTTTTAATTGTGACCCTTTTTAAATTGTAAAACTTCACTCAACAAAATTTATCTTACATGGATTTGTAAGTGAACCTTTCTCATCGAAAAGAAAGTTCGTAACTATCAAAATATGCTTGATTTTAGTTTAATGAATAATGCGTTTTGTGTGATTATTATATAAAATTAAGTAAAGAAGAATCACAAGAAATTATGTTGGTTCATCCTAAACCTTGGGCTATGTCTAGTCCCCACATTTTCTGAGCTTTTTCATTATTTTACCGAGATGAGAACGTACTCAACACCAACACTTTTTTTAGATCACCACTGAATCTATACTTTTCGCATTATACTAACCTCATCATGCTAACAAGTCAAGCTTACACAAGCATACAATCTAGCCTCAGAGGCTTTACATAAAATCACTCATTCAATCTGTCTAAAAGGAAAGACTTGAGACAAGATTACAATATCCGAGGTTTGTGTTTGAGATCTTTAAGAAACACTTAAAGTAAACCTGAAGTACCATCATAGCTTAGGAAATGATTCATTCTGTGAAAATGAAATCCGGTAGAACAAGGTGGATGACTATTAAAATTGAACTAAAGAAAACTTATGAATGTCTGAATTGGTGCTTTATTAAAGGGACTCTTCATTTATCTTATCTGGAATTGTATATCTTCATCGAAAATGTGCATGCTATGAAATAATGAAGGGCTTGAAGAATTCCATCCAACTAGAGGTATCTGTTAATGTGATCCAATTTCTCCTCTTCTTTTCATTTTGTGCCTCGAGCGATTATCTCACATGACTGATAAGTTGTTCATGATTGTAGTTGGAAACTAGAGGGCCTCCTTTATCTTATCTGTCATTTACTGATGGCATTATTCTATTTGATAAAGATAACATGGCACAAGTGGATGTTACCTGTTCTTGTTTGGATATGTTATGCAAAAGTTCGGGATCGAATATTAGTCTTGACAATACTAGAATTTTCTCAAAGAATGTTAACTGAAATGTTCGTTCTTAAATCAGCAAGTCCTTTGGCTTTAGGAGGACTGACAGTTTAGGCAAGTATATTAGAGTGCCTCTCTTAAATCACTGTGTTACTCGTGACACTTTTCGAATGATTTTGAAGAAGATGGATATTCGTCTTAGTTCTTGGAAGAGTCACAATTATCATTGGGAAATGATATTTCTAGCGAGAAACATAATCGTGAAAGCATCACGAAGGAATAAGTAAGCAGCTAAAACATTTGCAACAAAGGAGGAGATATGAGGAGGGCATTCCTCAATCCAAACATAATTAGTGGAGGATGAAGCTGGCATACTTAGCTAAATGATGCCCAACAACATTAGCAGTTTTAGCATACAAAAATGAAAGGAACTACTAATCCTGTGACAATCAGTGATTAACAAGCCAAAGTAAGAATGATCTTTGGAGTTGTCACGCACCCCTCTAATTACGTTAAGAGAATCTCCCTTGATCTCAATTTGATGAGAACCCATATCTAGCACAAATTGAAGGGCTAATCTCAAACCCATAACTTCGACAATATCAGAATCAGGTAAAGCATCAATTGACCTGGTGCTGCTTCCTTTGCCTCATTCCTAAGAAGAACAAGCCCACTTCAACAAATGATTTCATACCGATGTCTCTGTAGTGTCATTTATAAAATTGTAACAAAAGTTACGGCTAAGCGTCTGAAAATAATTCTACCAGAGATAATCGATAAATCCCAAAGTGCTTTTGTTAGCAAAAATACTCTGAGATTAAGCATTTTATTTATTAACGAAAATATAATATATAAAATATTATAGTAAAAAAATAAATGCTTAATTGCACTTACCCCTTGTCCACGCCAAAATAAATAGATTCAAGCCAAAATAAAAAAGATATACATACATATGGTAACACACCTACCCCTTGTACACGCCACCATATATCACTCACTCTTCTAAATATCCTTAAACCCTTTATTCTTCTCATCGAATAACACAAAACCCTCTCTACTTCTTCTCTCAATTTCTCAGCTAAAATAAATTGCTTGATCTACCTGAATATATGCTTGCGATTTTGTTTTCATGATATTGAGTTGATACCATACCTTTAGGTTGGGATTATGCGTGCAAATATGACAAAATAAGAACACTTATTTGTATTATGTAAGATTTTAATCTTGTTTTAGTTTTGTGATGCCTATCATGACTTTTGATCTGGATTGAAATGAAATTATTAGAGATTAACAAACTGCTATTACGGCTGGATTGAAAAAATATGTAATCCTCTGATTAATGTGATCTTATGAATTGCAGATGAACTCATTGTCAATGCTGCTTACATTGGCAGCCCAGGGAAGGGTATCCTTGCTGCTGATGAATCAACTGGTACAATTGGAAAGCGTTTGGCCAGTATTAGTGTTGAGAATGTCGAAACAAACAGGCGTGCCCTCCATGAACTCCTATTCACCACCCCCGGTGCTTTTGACTGCCTCAGTGGTGTGATTTTATTTGAGGAAACTCTATACCAAAAGACAGCTGCAGGTACTTATTATTTATGATGTTAGAAAGATATATTTTGCAGTACATGTTAAGTATTTCCTTACAAGGAATCAATGAGCAAAATCATACTTACACCTTTCTTATGTATTGACTTATGTTCTTAGATATAACTATTGCATTGTTTTTCAGTTTATGTCTAATGTCGAAGGGTATTCTTGGATTGACTTATTTGAGCTTATCTAGTCACGTAAGTATTTGTTGGAAGACTGTTTCAGAGAGTTTATGATATAGCTTATGACATATCCATAGGCTCTCTATGATAGCTTTTAAAAACAACGTATGATAAAACAAATTTACTTTATTGTGAGTCGCCATCAGTTGCTGAACTTATTTCCAGAAGTTCTAATAACTAATGAAAACAACTTATATGAAAACAATTTGGAGAAAACAATGTATAACTTATATAAAAACAAATTTAGTTTATTTTCAGCCGCCATTAGTTGCTGAACTTATTTCCAGAAGTTCTAATAACTAATGAAAACAACTTATAACTTATATGAAAATAGTTTGGATAGCTTTTCAAAACAGCGTATAACTTATATAAAAACAAATTTACTTTATTTTCAGTCGCCATTAGTTGCCGAGCTTATTTCCAGAAGCTCTAAAGGATAACTAATGAAAACAAGTTATAACTTATATGAAAATAATTTGACATTAATTTATATTTTGTTATAGAAATAACTTATATACAAGCGCTTCATTAAGTTCTTTATCCAAACATTGGCAAAAATAACTTTAATCATGCCATATTTTTCAGTCATCATTGGCTCCTAAACTTTATTTTTTCAAAACCTTTCGTAGAGTTGTTGAAGGAAGGAGGAGTTCTTCCTGGCATTAAGGTTGACAAGGGCACTGCAGAGCTTGCTGGAACCAATGGGGAAACCACCACCCAAGGTTTGGACGGGCTTGGTCAGCGTTGCCAGAAGTACTATGAAGCTGGTGCCCGATTCGCTAAGTAGCGTGCTGTCCTCAAGATTGGTCGCAACGAGCCATCTGAGCTGGCTATCCACGAGAACGCCTATGGTCTAGCTCGCTATGCTGTCATATGCCAAGAGAATGGCCTAGTTCCTATAGTGGAGCCCGAAATCCTAGTGGACGGATCTCATGACATCAACAAGTGTGCTGAGGTGACTGAACGTGTTCTGGTTGCGTGCTACAAAGCTTTAAGTGATCATCATGTTCTGCTCGAACGAACTCTTTTGAAGCCTAACATGGTAACCCCCGGTTCAGATTCTCAAAAGGTTGCCCCTGAAGTTATAGCTGAATATACCGTTAAGGCCTTGCAGCGAACCGTTCCGGCTGCAAATCCTGCTGTTGTGTTCTTGTCTGGTGGACAGAGTGAGGAGGAGGCAACACTCAATCTCAATGCCATGAACAAGTTGAACGGAAAGAAGCCGTGGGCACTTTCTTTCTCTTTTGGAAGAGCACTTCAGCAGAGTACTCTCAAGGCATGGGGAGGGAAAGATGAAAACATTAAGAAGGCTCAGGATGCATTCATTTCTAGGTGCAGGGCTAACTCACAAGCAACTTTGGGAACTTATAAAGGTGATTCTACCCTTGGTGAAGGTGCCTATGAGTCTCTCCATGTTAAGGATTACAAATACTAAAAGTTGTGATGTTTTTTAGGAGAGATTTTTGCGCTATTGCCATAGACATTATAAGAGCTTTATTATGGATTTTTTGCGCTATTGGCTTGGTCGGTCCTTTTCCACATTTTTTTTGGCTTCTGTTTTTCTCTCTTATTGAGTTTTGCTCTTTATTATTGTTAAGTGGAATTTCTTGTTTCAATGCAAATTGGATCTGAAAACATTTTGTCAGCTGCATGTGGATTCACTGCAAATACTACCTTGGCTCACTATTGCCGCGATAATGGTCTACTTCTTCATATCCACCGTGCAATGCATGCAGTTATCGATAGACAGAGAAATCATGGTATGCACTTTCGTGTATTAGCTAAAGCGTTACGTATGTCAGGTGGAGATCATATTCACGCTGGTACTGTAGTAGGTAAACTGGAAGGAGAAAGGGAGATTACTTTAGGTTTTGTTGATTTACTACGTGATGATTTTGTTGAAAAAGATAGAAGTCACGGTATTTTTTTAACTCAGGATTGGGTTTCTTTACCTGGTGTTCTGCCTGTTGCTTCGGGTGGTATTCATGTTTGGCATATGCCTGCTCTGACCGAGATATTTGGAGATGATTATGTACTTCAATTCGGTGGAGGAACTTTAGGACACCCTTGGGGAAATGCACCTGGTGCCGTAGCGAATCGAGTAGCTCTGGAAGCATGTGTACAAGCTCGTAATGAGGGGCATGATCTTGCTCGTGAGGGTAATGAAATTATCCGTGAAATTATGCATAGAGCTATTCTTGGTTAAAGCTATTAAATTTAGAAAAAAAATTAACGTGTTATTAAATTAGAGAGTTTGATGGTAGAGATACTTGAAACTTCCAAGTCCAGTGTTGTTAACAGCGCTACTGCGAAGAGAGATTTGGGCAAAAAGCTATAAAATCTGATATGCTATGACTATTTCGCTACCACTGCAATGGCGGATGCAATTCTGTAGCGGGGATATAGGACATGTCAAAGATACCGGAAACAGATTTTTAGGGTTTTATTTTTTAAAAGATGACACACTAATGAAGCATCATAATGTGAGCTGCACATGACCACTTTTAAAAGAATTTAGAAAAGAAAAGAGTTAATATGATTAACTCTTGTTTATTCATGACCTAATATGTTAAATTATAATTTGCAATTTTTCATATTCCTAGGTTCCTTAATGTATCGAGAAGTCTATTCATGTATTTGCAAGTTCTAGAGAAGGTCATTTAATATTCCTAGATGCATTCACTTATTTACTAGAACTTTCCATGCATCAATATAACTAGAGGTTCTATGTATTGACAAGGTATCGCAATGAAAAGAAACATTACTGCCAATTTCTAATTCTCACGTTTTCTGTTCCTTTTCTTCCTCTGTCTCCAACATAATACTGAGTGAATTCCTTTAAACAATTTAGTTGTTTTACAGATATGAGCATATATGGTTAGCTTTAGTACCTACACACCTTATCACTGATTTGGTATCTTACAATTTCATGAACCTGATCTTAAGATTAAAATTGAGCTTTTCTTTTCGTCCAATAATTAGACTTTTAAGGAGTAATTTGATAAAACTAATCAAGTGACTAGATTCATAATGATATCTGCTTTCTCTTCTTTGTAAATTGTAAAAGGAGACCAACTCTAGCAGCCTAGGTTGCAACTGCTGCTTGATGAGTGGGTTGAACCCCATTGCACCTTCCAACAATCGGTGTTGAATTGGTGATGGAGTTAGCAGCTTTAGCAAGGTACCGTAAGTGTTAGCTGAATAGTTGGGCTCTTTTTTTTGTTGATACTAAAATAATGTGTGTGATACTCTTTTCTCTATACCCTCACTATAAAAAAATTCCATATTATTTCAAGTACATTTATGAAAGTAAGGTATGTTGCTGAAGAGTGGAGCAGGATATGAGAAAGGAAAATTTTGTGGGGTATCAGAGTTGAAATCGGTGGTGGTTATCCGGATTGCACTTGTGTGACATAATGTCACGTGACATTATGTCACACAAGTGCAATCCCTGTAGTAGCCATGGATAATGTTATGTCACACAAGTGGTGTCCCTACTACAGTTGCTCACAAAACACGGTGAGACCGAAAGAAAATACTGCAAGATCCGATTGTTAGAGATGGACATCCCCTTTTTATGTTTGACACTATTTTTTTGGTAAGGTTTTGGTGATTTGTTTAGGTAACTTGTAGGTAACAAATAAATGGTTTGATTTCATGAATTCTTGCTTATGAGTATATGTGTAAGGAGTAGGTTCAAGAATTTTTATTCAATCTCATGGACGCTATATCAATTAAAATATCCACGTGGCATGTCCAATCAGCCTTCGGATTACTATTAAAATTCATTATTTAACATCATGGACCAAATGAGTTACGGCGATTTTGATAGGAGCTGAAGTTACTATTAAAATTAAGGATAATGATATTTACACTTCATCGATCAATTTACATCTCAGATAGAGCCCACATTTTTACCCTCCAAAGAATAAAACAAGACGAGAGGAGAGACCAAAAGAGAAAAAAATATAGGTTGGATAGATGAGGCGTTCGTTAATCTTTTTCTAAAATTAAATAGGGACTAATCTCAAAAGATTTGATTTTGTAGGGTCTAAAAAAAATTACACAATAGATAAAAATTAATCTCACGCCGTCCACGTGAGCTTAGCTCAGTTGGTAGGGACAACGAACCCTGGACACTCCACTTCTTTACATTTAAAATGTGCTACTATTGACAAATTTTTTTTTATCTCACGCCACTTAAATCCCTTGTTGTCCACGCGGACCACGCCATATTACATATATGGTAACACACTTACCCCTTGTCCACGCCACCTTATATTACGCTCATAAATAAATATTTATAAACCCTTCATTCTTGTCATCAATAACACAAAACCCTCTTCACTTTTCTTCTCTCAATCTCTCTCTCTCTCTCTCTCTATACATACATTACCCACCATGTCTGCCTTCAAGAGCAAATACCAAGGTATTTTCTCATTCACTCTTGTAACATTATTGTTGAAAAATTATGCTTCTTCATTAGGCTAGTAGTTTTTCCATCTGGGTATACTGATCATGTTATCAAATTTTTTTTTTTTTTTTTCTAATGTCGATGGCAAAATTTGATCTTTTCTATTGTGGATGGTTATTTTGTTAACCCTTTTCTATTGTTGAAGAGTTTTTATGTAAAGGAATACTTTTAATTCTGTTTGCAATTGTGATCCACCTGAATGCTGGTGATTTTGTCCTTTCCTGACATTAAGTTGGTTCCATACTTTTAATTTCGGATTTAGATCTTGTTTCCGTTTTGTGATGCTCTTCATGACTTTAGATCTGGGTTTTTATGTTGCACAAACTTGGTGCAAATTATAAAGAAAGATGGGTACACGTTAAAGTAATAATTCAACTCAATAATTTTGCACAAATGTTGGTATTTAAGTACTCTATAGTGAACTATATGCGATATAGCCGAGCAGCCAGTGACGTCTACCATTAGAAGTCTGTGGCTCAGCGTTTTACTGTTGTGGCCATAATAGCAGCAGCTAGATGCTTCAGAAAAAATAAAACCATGTTTGTTTACTTTAAGCCTTAGATGCTTAAACTTGTTTGTTTTCTAATAACATCTTTAGGCATTCACTTCTTTGTTTTGCTTAGACCTATGTCATGGCTTTTAATTGTTATTTATTCATATGAATATTTCATGAGTTATTATTATTTTATTTTTTCAGCATTTCTATAATATATACATAACATTAATTGATTTGTATCTACCAAAATAATCAGGATAGGGGTCATCGCGCAATGTGCTATCATGCTATAGAACTTTTTAGATTGGTTGGCCTTTACATGCTAGTGCAGCTATTTAGAATTGATAACTATAATTAGTTTACATCTATGTAATTCAATTCAATATCTCTGGATTAGTAAAAGTTAGTTCAGTTCATATCTCTTCCCCTCCTCCACAGAACAACTTTTAATTAGTTCTATTGTTGAAACAAGTTGTCATTTTTTTCCCAGATTAAGAAGGTAAATTCTGTCAGTTGTTTGTTTTCCTTCCCTTATTTTTATTCATCTAAAACTGAAATGGGTTTATTATAGAGGTAAACTGCTATTACGGCTGGATTGAAAAAATATGTAATCTACTAGTTAATGTGCTGATGAATTGCAGATGAACTCATTGCCAATGCTGCTTACATTGGCAGCCCAGGGAAGGGTATCCTTGCCGCTGATGAATCAACTGGTACAATTGGGAAGCGTTTGGCCAGCATTAATGTTGAGAATGTCGAAACAAACAGGCGTGCTCTCCGTGAACTCCTTTTCACCACCCCTGGTGCTTTTGAGTGTCTCAGTGGTGTGATTTTGTTTGAGGAAACCCTTTACCAAAAGACAGCTGCAGGTACTTATGCTCCTTATTTAGGATATTTGTAAGATGCATTTTGCAGTACATGTTAAGTATCTCCTTATGAGGAATCAATGAGCAAAATAATACTTACACCATACTTATGTATTTATATATTTTCTTAATTATGACTTTCTCCTTGTTTTTCAATTTATGTTTAAGAGCCTCTTTGATTTGATATATTCGAACTTATCCGCTGGTGTAAAAATTTTGAAACTATTTGAGAGAGTTTTTGGTATGAGTTTGTGATATATCCATAAGCTTTCCAAAATAGCTTACGAAAACAGCTAATAGATTAAACAAAAACAGTTTTACTTTGTTTAATTTTTAGTTATAGAAATAACTTATATTCAAGCATTTATAAGAACACTTATGCTATAAGTGTTAAATTAAGTTGTATATCCAAACAATGCCTAGATCATGCCATATTTTCGGGCCCACATTAGTTCCTAATCTTTGTTTTTTATCGCAGGAAAACCTTTTGTAGAGTTGTTGAAGGAAGGAGGAGTTCTTCCTGGTATTAAGGTTGACAAGGGCACTGTAGAGCTAGCTGGAACCAATGGGGAAACCACCACCCAAGGTTTGGATGGCCTCGGTCAGCGTTGCCAAAAGTACTATGAAGCTGGTGCCCGATTCGCAAAGTGGCGTGCTGTCCTCAAGATCGGTCCCAACGAGCCATCTGAGCTGGCTATCCACGAGAACGCCTATGGTCTAGCTCGCTACGCTGTCATATGCCAAGAAAATGGCCTAGTTCCTATAGTCGAGCCCGAAATCCTCGTAGATGGATCTCATGACATCAACAAGTGTGCCGAGGTGACTGAACGTGTTCTGGCTGCATGCTACAAAGCTTTAAACGATCATCATGTTTTGCTTGAAGGCACCCTTTTGAAGCCTAACATGGTCACCCCTGGTTCAGATTCTCCAAACGTTGCCCCTAAAGTTATAGCCGAATATACAGTTCAAGCTTTGCAGCGAACGGTTCCGGCTGCAGTTCCTGCTGTTGTGTTCTTATCTGGTGGACAGAGTGAGGAGGAGGCAACACTCAATCTCAATGCCATGAACAAGTTGAAGGCAAAGAAGCCGTGGGCACTTTCTTTCTCTTTTGGAAGAGCACTTCAGCAGAGTACTCTCAAGGCATGGGCTGGGAAAGATGAAAACATTAAGAAGGCTCAGGATGCATTCATCTCTAGGTGCAGGGCAAACTCACATGCAACTTTGGGAACCTATAAAGGTAATGCTAGCCTAGGTGAAGGTGCCTCTGAGTCTCTTCATGTCAAGGATTACAAATACTAACGTAGTGAGCTTTTTTGGTAGAGGTTTTTTTGCTATTGGCATCAACATTATAAGAGCTTTATTATGGATTGAAGAATAATAGCTCCAAGCTATATTGGCTTGGTATATGCCCTTTTTCGTTTTTTTTTAGCTTCTGTTTTTCTCTCTGATTGAGTTTTGCCCTTTATTATTGTCAGTGCCATTTCTTAGTATTGATAAAACTATAATCTTAGTATTTTTTTTCCTTCGGATGATTTAGTTGTTTTTTTACATTGGAGCATATATGGTTACGTTTTTGTACCTCAGACACTCCTTATCCTAATTTGGCATCTTTCATTCAATTTCATAAATCTGATCTTAGGATTAAAATGTAGTATTTCTTTCCATCCAATAATTGGACTTTTAAGGGTGTAAACTAATGAAGTGAGTAGATTCGTAATTGCATTTGGTTTCCTCTTATTTATAAGAGTGGGTAGGAAAGACCAACTCTAGCAGTTTCAATTGCAACTGCTGCTTGTTGAGTGGGCTTGCCAACAATTGGTGGTGGCTTAGCAGCTTGAGCCGTAGGATTTTTACGATTTGTTTAGAAGACATATTTAACTAAGATGTCGCATCATGAAAAGTATCTTTCAGAATTAATCAAGAGGCTAAAATCTATATTATTGGTGATCAAATCTATTTTAAATAGTTGTGTTGATTAACCGTTGGAACATTGGTGTGAAGTTGGAAGGAAATTGAAAGATTAAATACCAAGTAATAATACTTTGAACTAGTGTAATGTGAATTGAAAAAATAGAGAGTGGGGGTCCCACATAAAATAGAACACACACATTAGTAGTGTTTAAATTGCGGTATTTAATTTTAAATACTTGATATTGATAAAAATAATAGTAATAATTATTTTTATTCATGAATATCACTTCCCATAATTTTAGCATATGTTGGTTGTGATAAGAATAAGAATTCAAATGAGTTTCCTATCTTTCTTTCATTCATATCCAATGAGTTTGTTTCCTCCACTTTTGTGGATTGTTTCTTTTTGATCTTATCCACAAATATTGAACTGATTAGTGATTAAGTTTCATTTTGATCTTATCCATTAAAGTAACTGCTGCCGCAATTTTAGCTAAAACAGTTACAAAATCTCTATATAAATAGATGACTCATCTCAGTTCAAAAATCACACCAAAAAGTTCTATTGAGTTGTCGAAAACTCTTTCTCTCTTCTCCCCCAGCTTGTGTTAACGAGCTATTCTTCTCCTTATCTCATTTTTCTGTCCCTTCAGGTTCTTAAGACCTTAGTCCCTATTCGGTATAATGTCCCTTCGGAATTAAGAAAGGTCTTAACAACATAGTCCCTTCGATAATATTGTCCCTTCGAAATAAAGAGTACTTTTAAGATCATAGTCCCTTTTGAAATAATAATGTCCCGTCACAATTAAGAATGATCTTAACGGTATATATAAATATTCTTTCGATATTTTCTATTTTTGGAGAAGTTAAAAAGTTAGAATGGTGGCATCACCATATTTGACTTAAAGGTTAGAATGGTGATAACTCCATATTTGAGTGGTCTTAACATCATAATAGAGTGGTCACAATACCATATTAGAATGGTTTCAGTATTAAAGAGTGGTCTAAGTACCATATTGGAGGTGTAAATCTCGAACGGTTTTCTACAGTGCAGTAGTTAACCGCACAATTGTAGCTGAGCTTGTTCTGTCTTGCACAATTTTGGGCAGTGCCACGAAACGTCTTAAAGAGAGCGACCTGGTCGTGACTCAACCTAGTAACAACTTCGATAGATAGTCCCTTTCAAAATAGAATTTGGAAATCCAAATACAACAATTTGGAAATCCAAAAACAACATTAACTATTTAACATCAAGAGTTAAGGGGCTTCCATTTTTTTTCCTTCTAATTAAATCTGCGTTTAGTGAAATCGAATTGTCCATGTATAAAATATAGAAATGGAAAAGTTTTTTTTTTATTGAGGAAAGGAACGGAAGTTTTTTTTTCCTATTGTGAGATTTATATACCAAACTGCCCTACTTTAAAAATAAAATGCCAAAATGCCTCACTTTTAATTGGCTAGTAGGAGTGTGCCATTTCATTTGGCAGTAGTTGATGACAGATTTGGATTCTCTCCATTGAAAATTATCTCAAGTGAAATCTCATCCATCAAACATATGAGAGAAAATGATAATTAAATTATAAAGAAAAGTGGTTGTTATATTTAATGGTGGAGATTTAAAATGGAGAAAACTTGAGAGATTTTCAATGGAGAGAATCCAAGTCTGTTGATGACGTGGCCACGAGTGTGCCTTCCCAAATGACGCACTCGTGATTTTTTTTCTTTTTTGTTGTTTTATGTTTTTTTTTTCAAACATAAGTTAAAAAAATAGACTAATAAAACCCACTTGGGTTGACCTTGTGGTATTGGTTTGAGACCTGGGTTAACTTAGCTTTTAAAAAAAAACAAAAAGACTATTAAATTTCATAATAAAATATTACAACAATAATGTTAATAACATTAATAGATAACACAAAATAAAATACCAATTACATTAAATTAACTAGTGTTGTTTAGCAAGCGGACAATTTTTTCGTGAATGTCCGGTCCCACGACATATTCCACATTTTCTTGGATTTTTTACCACCACATCCATTTCGGTCATAATGCGAGTACTATTTGGACGACCTTTTTTTTTACTCTTCGCATTGCCTCATTGTGGCAGAGAATTTCCCCTTCGTGTTGGAATCCAATATGAAGGATGTTGAATTACTTCAAACCTGGTATTGTAGACATTGAATACACTAGCACTGCGGTAAACTTGATGGAGATATCGTTGGTAGTCATGATTAAAACTGGAACACACAACTATGACATGTGAAAAAGGCATATGAAAAACCTGAAATTTCCCACAATCACACCACTATGCCGGCATGTCGACCTTGAAAGTTCCCTTTAGCCTTCTGATAAGTGCCAAAAATGAGTTAAAAAGCATAGTTAATTTAAGCACTTAAGTAGCTTGTTTTACAAGTTATCATGGGAAAAGCTCATAATCACTGATCAAATGCCCAATATTGCTTTTACTTCTTTCCCCATCCATTTGTGCAGGAAAATGCAAGTCAGGACATGATTTGAGCAAAGAATCAAGAAGAAAAGAATCTGATAAACTCGCCCAGCGAGCTAATGGCGAGCTCAGACAGGGATTTTCAGGAGCAGGGGAACTTGATTTCGCTCAGCGAAATATTCATCGCCCAGCGAGATCCAAGGCGGTTTAATGCTACTTGAAGACGTGGCTGAAAACCACTGGTGAAGAAATCTCAACTCGCCGGGCGAGTGAAATCTCGCCGAGCGAGATGTCACTTTCAGCTTTTAGTATTTAAGCTTTGTTTCATACTTTTTTTTGCTTAGAGATTATTATTATAGTTTAGTAATATTTTAGGATTTAGTTTTAGACAAAATATAGGGCTAGAAGAGGTGATCTTCAAGGAGCAAGAGTGAAGGGATTGTGGAATCAACTAAGACTTTGGGAAATCAAGACTTAGACTTGGATCTTCATCTTTCTTTAAACTTTTGTATAGTTGTCATGAAAATGAACAACTAACTCTCCTTTGTTGGGATTGGAGGTACTTTATCTAGCTTAGATGTAATATTTGATTATGCAAATATATGATTTTAGCAATTTATGTGATATTGAGTTATTCTTGCTATTCATTATCATGTTTTGATTTAAATGTTATTGACGAATACTTTTGAATCTTTGGTGAGAATTGAAGGGATTTAAGAGGGGTTTTTCAAAAAATTTAATCCTCTTAGCGGAACAAATCCCATTGAAACGGATCTTGATTAAATCATTAATCACAAATCAAACACATACTTAAACACTTTAAGGATTCATGTGTTTACCTCTTGAAGAGCAGAACCTTTGTGGCAGAATTGTTTCTGATCACGAGCAAAGCAACGTAGCGATGCCTCTATTCAGTCCACACGAACAGAACTTCTCCGATGACCGGTGCTAGCCAATTCCAACGGAGATTCAAAATAGGGTTTAGAGAGCGGCGGCTAGGTTTCACAACTTTTGTGAATTAGGTTAAGCGTTCAACAAAAGTCTGTAATGCTTCACCACAAGGGTTCTATTTATAGAACCACTTGTGTGGTCAACAAGTCAAGCACTTAAATACACCGTATCTTACGGTGCACCATATTTCACTTAAACACACCGTACCTTACGATGGACCGCGTTTCTCTATTTCATAAATTAAATAATAAATCATACTTAATTATTTAATTACTAATAAGTCCTACTTATTATTTTATAAATAAGTCTTACTTATTTATTTCTCTCATCTATCTGTCCTTTGTGTGTGACCCCTATAGGTTCTCGTAACGTTGGCAATAATATTAAATCACCTATTTAATATTATAAATAGTGAGCGGTATCTAGCAACACATCACTGCTACCCAAGTGACGAGAATGTCATGTGATCTGACGAAACCTTTCCGTGATAATGATCATGTGTATAATTACCCTTTTGCCCTCATGTCTATATTGAATACAAGGCATAGACCGTGTCATCCTTGTCTAGTTCAATATTGGGCCCATAGACATTTCTCCTGTTATGTAGGAGGGGCAAATTCCATCTAGGTCACTCATGTCCCTCAACATGATTCATGGAGTACCCATCAACCAACTTTATAGTCATCCTATTACAGACAACGTTTGAATGGTGATAAAGCACTCGACTCCTACATCTAGGGTACATAGTGGTTTCAGGTCAAAGGGTGGAATACACCACTATCACTATGAGAATATCTTATGACACTTTTCATAACTTTTACTATGTAGTATTCTCATGGTGGGTCAATCCAGTATAAATATTACTCCTAATATTTATACCTATGTGAAGACTTGATAACTCTTTATCTATGATCCGTGAGATGTGATCATCAGTCTACCCACATAATAGTCTCTATGCTTTAATGTTATCCCATTTCACAATAAAGCTTGACTACGGATACTTTAAGAATAATGTCCTTTCGTTTAATGGATCTCACGATTAAATCACACTTAATGCTCCATTAATGGACTAATTATTCTAGGGAATTTATTATTTTGAAACTAAACAAAAGAATAAATATAATGCCTTATATATATATATATATTCATAAATATATATCAAAGTCATGATACAAGGCCAAATCCAATCAAAATAGATTGGCTATTAGGGCTTATTCCAACAATCTCCCACTAGAACTAAAAGCCAATCAAATATTATCTCAATATCTATTGGTCAAGTGTTAGCATCAAGCACACTATGGGCAAGATACTCTACTAGTAGATAAGGAACCTTTCCTATGTTGGTAGGTTGTACTTCTTTCAATTTCCACTTTTGATCCTCTATCAAAAGGAAATTGAAGTGTCAACATATACATTTGAATCATTGGTGAGATCTAGTTTTCATTGCTCACAAGATTAAACCAATTTCACCTCAGACGGGATCAATGGAATCCACATTGCAAAAAAAACACATGTTTTCGCTCAGCTATGAGCTAAACAATCCAAATCATATATTTGACATCTGTAATAGAAGCAACAACTATCTGAAGCTTGTACTTTCACAAATTTCATAGTTGATATCCAAGCATAACATTATTCCAGATTGCGATCTGGATATACTGTACACTGATATGAAAGTTGTCATCATTGTAACTCTTTTACGATGTTCCTTTTCATCTGTGTTCAAGAAACAATCCTAAGTCCTTTAAGACATCCAAGGATATTCTTGAAAGTATTCTAGTGTCGAACATTAGAATAAATTTTGGTACAAATTAGAAATAATTTTCTAACCATGTCTCACATGTGTAGATAAATTGTTTTGGTGACTAGTATGTGATCCACATACTCCACCAAACTAATATCAATGCTCCCACTAATCTCCTTGTGTGCACAAGATTTAAATTTGTTCTTTTATTAATCTAAGTTTTCATAAAACTCTATTAATAAAATAAACAATTCAACTTCAAAAAGCTTGCTCCATTCCATACATGAATTTTGTAATATATGTACCTTTCTAGCATCCGATTAACGAAACCCTACATATATGTCAAATACATATATAAGGTCATTCCAATTAAGGAATGCAACCTCGTTATCCATCCTCCATAATGTGTATTATAAAACAATGGCAAATTGAATCGTTAGATTTAAGAATTATCATGATGTAATGGTTTTATCACGATTTGCATCATGATTTTGCACGAAACCGTCTACGATCAATCATATCTTAAAGGTATTCATAATACCATCCATGTTAGTTTTATATAAGAAAACCCACATTCATCTTATGAGTCGTACTCATTGGATGATATAACCAATATCCATATATGGTTTGTGTACATGGACTCTATATAAGATCCCATGGCATCTAGCCACTTCTCAGAATTCAGGCCATTTACGGCCTTCTAGTAAGTCAGGCGCCCATCTTCCATTAGCATCATATCACCTTATTGAGCCATGACAAAATCATGTTTCTCATCCTAGTGATATGACATGTCAGACTCATCTAGATCTTGTGCTACTCGAACTGATGATTTAACAACAACCCTTTGTTGAATCAGTTCATGTTCCATTCTTAGAGAAACATGTATTTTGTGGTACTTGACTTAATTCAAGTTCTACATCACTCCCACTGGCTCCTGCAGAGATATACTCCTTCAAGAGGAATACTCCAATTCTAGCGACAGACAACTTTTGTCATGTGATGTAGAATTAGTATCCTTTAGCTTCTTAAAGGATACCTGTGATGTAGAATTAGTATCCTTTAGCTTCTTAAAGGATACCTCCACAAGTATACATTCATCTAGTTTGGAATTTTGTTTATCTAATAAACATCATAACCCCAAATTTTCATAAAGTCAAAATAGGTGTTTTTCCTCCATATCTAATACGGTGTCTTTATGATTACCTCGATTGGAACTTATTGTGGGTGAAGAATAACTGTAATTTAATCAATTTCAAGAGTCAAGGAGTTATAATCAAACTATTTTAGATCGAGTCATGTCAAACATGAAGCGATATAAATTATCAATATACTTCTTAATTAAGTATTAACCATCACAACATACTCGTATGGTCTTTATACTTTTCAAAATTGTTCCTTTACTCCATCGTTGAACTCTTTGAACCAATTCAAAGATTTCTAATTCGTGTCCAACATAAATTTACATTTACTAATCTAATCAGTAATGTAAATTAAGTAAAAGAAATAAATATCTCTAGCAAATGTGTTTGGTGATCCATATACATCATATGTATATTGATTCGAATAAATCAGATGTTCTCTAACACTGAAATATTTTAAAGGTGGAAGTCACATCCTTCAAATGATATAATATCAAATGAGTCCAATAGTCCATATTAATGGAATCTGGAATTGTGAATCACACTTCTTTGCAACAATAATGCCGATGATATACAAAAGGTTCAAATCTCATTTGATCCTTTTCTCATATGTTATAGACCAGCTTATCAAGATCACATATCTCAATTCCACGCTTGTATAGAAAACATTATTTGGATAATAGGACAACATTTGTCTTTTATTCAACTACACAATCTTTATCTTGTCAATACAAGATTTAGGATTTAATGCTTCTATTTTATATGGAATTTAATAACAATTATTTGGTTCCATATCAAGTTAAATTTAAGTCCAAGCATTAGCTCCTATATCAATGAAACAATTTGTTCCATTCTAGACGTAGGTGGACTTCACTTATAGTTAATGTCCTGCTTCTTTAAAACTCTCTATATTTCAACAAATATGAGATCAATCATCAAGTATCATATACTTATGATGCAGAAGTAGAAATTTAACTTTCTATAACTATATGGGCAAAGAAGAAGTCTTACCTCTTTCTTATATTTTGACTTTTTTCAAAACATAACAGTTTTTCTCGTACTTGAGAACAATTCTCAATTCTTGTACCAATTCAGAAACTCCTTTATGAAGATTTTGTTCTTTATAAGAACATTTAACAGTATAATAAAATGCATATGCCAAAGAAATTCTAAATACAGATAATAAATAAAATAAATGTATCATGATTTAAAAACATATTTAATTAGGTCTTTAATTAAATATGCTCCCACTATTTTACTCAAAACAAATGACCTTTAACATTTGATTCGGAAAATCTCATTGGAAGATTTTCTAGTGGGTTGAAATCCATATTTCACTTCGTTTTGAGTCAGCGAGGGCTGATCCCCCAAAACTTAGCTATTTAGGTAGGAACTCCTTCCAATTGTATCTCATACAACTTTCAAACCATTTGGGCGAGTAACTCCTTACTCTAATCTATCATATAGATGTTCCCAAACATTGCTTCTAAATATATTTTAATCTTATTAAAATAATTTAGTTAAGTTAGATCCAAAGAATAACAGTCGGGTAAATGGAATTACCTCACCGCAACTTACTAGTATAGAAAGTGCACTTCGCTAGGGCGAACCCACACTATTCGAGACTGGTCTTGAAGGGTGCTATCCTTTGGAAAGAAATTAACTTAATATTCTATTTGAAGTTAATATATTTTTAATCTTATTAAAATAACTTAGTTAAGTTAGACCCAAAGAATAACAGTCGAGTAAATAGAATTACCGCACCTCAACTTACTAGGTATAGAAAGTGCACTTCGCAGAGGCGAACCCACACATTTCGATATTAGTCTTGAAGGGTGTTATACTTTGGAAATCAATTAATTTCAATTCTATTTGAAGGATTTTTATTAAGTTTGATCTCATCGACATGTGTATCTCATACACATGTCTCTAGAAATGCATGACATTCATGCTCATATTTAGTAAGTATATAAAACATTTAAAACATACATGCTAACATACATCTAAAACGCGTTAAGCATACACATCATACATGCGCTTAACTAAACATACATTTCATGCATCACATACATAAAATAAATTTGGTAGTATGGTTATGACCTCCTAACGCGTAAGAATTAAATAAACTACTTTATTACAATTCTTTGACCCACGAGTAAGCTTCAAAAGTTTCTCCATCGGAATCATCTTTTGGCGTCGTCTTCTCTTCAACTTGAGCAATTACATTATTTAACATTTAAATAAAATAAATAAATGACACGACACGCAGGTCGTATTTAAATAAAATAAGTCACGACACGCAGGCCGTATTTAAATGAAATAAACTATGACACGCAGGTCATATTTAATTTAAATGAATAAACGCCAAAATAAACTAAGGTCATAACCATATACCTTAAACTTAATGATAAATAATAATAACTATTTATTATTATTATCATTAAACAGTTTTAGAGTCAATCAAGATTTGGAAATAATATTTTGACCGAGATATATGCCATATAAAATTGATTCATATATATATATACATATACTTTGAAACTATTTTCAAAGTCAATCGGGTCATAAATAAAAATAAAATATGCAAATATTATGACCAAATCTAAAAGATCATATCCGATATTGAAACTCTTTCAATATCATGATTCTTTTAAATTAGAAACAAATTATGTTAACATCGTGCAAATCTTTTAAATAAATTCAAAATCATACATGACATTGAAACTATTTCAAATCATGACATTTTAAATTTACTATCAAATAAGGATCATTTACTACCATTTCAAACAACTTTTGAAAAACAATCCAAAAAGGTAGAATTTTTATTTATTTAATTATAGTAATATTGACACTCAATAATTATTATAATTAAATCTGCTTTATTTAGGCAATCAATCTGTTTCCAAAACAAATTATGGTGCTAAAATTATGCAAATATTGTACTACCAAATTCAAAAGATCATATCTGATATTGAAACTTTTCAAAATCATGATCCTTTTAAATTGGAAATGAATTAAACTAAAGATATGAAAATCTTTAATTACCAAATTCAAAAGACCATACCTGATATTGAAACTCTTTCAAAATCATGATCTTTTAAATCTACCTTTCTTCAATTGAATTAATAATTAAACATTATGATCGATCACACTACGCAGATCACACTACATCAATAGTTTCAAGGATTGTTTGTTTAGCATGAACAATCGGATCTTTGATGCTTCACCAGATTCGGATATCGAAACTCAATCTCACGAATTGTTCAAATTCACAACAATCTTTTGAAAACAATTGACGAATGATACAACCATAATAATACAACTCTTGTATAGTTAGGTAACCTAATACGACGATCAAACATCAATAGTTTTAACAATTGTTTGCTCAGTATGGACAACCGGATCTTTGATGTTTCACCAGAATCGGATATCGAAGCTCAATCTCACGAATTGTCTACAAATTCACAATCAATATATAAAACCTATTGAACGAATGACACAATCAATACATCACATATACTGATGTCGTATCAGAATCATATATCACATATATGATATCGATCAATCAATTTTAATTAATATTTTGTAAAATAATTTTACAAGATTAATTTCAAAATAAATATGAAACATTTATTTATACATATCACATATATACAAAATATGTTCTGATTTTATTTCAAAATTAAAATTAGATACATAATGTCTTTGTATCAAAAACATGGTATTTGACAAAACTTTTAATTCAAAACATTTTCTTCAAAAACAAGAACGCTTCTTGTAATTGAAATCACGTCTTATGTATATCTCATATACATGTTAGAAAAAAATTAACATAAAATTCATATGAATCATATTCAAATAACAAACAGCCATGGTATTAACATCATCATATGAAATCGATTTGAATATAATAATTTAATCAAAACCAGGTGCTCTGATACCACTGAAGGGATTTAAGAGGGGTTTTTCAAAAAATTTAATCCTCTTAGCGGAACAAATCCCATTGAAACGGATCTTGATTAAATCATTAATCACAAATCAAACACATACTTAAACACTTTAAGGATTCATGTGTTTACCTCTTGAAGAGCAGAACCTTTGTGGCAGAATTGTTTCTGATCACGAGCAAAGCAACTATTCAGTCCACACGAACAGAACTTCTCCGATGACCGGTGCTAGCCAATTCCAACGAAGATTCAAAGAATAGGGTTTAGAGAGCGGCGGCTAGGTTTCACAACTTTTGTGAATTAGGTTAAGCGTTCAACAAAAGTCTGTAATGCTTCACCACAAGGGTTCTATTTATAGAACCACTTGTGTGGTCAACAAGTCAAGCACTTAAATACACCGTATCTTACGGTGCACCATATTTCACTTAAACACACCGTACCTTACGATGGACCGCGTTTCTCTATTTCATAAATTAAATAATAAGTCATACTTAATTATTTAATTACTAATAAGTCCTACTTATTATTTTATAAATAAGTCTTACTTATTTATTTCTCTCATCTATCTGTCCTTTGTGTGTGACCCCTATAGGTTCTCGTAACGTTGGCAATAATATTAAATCACCTATTTAATATTATAAATAGTGAGCGGTATCTAGCAACACATCACTGCTACCCAAGTGACGAGAATGTCATGTGATCTGACGAAACCTTTCCGTGATAATGATCATGTGTATAATTACCCTTTTGCCCTCATGTCTATATTGAATACAAGGCATAGACCGTGTCATCCTTGTCTAGTTCAATATTGGGCCCATAGACATTTCTCCTGTTATGTAGGAGGGGCAAATTCCATCTAGGTCACTCATGTCCCTCAGCATGATTCATGGAGTACCCATCAACCAACTTTATAGTCATCCTATTACAGACAACGTTTGAATGGTGATAAAGCACTCGACTCCTACATCTAGGGTACATAGTGGTTTCAGGTCAAAGGGTGGAATACACCACTATCACTATGAGAATATCTTATGACACTTTTCATAATTTTTACTACGTAGTATTCTCATGGTGGATCAATCCAGTATAAATATTACTCCTAATATTTATACCTATGTGAAGACTTGATAACTCTTTATCTATGATCCGTGAGATGTGATCATCAGTCTACCCACATAATAGTCTCTATGCTTTAATGTTATCCCATTTCACAATAAAGCTTGACTACGGATACTTTAAGAATAATGTCCTTTCGTTTAATGGATCTCACGATTAAGTCACACTTAATGCTCCATTAAATGGACTAATTATTCTAGGGAATTTATTATTTTGAAACTAAACAAAAGAATAAATATAATGCCTTATATATATATTCATAAATATATATCAAAGTCATGATACAAGGCCAAATCCAATCAAAATAGATTGGCTATTAGGGCTTATTCCAACAAGAATAATCTTCTATCAAAATAATAAATTCTAGACATGGAATTTGGTTTTGATAATCACAAACAGTATTGGAACGTAAAGCTTTCGGATCGTTTAATAGATTGAGAAATCGTCGATTAAACGATACGATCGATCTCACAACATTATTTAGACATAAATGACGTTGTCGAATGATACCTGATAATTTCGCTAAAACGCTAGAATTCATATGCATGATTTTTAGATTATTTTCGATGCTCGGTTGAGGAACTCCGATCTCAACGCTTTTATTCCCTATTACTTGTAGTCTTTATTTCCGCTTTTAGGTTCCAATAGTTTTTATGCAAACAAGTTATAAACCCCTCACTCAAAACGATAACGATTGTTGAACGGCTTGAGATAGCGCACTAGTCCCTGTGGAGACGATATAAAAATATACTTACTTTTGACCAACGTCAAAATGGCGCCGTTGCCGGGGATTGATGTTTAGATATTTTGAGCATCGCAACAATTTACATTGTTTTGAGCATTTGTATATATCGTGTTAATATTTTTCGTTTCTTTTGTACATTATAAAATTGTGTTTGCATTAACCCTCTTTGTTATACAAAGAAAAATTTCTTGTTAGTTACACTTGTTTAAAATTCTCAACATAAACGAAATCATGGCTGATCATGATTATTTCACCTTCTATACTCCATTTGAGTATGAATCCTATCAACAATATCAACAATATCCTTCTGAAGATGAACAAATGTCAAGAATGAAAAATACTTTGAATATGTTCATGCAACAATCCATGATCAACATGCAAAATACCAACCAAAGATTGAGAGCGTTATCAATCCAATTGGAACTTTTGCAAGTTCAATTAAATTTTTCATCAAGAATCATGGATGTTCAGACCAACAATCAATCCACTCTTAAATTCGGAGAGATTGTTGAAGAAGATGTTGATGAAAGTGAGGAAGAGATAATGTTTGAAGGATGTGGTATAAGGAAATTAGTGGAAGAAATAGAGATACCACACGAAGTAGAACTTCCTCAAGAAAGGTCAGAATCTGAAGAGGCCAGAACTGTTGATAGTGAAGAAGTGATGGATATTGAGAAAAAGGAACATTTTCTTAATAAGGAAGAAACTTGTGAAAAGAAGGGGATGAAAGTGAGCAAGGCAGAACTTGAGTTTGTAAAAGATAGTATTTGTTCCTTGTTCATCAAACTCTGGATAGGGAGGTTATGGACTCCACATCACCTATACTTCAAGTTCATGGAATTCCTCCCAAAGCAAAGGAATACAAAGGCTGATGTGCGTTCCGTCTCATTTTGGCCACCCTAAAGAATCAGACGTCGAGCTAACGACGTAAAACAAGCGCTTGTTGGGAGGCAACCTAATTTTGTAAGTTTTTATGCTTTATTATTGCTTTTAAGTAACTATAGGTAAAGCTAAAATTGACAAGTCTTTTGAAATGCTGCATTTTTGAAAATTCTGAAATCTGTCATTCTCGCGGAGCGAGATATTACTTCGCTGAGTGATGCTTACTGATAAGCTCGCTAAGCAAAGTATCAGATGCATGATAATGATAATGATAGAAAATTGTTTGAAAGTGCAAAGCCAAGGTACTTGTTTCTTGCTTTTCTAGGTGTGTTCTTGAATTTGAAATGAGTACTTTGCACAAAAATTTATCTCATACAGTTTTACGCGATAACATGCTTATTATGTGAACCACTTAGAACTAGCCCAAATGTGAGGAATCCTCAAGTGCTTTACATATATGCAGGAGACCGGCATTCATTGTTTCACTCGATTCTTTTATGTTAAATCTAAAAGTTGTTTTAAATTGTATGAAAGCACAGAAATGATCAAGGCATTTCTTTTGAATTTGAGAATAAACACTTGACCACAAAAAGCCTACCCTATGAGAAAGTGAGTATTTGATAACCCCATTGAGCCTAATGAATCAAAATCCTTAACTATGAACTGTCAATAATCATAAGCACAATGCTTAGTGAATTTGCCCAAGTTTTTCAAAATCCAGTTCATAGTTAAATCACTATTGGATTCTGATATTTTACATTCATTTTGAACCCTTAACCATCATGTTTATTTGTCCTTTGCCTAACGATAAAGGAACATTCAATTAGGGTATCATTTTGTATAAGTTGGGGAGAAAAGGGAGGTAGTGTATGTCAAGTAATTGGTGAATTTTGAAATTGATCTTGACAACAAGAAAAAGAGAAAAAGAAAGAAAAGAAACCAGGAAAAAGAAAAGAGAAAAAGAAAAAAAAAATTCAATATACCAAAAAAAAAAGTTGTAAAGATCAAAGTAATACTTGTAACCAAGGGTTGATTATGAATTTGGAGGAAGTTGTGTAAATAGAAAGAATGTTCCTCTATGCTTGGCCATTTGAATTCAATTTTTCCCACATATGACATTTCTTTTGAAACCAAGCCAAGTTACAACCCTCAAAGACCTTTTGATCTATGCTTTTGTGCTTTTTGAGATGATATTTGGATGGACACATAACTTAATCAAGTTGTTAGCAGAATTGCCGGATGAGTGTTCAAAACCCTCACTTCATGATTTCAATTTGCTTATTTACTTTCAAAGAAGTGTGTTAGGTGTGGTTCATTGTTAATTATGTTATTGACTTGAATTGTGTGATGTGAATTTTGTGTTAAGGACTTATGTCATATTCATAGTATATATCTAGATTAATGAGAAACTTCATACTTGCCCGTGCAATCCAAATTTGAATTTAGTCATCTGAAAACTTTTCATTTCTTTGCATGTATTGTACTTTTGTCCAAAGCCTTGTTTTTCCTTTTGGAGTCCTTTGTTTGAGGACAAACAAAGATTAAAGTTGGGGAGAGTGATAAGTGCCAAAAATGAGTTAAAAAGCATAGTTAATTTAAGCACTTAAGTAGCTTGTTTTACAAGTTATCATGGGAAAATCTCATAATCACTGATCAAATGCCCAATATTGCTTTTACTTCTTTCCCCATCCATTTGTGCAGGAAAATGCAAGCCAGGACATGATTTGAGCAAAGAATCAAGAAGAAAAGAATCTGATAAACTCGCCCAGCGAGCTAATGGCGAGTCCTTGGCGAGCTCAGGCAGGGATTTTCAGGAGCAGGGGAACTTGGTTTCGCTCAGCGAAATATTCATCGCCCAGCGAGATCCAAGGCGGTTTAATGCTACTTGAAGACGTGGCTGAAAACCACTGGTGAAGAAATCTCAACTCGCCGGGCGAGTGAAATCTCGCCGAGCGAGATGTCACTTTCAGCTTTTAGTATTTAAGCTTTGTTTCATACTTTTTTTTGCTTAGAGATTATTATTATAGTTTAGTAATATTCTAGGATTTAGTTTTAGACAGAATATAGGGCTAGAAGAGGTGATCTTCAAGGAGCAAGAGTGAAGGGATTGTGGAATCAACTAAGACTTTGGGAAATCAAGACTTAGGCTTGGATCTTCATCTTTCTTTAAACTTTTGTATAGTTGTCATGAAAATGAACAACTAACTACCCTTTGTTGGGATTGGAGGTACTTTATCTAGCTTAGATGTAATATTTGATTATGCAAATATATGATTTTAGCAATTTATGTGATATTGAGTTATTCTTGCTATTCATTATCATGTTTTGATTTAAATGTTATTGACGAATACTTTTGAATCTTTGGTGAGAATAATCTTCTATCAAAATAATAAATTCTAGACATGAAATTTGGTTTTGATAATCACAAAAAGTATTGGAACGTAAAGCTTTCAGATCGTTTAATAGATTGAGAAATCGTTGATTAAACGATACGATCGATCTCACAACATTATTTAGACATAAATGACGTTGTCGAATGATACGTGATAATTTCGCTAAAACGCTAGAATTCATATGCATGATTTTTAGATTATTTTCGATGCTCGGTTGAGGAACTCCGATCTCAACGCTTTTATTCCCTATTACTTGTAGTCTTTATTTCCGCTTTTAAGTTCCAATAGTTTTTATGCAAACAAGTTATAAACCCCTCACTCAAAACGATAACGATTGTTGAACGGCTTGAGATAGCGCACTAGTCCCTGTGGAGACGATATAAAAATATACTTACTTTTGACCAACGTCACCTTCCCTCCTTTTGGTCGACCGTTTTGCGGACAAAGAAAGCAATACACAATTTCTTGGAAACACAAATATCCTGACGAAATTCAAATGTGGGAAAATCGTCATGACTATGTATTGCATGGCAAGTGTTATGCAAATGAAGTTAAACCAACGAGAGAATATATAGGATGTGGTTTAAAGCGTATAAAAATATCTTTTCAGGGACAAACATTTAAGGGACCCACATTCACAACAACCCGAGTCACCAGAAGATTCACCATAAATTTGTGAAGTCCCTAATATGTCCACCACAACACAACAACTTACAAATATGGACATAGTAACATTTTCTGATAACCCTCCATATACCCAACCAAATTATGGCACATACACAAACCAAACCCCCGAGAACCAATTCTACACAAATCAAACCCCTCAAAACCTCTACACAAGGCAAAGCTCACAACGTCAATTCTACCCAAACCATACTCCCCAAAACATCTACATAAATCAACCCTCTCAAAATCAATTCAATGCAAATCAAATCCCTCAAAACTTCTACACATACCAAACTCCACAAAACCAATTCATCACAAACCAAACCCCCCAAATTGAAAGAGGATTTTTTTCAATCATTTAATGGATTACTTCAAGTAGGTAGTTCTTTTGTACAATCATCTATCGACAACGTATAACCGTATAAACCGTGATATACTGTTCGTGACATTAGACGTAGGGGATGTGGCACAGACGGACATTTGTAATTTTTTATTTGTCGTAATAATTTTTAATTTGTAATATTTTATTATGCATTTTATTAGTATATTTTTTAAATTATTATTAATATAAAACAACAAAAAAAAGCAAAAAACAAAGAAAAACAAAGAAAAGTAAAAACGGCTTCACGAGTGCGCCATTTCAATTGGCAAACTCGTGGCCACGTCACCAACGAGTGCGCCATTTCATTTGGCATACTCGTACTTGAAAACTCCAACTAGGACAGTTTAGTGCTTAAAATCTCAATTAGGACAGATTGATAATAAAATCTTAGGACAGCCAGGAAAAAAACTCAAGAAATGGAAAAGGTTATTGGCATGGATTATGAGGTAGTAGTATTGTAGTGTCTATTAGGATAGGGTAGTTATTTTTGGCCTATCCCACTAACAGAGAACTTCATCCAGACATCAATGAAATGTATAAGTACTGTTGTTATAATGAATCCTTCTTGAGCTTTCGTACTCATAACATATGTCTGATATTTTATATATATATATTTTTTTTACGAAAGCTCATGTCAGAACCTGTTTGATTGCATTATTGTTGTCAATTATCGATGAGATTTGATATATAATAATTGTTGCCTTCTACATCCCAAAATAATACTCCATCCATTTCATTTTAATTGTCGCTTTTAGGTTGTGCATAATTCTTAAGAAAATGATTAGTATGTTGATTTCAATTGTAAAATTAATAGTATCATTTACTAAAATACATTTATTAATTGTAATTAGGGAAGTTGTTAAATTGAGTGGGATTCAATAAATAATAATATGTTAGTGGGAAAAAAAAAATGTTACATTAATATTCTAAAATGACAGTTATTTTAAGAGAAAGAAAAAATGCTAAAAAAACAATTAAAATGAGACCGAGGAAGTAATTATAAGCAAGCTTTTGAAGCGAGAATTTCCCATATGTATTCTAAGGTACACAAGACCTCTAGTGTTGCAATTTTGGTGGCGATCTAGGGGTGTCATTATAGCTGAGATGTATTGGTTCATTGCCTTTGCACACTCTTTTTCTTTTAAAAAGAAAATCTTGAGTTTTTAACGTTTAAAAACTCATTAACTCATCTTTTGTAAAAAAAAAATCCTAAACTTTAAGGAAACGCTTTTTATAATTTGCTAAACATGCTAGAAAAAAAATTCAAAAAGGACAAGAACATGTTTAACAATGCGATTTTTTGTGTGATGAAAGAAAAATAGAATTTGGAATTTTTGTAAGGATTAAAAATATGTTTAACACAAGTGCTTCTTTGGAGTTATGGTGTGGTCTCTTTAGAAGGCCAAGAACATGCTGATATTTTCTCATCGATCAAATATGGTAGAGAAGCTCTGGAATTCCGTTAACAACCGCGTTCATGATATTGGTTGAATTGCAACAAGAATCAACATTGTACATTAGAGTCATAAACGAGTTCATCCTCCTCATGGTCCCCTTAAACACAATGTCAATGGATCACATTTTACCATCAATGGAAGCTCAATTTGTAGTGGGTTGATTCCTGATCAACATGATAAAACTGTGTCTAATTTTATGCGTAAAATTACCTCTTCAAATACTCTTACAACTGAACCGTGTGCAATTCTTTCCGACCTTAAGCTTGTTTAAATACTTATTGCACATCGATTTCATTTTACTTCTTCCAATTTAGTTGTGATAGGGTTTTCTTTTCCTTAATACATCATCATATGTAGTGTGATTTAGATAATTAATGCAATTCTTTTATTAACAAAATACACACACACACACACACACAATTTTGAGGTAACCAAGCTGCAACTGGAACTGTGCAGGTAGTCACGTCACAGAAAAAGCATAGTATTATGTATGCACCCCCTCTCCCCCCACTCCACCCACAAACAAAGAGTGATCGATTTTGGCATCCTTTGACTCTTTAATACTTGAGTGTCTTTAAGGTTGAAGACAAATTAGCAAATAAAGAAGGAGGAAAAAGGTGAGGAAAAACTGCCAAAATGTCTCCCTTTAGTAGGAAAGTTCTTTAATTCCCAGGTACGGATACTGGCAGTCCATGACCATAAGCTAGTAGCGTAAGGTAAGGTGTAAAGTATGATGCAATGCATGTGTATATATCTGCACTGACTCAGCGTGTAGTAGCGGTTGTAGTGCCTGTGCCGTTACGTACTATTACTACTACTACTACACCACCCCACCCTTAAAATGCAAAAACAACTGCATGACATGCTACTGCCCTTCTTAATTTGTCCCTTTCCTTGCAGAAAATTATTACTTGTAACTTGTTTGCCAAACTTTAGGGTATTTCGCTTTCATCACTTTTTAATAATGTACTATTGCAGATAGGGTAGTTATTCATCACTTATGCATCAACTATACCCTTATTATTTTGAAATCCTAATAATCCACGGTTAGTACCTTTGCAATCTTTTTCTTTTTGGGCATAGGCCTTCTAGTATTTTAAAAAAAAAAAGATTAGGGGACAATGAAAATGAGATAGAAATAGAGGAAGAGGAAGATGATGGTGGTTTTAAGAGAATTAGGGTATTTATCATTGGTGGATGAACAACCATTTTAGCGTGTGAAATTGGACGTATGACATGACAACGAAGTTAACACGTCCACATTAAATTCCAACTTGGCATATCGTCATGTTAAGAATATAATCGTTGTGTTAAATATTGGAACGGTGTAAGCTCGTAGATCTTACAAAAGGACTAATTTGAATACCGTTTTACCTGATTCAATTTTTTCAAAAAATTGTATTTTCTAAGAATAATTTTGAGACTTTCTCATATATGGTCCAATTCAGTTATTTACCCCATTATTTTTCACAGAAATATACAATAATTCATTATTTGACTAGCTAATACCTTATAAATTATAAATGGTGACTAGTTAAACAATATTGCAAGGAACGGTCTTGCCAGAGAATTCGTGTACTGCAATTTTACTCTGCTGGATCGCATTTAATGTTCCTACTATACAAAACACAGCAAACAGTGTTGTCATTTTATAGTGACCTACCAAGCTGGACGGTGCAAGATATTCTAAAAGAAGTTGGAATATATATTTCGATATCTTAACTTCAACCAAATTTTAGCTCTTTGCCTTGAAAATAGAAAACTTCATTTACAGCAGGCCACCGCCTGGGCGTATAGTAACAAGGCCATATAGAGGGTTAAGATAAGGAATGTCATTGACACTCTATTTTTAACACGCTCTAACACACACATTTTTATTGGGTTAAACTTATATGAATCATACCTTTTGAAAATGAATCTCAAATTAGAGAAACTGAATGTGTTGCACTCAATAATAGATGAGTATTAGAGAGAGTGCTGAAAACAGTGTTTTTGACATTTCTTTACGATTTATATCATGCCTCGTTCCAGGTTAGGCAAAAACTCATAACATTTTTTTTGTTGAGAAATGCTTTCTTTCATCTGTGTACTTATTTTTTATTGTATGGTTTTACACACATCTTCTTCATTAGACGTAAATCTTATTTGAAGTTGGTAAGACGCGCTAAATTTAAATGTCTCTTTCAGCCAAAACTAAAACCTCAATTCATGAAGTTGTAGGATTTAAAGCCTTCTATTATATACTCAATTCTTTGGTCGGTGTACTACATATTTATTGTTGTGATTCAATTACATAAACCACTCTTAGAAAAATGACCCATGAATAAAACATTTAATCCAGTTTTTATCGCCAAAAAAGAGATATATAGTCCAATCGTATGAATTGAATTAAGTCTTATAATGTTAACATATTTATATAAATTTTATAGGAGTATTTGGTTTTAAAAGTAGTAATGATTAAAATAAAATATTTGTAATGATATGACAACTACAATTAATTAACAATATAAAAATATTGATACACTCGTTTTTTTAGAAAAAAAATAAAACAAAAGTCTTTACACTTACTGTAGTGTGTATTAAATATTTTTATTCATCCCTAGGTATGTAAAAAATGTAAAAAAAAAAAAAATTTCTACCTCAGAACGTTATTACCTTCTCCTTTCCCTTTTAAAGTTCATATTTACTTGATGTCGAAGAAGCAACAACTTCTATCAAATATCTAGCCAACCAAGATGACAGGAGATAGAGTGAGGAGCGACAAGTAAATATATAAAGGCCATGTTCAAAATCATCAAATCCCTGAAGTTGAGATCTTAAACACGAATGTTGCTCATGATATGCACATATTGGAATGACTTTGGAGAACTAATTATAATCAAGGTTTTATTTAAGTTGTCTACCAAATCCAACAACAACCAAGTCTCATTCCTCTAAGTCCGATCGGCTACATGGAATAAATTACGTCATAATGTTCTATCATAAATTATATTTATAGATCTAATTCATTAATCTCTAAATCTTTCATGATAATTTCTCTCATAGTGTTTCTAGATCTTCCATGCCTTTAGTATTTTTCATATCCTCCATCCAACCTACCCTCTTTGCTATACAATCTACATGTCTTCTCTCTACATGCACAAACCGCCTAAGCTTATTTGCCACTATGTTTTCTACCATTTGTGCTACCCCAACTACCTATCAGATGTTGCCATTTTTAATCCTATCATGTCTAGTCATACCATACATTGAACGCACCATCCTTATGTTTGCTTCTCCATTTCATACAACATCGCCGAGTTTACGGCTGTTCAATAAAAAAAATTCCTTTAACTTAAGAGATACTTTCGTATCACTTAAAACACCAGAGGATCTTCTCCATTTCAATCATCCAACTTGACTACGATAATTTAGATCCACTTCTATTTCTTTGTTATTTTGTACTATGTACCTAAAATAGTTAAACCGTGTAACTTGTGGTATGATATGATCTCCAAATTTCACCTCTAAGGTAGGAATAATTCGTCTTTTCCTAAAACTACATTCCATATACTATGTTTTGCTTCTACTCAAACAGAAGTCATACGTTTTTAAGACTCGTATCCAACCTTTCGTTCAATTCTCGTGATTTAATTGATAATGTATTATATTTACAAGCATTTTAAATAAACATTTAGAGAAATGAATAATGGAGAGTTCATTACTATGCTTATATTTCAAAAAATGGTCACATGGAGTATTTTTTTTTTGTAATTTGGCTTTTATACAATTAAAATATTTGTAAAAGAATCATCCATTTTGTTTTAAAAAAAATCATCTGTTTAGTTTGAGAAATGGAGATGATTTCTACTAAAAAAAATCTAAGAAACTATAAAACTATTGATCAATAATTAAAAAGTAAAGTAATTTATCTCTTAATTAATGCGAACACACAAACAATGATTCAATGAAGGCCCGCACTATTTAAATATCCTAAAATTACACAAAAGAATGATAGATAGAGGAGTAAAGAGAGAGCCAATACATGAATAATTACATCAATCGAAGATGCAATCAATATATCAAAGTACTACAATTCCAGATCCATTTGCAAAGCATAAATGATAATTAGGTACAGGAGACACTCACCTGAATTAGTGTCATACCCCAACAGCACTTGATGGAATATATCTGCCCATCATTAAACTAACTTTTGTGTCTTAAATTTTTCTGTTGAGGTTTGACCATATTTATTTATTTTTTGAAAAAATGGTTTGACCATATTTTTTCTCTCCTAGATTGAGTAGATTCCCGTGACTATAAGAATATTGATCATGCACCTTAATTATCTAATAATATCATCATGTCTCTATACATAAAAACCCTCATTTTTCAGTTAGCTCTTGCTTACATTATATTATGAGATCACCTCAGAAGAAGAAAAAAAGTTGTGGAATTTCAACTCACTGGTTTTGGTTTGCTTTGTTAACCTTCAAGTTGTAATTCTCCCACAAATTTCCTCCCTCAGTACTCATCAAGAACGGGAAACAACTTTCAGCCGCAACAACATCATTAGAATTTGAACCATCATTTGTTTGTACTCTCCCAAGTTCTTCCCTTTGATCATTAACATCACAATAGGAACCAGCTCCATCTCCATTGTTAACATTATATAAACAAGACCGATCAACATTGTTGTTATCATCAAAGTAAAAACAACTTCTTGAGTTTTCCTTTCTCTTCTTATTTCCATCATGTGAAGAAGATTGAGTCTTTATTATCTCATCATTACCTGTTAATTTTTGCAAAGCTTCCATTAAAGCAGCATCCCTAGCTTCAATCCATGCTCTTTCTTTGGCCCAAAATTTATGCTCTTTTTCCAACCTTTCTTTCTCTTGTTTCCTCCACTCTTGTTCTCTTAACATCCTCTCTTTTTCCTTTTGTTCCAATGTCTTTGTGAGTTTCTCCAACCATTCCTCTTGCTTCTCCACCAACTTCTTCAGCTGTGAATCAATGAAGTCTTTTATCTTTACCTTCCAGAAGCTTCTTCTACTACTCCTCTTTTTTCTCTTATCCATGGAGAACTCATTCTCTTTGATCCCCTCATGAGTACTATGATCATTGTCATCATCATCTGACGATGATGTGTCGAATTCAGTGGAGTTTGTGAGCAGGCCCGTTCTTGGGCAAGAGCAAGGAGCTCTACGGAGCCGGGCCTCTAATTTATGGAGGCCTCAAATATTTGTAGGGATAGGGGTATAATTGTTGGAGTGCAAGATAAAAAAAATAAAACTTTTACCTACAGACAAAATCTGTCAATAAATGTCATTTTTCCGTAGGTAAAAGTCTGGAAGACAACAATTTTGCCGTCAATTATTCATTGTCTATATATAAGTGTCTAATTGTCTGTAGGTAAAAGTCATGTTTGAACATATGCTCATATATTTAACTACAACTTAATTATTTATCATTATAAGTGGTGTTGGATTTTTTTTTTCAATTCTTTTTAAATGAAAATTGTCAAAATTACAACCGGGCCTCTAAATTGTCGGGAACGGCCCTGTTTGTGAGGCTGAGACTATCACAATGTTTGTTAATGTGGGAATGAAACATTTCTTGATTGTTGTTGGTACAAAAATTGTTTTGTGGGAGTGAAGATGAAGAAGGATTATTGTTTTCTCCATATAAGGCTTCAAGCTGACGAAAGAATCTGTAGTGCTTCCCATCTTGTCTTCCTGCTTTTCCTTCCTTGGTCTTTTTGTAGTATTTGTATAGATTCTCAAACTTCTCCCTGCATTTTTTCCCACTCCTTTGATAGCCATGTTCTTCACACATTATCCTTAACATCAATACAAGCAATGCTAAATCAGTATGAAAGAAAAACAACAAAAGGATAACAACAAAAGCTTAATTGGGGGATAATTAATATTGAACCCTAGTTGGAGCTATGAATATTGCTTCTACCAAAGTAGCACATGCTACGTACGATGAGAATTATTTTTGTTAAAAAAATACTACTACGTACCATGTAATGTCGTGTAATATGTTTTATGCAATGTCATTTAAATTGTCAATAGGAATGAGTTTTTGAAGGAAGAGTCTGTGATTGATTGGTGTCATTCCATGTAAGATAGATAGAATTAGAAATGCAAAAGAATCCCTTGTACCCCCTCAATAAATTTGCTTACAAAAAAAAGATGAAAAAGAATCCGAAAGTTGAGTGTATTTTAAATAAGGAGAAAATAAAAGGGAAACACTTTGCACTTAAAAGAGCGTACCAAATTTCAAAAGGGAAAAAAGGTAGTACTAATCTTGGAATATGAACTTAAACATTTCTGAAGTACACGATCCATAGTCTAAAATTGAGAGACTACACAAGTCATTTCCAGTAAAAGAACCTTAACAAAAATTCCACAAAAAGTAGGGACAAAATAAAAAAAACTAATTAAGATTGAATTTTAGTAGATTAATTTAGCCACTCATTTTTTGTAACACAAACATAACAAATAATTTTCTTTTCTTAAGCTGAATTTGAAGGAAAAGGAGTGAAAAAGAAAATGTTACACCTACCTAGAAAGTTGATCCCAAAGAGGACCTTTTTGAGTAGCTTCTTTGAATTGAGGATCAAGACGAGATCTAATCTCAAGAAGTGTAAGAGTCTCTTGTCTAGGCCATCTTCCAGTTGAAGCATCAACACCAATGAAACCAGTAGTTTCAGCTTCTAAGTTACCACTAAATGAAGGAGTTGAAGCACTAGTGGTGGTGTTGGTAGGAGTGGCAGCAGCAACAGTAACAGCAACAGCAGCTGAATCTGTTGAAACAAAGTCATGAAGACAACGAGGCATTATATCTGCTACTTGTCGACCAAACATCATCATCTCATAGTGTTGTTGATGTGGGTTGCCGGCGGGGAATAGCTCCGCCGTAGGGAAATTGGTAGTTGATCTTGGAACAATATTAATGAGTTGTCTGAGATCAGTGATACTATTACTATCATAGTGTTGTTGCTGTTGCTGTTCATGGTGATGATTATGGTCTTCCATTTCCATGAGATGGAATATGATACTATTGAAAGTTGAGATAGGAATAGAAGAGTGAAGTATATTGTATATTATAAGATAAGAAAAAGGAATAAGAAGATAGATATTGATGAAGAAGGGGGAATAAATATGATAAATAATAATAAAAGTTAAAATAAAAATGAAGATTGAAGATGTTAAGCGGCAGAGTCGGATCCTGTCGTCAATGAAAAGACTCAAATATTAAGGGAAATGGTCCCCATGGGCCATGTCTGTGTGTGTACAATTGCGTATGCGTGTGCTATGGTGTATCATGTACGTACCAACGATTTAATTTTATTATGCATACCCTGTGAAGAGATGAGTTAAATATTGACATTAGAAACCAACTATTTGTCTGTGTTTATACCACTGTTCAGTAGTATTTATAACTTTTTTTTTATTATGTTAACACTCTTGTTTTAGAAGAATGTGTTTTGAGAATACAGAGTTCCAGAGCTAAATAAAGTTTCGTTAAGAATTATTCCATATAGAAATCAAACTCAGGTTTTAATGTTCTTTTCGTTAGAATAGGATAAAAGCAGGAAAAAAATCAGAAAAACAAAAACTAATCCCATAATAACCTAGTCTTCGAGACATCCAGTAGAGCTAAGCTTAACCTGAAAATATATATGCACATTTGATACCTTCTCGCAACTCGATAGGACATTCCATTCAAGGTTCAACAAATCTTGAATGCATGAAATCTCAATAGCGAAAAGATGAGATAGATTAAACGAGCTGAAAATTAGTTGTAGGACAACCAAGAAATTTGAGTAGCAAAAAAAATAAAATATTTATAACTTCTTGTCCGAAAAAGCCCCCCAAGGCCAACCTAACTCGAGTCACCTAAGTATCTCCATCAACATTTACCATCGTGCAATCATCGAGAGAAGGATGTCAACTGACTCTCCGCAACACGACAAGCACTTTTAGTAGTAGCAGGAAAACACACGACAAACAAACGACATATTTTCTGGTTTTCAGACACAAACCACAAAATCTTGAATATCTTCATTTTCAACGCACTTATTACTAGTATTAGTTAATGTAATATTGGTATGTATCATAAAAATATAAACATTCATTTTAGTTTTTGAACGTGTGAGGTATTGTCACTATAATTTGGTTTTTGAAGATATTGAAATTGCATACATGATCTTGGTCTTCAATGTCTTTAGTAAACCATTTTGGTCCTCAAATATTTTTTTTAATCAAAATTGATCTATAAAATTATAAATAAAAGATACATTTTTTGAACAACAAACAAACTATATTTATCATATTCAAAGAAGAGATAAGTACAAATAATACTAAACCCCACAAGAAATGAAATACAAATAGTTCTCTACCTTTCAATCAACCCTAATACCATCAAAATTTCCTACAAATACAATTTATACGATTTAACCATCATTCATAAAAAAAAATATAAGGAGATTATAACTTTTTTCTAAGAACCAATTTCAATTTAGGTGCTTAATCGCATCAACCAAAAGACACTTAAATTGTGTTTGCAACTTTAATACATTTAAAAAAAAATATGATGACAACGACTTGCACATTGAATAACTTGTTTATTCTAAACCCTTGAGGAAAAAAAACTTGTTTATTCTAAGAAGAATAGACCGTTCTTTCAATTTTTCCATAAACAAAAAATGCTGCTTCGTTGTGTGTCGTTGTTCAGTACAGCTTAGGAAGGTGGGGTTGGAGTGTTTTGAAGGAGGAGTGAACCAGCTGCATAACTAATATTAATTGTTATTAATAAATTTATAATATGATATGATTTTTATTTGGTAATTATCATCGAAACGTGGCAAATAGCAAAATGAAAGAATGGAAGACAGCCGGTTTCACATGCTGACGCGTGTATAGTGGATTTGATTCTAACTTTTTGACTTTTGATCATGATTCCATATATAAACATGAACATTGTTTATTTTTGTTTTACATAAGAAAATTCTTAGAGCTTGATTTCTAGTTTCCATGCCAATTTTTTCATTGAAACGAAAGTTTCTTAAGTTATTATTCTTCCGTTTAACATTTAGATACACATATTAAAAAACAAAAAATTTAGGTAAGTACATATACTTATTATGTACATTGTAAATTTATTCAATCAAACATGCACCCACTTCATTCTCAAACTGATCGGGTTAATATAGATTAAGCCATATAAATAAGGTGACAACTTGGGTACCCATCAATAAAAGGTGGGTAACACAACCTATGCTGAGTTGACACCAATCAAAGTTATTTGTTTGTTTTCTATTATTTTTAATGTTATATAAATACATTGTTTTGATTGGGTCAACTCAACATGAGTAGTATTATCCACCTTTTATTGATGGGTAAACAAGAATTTCTCTATAAATAATCATACCGACTAAATCTAAGGTACATCCTCGCATTTTTTTTTTATTTTCTTCTTCACTTTCTTAACTATAACAAATAATGGATTCATATAGAGAATGTTGTTGAAGTTGAAAATTAGTTGAGAATTCAGCTAATAACTCAATAATGATTTTTTTCTCCATCAAATGATCATATCAAAGATTGAGTTTCATTCTTCAGTTGGAGGTTTCTTAACTTCTCTAATTTTTTTTTGCCAAATCGATTATATCAAAGACTGAGTTTTATTCTTCGATTGTAGGTTCCTTTAACTCCTTTAAAGAATTTTAAGTAGGGATTTTTTTTAACACTACTAAACCAATGAAAACATAAGTAAATGAAATGCAAGAAGATAAATAATAAATTGCGAGTAAAAACCATTGTTTGATTGATTGTGTTTGTCGAAATAATTGTTACAATTTGTATTTATAGACACAAGAGACAAAGTACATAATCATATTAACCACACATCATGACCTACAAAATCTAGCTCTCATTGTCATTATTCGACTGAACTCGTAGGTAATGTGAGTATTTGTGACCTTGTTGGATGTACATGGTGCCTTACATTCGGCCATGTTTCCCCCTATTTCACGTCATTTTTAAGTGACTTGTCCACACACCCTTTACCTTATTTCATGGAGCTAAAATCATGAAACACGAGTCTTTGAAACATCAAATTCATGTGTCTTTGACCAATCTTGACACTACCATGTCCCCGTGAAACCTTTTTGACGTGAAAAAGATTCACATTTCTCATATTCGACTATGCTTAGTTCAACTAATCATTCATTCGACTAATTGGACATCTGTTTAAATTTATTTCGACCGTAGGCCATTTCGGCTAACATCTTAGACTATTTTTATGTATAAACAAGAACTAAAACAATTCACTGCGAACATCATATGCAAGTAAGTGCAAGTTTTACTTCGAAAATTATGCTTCTGATTCACATTTCAGAGATAATTCATTCATACTTCTGATGAATAACAATTCAGAGAGATTCATTAATTGATACTGCTGATCATTCACTTCCGATTACTGGAAATTTTGTTCAATTTAATTAATTTATAAAAAATATCAATATTAATTATAAACAAAGCTTCAAAAGCAAAAATAAAAAATTCAAGTAAACTAATTCAAACACGGGCTAATTAAATTTTCCTTAATTCACTCGAATGGAATTTGCAGTAGTAATTAAGTGGAACTAATAACACTGATCATAACTGAAGAGTTGTGTCAGTGTTATTTTCTTCTTTTGGAGAAAGTTGCGATCAGTGAGCAGGGATAGGACCCCCCCTGGGTCATGGTCTGCTATATATGTTTCATCGATCTTAAATTAATACCTATATATTATGCCCATGTGACCACAACCAGTTGATGGTGATGTATGTAGTAGCTGATCAGTGCCAGTGCAATGCATCACTGCTCAAATATATGCATTACATGCTTCCTTTGGCATAAAATTAAATTCCACTGCAGTACACTTCTCTTATGCTCTTTTTTGTTTGTTTGCACTATTTCAAATTGTGGAACTTAAAGTTCTCAAACTATTGGTGTGTTTAGTTATACCGAAAATTGATTTTGACCGAATAAATTTTCGGTATAAATTCAAAGAGATCCAAAGAAAACACATGTATCTCCAATATCCATAGAGCTCACACTTCAACTGTTGGGATTAAATTAATATTTAATCAATACAACGATTAAAACTATAATAATAGCAGAAGCCACATAAACAAATGAGCACACAGATATTTTAGGATTTACGACATGCATGTTGATTGTCAAAGATTATAGGAATATCTATATCCATGGTGAAAGTCTCTAAGCAGTAACAACGGTAATTCTGGAACTTATAGCAATCGACGGGTAAAAAGCATTTACTGGCTTGTGGTTCTTTCTAATCCAAAACTCCTTATGCTTTAGGCACTCTTCAAGTGCGTGGAAAAGACAATATGTATTGCGTATGATATATTAGGGATCTTAGCCAATTTATAATGTCCTACCAAGATTTTTATTGTTCACACGTGTACAACCATTTTGTGACAATTTTTGACCAATAAAAAAGAAAAAAAAGAAGATTGTCACAAAAGTTGTCAACAAATAATTGTAATGTGTAAAAGTTACTTGACATGTCATATCTCTTGTCAGCGTTGATTAGATGTTGATTAGCGGTCTTTTAACGAAATGATCTAATTAAAAAATATAATAGTTGAAAGACTTGATTACTACTTTTTTTTTTGCATATAGGGACCTATTTAAAAATTCCTAAATAGTTCAAGGACCTACAAGTAATTAAATCAATTTTTTACTTTTGGATTAAATTAGAAATTAGATAAATTTTCACTAGTAACTTAAAATTATTAGTCTACATTAATATTTTACATATTTAATTGTATTATTATAACCTAAAATTAAAAAATGATATTATATATTTATATATATTGTCAGATTCTTTAAAATATCAAAATAAATTGTTTAATCTCATTGGTTTGATTAGTTTGTTGGTCTTTTAAACACATGTTAGACTACTTATTTACATATGTTTTTATGAAATGGCCATTTAAACATATTAACATGATGTACCAGATTTTCTAATAAGTTAGGTTTAGACTTAAAATAACAGACTACATGTCGAATTTAGGCCTTAAGTTTTTGGACCAATCCAAGTTTAGGTCTTGTAAAACCTAGTTTAGTATAACCTATTCACACTTCAGTGCCCCATTTTTTCTCATTATTTCACGGCAAGTGAAATTTGTGATTTTGTCATATATTAATATAATGATATAATATTACTTGTGTATTTAAGTTTCATTATTGTTGTAGCCAAATATGTTTTTGACTTTTAACCTTTTATTGTGATGATTTTTTTTTTGGGAATTAAAGAATTTAGGTCTGTCATATTATATGATATGATATAACAAAACTTATATATGTTATTGACATACCGTACCCGTATCATGTCCTCCAATATTAAAAAAAAACCAAAACATAAAACTTTGGAAACAGAGGTGGGTTGCTCGTTTTCTTCCTTTCTGTCCTCTAGAAATACAACATTTACAACTCAACTTCAGTTAATCATCCAAAAATATAATAGTTATTGAAATTTTAAGAAGATTGTTTGGTGTGTGTGTGTATGTATATATATATATATATATATATAAATTGTTTCACAAATGTAAAAAAATTATAAGAAGATTGTTGGTAGGAGATTGTAAGAAGGAAATAATGGAAGACGGGCGAGTGATGGCAAATGGTAATAGTGGTTCCTGACAAGCTGAGAAAAGGTCAACAGGATAGCAAGAACAGAGGCAGAGTAGCATAACTGATAGCTTGCTTTTCAAGTATATATACCAGTTAGAGCAGAACGTTCCATCCATGCATACGCATTGCCCCAACGACAAAAAAAAAAAAAAAAAATCCCTAAATCAAAACAAGTTCAAGAAAAAAATGGTTTAGAGTTTTCAAAATTCAAAATCGTTTAGATCAATAGAATCACTATGAGTCACTATAATTTTAAAAAATATTATTATACTTTGAAGTTTCATAAAATCACGAAAATCACGGTGCGACAATTTTGCGGAACTTGCCACAAGTTTAAACACATATTTTGTTGTGTTTTCTCTTTAACTACTTGCACATCGTTTATACAACTAGATGACGAGATGACATGTGCAAAATATATTAAAGTTGAAGATACGGAGTTGTTGACATGGCGCAATCTCAATAGATGGATTTTTTTTAGACGCTCAATGGATGGATTATACCGTTTGTGTTTAGTCCATCTACATCTTGATCAAATAATAATTTGAAAACAAACACTCTACTTCAAGAAATAAAACAACGAAAAAGGTTTAAATACCAATCATGGCATCCGCTTTAACAATATTTCGATATTTCTATCGATTCATCTAAAATTATGGACAGATTAAAGAGCATTTTGCGGCTGGGAAAATATTGATGAGGCCAGAAAGACAAAGTCTGGGTTTGGTGAGGCCGAGACCCGATGCTGTTGTCGGAACAACAAATGGATAAATGGTTGGTCATCACATTCACACCATCTTTTCTAATAATGCTACGATGATAGACGGACAGGATTGGACTGATGCATGCATCAGAAGTTGACATTTCACCTTGCTCAAAGAGAGAGTGGAAAAAATGCAAAGGTGTATCCTCACTTTTGTCCATTATTTCTTTCAAGGTTTGAAGGCTTGAAGTATCGTATATAACAATTTGAAAAAAATAACAATAGAATACCAAGATTGTCCTTGCATTTTCTTAATTTATCCATTTTTTTGTTCTAAAATATAATTTATTCTTCTTTAATATATTACTTATTAAAAAAATATTGTAACACAAATCTAATCATGTCTCTCACACTCATATACACAAATTAATTTTTTTCCAATTCGTCCATCATTTATCCATATAAATATACATTTAGACTATATGAGCTACTATTTTTCTACTTCTTTTATGATGATGTTTTCTGTTTTTTCTCTCTAATTTTTTTTCCTACTACTCCGTGAACATTACTTGTATGTAATCTATACTTGGTGATCAGCAACTCTGACGTGCGTTTAATTTGCTAAATTGTACGTACTGACAGAACAATACAAGACTGAACAACACAAGACAAACTTTTATGACATTGAATAATTTTTTGTCTTATAAGATTTTTTGTGGACAAAAAGTTATTTTTGTATTTTAGATAACGTACATATGACAAAAAGTTGTAATGTGGTTTATTGAGGAACAATTTTTTTTGTTTTTGCCATGTCCTTCATTTTTTAACATTTCAAACGCATACTTATATAGTTAAAAAATTCGTTTTCTAACAATAAAATTTTAGTTGTGTTAAATTTTTTTGTATTTATTTTGTATTTAAACTCATATTTTTAATCAAATTATGCTCATTAAACTTGGTCCCCGGGATATAAAGTTGGCTAATGAATAATATAGTGTCAAGTTGCACATACATTCAGCCAAAAAAAAAGTTGCATATATATTGTACTATTGACATGGGAGGTGCCATGTCCTTTGATTCAATCCCATCATTATATGGGGTCATAATGGGATACAATATATCAACTAAAAGCTTCTTGTCTAATAATAATAAAGAGTAGCCCTAAAATTCAAAATTGCTGCGTACGGATGGTTGCCACTATAAGAGATAGTGATTCATCAAAGATCAAAATGTGGGCCTTTATAAAAAAATTGTGAGTCTTCGTTTGTCTTAGAGTGTTTGAATAAGTTCTTTATGATTTTATTTTTATATGTTTCCTCTTGTCAAAGGAAGTCAAACGTTTTGATAAAGAACATATTAGTTTTAACTTACACAATGTAAAAACCAAAAACATCTAGTATGTCTTATATACTTCCATGAGCATGAAAGATGAATTGTCTTAAATAAATTATAGAAAGTGTATTGTTATACGGTACCAATGGCTACAACCATGAATTGCACAATTGTGTTGCGTAATTTGTTCATACTTCATAGCAAACTCATGGCTTATGATTTTTTTAATCTAAACAAAAGATATAAGTTCTTTGATATGATTCACACTTTGAGACAAAATACATCACCTACCGATGTTTGTTCGCAGGAAACAGAACTGAAATGGTACTGCATTTTTTTTTAAGGATGAAATGGTATTGCATTTGAATTGTTGAATAAACTTTAAAAAAATTGCGATGTATGTTTGTGAGGGTGATTTGTCAAAGTCTAATGCTCTGTTTGTTTCTGCGGTGCACCAAGCATAGACGCACGTTTTGCCTAAAACCACTATTTTGAGCTTCTTAAAAATTACAGTAATTGAACATTAGGATGCGATATTTGTGCTCCCACCACCAAACCAAACTGCCACTAAAAATATGCTTAATGTCATGATTACTAATAAAAAAGTTAGAGGATATTGATTTAAACGGTAGTAATTAAAGATTAAGAAAGTAGCTTTTCAGCGGTAAAAGTATACTATATGCCCGATCAACAATAAAAAACTCTATCTTTGCTTTAATCATTTATATGATTCCAATCTAAATGCTCACAGGGGTCGGTCATACATAGCTGCTAGATCAAAAGAATGATTGGATTCAAATGGTAAGATATAAACTATTGACATATTCTCAAGCCAATACCATCACGCCAACCCAAGTAGGTTAATCAAATTCTAAATTCTTAGGTACATATTCTTTTGTAAATCGAAGATTAATAAATAAAAAAATTAAGATTTATACATTAAACTATCATTGCTGAGACACAGTCAATATGTGACAATTATATGTATAATAAAAGTATAATGTAATAATAATTTAAAAAAAAATCACTTGGATTGGTCTGTTGATATTGACTTGAGACCTCCAAAGTTTCAGGTTCGATTGTTTCTGGTGTTAGCTTGGGTGGACTATTTAACTTCTTAAAAAAAATAACTACCAAAAAAAATTTATAACCTTTAAAAATAATTATAAAAACTTAAATTTGAACTGTCGCTTTTTTTATTTTTTGCCAAGTATGAGGAAGTGTAGTACTAAAAAATTAAGTGTGAAACGAACACGTTTCTCTTAACGTGAGAATATTTTAAAAATTATTAGAAAATTGCTTTATACACATCAAATAAAGCTAAAACACACCAGAAAATTACATCTTTACCCCGGCGGCAGTTAACTGCCGCCGAATCATGTCATCGGCAGTTAACTGCCGCCGCGTTTGAATCCATCGGCAGTTAACTGCCGTTGCGTTCTTGATTTTGCTGATTACAGCAACCTACTCCTATATTGTTCCATCAACTCCACTTTCTTCTTCCTCTTCAATCTAAACACCTAAATCCAATTTTTTTCCACAATCCTTGTCCAAAATCCTTGAAGCAGCAATACTAGAAGGTTTCAACACACTTTTGACGTCAAGAAACATGTAATGCATCATTTAATCCGTTTTTTTGCTGATTTTTCTGTAAATATTTGTGAAAACCTGACATGGAGCTAGCGGCACTTAACTGCCGCCGTATGGGGCCATCGGCAGTTAGTTGCCGATGTAGCAGCAGCTAGGTGCCGATGGGAAACTTTAAAAAAACAGGCTTACTGCCCATTTTTTGAAATTTTTTTGTTTTTTTTTTTTTTAACTTTTTTTAGGTTTAATTAATTTTGATATTGATGTTATTGCAATTGTAAGTTATTTATTCATAGTTATTTGTTGTTTATTTATAGTTATGGATGAAAATGCGGATGATGATCCGGTCGAGACAAAACCTATTTTTGTCGATAATTCCGGAAATGTCATACCGCCTAAGGTTGAAGCTTCTGTCCATGTTGAAGCTTCATTATATGTTGACTCCGGTGTTGTCCCTCTTGAGGCCAACGAAGGCGACACGGCTCATTTTTTTTCAAGCGAAGTTAAATGGAAAGATAGAGATGACTTGCTTAATTGGGTACGTCGTCAAGCAAATAGGGCGGGATTTACAATTGTTATACGTAGATCCAATTTGATCAATTCAATTTTGCAACTAATTTGTGAAAGGAGTGGCGACCACAAAGTGCCGAAAAAAAGATTGAAGTATGAGACAACGGGTTCAAGAAAATGTGGGTGTAATTTCATGGTTCGTGGACATCTTAGTAGGGAAACAAATGATTGGAGATTGAACATTCTTAATGGAGTTCACAACCATGAGACGGAGTCAAGTTTAGAAGGACACATGCTTGCAGGTAGATTAAGGGAGGATGACAAGAAGATTGTAAGTGACTTGACCAAGAGTTTGGTGCTACCAAAAAATATTTTGATAAATTTGAAGACAAAAAGACAAGATTGCATGACAAATATCAAGCAAGTCTACAATGAACGTCAAAAAATATTTAAGTCAAACAGAGGTAACAAGACTGATATGCAGTATCTAATCCCTAAGTTGGAGGAGCACAACTATGTCTATTTCACCATAACACAAAGTGAGAGTACTACTATTCAAGACATATTTTGGGCTCATCCAACATCTGTTAAGTTGTTTACCGATTTTCCAACAGTTTTGGTTATGGACTCCACCTATAAAACCAACATGTACAAAATGCCATTGTTTGAGATAGTTGGGGTCACCTCGACCGATTTGACGTATTCTGTTGGTTTTGGATTTTTGACATCTGAGAAAGAGGATAATTTTACTTGGGTTTTACAGATGTTGGTCAAACTTCTTAACTCAAAGATTAATATGCCTTCAGTGGTTGTAACCGACAGAGATACAACTTTGATGAATGCGGTAGCAACTGTTCTCCCTGAAACTAGTGCAATACTTTGTTATTTTCATGTTGGTAAAAATGTTAGAGCAAAGTGCATCACTGACTGTAGAGTGAAACTGAAGGATGGGGAAGAAGTGAAGCCAAGTGACATAGTTAACAAGGTAATGAGAGCTTGGGATGTTGTTGTTGAATCACCTACGCAAGAATTATATGCAAGTGCGTTAATGGAATTCGAAAATGTTTGTAAAGATTTTCCAAAGTTTCTTACTTATGTCGAGAGCACCGTATTGGATGTTGTGAAGGAGAAAATAGTGAGGGCATGGACAGACCGTGTCTCGCAACTTGGCTGCAGAACCACCAACCGAGTTGAGGGGGCTCATGGTAAACTGAAGAAATATTTGAGCAATAGTGTAGGTGATTTTGGTACTTGTTGGGAGAAAATACATGATATGTTGGTGATCCAGCTAACTAAGATACAAACATCATTTGGGAGGAGTTGTACTGTATTAGAACATAGATACAAAGACGTCATTTTGTACTCTAGGTTGGCTGGTTATGTGTCTAGGACTGCTTTGAGCTTTATTTTTGATGAAGAAAGACGTTCCAAGGAAACCTTGTGCATGGACAAAGAAATTTGCGGTTGTGTGATAAAGACATTGTATGGGCTACCGTGTGCATGCACTATTGCTGTGAAAATCCGTGACAACAAGCCTATTCGATTGGATGAGATACACCGTCATTGGCAAAGGTTATGTATGGGTGAAGAAAGTAATGAAAATGGTTTTTCTGTCGAGGAGGAGAGGAATGGTATTCAGGAACGTCTCAAGAAAATTCCTTATCAAATCAAACTAGAAATCAAAGAGGTGTTGTGTCAGTTGGCATTTCTAGAATCCACAATGGTTTCTCCTCCTCCAAGAAAAGTACCAACCAAGGGAGCGCCGAAAAAAGTGAGGTGTAAAGAAAATGAGGCATCGACAAGTCGAATCCCTTCTTATTGGGAGCGTGTTGATTCCCAATTTCCGGATAGTCAATCGTCGCAAACTATGTCATCATTTACTAAAAGAAAGGGTGCTCGTATTGGCAAATCATCACGTTCCCCACTTCCACCACCTACTCGGTTTCCTAAGCTTAGCCCGGTTCCAAAGCCTACTCCGGTTCATGGTGTGTTTGATGTTTTGAGCCCTATTGACTATATGCCAAAATTCACGGTTCCATTTATTGAAAAAATTGTGGATGTTAAAGGCGATGGGAATTGTGGTTTTCGGGCTATAGCTGAGTTCTTGGGTTTCACCGAAGAAAGTCATGTCATGGTTCGTAGACATCTTATTCAGGAGTTGAAAGATCATAGAAATGATTATGTGCGGGTATTTGCGAGTGAGAATCATTTTAACTACATCTTAAATGACTTGCATCCTCCCTCAAATAGTGGTGGTATTGCACTTGTAGATAAGTGGTTCACTTTTCCCGACATGGGTCACATTGTTGCAACTTATTACAATAGACTTGTAGTGGATTTGACAAGTCACGAAATTGGAAATTCGGAATCCTTTTTTCCACTTAGAGGGGTGCCACCGCTTAAGCAAAAAAAACCCATCATGTGTCTAGGCTTATGTTCTTGTTTTTTTGAAAGATGGTTGTCCACTACCTCCATCATCTACGAAGTGGAACATACACAGGAGTGAAGAGGCATCAACTTGGGAATTTGAGTATTTGGATCAACAAGCTAGGTTCCGAGACCTCATGAACATTGAGAAAAGAGAGAATCCGCTCCCACCAAAAAAGGAGTCAAACGAAGACAATCCAATTGTGTGTGACACTCCTGAAAAAGCAAAGCAAGAATTTCAAGTTATTGTGGAAGATGAAGATGGTTCAAATTGACTTGATGCGATATGAGTGATTTTTTGTTTTTGTCGGTGTTCATCCTTTTTTTGGTCGATATTACACCGACATATTTTTTGTGGTCGATATTGTAACGCCAATTTTTTGTGGCCAATATATAACTAACATATTAATATATATAAATATATAACTTTTATGTGGTGGAATATGCACCTACTTTGTTATTGGTTATAATGTTTCCGCATTTGATATATATATTGGTTATTAAGTTTAATTTAATATTATTATGATGTTTGATATTTCATAAACTTTTGTGAAGTTAAACATGTCTGAGGTTGCACAAATTGAAGCTCATGTCCGGTACTCTGCTTTCAAAAAGACAATTAAGATTTTTCTAACTCCGACCGACACTATGGATGAGTTGAAGGCACAACTTAACAGTTATTTTCTCCATATTGGTGAAAATCATCATACATGTCATGTATTTGCTCAGATGCCAATTTATGACCTGGGGGCAGATAAAGATGAAGACATGTGAAAAACGGTTTATTGGCCTCGGCTTATTCGTGACGATAGTGACGTTGAATTTATGTTTAGGCATATGGTTGAAAATAATATATTATATCTTTGTGTTCGTTACAACTGTATGTGCAACGAATGTCGCTAGAGATTTCATGTAATATTATGTAATGTGTTGTTGAATTTCAAACACTATTTATGTTTTTGTTGAATTTCAAACATTCGTGTAATTTTAACGAAATGTCGAATTGATTTTGTTTTGGTCAATTGTGAAAGATCGTATTGTTCTTGCTTATGAATGATTATAATTGATGTATGATTTGTACTGCCTCTGGAATTGTTGTTTTGGATTACAGGTAATAAATAGGCCGAAAAATGGCTTGCTTGCAAAAATAGCAGGTTCTGTTCTGCATATTTGTCTGCAGCGGCAGTTAACTGCCGATGGTAGCCGGCGGCAGTTAACTCAAATATTAGCCGGGGTGAAATTGTCATTTTCTGGTGTATTTTAGCTTTGTTTAATGTAGGAAAAACAATTTTCAAATTATTAATTCAAATTTGAACTTAAAAAATAATTTGAATAGGCTCAAGCTGAAAGCCCAACCTACTACTCCTTGTTAATATGAATATGAAAGGCTGAACTTTGTTGTTTAGCTTCTATAATTGCTCACATGTCCCCCCCAAAACTGAAATGACCCCATACATGTATATACAAAAATAGAATCTAATTCTTCTCGGAAGATAAACCCCGTTCGCTGTCTGTCAAAAGATACGTTTCATAATATGAACATAACTGCTTCCTTTCTTTTTTATTCTGTATTTGTTTGAAATGCTTAAAAAATTGAACACTTGGTCACAAAACCCTATTCCTTTCAACCGCTGATTTTTATCAAACCACATTAAGTCGTCGCACTTCTTGTTTACTTCTCTAACCCATGTGTCAATTTCCTCTCCTTTTGTGTTTGTTGACATTTAGGGTTGTTTAGTTGTTGCACAAAATAGAATTTGTCTGGAATTCGTTTATCAAAAACAAAGTAATTAGATATTTGAGTATCATTTATAAGGATATTTATTTGTTTATAATTTGTGAAATATAGTATTTAGATTTTGTTTAGAAATGTGAGTGTAGTACTTGTGCTTTAATACCAATTGACTGCTATAATTTATATATAGATACAAATTATAACATATATTTATCTATTTTATATATCAAGAACGACACACCATTAAAATCCGTGAGACGTGAGACATAGTTAGACGAGAGAGCTATTGTGAGGAGTAAATTGCCCTCATGGTCATCTAGACTTTCAACCTTAGGATCTATGAAGCCCGGATACTCCAAAATGGTGCCGTACCCGTGTCGGATACGTATCTAATACCGATACGCCGCAGATACGCCCGGATACGTATCCCAGAAGTATCCGAATGATTTAATTTAAGTTTTATTTAAAAAAATACGGGATACGTTACGGATACGTTCGAGATACGGAGAAATAATTCGGGATACGACTTAATAGGTAGGATACGGACGGGATACGTGTGTTAAAAATACAACATGAGTTTATTTAATTTTTTTTTTGTGAACCATTTGCTGTACTAGTTTTATACTTTTATTATACATGTGAATTATAAATTATAATATAGGGGTCAAAACATATTTTGATTTAGACAAAACTCTAATTTGTATTTTGATCACAAGTATTATTTTTTGTAAATTGTGATCATTATACTGGCCATGACTTGAAAAGGGTGACTATCTTCATACTACTTTGGTATCTTCATAGTGCAAGTTGTTTATATGGTATGTTTTGGTTTAAAGAATTACTATCTTAGTTGGTGAATCGTGATCCATTATAGTTTGACTTGGTGTAATTAGTTTTAAGATTTCATGCTATTTATTTTTTATGTGCGTGTATGTCTAATATATATATTAAAAAAATTGTAAACGTATCTGAGCCGTATCGTATCCTAAATTTGAAATTTTTGACGTATCCGCGTACCTGTATCGTATCGTACCCGTACCCGTATCCCTATCTGGGCTTCATAACTTAGGATTAACCGTCTAATGGGGGCAATGATTAAATGGCTAGACAACGGAGAGCATCAACTTCTCATTCAACATATCAGAATCAAACAACCCACAATGATACATACATGAATAAAGTCTCACAAATTGATTAATAAGTACTCAATAATAATTGATCATAATTTATATTGATAATAAGATAATAAGTCATAATATTTGATTATTTTGAATCCATAATTATTTGAATAATTATTTAATTGAATATTGCCTCTTCAAATCATAGAAATGGGACCACCCATCATTTGCTAACAAAAGAGCTACATGTAAGAGGTGACCTATACTCAATGATTATTTTGTAGCTCCAGGGATGTCAACTTACACCCGTAAATGAGATCCCTGTGGAGACTGCTCCATTTAGAGAACGACGGACATGAATTTTTTATTTTGCCAACTATTGATTAATGGTTTAGATTAAGTTTAAAAGTTTAACTCTAAAATCTGATAAGTTCAAAATGTCCAGCAGCTAGTTTTTTTTTTTGAAGAAGCTAAACAAATTTTATTAAAAATAACACAAGCTCCTCTAGCACAAGGAGTACCAAAGGGAGCTACCAAGTCCAATAATTACAATGACAAACCAATCACCACTACGAAGTAGCGAAAAGAAACTTTAAATTACAGCCTGAAGACATAAAACAGGAGTAACCCTCCAAACCGAATAATCAAATTCAAAAGCTACACAAGAAGATTTAAACCACCAAAAAGCTTGAAGTTTAACCTTTTCCAACAAAGTTAGGAGTTGTTCAGATTTGTGTTGAAAATGCCTCAGATTACGGTCCTTCCAAATGGTATAAAGAGCGGAAATCCAAATAATATTATAAGCTAGACGAGACTTGTTGGAAAAACCCCCAAGACCTCCAAACTGAAGAAAATGTTCAAACAGAGATCCTTGAAGAGTTGTTGAGTAACCTAACCATCCTGATATTAAAGGCCAAAGGCAACCATAAAAAACACAAGAAAAAAACAAGTGATCCTGATCCTCGATAAGACCACACGAAGCCGAACAAAAAGACTCATTAAAATCCAGAATGTTCCTCCGAAACAAATTCATCTTAGTCGCTAATCTGTTCAGGAACAACCGCCAAACAAAAATATTGACCTTAAGCGGAACTTGCTTAAGCCAAAGAACATGGTTACAACGGTCGTCAATTGTCAGCTCAGAATTAGTCAAATAATTATACACACTTTTAACCGTGTACTTATGGGAAGAATGAAGCTTCCAGACCCACCTATCAAAAGCGCCAACCTGCAAAACCACAGAAGAAAGTCGTTCCACACATTCACCCAACAACCCCTCCTCCCACACAAACAATCTCCTTCTCCACTTCCACGCCTCACCATTAACCTCCCAACCCAAAGAACACATTTCCGCAACAGTAGCACTTTTATTTTCAGCAAGATCAAATAATCTAGCATATCTACTCTAGTTAAGAATATTTAACTCAAAAAATCGACAAGTTCCCTAAAGCCCAATTTAGTTAATGCGTTTTGACAATTACTTATGTTACATTTTGTTATTCCGTTCTAACTGGTTTTAAATTATTTGTACTTGGCCTAAAGGCGATATATAAAACCTTAAGCATGAGAATTGGAAATGACAAACATTCATAAACACTTTGAGAGAAAAAATTAAAAAGATTAAAGAGAGGAGAGAAAATTTCAGAAAGAATAGAGAGATTAAAGAGAGAGAAAAATTTCATAAACACTTTGTCAAGTTAGTACTTTTTTTGCATTTTTGTGCATCTTTACATTAATAAATAAATAAATTTATTTTCTGTATTTCTAAAAAGTAATCTAGTTATAAAATATTTAATTAAATTTGTTAACTAAGTTTTCTTTTGTTTTTTCGGTTAGCTATGCAGCAAGTCAAACTCAATTGACTATGGATGCAAGAGGAACTCTTAGTGCTAATAATGTTTAAAATTTATTTTTTTATTAAAGATTTTATTTTGATAATATTATAAAATTTGAATTGTATTGTACTTGAATTTCAAATACGATTATGTTACTTTGAATATAATTTAAGTTGCAGCTTTTGAGCACTTTGAATTCGTTGTTACATATTTAACAATTGTTAAAAATTTGGAAAATACAAAAATATTAGAGAATATATAATTTAAAGGAATTTATAATTGAGGTAAAAAATGCATTATATAAATATTAGTATTTAAACTTGTGTAGCACAAATATTAAAAGAGATATTTTTTGTATATAAAAAAGTTAGATACATGAGGTTCAAAACCTTTGCAGAATAACTCCGCTAACGGTGGATATAAGTGCCGCAAAATGAAACCGCCGTTAACAAGTAAAATGTAAATATAACCTCCGCTAAATACATTATTTTTTGTAATGCTAGTGTATTTACGTGTTTGGCAGTCACACTTGAACGAATTGCAGAGTTTTTCAACCTCTTTCTTTAAGCATTATGTCACTATGGTTCAACAGATCAAACATAAATAAAATAAAACAGTAGAATGTATAAACTATTTTTTCATCCTTCTCCTCTCGGAATACAAAATAAATTTTACAAAAATTAGTATCATGAATGCAGAAAAACGTAGTAAAATTGTATAAAAGAAAATGACATTATCCATCAAAAAATGAAAATTCCTACGACAGTTAATGTCTTGCTAGGGAAATAAAACATATAGAAATAAAAGAAGTTTTATTTTAAATTAGAATGAACTCATTCCTACTTATATACGAAAGAGAAGATGAACGAATGTTTTCAATGCTGATTCTAGGAAAAAAGACGGATGTAGCAATATTGAGTGGATAGCGACGACAAAAATATATAGGGTTAAATAAGTAAATGATCACCCTAAATATACCAACATTTGATTTTAGTCCCCCTAAAATATTTTTTAGACTTTTGGTCCCTTCAAAATTTTCTATCAATGAAATTAGTCCCTACTCTTTAGTCAACTCATGTTTAACCTTCATATTTTTAATGAAATTTTCCAGATATGGGTAGAAAATTATGACAATATTTTCCAAAAAAAAAAAATAGAATTTTTTAACAAAACATGAATTTAATATGAATTTTTTAGCACCAAAAACATAAAAATTCATATTTAATTCATGTTTTGTTAAAAAATTCCAATTTTTTTTGAGAGATTATCATAATATTATATCCATTTCTGAAAAACTTCATTAAAAAGTAGGAAGGTTAGACATGAGTTGACAAAAAAATATGGACTAATTTCATGGATAGAAAATTTTGGAGGGACCAAAAGCCTAAAGAATATTTTAGGGGGACTAAAATCAACTGTTGGTATATTTAGGAGGACCATTTACTTATTTAACCCAAATATATATTAAGCAAATTATTAGCAATTAAAATAATGACAACTAATATAGTTAATATCATAAATTACTTAAATATAACAACTAATATTTTAATAGAGTATTATAACGAAAATAATGGTTATTATATTGAAATATCAAGTAAGAAAATATTAAAATGAATAAATCAGCAAATAAAAAGATTATTTTATGAACCAACTAAATCAAATCATCATAATTTCAAATTTGTTATTTATTTGTCACTTTTCTATCTGTGCAAAATTGAAACAACTATCATAATTTCAAAATTTTCATAGATATTTTTCTCTTTTCTATCCGTGAAAAATTGAAAAACTAACTAATATTTAGCAATCAAAAAGAAAATCTTATAAACCAACGAAATCAAATAATCCTAATTTTCAAATTATTTTACTTATTTTTTCGTTTTTCTATATATACAAAATTGAAACCATTAAATAATGATTTTTTTAAAATAAAATGAATAGAGATAGCAAGAAAAAAATCTTATAACCAAATAATTCAAAACATCCTAATTTTAAAATTTCCTTTCTTATGTTTAGTTTTTCTATCTATGCAGAATTAAAACCAATTGAATAATATATTTTTAGAAAATATAAAGGAATAAAGTTAGCAACAAAAAAATCTTATAAACCAATTAAATCAAAAAATCCTAATTTCAAAATTTCTATACATATTTTTCTCCTTTCTATATATGCAAATTTGAAGTAATTAAATAATATATTTTTCAAAAATAAACTAAGTAAAATGTACAAACAAGACCAATTTCAACTTTTGAGTTATCCTACATTATCATAAGTGGAGAAAAAATTATGACAGTGAAAAAAAAATTAATTCCCATAAATTATTATTTTTTCCTTTTATCTTCACAATATTTTCTTTCTCTTTATATAAAGCTGAAACTGTCACTACTACAAAATATACCTTTGGTACGTAACACCATACTACCACGGTCGTTTTGTTAAGCGTATTAATATCTCATTTTTACTCCCTTGGATTTTTTATTTATTAAAAGACATTTCACCACGGTCAATACTACCAACGGTTGTTATAGATCAAGGGTTTCACGCTTCGAAATTCTCTTATTAACAAAAGAACAATTAACATTATTTTAATTAAGTTATTATACCACTCAAAATTTTAAACTACAATTAAAATGACTGAAATTAATATGCAGATTTCGGTGTTAAGAGAAAGTAAGCTTCTTCTAGATGATATGCTCATCTATTCTGCTAATAATATTATCATCCATTGCTCTCATTCGTATCTCATTTGACCTAATAGTACCACTTGTCACATTGTCTATTATCTAATGCGAGCATTAAGTTCCAATCAGTTATATCAGTAGTGACACCCCACACCGATCTCGCTACAGTACATGCAGATACTACACCTAACCTTATTTCTAAGACATTAGTATCCAACAGATGATTACCTTGGATCTAGTAATGACAAGCACCTTTCGATGTCAGGTCACACCATGAAAACAATATTTTAAGTTTTCACGACTAAAACAAGCATTAAGATTAAAGAGTCATCAATATTACAACAAGAGTAGATTTACATAAAACACAATGACCTATTTAGTACATGAATATAACCCCAACAAAGAGATTTCATCTACGCTTACTCATGGTTAGCATATCATCGAGTAACTCGGGGATGCCTTCGGAAGTGTTGATTTTCAAGTCACCAGAGTAGCACTTCTGCCTTCAGACCTCCTCTCTTATTCTCCTATTGTAGACCAAAGTGAACCTACTCCAATTTTGCACTACATAAATCCACCAAAACTCCCTTTGCAACGAACTGAAAAACTCCTTTTTATAGCCAAAATTCTAAGGCTCTCACTAGGTGCACTGTTCTTATGCCTAGTGCCTATATACCCTCTGACAGCCTGATATAAAATTGGCAAGTGTACTAATTTATATCGGAGTAATAAATAAATTCGTTTCTACAGGGACTATTGTAACTTCAATTTAGCAACAATGTTAGTATTTAGGATGTGTAAATAGAGGGGTTGCACAAGGCAAATTAGGTTTGTTTGAACAATCTGAACAATATTGATCGGTAACAAGTAAATTGATTTAGAAATTTATGAGAAAGATGGTTAAGCCTTTCGAATCCTCTAGTGTTATTGTACGATGAATTGCTCCCCTCTCCTAACAATGTCTACCCAGTTTTACGATAGATTAACAAAATAGTTCCACCCAATCTCTTGGCCTAGAACCCTCTCCTAAGGTAATTATCCCTTAATCTCTTAAGTGAGATATATACCGTTGGAGGTTTTGAAAAGTACGTTAATCTATTGATCATAACCTAACAATTTTTTATCTCTAGCTTAATTAATTAGATCAAACATACTTCCTAGATCAGATTCAAAAGCCATGGCTAGTGGTCATTCAAGGTCCATAATCGATTTATATATTCAGGAAAGCTAGTGCTAATAGTCAATCAGAAACATATAAAAAACATTAAGCAAAAGGAAATATGAATAAAACTAGGTTTTCATTGATAATCCAGGGAGTTCATACAATTCATGAAGCCATACAATTACATCAGATTCATCTAAAGCTCAACCACAATAGAATTAGTTACTCATAGCTAAAGTACAAACAACAAATTCAAAAGAAAGATTCATTACATGAAATAGATGACTGGCTATGAGTTTTGATGGTCTCCCACCTATTCTCCAGCTCTTCAGATCCAAAATATGCCTTTTCTTCTCTCAAATTTCGAACCCCTGCATCAGAAACACGTTTGCCTTATATACACATAGCAAAAATCGTGCCCCGATCCAAGAAATTGTGGCCCGAAATCAATGAAAATTCAAATGAAGCTCAGACGCGCCATCAAAATCGGCGCCCGATGTACACAAATCGGCGCCCAAAAATTTACGAACTGACAGCCCTGAATTGGTCTTCATATCGTGGCCCGATTTATGAAATCGTGGCCTGATTTACTCTTTCTTGAAATGCCTTCCTTTTCTTCTTTTTTTCAGCTTCAGAAACCTTTATTGCATTGAACTCATCCTAAAATGTATAGAAAACAACTAACAAAACAATGATGACATAGTGTCATCACAGCCTGCTCTCTTCCTTATTAAGTAATGGTAGCATGTCTTCCACATAGCCCATGGCCGCCATCCCTTGCTTAGTGTTGCTCCCTTTCGACTAGCGCATCAACCCTTGCTTCACCATGAAGTACTTGTGTCTTGGCGTGTCTTTTATCCACCTTCTTGCTATGGCTTGATTCATGCGTGCTAAATCGTGGTTTTCCAGTTCTTTTTACATGTTTTCAATTAATTAACACTAGAAAATTCAAACAAGTGTTTTCTTACATTTATGAAGAGAACAATTTTGGGGAGAAATTGATGGATGTATATGTTACAATCTATTTTTATTTCTTCACAATGTATCCAGAAATTTATTTCATGATTCCATGTTATTGTTTTTAACAAACATACTTACACATTATAAAAAAAACACAATTTTCTTAAAATAAATTGAGATGCAGGGATCAAACCCCGTGCCTCTCGCATGCAAAGCGAACTCTACTCCTTTTTAGCTACATTCCCATTTGGTACCGTTTGAATTACAATAAAATATTATTTATAAATTCAAATAAATTGTATGTAAAATATTCAAGCTTTATAAATTTTGAATTAATTCAAATATATTTGATTTCATATTAGTAAATGCTAGTAGCATTGAGATAATCCACACAAAATTTTACATCAGTAATCGAATAATAACATTCGTCTGCAATGGAAATTCATAATAAGCAAAATGAAAAGTCATTTTGATTTGTTCAAATAATCCCAAAGTACAACCATATCAATATTGCCCCCTGAAACTACTATTCCTATATGCTTGCTATCCTTCCAAGTAGGATTTTTCTGAAAAGTTTCAGATAAGACAGCAGCAAGGCCGATTGCTCCACTTGGTTCAACAACAATCTTTAGAATTTCAAAACATAGTTTCATGGCTTTGATAATTTCACTATCTTCCACGGTTATTATGTCGTCAACAAGATCTCGTACAACATGCCTGTGCCATAGAAAACTCGACATTTAATCATAAGAGACCACAAAACTTTATTTCAATTCATAATATATATGATTGCTAAGATTTGTTTTTACCATGTGAAATTTCTGAGACATGCTCGGAGCCCGTCTGCTATAATATTGACCTCAGACAATGTTATTATCCTCCCAGCTGCTTTATATTGTGCTGCGTCATCAGCTCCTTTTGGCTCAGCAGCCAAAATCCGAATAGACGGGTTAATGGCCTTGGCAGCTAATGCTACTCCTCCTATCATACCGCCGCCTGTAGTTTTCATTTTGTTGGAAAATCGAGAAGAGGATACTAAAATCTATGCAAATTTTGAAACATTTGGTTTATGGATTGACATAAAAACGAGAACAAACCGCTTATAGGTACTACAAGAGTATCGATTTGAGGGGCTTGTTCCAAAAGCTCCAAGGATATGGTACCCTAGTCACTACAAGATCAACTAAACATGTCAAAGAGCAAAGAGCAGTGCTTAGCAAAAGCAAGTCACGATTCCCTATAACATATATTTTAGACATTAAGTTTTAGAAGTTGAATAAATAAAAGTAACATGATGTTGTAGAGCTGATTATTATAGCTCAAAAAATCAATTCAGCACTAAAAAAAAGTTTATAACAGATAAAATTAGGTTATAGCTTATATTAAATAATTTGACTTTATTTTATCTTTTAGTATAGAAATAACTTGTTTATAACGTATGCAGGGATTCCCCTTACTTTTGCTGCCAAAGCCAATGCAGCAGCATGATTTCCACTTATTTCAGAGAACAACATCAGAAGAACAATAAATTAATTGAATCAGATTTGAAAAAATAACTTATGTAATTATTGCATAAAACAAACTTGTTGTATGTTATAACACCTTTAAAAGCATCTTCCTCCGTGAGAGAGAACAACATTGGAGGCACCTCTAAATTTAAAAGCACCACTGATGACATAGTCTTTTCTTCTTTATTTTTTCCAAGAGTATAACAGTAGATAGAGTAAACCAGATAACTCCAAAAATTTGTGGGGAAAAATCCAAATATTTATGTAAATCATAAAAAATTCATCTCTCACCTCTTTTGAAATTTTTTACACTTAAAATATAGTTGTCTTCTTGATATATCATCCAGAGAGGTGCACTACAAGAAATTTGTAATTTTGCGGCACTAGATTTGCGACAGTTCCAATGAAACAGTCACAATCTAAAATCTGCGACGGTTCTTGCAACCCTTTTTTACAATTGTCGCATCATTTTTCACTTATGACATTGTTTTTTCATTATCATATAGCTTTCTCCCTCTCTTTTTTGTATGCGCGCGCACGCACAAATGTAAAATTTCCCTTCCCTCTCATTATCAAAAATCCCCAAATCTCCAAAATAACAAAAAAAAAAGAGAGAAAACCCCAAAATTTCCCTCATTCACAAAACCCTCAAATCTCCAATCTCACAAACCCTCTCACTTTTGTTTCCAGAAAATCTCCACACCCACGATTCAACCCATGAAAATCCCAGCGTGAGTCCGACACTTCACGGTTCAATGTGAGATTGAGATTCAACCAAACAATCCAGATCCAAACGAGTCTAGAGCTTCAAACAATTCACCGAGCAAACTATTCAAGGTCAAAGGTATCTTATCTTGAAATCTTTAGAGAAGAATACCACAGGACAATCAACTGTAAGTTTCATAAACCTTTGTCTATCATTTCTATGAATCACACCTCCGATGTTATAATCATTCAAACTAATTGATTTCAAGTTGTAGTTGCTTGGGTAGTAGGTTTGGTCTTTGGACCAGCCTTGCGTTGTTAGTTGGCTCAGGTAATATTTTTTAGCAACATTGCATCATTGTATATATATTTCAAACCAAACAAGAACAATTGTCCTCTTAATTTTGAATGAATTAGAAGATTAGCAGGAAAATGGTAAGAATGTCATATAAACCAGTAGATAAAACCTAAATAAGATATATGATAGGACCCCAATTACCTTTGGGCCAAATGAGGCAATGTTGACCTCACCAAGGAATACTAGGCCCACAATTTGGATGGTGTATGAGAGGAAGAAAAAGAGGGGAGAGAAGGATACAGTTAAGGGAAATGTGTAGCTGGCAGTTTGTTATGGGTAATAGAGGTTATAAGTAATGAGTAAGTAAAGAAGGGAAATGATTCTAGAATCATTTTGTTAGAAGAGAGGACATAGAGTTATTATATGAGGAGTCATAGGACTCTGGGTCAGTTGTAGAGTTACCTCTCATCTGAAAAAAAAAAACATCACCTGCATAATAAAGGATAGGCGTATGTCTTAACTTTGAAAGTAATGATAGAAACTATAACACCCATATTAAGATTGCCTAGGATCTTATACGAGTATTAGAATTTCGTACTGGATACATTAATTTACAATATAAAAAGTTCGTTTAGAATATTACATCGCATAGTAATATTACAATCCATAGTTTATACAATTCCTCTTTTATACATGTACATCAAAAGTACAACAACATATAAAACAGTCAAACTATAAACATATAACATCAGCACGATCAGTCCGTAGCCTTCTCCTTACCCTTCTTGCGTGCTGCCTGTGATCCTGCCTGTGAACCTGCACCAGAAGGAATGGGATGAGACATAATGTCTCAGTGAGCTCTACCCAACCTACTGTTGGCAACCACAGGGAACCTAGGGTCGCCATGCCTACCTTGGCAATTTAGGGGATACTAGAATCGCCAAGTCTTATAAACCTGCCTATAACTTTAACTATAATCTACCTGTAACTGTAAACTTCCTGTAACTTTAACTTTAACTATAACTGTGAAACATAATACATATAAGGTGTTTTATGTTAGCTGTTAGCGTTGAACAAACAATTAATCTGAGTTCGTTTTACGGAGTGCATCCGGGTGGAGTAACCCCGAAGTACATCTCCCTATGACCCGATGAAATTCCTGACAATCAGGCTAACACCGGACTCCCTATGAAACGTGTGGACAACCCTCTCGGAGAAGTCCCATCCAGCGAATCCCGGAGTCTGCTGAACACGCCCTATGACTGTGAAACGTGCGAACACGCCATTATCTTTGATATAATTCTTTAACTTTAACATATGAACATGTAATCTGTTACTTTAATCATATAACAACCCTATAACGTATAACCTATAACCTATGATTCTTGTCTTATCGTTCTCATAAGCCGCCTATAATCGTTGGAGAACCAACACTATAAACTTATCTATAACTATGATTGCCGAAGCATTCTCATTGCCCTTGCATTCTAAGATGAATACGTCTATAACCTTGATCACCTATTATAGGTTCTTGCCTTATCAAGTCATATGCCTCCCGTAATAATCTATACATTCCCTAAGGAATAGATCCATCTAATACTTAGAGGTGATACCTAGCCATTGCACATTGCTTAAGGAGTTTGAAGTAGTATTTGAACGGCTAGAATGGTGCAAGAATTGATGAAAAACAAGTTGTTCCTGTGTGCTGTGGAATCGTGACACGATTTGGAAATCGTGTCACGATTTTCTACCCAGAAAACGTGATATGATCTGCCTATAAAATCGTGACACGGTTGTAAAACCGTGACACGATTTTACCTGCAGTTGAACAACATAAGGCAAGTTTAAAACATGTTTTCCACCATTTTAGGCTCATCCAAGTATACCCAAACATCACAACAGCTTAAGGCATAATTCTAAGGCATATGATAGTTTAAAACATATATGATTATGTAATCACAAGCCAAAAGGAATTAGGGCATAAAATTTGCAAACTAACTCTTAATACTATAAACATCAAAGCTTATACAAAGTGGGTTCTAAAACCCCTAGGAGCTCACCTTAAACCTCAATTGATGCTTGCTAAGTTCAGAAATCCAAACCCTAGCTTCAAACCCAAAGCCTCCACTTAAGAAAACTTCTATCCTTGGCTTTCCTAGCTTATTCTTGCTCCAAATTTCCCCAAAACAAGCTTGCTTGCAACACAAGAGTTTAGGAAGGAGTTTAATGGATTAAGGGGTGATGATTGATGATGATGATGAAGTGAAGATGGAGGGCGAAAATGAGGGAGAAAGAGGGAGAAAATTCTGTTTTTCTTTCAAGTGAAAAATGAGAGATAAACATGAGTATTTTCATATTTATCTCTTTGTCCTTTTATCCTATAATTACAACTTTGCCACTCCTTTCATATAATTTCTATAACACCGTTCAATGTCTCGCTTAAGCGGGATATTACACTCTACCCCCCTTAAAGAAATTTCGTCCTCGAAATTTAGAAATTACCTGCGAATAGATGCTGATAACTCTCCTGCATCTCTGATTCTAATTCCCATGTAGCTTCACCATAGGGAGAACCTTTCCATATGACTTTAACAATTGGAATCTCTTTATTCCTCAATGCCTTGACATCACGTTCAATAATCCGTTCTGGTTCGGGCCGAAAAGTCAAATCTGATCTCAAGTCGATGGTTTCCAACTCTACTGGTTGGAAAGGATCTGGAATGAACTTCCTTAACTGTGAAACATGGAAAACATCATGTAATCCTGACATAGCCGGTGGCAGAGCCAATTGGTAAGCTGCTGGTCCGACACGTTTGAGTATCTGAAATGGCCCAATAAATCTTGGACTCAATTTCTTTGTCCTGAAAACACATCGTAATCCCAACTTAGGGGTAACTTTTAGGAAAACATGATCTCTCACTTCGAACTCTAGAGGTCTTCGCCTCTTGTCCGCATAACTCTTCTGTCGACTCTGAGCAGTTCTGATCTTATCCTGAATGGATTTAATCTTTAAATTGGTTTCCTGAATAATCTAAGGTCCTAGAATACTTTTTTCTCCAACCTCTGACCAACAAAGTGGTGTCCTACACCTTCTGCCATACAATGCCTCATAAGGTGCCATTCCGATGCTAGAATGGTAACTATTATTATAAGAAAATTCAATTAAAGGCAGATGGTTATTCCAACTTCCTCCATCCTCTAAAATGCATGTGCGAAGCATATCCTCTAATGTCTGTATGGTTCTCTCAGATTGTCCATCTGTTTGAGGATGATGAGACGTACTCAACTTTAACCTTGTTCCTAAAGCCTTCTGAAAAGCTTTCCAAAAGTGAGATGTAAAGATAGGATCTCTATCCGAAACGATACTAGTTGGAACACCATGCAGTTTCACAATCTCTGCTATGAACAATTCTGCATACTGAGCAGCCCTGTACATAGTCCTAACCGGCAAAAAGTGAGCAGACTTAGTTAACCGGTCAACAACTACCCATATTGAATCATGTCCCCGTTGAGTTCGAGGTAACCCTGTTACAAAATCCATAGAGATCTCTTCCCATTTCCACTGAGGAATTTCCAATGGTACTAGTGTAACATCCGGCGGCTCACCACACCCCACACTAGGTTGGCCCCGCCGCGATGTACTCACGACCTTCTCCACCCCCCATGTGGAGTTTTTGCCTTCCGTGGGAATCGAACTCCGTACCTGAGGCTTAAGTACAAGTTCCTTGCATTCCCACTACCAATTGAGCTAGTAGCTCAATTGGTAGTGGGAATGCAAGGAACTTGTACTTAAGCCTCAGGTACGGAGTTCGATTCCCACGGAAGGCAAAAACTCCACATGGGGGGTGGAGAAGGTCGTGAGTACATCGCGGCGGGGCCAACCTAGTGTGGGGTGTGGTGAGCCGCCGGATGTTACAACTAGCATCCTTGCAGGCCTCTGATGTTCAATTTTCACTTGTTGACACACAATACATCGTGATACGAATTCCGCAATATCGGTCTTCATCCCCGACCACCAATAATCTTTCTTTAAATCTTGATACATTTTAGTGGTACCTGGGTGAATACTGAAACTACTCTTGTGTGCCTCTTCCAAAATCAACCTTTTTAAATTAGCATCATTAGGAACACAAACTCTACCCTCGAACAGCAGAGTACCATCCGATGCCCTTGAAAATTCTGACTGTCCAATCCTCCTCTGAAGATCCATATCCGATTCTTGAGCTTGTGCGATTCTGGACCGCAAATCACAAGTAACCTTTAATCTTTGCAACAAAATGCCATTGCCCATCTCCGTGACGCTGAGATTAAGATCTCTAAATTTCTCATACAAACCACAAGTGTGCATCAGCACTTCTGCTCTCATCAAAGATTTCCTGCTTAAGGCATCAGCAACTACGTTCGCCTTTCCCGGGTGATACTTTAACTCAAAATCAAAATCCTTTAAGTATTCCATCCATCTTCTCTGTCTCATGTTCAATTCCCGTTGATCGAACAAATACTTTAAACTCTTGTGGTCACTGAACAAGTCAAACTGTGCTCCATATAAATGGTGCCTCCATACTTTCAAAGCAAAAACTATCGCTGCCAACTCGAGGTCATGAGTGGGGTAATTCTCTTCATGAGATTTAAGTTGTCGAGAAGCATAAGCTATTACATTCCCTTCCTGCATGAGCACACTACCCAGCCCCTTAGAGGACGCATCGCAATATACAACATATTTCTTTTCGGGATCCGGTATTGCTAGCACTGGAGCCTTGGATAATTTTTTCCTCAAAGTCCGGAAACTTTTCTCACAATCTTCGTCCCAGACGAAAGGCACATCTTTTCTCGTGAGGCGTGTCAAAGGCAACGCAATCTGTGAAAATCTCATAATAAATCTTCGGTAGTAACCTGCTAAACCCAGGAAACTCCGAACTTCTGTTACATTCACTGGTCTGGCCCAATTAAGGACAACTTCGACTTTAGATGAGTCTACTGACACTCCTCCTTTAGAGATAATATGACCCAAAAACTGGATTTCCGACAACCAAAATTCACATTTGCTGAATTTTGCATATAACTGATTTTCTCTGAGAATGTCCAAAACAATCCTCAGATGCTGAGCATGTTCCTGTGAGTCCTTTGAATAGATCAAAATATCATCAATGAAGATTACCACAAACTGATCCAGGTAAGGCTGGAAAATTCTATTCATGTAGTCCATAAACACTGCTGGAGCATTAGTCACTCCAAAAGGCATAACCAGAAATTCATAATGTCCGTAACGCGTTCTGAACGCTGTCTTAGACACATCTGACGATTTGATACAAATCTGGTGGTATCCTGATCTGAGATCAATCTTTGAAAATACTGCTGCTCCTTTAAGTTGATCCAGAAGATCATCAATCCTCGGGAGTGGATACTTATTCTTAATTGTTACTTTATTCAGCCGGCGGTAGTCGATACACAATCTCATACTACCATCCTTCTTCTTAACCAACAACACTGGTGCACCCCAAGGTGACACACTAGGCCTGATAAAATGCTTCTGAATTAAGTCCTCTAACTGAGACTTCAATTCCTTAAGCTCTGACGGTGACATTCTATACGGCGCCACAGATACTGGCTCCGATCCTGGAATGAGATCAATAGAAAACTCAACTTCTCGCTCCGGGGGTAAATTGATTATCTCAGAATGGAAGACATCTAGATAATCACTAACAACATGAATGTCACTGGGACTCAGTTCTGATTCTGAAGTCACAGTAACCATTACATAAAAACCCCTATCCTGAGCACACATAAGCTGGGTAAGCTGATGAGTGCGGTTGATTAACTCTGATAAAGCCACACCTTCGGTCGTATCATCTGTAGGCATAAAAATACACTTTTCCGCACATCCAATGTACACATGATTAGCAGAAAGCCAATCCATTCCTAAGATCACATCAAGTTGTATCATGGGAAGACACACCAAATCTATGTAGTATGTCTTACTAGATACAGTGATCGGGCAATTCTCACATATAAAATTAGCTACAACTCCGCCTTCAGTAGCGGTAGATACCGTCATAGGAGGTATCAACGGTGACATAGACAACTGTAATGCTTCTATACACTTGTAAGAAATAAAGGAACATGTTGCACCACAATCAAAAAGCACTTTAACTGGATTCTGACCTAAGTAACACATACCAGCAATTAAGTCTTCATTGGCCAAAGCCTTCTGGCCATCAAGGGAGTACACCCTGCCCTTACTTGTAGTAGTACCTTCAGCTCCACTTTTACTTCTTCTTTCTGGACAATTTGCTAATACGTGCCCCGGCTGCCTACACCCGAAACACACACCTGTTTGCCTCATGCATTCACCGTAATGCAATTTCCCACAGTATTTACAAGCAGCACTCGCCTGGTGTGAAAACGACTGCTTACCCCTCTTAGGAGAGCCCTTAGGCTTATTCTCATGGTACCTATCTTGAAACTTGCCCTTTCTCTTTTCAAATAGTGCAGCTTTCTCTTTGGCGGTCTTGGCAAAACCCGCTTCAGCAACCAAACTGTCGTGAACCATTTCGTCATAACTGGTATTTCTTTGAAGGCTCACTGCTGTATCAATTTCACCTCTCAACCCACGCCTATACTGATTCATCTTCCAATCTCATTACCGGCATACTCGTTGTGAGAGGAGTAGTACGACAACTCTTCAAACTTTTTGGTAAACTCAGTGACTGACATGCCACCTTGTTTCAACTCAAGAAACTCTTGTTCTTTCTTTACTTTGTATGACATTGGAATATAATTCTCTAGCATTGCTTCCTTGAAGCTATCCCAATTAATCTCGATGTCATTTGCTATCATTCTACGCTGAGCAGATTCCCACCAATCTTCTGCTGCGCCTCTGAACTGGTTGGTAGCTAACAGTACTTTACTTTCATCTGGGCAGTCCGCCATCCGGAACATTTTCTCAATCTGCTTTAGCCATCTCTTGGCTTCTGGAGGTTCACCTTCCCCATTAAACTCAGGAGGGTGGTCTCTATTAAATTCCCGGAAGGACGGATTTGCCACTACTGGTGGTGGTGTATGCTGTTGAGCACCTTGTCCTTGGTGCATCATCTCCATCCATTCATGCTGAGTTTGTGCCTGCTGTTGGGCTTGCTGCTGCATCATAAGCATCATCTGCTGATGTTGTAATGCAGCCTGAGCTTGCTGCTCTTGATACTGTTGTTGCAACGCCTGCTGCTGTTGCATCATTTGAGCCCAAAAATTCATATTAGGATCTCCTCCGGTTTCCTCAGCATTAGCCTGATTTGCTCTAGGCCTGCCAGGACCTCTTCTCCTCCTGGACATCTTATCCTAACTGTCATACACAAGTCAAAGTGATCAGTTTCAACCAGATATAACATTTAGAATAATGTCCCGGATCCAAGAGATCCACAAATTTGAATTGTATTTTAATGACCCAAGGCACGGTCTGAATCGACCTGCTCTGATACCAAATTGTAACACCCATATTAAGATTGCCTAGGATCTTATACGAGTATTAGAATTTCGTACTGGATACATTAATTTACAATATAAAAAGTTCGTTTAGAATATTACATCGCATAGTAATATTACAATCCATAGTTTATACAATTCCTCTTTTATACATGTACATCAAAAGTACAGCAACATATAAAACAGTCAAACTGTAAACATTTAACATCAGCACGATCAGTCTGTAGCCTTCTCCTTACCCTTCATTCGTGCTGCCTGTGATCCTGCACCAGAAGGAATGGGATGAGACATAATGTCTCAGTGAGCTCTACCCAACCTACTGTTGGCAACCACAGGGAACCTAGGGTCGCCATGCCTACCTTGGCAATTTAGGGGATACTAGAATCGCCAAGTCTTATAAACCTGCCTATAACTTTAACTATAATCTACCTGTAACTTTAACTTTAACTATAACTGTGAAACATAATACATATAAGGTGTTTTATGTTAGCTGTTAGCGTTGAACAAACAATTAATCTGAGTTCGTTTTACGGAGTGCATCCAGGTGGAGTAACCCCGAAGTACATCTCCCTATGACCCGATGAAATTCCTGACAATTAGGCTAACACCGGACTCCCTATGAAACGTGTGGACAACCCTCTCGGAGAAGTCCCATCCGGCGAATCCCGGAGTCTGCTGAACACGCCCTATGACTGTGAAACGTGCGAACACGCCATTATCTTTGATATAATTCTTTAACTTTAACATATGAACATGTAATCTGTTACTTTAATCATATAACAATCCTATAACGTATAACCTATAACCTATGATTCTTGGCTTATCGTTCTCATAAGCCGCCTATAATCGTTGGAGAACCAACACTATAAACTTATCTATAACTATGATTGCCGAAGCATTCTCATTGCCCTTGCATTCTAAGATGAATACGTCTATAACCTTGATCACCTATTATAGGTTCTTGCCTTATCAAGTCATATGCCTCCCGTAATAATCTATACATTCCCTAAGGAATAGATCCATCTAATACTTAGAGGTGATACCTAGCCATTGCACATTGCTTAAGGAGTTTGAAGTAGTATTTGAATGGCTAGAATGGTGCAAGAATTGATGAAAAACAAGATGTTCCTGTGTGCTGTGGAATCGTGACACGATTTGGAAATCGTGTCACGATTTTCTACCCAGAAAACGTGATATGATCTGCCTATAAAATCGTGACACGGTTGTAAAATCGTGACAGGATTTTACCTGCAGTTGAACAACATAAGGCAAGTTTAAAACATGTTTTCCACCATTTTAGGCTCATCCAAGTATACCCAAACATCACAACAGCTTAAGGCATAATTCTAAGGCATATGATAGTTTAAAACATATATGATCATGTAATCACAAGCCAAAAGGAATTAGGGCATAAAATTTGCAAACTAACTCTTAATATTATAAACATCAAAGCTTATACAAAGTGGGTTCTAAAACCCCTAGGAGCTCACCTTAAACCTCAATTGATGCTTTCTAAGTTCAGAAATCCAAACCCTAGCTTCAAACCCAAAGCCTCCACTTAAGAAAACTCCCATCCTTGGCTTTCCTAGCTTATTCTTGCTCCAAATTTCCCCAAAACAAGCTTGCTTGCAACACAAGAGTTTAGGAAGGAGTTTAATGGATTAAGGGGTGATGATTGATGATGATGATGAAGTGAAGATGGAGGGCGAAAATGAGGGAGAAAGAGGGAGAAAATTCTGTTTTTCTTTCAAGTGAAAAATGAGAGATAAACATGAGTATTTTCATATTTATCTCTTTGTCCTTTTATCCTATAATTACAACTTTGCCACTCCTTTCATATAATTTCTATAACACCGTTCAATGTCTCGCTTAAGCGGGATATTACAGAAACACTCACTTTAACACCCTTTTTTAAACTCTCGCTCTCTTAACATGATTCATTATAGGTCCAATAGCCAATTAGAAGTTTGATACGACTTGGGGTAAGGTTAAGCCAAGAGTTCAAAAATCTTCTCCCGAAGCAAGCTATATGTGAGTGCTTATAAACTTATCCGCAATACTAGTTATCACCTAACACTTTTGGTTTTCTTGAAGCTATAATGCTATTTTCCTTTGAAAGCTTTGTCGATTAGTTCCAACAATAACTTCCATAATTATATTTTCTACAAATCCTAAAAATAGTTATTGTAGTTAATTGAGATTCACGTTGGATTTTTCTTATAATATTTAACAAAGAACATAAGTATTATTAGGTTTCTCTGTTGGCGTCGTGATATAGCAATGATAAACTGGGTATGATGCATCTAAATTAATGTATTAGAATCCTTAAATTTGAGTTTTGAGTAGTTAGCATCACTACACATGAATAATTTTCAGTTTTGCTGAACTGCTAAACTGCTAAACTGGGTATATAATTAGTTGAACTTTTGAGTTTTATTCTGTTGAACTGCCTCTCTGTCTACTTTTCAGTTTTGTTGAACTTTTGAGTTTTAGAGATTTCTTCATAGTTTTCAATTTTCTTTTTGTTTTATTACTAGCTTTCTACTTCATGCTCGTGAATAATGTTCAGTTTTGCTGTATTGCTCAACTGCGGGCATGCGGTTTATAGTTTTACGCTTTTGATTTGATGAATATGCCAACTGTTTTACCATAAAAGGTAAATATTCAATTTCAGATAGACATATTTTAATCGTTTGTTGGTTTTGGTCATTCACAGATTTTAATTGGGCTCACTGAAAGAGAGAAGCATTTCTCATTTTGCACTCTTGTTTTCTTAGGTCTGCAGCTGTTTAGGTAAGTCCTTTTTCCTCTCATGACTTTTGATATTTGACTATTAAGTCTACACTTTTTTTCCCATTTGTTATTGCGATATTTTTTTTAAATCCATATTTTTTATTTTAAAGCAATGGATAAGTCTTCACAAGTTAATATTTTTTTTAAAATGCAAGCTGAGATTAATTCGCTTAAGGAGCTGGAGGCTTCACAAATTGATATCTTGAAGGCGCAAGTTACTTTCGTATGGAATTTCAAGGCGCAAGTTGATATCTTGGGGATAATGGAGCAACATCACTAAGGGATACTGCTATATTTTTATGGAATTTTAATTCTGATACTGTAGTTTTAAATGTTCAGCCACTAGTGTTTTAATTTTTGAATGTTTTAACTACATACTTTATCTATTGTTTTAATTAAGTTGATGCATGGATCAATGTTGTTACTCTTGAATGAGTTCTATGAATGAGATTTAGTTATATATTTTTGCATTTAAAGTATTTGTTAATATATTTATTTAAATTGGCTTCAAATCAGGCCCTCTAAATTAATAAAATAAAAAAATACACATTTGCGGCTGTTAAAACTGTCGCTAATTAATATTTAAAAAATTTAAAATTTTTAGTTGCGATGGTTTGAACTGTCGCAGAAAGCCAATAGGGGCGGTTGGGAACCGTTACAATGTTTTTTGCGACGGTTGTTGCGTAAACCGTTGCAAAGTGTTGTTGCGACACCAATTTTTCTGTCAGTTGGAGAACCGTCGCAAATGAGCATCTGCGACCCTTTGAACAATCGCAATCCATCATTTTAAGGGTTGCAAAATGCCTTTTTACTTGTAGTGGAGGAGGAGAGAACCAAAGTTTTTCGGACCAATGATTAAATTCTTGCATGTGCTTCTTTTATGGAGGAAATATCAGCAACATATTTTCCCATTGTCATTTGTCCCTCCTCTTCTAGGTAAATAATTGATCTTGAAAGAGAAAAAAAAAAATAAAGATACAAAAATCAATTTTTTATAATGTGTCCAATGATGAAAAAATCAATATTCTTCCTACATATTTGAAAGGATAATTAAATTATGATTAACTATGTACAATAACCTCTTTATGAGGGTTCTCCTATCATATGTAAGTAACAATATAAAGTTGCAATTCTAAATCACAAATAAATTCACCAGACCAAAATGTATACAAAAAAAAATACAACATCCAAAGATAACTTAAATACCGAAAAGACAAGGTGCACTGTACTCCTAAACCATAAAATACAAAGGAGGCTATGTGAAATAAAGAAAGAATTTATGGCAAATTGGAAGAAAATAACAAACTTAAAAATTAAGATTAGTTTATAATAATGAACTTTGACTTTTTTTTGACCTAACATACTTGGTCCAATAGGGAACATTTGTAAATAGAAATTCATTTCATATTTCATAATGCTTTAAGCGGGCAACATTCTTTAAGCACTATCTCTATATGGTTCAAATAGATCAAACAAAAATCAAATAAAATAGTAGAAGGTAACGATTACTCTAACATGGTGAAATTGCCAACTTGGCGTTTCTTTGCATTCTTTCCTTGCGACGTTGTTGAACTTAGAGGTGGAGACCTTTGCAGGAGATTATCTCGGGCCCACTATTTTAAAAGCACCAAAAATAAATTGAATATAGCTCTTAAATGATTGTTTAAGATGTACGCATAAATGTAAGTAGTCTAGGTAGTAGTATTATTAGTTTAAAGTGTAGTTCGATAATATATAATGCTTTAGTTGATAGTTGGAAGGTAATAGTTGTAAGTAGTGTGAGACTTTGGAGTTAGGATTAGATTTTATTGCTTTTAGATTGGATGGTTACAAATGAGCCATGGTGCCTATTTATAGGTGTGTATTACATATTATAGATACTTTATTCATAATCCTTTATGAAATTAAGATGTGAGTATAGTACTACTTGTATTCTGATCCAATATTAATATATATATATATATATATATATATATATATATATAGTCATTAACACAAAATTTTATGAAATTTCCTAAAAACAAATCGAGTAATTGTTTATTCTAGTAACTACTCAAATATTCTATAGAAAGATTGATAAGTGTACATAATCATTTAACTTAACAAGTAATAGTGATTATATATCTTACTAATAGTTTTTCAAAAGTTCTAGAAATGTGCATAGTATTTTAATTATAAAAAACCTGTGGGACTTTACAAATGGATAATGTTTGGTGAACACCACATATATCCATTTTACATCTGGGAAACAAATTGATAAACACCCAATATCCAATCAAACACTAGATATAGTATAATGATAGATGTGAAAAGTAATGATGTACATGTATAAATGCTCTTACATCTAATAAAGGCTCCAAGTTTACATTCTCTTTTCTTTTTTGAGAAAAACAAAACGATATTCATTCATTCAAATTGAGAGCACATCAGATACAATAACATTTTCAATATCGCTAAAAATGTAAAAGAGTGAATCTGCGAACAAACTCACAACACTCAAGTTAATAGCATACAACGGCAAAATGCATACAATTAATATGATAAACTCTAAGTCACCGAAATACCCATGCTTCCGGATCTGTAACGTCGACGCCCAAATCATTGATTGAATCTGTAATTTACTGAAGTTGATCTTTCAATAGGAACCAAACGAACATCGCAACAAGATGCGAAATCAAGCGTCGCACAAGACGACGAACAATACAATGCCACACTCAGACGACAAAATCACAAAAAACACAAAATGAAAAACTTGATATGTGTGAAAACCACTTATTTAAATTGAAAGAAAGGGAAAAAAGATGCAAAAAGGTGGTTCTAGGTCAAAAAAATGACTTAAAATAACCACCCCTCGATGAATGAAGGAGAAAGAAAACATAAAGAGAAGGTGAAATTTCTCTCGCTAAAGAACTAGGGTTGGCTATTTAACCTAAACTCATGTACAGCCGACTCTTTTTCCCCTCATAGATTTCTATACTTTCCACAAGTTTACATTCTCTCATTGTTTTGTTCCTTGGAGGGTATAAATGTGGACCCATCCGAGGTGTAGAATGGATGGACGAGGTATCAATCAAACACATTTATCATTTACAATACACGCACATAAATTGTATTCTAATAATTTAAACAACATGGGTGTAGAGGTATGATTGTACACAAATAATTTTCCTAATTAAAAAGCTAAAATTTGCTTACTAAGTGAAACTACGCACTGTCCTCTGATTCAACATCAGTTGCGAGCACCAACTGCTAGCACAAAACCTTACCTAATTAGTGAAACGGAAGAGAAACAAAAACCTGTAAAACTTTTCCACGTCAACAATTAATGTTTAATAGTTGCTTTGAAAAAAATTTAATAATTAATACGAAATCGATCAATGTTTTCTCCATTACATCAAAACCATGTTGAAAAAAAAATGGAGTGTTACCGGTGTGTGTGTTAGTGATGATGTATATATCCAATGCACAAGAAAGTGCAATATCACTGTTTGATACAACAAAATTTTCCTTTTCTTTTTGTTCTTCTTAATAAACAAAACGCGTTCTCAAATCCAACCCAGATATCAAACACACCAAGCTGTTTTACACCCTAAATCCTTCACACACCATAGTTAATCCATAACTGTTTACCACTTTCATCTCATAACTCTCAAATCCTTCTCCAGCTATCATATTTTGCTACCTCAAATCTCAAAATATATAAATGGCTTCAACCGTTTTCCTCAACTACCAACTGTCACAAAATTTCATAACACAAAAAACAAACAAAACAATTACACCATGTCTGAAAACAATACTACTTATGCATCATCATCATCATCAGGCAAAGTTTCATCTGGCCGTCACCCGGTGTACCGAGGAGTGAGGCGTAGGAATAACGGAAAATGGGTATCTGAAATTCGCGAACCAAAAAAACCTAACAGAATTTGGTTAGGGACATTTCCAACACCTGAAATGGCAGCTATTGCATATGATGTAGCTGCTCTTGCTCTTAAGGGTAAAAATGCTGAATTGAATTTCCCTAATTCTTCTTCTTCTTTTCCTGTTCCTGCTTCTTCCTCTGCTCGCGATATTCAAATGGCGGCAGCTAGTGCTGCAGCTGCTCTAGGTGCAGCCAATGATGCACTCATGAGTGATAATAATGAGGGAAATAACCATAATGTTTCAGTGGAACCACAAGAGTTTTTTTCAGGTGGCAATGAGAACAGTTATAATGCTAATGAGTTTGTTGACGAAGATTTGATATTTGATATGCCTAATGTTTTGGTTAATATGGCTGAAGGAATGCTACTTAGTCCTCCTCGTTTTGACTTTGTTGGTAATGACTATGATGGTGCACCAGCTGAAAACATCTCATGCGATGATCAAAACCTTTGGAGTTATCCTTATTTTCCATAAGATATGTATAATGCATGAATGAATGAATGTTAAAATAATAATAATAATAATAATGGAAAGGTAAGGTGTAATAAATATAATATGGGAGAACTCTCACATCAGGGATTTACTTAGACATGAGGAAATGCATTGATGTGTGCGTGGAAATGGAAGTGTGCCTTTCTTTGCTTTTTTTGTTCGTTTATTCAACCTTATGTACATTAATTAATTAATTAATTAGGTATCTTCTACGTTAATTAAGGATAGCTGCTGCTGCTGCTGCACCTTAAATATGTATTGTATATATTATCCATGTAATGTGTTCAATAAATAATCTTTTGGTTAGTATAATATCTTATCAGCTTGTAATTGTGGAGCAACTGATGGACATGATACAATTTTCCTCGTGCAAGTCGTGATATCTGATCATTCTTGTACTTACTATGAATGTGTGTGGTGGAACCTATTTTGTATATAGCCAGGTAAGGTTTGTGTAACGGGTGGATCGGGTTGTGTTTGGTTTATCGGTTGGTCGGTTTTTGTTGCTTGTTTCGATTGCCACGGTTTGCCCATGGGGCACTTGCCGACTCGTTGATTTTCTTTATTTTCGTTGCTTGTTGTTTTTATCTTTCTCGTTTTTTCCTTATTCTTTGTGGACCTGAGTTGTAAACTTTGTAACCTCTTCTCTCTTCTGATTCCTTGTTTTTAATCATATTTTAAGAAAATAATTCGTAAACACTCAATAGAGAGAAATAAATAAAGAAAGTAAAATGATAGACATGATAGGTCGGTGATGCGATAGAAAGAACGTATATGTATAAGTTCTCATAATATTATTATGCTTTGCCGTTATATAGCTAAGCCAAAGATGAGCCAAGAAACCAGTTTAATTTTTATGTGCTAAAAGATGCTACTAGTTTTATACTACAAGTTTAGAAAAATAGTACTTAGAGACATCCATAACCTATTTGCAGTGGCAGATCTAGAAATTTTCTTTGGTGGGGGCTAGAAAATAGTGTATATATTTTGACTAAAGAAAAATATTATGAATTTTTACAAAGTACATAACTATAATGAAAAAAAAAAAACTTCAAATGCATGAAAACATGGGCCATGTACATGTTAACCAATGTCTCTTGACACTTGTTAATGAAACAAAAAAATATCTTGTATTAAAAAGAACATTTTTTACACTTTTAAGAGGTTAACTACACAAGTTCTAAGATAGTTTTACTATGTATGATTTCTTTAACAAGTGCTTCATATTCTAAAAATATTCAATAATTTATGAAAACGGAAAAAGCTAAACGTGTGGTGGGTTGACAAGTGTAAGTTAGTGAGTCTAATTAACTTTATTGGGGCTCAAAACAATATTTAGTGATACTATCAAAAGGAATTTTTGTTTTCTCAACCACAATGCAATATATGTGCATTCACCCATGTCCATTTGACATCTTGAGAAAGAGAAAGAAATAGAGAGAGTGATATGATAGATGGTATGTTAGTGATGTGATAAGAATATACAAAGAAAAAATATGATGTTGAATGAGTGCATGTAATTGGACTGTCTAAATATTTACCCATAAATATAATTAAACTCATTATGCGTACCATTTTATGATTTCTTAAGTTTTTAAAAAGAAATGAGAATGTTAGAAGATATTGATAAAGAGCTAAATTAAACAAGTTTGTTGATAAAAGTGATGTAATTATTATTATATTGATAAAAGTAACAATTTTTATTTTAAAGATAAAAGTCCTTTTTTTTTAAATCTTTAACCCATATCTTATTAAGAACGCTCGTCGCTAAGACCAAAAGAAAATGATGTTTATGGATTCAAACTGCAAAAGGTGTTGCTGTTATGAAAAATAAAAACTTTTTTTTGGAGTAAAAGAAAAAAGAATTCAAAGTGTGGCTTTAATATTTTTTTTACTAAAACTCCGGTCTCTCAGTGGGACTTTGTTAGTAGAAAACTGAGCAGAAATTAAACACCATCACAGGTTGGTAAAGAAAAGGTAACAAATGGGAAGTGTTTAATCATTCATATTAATCATTATTGCTTTGTAGAATTAATGGGTGTTGCTGGTATATCACAATCACGCTTCAAGTTCAACCTACAATTCCATTGAAATTATGATAATTGCTCATAGATAATTCATGGTTAAAAGAAGTTGAATCGTTGACCGAGTTTAAAGAGGGGGCAAAATTGAGTTTAATACTATTTCTTTTATATACAATCAATAAATAATAAAGGAAATAGATTAACGGGAAGTACAATAGATAGTCTAACCCATTACAAAATAAATATCAACCACATGTTTTTTGGTTGATACATATTCAAAGAAAGGAAAAAATAGACCAAAAAAAAAAAGAAGAAAACCTATGGGTTTGTAGAGCCTGTTAGCAAAAATCACAGGGAGACCGTCCGGAGGAGAATCCCAAAAGCAAACCCCCCTACTATTCTTATGGGTGTATTTGACTAAAAAAAATTGTGTTTGCATTTGTCTCTTTATAAATATGAACCAAAGTCAGATCCTGGAAGCTATCCTTATAAATATGAACCAGAGTCAGATCCAGGAAGCAATCCATCAAGAAAGTGATATGTAGCAAGAAAGAGGCATAAGAATGGATTGTAAGGTTTTGACAGTCATTTAGAACCACAACAAAATGGATGAAATTAGTCATTTTTTTTAGCATCATTTAAGAGCTATTTTCTGTTGTGGATAAATCCAACTATGTTTGTTGGTTAGTTAGTTAGTTGGTTAGTGGCTTGTAGTGCAAGTAACTCCACTTAGCAAATAAATACTTGTTTGTATTCAATTGATATAACTTAATATCTTGTATCATAATCAATATAGTTTTACAATTCACCAAAAACAAAACTCTCTTCATCCTCTCTAATCTCATCACAGAACAGAACGTTCTGAACTCTCTCTTTCTCTCATCAGTGAGTGCAAGCAAGAAGCTTGCACCAACATTTTCTAGTCTTTTGACCAAGTTATAATTTGTTTTAGTCGATTTTATGTAAATAATTCAATGAATGGGCATGGGAAAGTAATTTGAAGCATAACGTATTCAACCACGTTGAATAATCCAACCATGTTGATTCATCCAAACAAGAATAATAAAGTAATTTCTTAGGGTATAGTCACTACAGACGTTTGAATGAGGACAAATAGAACAAGAGATGAACCATTAAAGAAAGAACAACTACTGCATCATGTATGATGCGTGCTAGGAGTTACGCATGGCGCAACCATGAAGAAAGATATGTGATGCATGCAATGAGCTGCACGATGCGCACCATGGAACATAATTGAAAATGTTCAATCACAACCTCATGGATGATGCACACAAGGTTGTGTGTGTCGCGCAATGACTAGTACAGAAATATTGGAATTTGCTCGCCTATGAGTAGAGAGGCTTTGCCTCACTTAAAAAGGATGCTCTGGCGAGGAGAAACATGCAAGATTGCAATATATAAAGGCTACCAGCGACCAAAGGCTTCCCGAAGGCGAGGAATCGACCAACAGTGGTCGCAAATCATTTATTTTCTTGCACACTCTTTTGTTTAGGTTTAGATAGCGTGAGTAGCTAATTTCCGTCAGAATTCACTGTTATCCTAGGAAGGTTACCAAGAGATGGTGATCAAGGAAATGGAAATAGTACTACTAGCGATGGAAGTCTTCTAACTATCTCGTCTCGTTGATAAAGCCACTAATGCTGCATTTATCCCTCTTGTATCATAATCGACTCAACAATTTGGTTCAAGATGAATTGAAAAAAATAGTTAGAGGCTTCATATACACTCTGCCTGATTTTTTTATTGTCCTCTACCAAAATCATAAATATTGAGCAGGATTTCATACAAATTTTACTACCTTATGATTGTTTATATTTATGTATTTATTTAAAATTCAAAATATGGAATACAATGTTGTTTTGTCCTTGTTAAGCTATGATTTTTTCTAAAATACTTGAGTTTTTAATTTACGGAAAAAGAAATTTATTGTATATGTGCTTATAGAAAAGGGGGTTTATGAAGAAGTTGGGGTGCGTTTTTTTAAAACAATAATTATAACTCAAAGGCATCATAAGACAATAATGGCATTTCATGCTGATACCTCAAAACCACCATATATCGCTCCAATAAAAATATTAAAATACTCAGTAGAGCAAAAAAGTTTGGGAGATTAGGCCAAAATTCAAGGAAACAATCAAACGGACAACCAACAACTACCTCGTTAAAGACTTTTTTTTCCCTCAACCAAATATGTTAAAAAAGATATTAAATTAAAGAGAAAATATTAACAAAAAGGAACAATTTACAATTTTGGTTGAACTTAAATATTTCTAGTTAAAAATTAATGGAAGAGATCAACTTGAGCAACAAAAGTACAATTAAGAGGCATAAACTTGATAACAATCAATTATGAGACAAAATTTAAACCTACTACAATCATACTAAGAAAAATAAAAAAAAACATCAAAATCAATACTACAATCATTAAAATTTAAAACTACTACAATCATAAGTTAAAATATCAAATATGTAATTTAGTACTCCCTCATGTCCTTATTATAAGAAACAAAACCAAAAAAACATCAAAACCAATACAATCATTAATTAATGTAACTTTTTAAATATTTTTACAAATATACCCTCATAAAAAATCGTGACACATTAAATAAATCAATTAACATTAAAAAGTGAACTATTAAATGAGGGTTAAAAAAATCTTTTAAGCAATAACTACACCTTAAAAGTTGTGACATTTCCTTGTAAATGTGACCAATTTTTTTTTTAAAAAAAATTTCTTATAATAAAGACCGGAAGGAGTAATTTCTTTGTCATCTCACTCTTTATTATTTCTCTATTTTATAAGACTCATTAAGAACATAAAGGGCCACACATGTGCTAGTGTTACATTGACGGTTAGAAGTTGGTATTATGTTGATTGTCAATAAAAATAGGGTCATGTTAACCGGTGCCCCCAGGGCACTAGTTAAGGAAACCAGAAAAAGAAAGTTTTAAATTAAAAGTAATATTTTTTAGATTTTTAATGAGTTGACTGCACAAATTTTAATGTGTTATTACTATATTTGCTTCCTTAACCAATGCTTCGGGGGCATCGGTTAACATTTCCCATAAAAATATTAGGATTTATGTAACAATAGGCATTGGATAATGATCAAATTACTAACATATCGCTCAAGTAGAATCTTTGTTTCTCATAAATAATTATTTTGATTTATCATATTATAAATAGTTTATGTTTTGCGATTACCACGTTAATACATATGGTAAATTGGTAATGAAAAATGATGTATAACTCTTTGACCAATTAAAAAAACGATCTATAGTAGAATCATAGTGGCAACAACAGTTCATAAGATTTTGAATACTGCCATGTCATTTAGATATATAAACACAAGATTTACAAGATATTCCGAAAAAGGGTTAAGGGTGGTGTTAAGTTAATTTAATTAGTGGAAAGAAAAAAAAAATCATTTCTTCTGTTCACTTTCAGGGTTTGAAGCAACTTCTACAACAATTATTCGAAACTTAAATCGATTAAGTTTACGAGCCAGAGACTGTAATGGACCAGAACGACCACGTGTTCTTGTTGAATAAACCCTTTTAAATTTAATCATACGTTTCAATGTTGTTGGATATGGTGCACAATTATTTGAGTTATATTGGTCACAATTGCCCTGTTCAGACAAAGTGGAAATAGTATTGGAGTTCATCAAATTATATGATGTTGAAGTTGATGTTGTGGGTTGATCAAGAAGTCCAAAATGTGATTCTGAGGTTCTGCCATCACTTTGAAGTGTCTGCATGTTCTTATAAGATTGAAAACCAAATAAATTAAACCATGGTAGTGAATTAGTGATCGATGCTTTCACTATGGAAAAGAAAATTAATTAAGTAGATGAAGTTAGGAGTTGTTGCTGATTGCCGAAGCCAATAGAAATGTTGAGAGTATGATTTGTTTGGCTTGTGCATTGCCGTAGCATAATATATATAGGACTTTGTTTAGCGGCGGAGCCAGAAAAAAAAAAGCTTGGGTGGGCCACTATAATAAACTATAATATATAAACATAAAATTAAATATTTTACAACTAGCGTGAATACTTTAAAAAAATCGAATTACATATTTTACAACTGCTATAAATTATGAAACTTTTTTTTATAGTACAACTGTTAACTGAGTGAATTTTCAGTTGATATGACAATATACAGGGGATTTGAAACCCAAATAAGTTAGAAGATCTATAAGCCTCCGCTAACTAGTCAAGTATAAAAATGACAAAAATCATGTATGTTACTTTTGAAACCGTTGAAAACTAAAACTGTTGAAAAATTGCTTAAAGTCTCACAAAATAGACCTGTAATTTATTTTTTTTTTAATTTTTTTGGGTGGGCCACTACAACACTTTGTGGGAATTTAAATCTACCGAAAGCTAAAACCGACGTAAAATTGTATAAAATCTCGCAAAATATACCTATAATCGTTAATTTTTTAATTTTCCCGGGTGGGTCGTGGCCCACCCTAGCCCATGAAGGGCTCCGCCTCTGACTGTGTTGACCAACCAAATCAAGGATGACGAATTAATCAAAGACTTGACTCATGATTATTTGACAAGGGAAATGCCCAATATTTTATGGAGAATGCTAACATGTGCATGCACAGGCTAAGGAACCAAAACAGGTAAGTTTTTATATAAAAAAAAAATTAATTATTACTTCATCAAAAATAAAAGTTTACATTGTCAAGACAAACTTTCTATTTTAGAGTGCATTAACCAGTGCCCTAAGACATTGGTTAGCGAGACCCATATTTTATATACACTATGTATATAATTTGCTTATAATCGTGCCTCAATGACTTCCTTATTGAACGACATAACTCCCACGTTGAATGAATGATTGATCAGTATTTCAAACTTCATTGCAATTGGTTCTTCGTTAGTTCCTTGCAAAATTTGTGTGCCATCTCTCTCTTATACTCCCTCCGTCCCAAATTGTATGTCGTTTTGGAAAAAAAATTTGTCTCAAATTATATATCGTTTTACAATACCAATGAAACATTAATGTTACTTTTCCTATTATATCCCTAACTATTTATTACTCTCTCTTCTTTCAATTCTTTAATTTATCTTTCCCATACCATTTATTAAGGACAATTTTGTAAAACAACTCATAATATCTCTTTCCCACACAAAATTAATTATATTTCTTAATACGTGTGAAATGTCCAAAACGTCATACAATTTGGGACGGAGGGAGTAAGATCAAAACCGCCCTCATGTCATTAAAAATGATTGACCAAATTTAAATTTCTGATTTGAATGCCATTCATTGAAAATTATCCTCTTCCATTTTCATGCCCAAGATCTTTAGGAAACGCTTGATAATCATTAATTTTTCTTTGACCACAATTAAAGGAATCAATCTTTTCTTTCTCGTGTCTCACGTTTCAGTCTAAAGTTTTATGAAGTTTGTCCTACTTTAGTTACTCAATTCAATTCATAAGACACAAAAATATTATTTACCTTACATCATCCACAATGGAGCACTCCATTTAGGTGTTTAAACAGATTTCGATTATAGACATCATTCGTTTTATAATTAACTAGCGGAAAGACGGGCACGGTCTTTTTACTACGCTAACGTGTACTCCCTCCGTCCCAAAATATAAGCAAAAATTAGTCAACAAAAGTTAATGTATTTGGTTCAAAATTTGTACCAAATACATCAATTTATGTTGACTCATTTTTGCTTATATTTTGGGACGGAGTAGTATGTGTATTTTATTATGTTTGTTTGTATAATTTTGATTACAATTTTTAAATTTTTAAATATTAATGAAAATTATTTGTACATCGATTTATCTACAAATTATTGTCAAAGCATATAACGAAATTATTTATTAACTCTATGTAATTTTTTAAATTTTATTAATAATTAAAAAAAAAAGTTAATACTTCAAAAAAAACAATATAAAATAAAAGATGATAAATTACATAATCTAAATAACAACTAATCTTGTTGACTATCATATTAAATATTACTCTTGCAACTACTATTACATAATTTACTTTTTAATATTAAAATAATACAACAATTAAATAAAAAATAGAATTAATTGTACATGTGGAACCCATGAGTAATAGGAGAGAGTGTGTATAAAAGCACTCATCTTTACAAACAACATATTCATTGATATCATAACGGGGGTGCCTATTTAGCATGATGCTAAATAAGGGAATGATCCATTGTAGATGATCTTATATTTAACAAGTTTTCTTTATCATTGGAGTTTAGGAGGAATGTTTCATTTATTGTCACAAAAGCTAGTCCTTGTATTGCAATAAACTCCTTTAGTCTAAATTAGACACCCAATATCTAATCTACCTCTAGAGACAAAAAAAAAAAAAAAGAGTAAAATGATAGACGTGATAGGTTGGTGATCTGATAGAAATGGTGTACATGTATAAGTGTTCATAATATTATTATGCTTTACCGTTATATGGCTAAGCCATCAAACTTTAAGAAACCAGTTTAATTTTAATTTTTTGTGCTAAAAGAAGCCAGTAGTTTTATACTACTAGTTTAGGAAAATAATACTTGGACATCCATATATATAATCTATTTGCTGATTCAGAAATTTTCTTTGGTGGGGGCTAGAAAATAGTGTATATATTTTGACTAAAGAAAAATATTATGAATTTTTACACAAAGTACATTACTATAATGAGAAGAAAAAAACAGTCTTGCTGCTAACAAGTGTCTAAGGACATTGTTTAATGAACCAAAAAAAGAGTCTGGCTGTTACGAAAAATAAAACTTTTTTTTTGGAGGAAAAAAAAAGTACAAAAAAAAGAATTCAAAGTGTGGCTTTAATATTTTTTACTAAAACTCGGGTTTCTCGGTGGGACTTTGTTAGTAGAAAACTGAGCAGAAATTAAACACCATCACAGGTTGGTAAAGAAAAGGTAACAAATGGGAAGTGCTTAATCATTCATATTAATCATTATTACTTTGTAGAATTAATGAGTTTAATATTTTTTATATATAATCAGTATAGATTAATGGGAAGTACACTAGATAGTCCAACCCATAACAAAATAAATATCAACCACCTCTTTTTTTTTTTTTTTACACATATTGAAAGAAAGGGAAAAAAAGACCAAAAAAAAAAAACCTATGGTTTTGTAGAATCCCAAAACCAAACCCCCCACTGTTCTTAGAATCGTTTACTAAAAAAATCTGCGCTTGCATTCGCCTCTTTATAAATATAAACCAAAGTCAGATCCTGGAAGCAATTCACCAAGAAAGGGATCTTTAACAAGAGAGAGGCATAAGAAATTAACAATGGATTGTAAGGTGTTGACAATCCTTTAGAAGCACAACAACATTGATGATATCATTTAGGACCTATTTTCTAGTCTTTTTAACAAGTTAAACATTTGTTTTAGTCGATTTTATGTAAATAATTTAATGGATGGGCATGGGAAAGTAATTCAAAGCACAAGGTCTTCAACCACGTTGAATCATCCAAACTAGCCAACTATGTGGCCGTGCTATACTTTTTACAAGAATAATCAGGTGATTTTTTTGGGGTATAGTCACTATAGACGTTTTAGTGAGGAGAAATCGAACAAGATATGAACAATTAAAGAAAGATTAGTTACAGCTTCATGCGCGATGCGCACTAGGAGTTGCACACTGCACCGCCATGAAGAAGGATTAGTTACCGTTTCGGAATTTTTTATTTCATATTTTAATTTTTTTTATACCCCTTCGATACGTATTGACGGCGTATCAAAGTGTATCGACGTATCGGTATGTATCGGGTACGATTCGGCGGCCATTTAAGCGTATCAGTGTTTCATAGATGTTGCATTTATCCCTCCTAGTTCAAAGCATCTATGGGATTATGACCGAATCAGTTGCTATTGTAAAGGATGCAATGTTGTATCATAGTCGACTCAACAATTGGGTTCAGGATGAATTGAAAAATGGCTTGGCAGCTAAATAGTTAGACTTTATATACACTCTGCCTCATTTTTTTGGTCCTCTATCAAAAGCATAAATATTGAGCAGGATTTCATACAAATGTATTTAATTAAAATTTGGAATACAGTGTTGTTTTGTCCTTGTTAAGCTATATATTTTCTTCTTTTTTTGTCAATAAGCTATATATTTTTTAAAATACTTAGTTTTAAATTTACGAAAAAAGAAAATTATGGTATATGTGCTTATAGAAAAGGGGTTTATGAAGAATTTGGGGTGCATGTTTTTTTTTAAAAAAAAACAATAATTATAGCTCAAAGGCATTATATGACAAAACAAATCGAATGGACAACCAACAACTACCTCGTTAAAGACCTTTTCTCTTTAACCGAATAAGTTAACAAAAAGGAACAATCTACAATTTTGGTTCAACTTAAACATTTAGCGTTAAAAATTATCATAAGAGATCAACTTGAGTAACAAAAGTACAATATTAAGAGGCATAAACTTGATAACAATCAATTATGAGACAACATTTAAAACTATAAGTTAAAAGAGCAAATATGTAATTAAGTAATTTCTTTGTCATCTCACTCTTTATTATTTCTCTATTTTGTAAATAGTGTAAGTGTTGAGTTTGTCGACACAACAATGATGTTGTAGAACAGACTATAAGACTAATTAAGAACATAAAGGACCACACATGTGCTAGTGTTACATTGACGGTTAGAAGTTGGTATTACGTTGATTGCCAATAAAAATACTAGGATTTCCGTAATGGTGGCATTTAGGATACCAAAGTTAATCTTTTTGTGTATGATACAAAAATGAGTTTTTTACCATTGATTTATTATTTAAATATTCAACGATCAAGATTGAAGAAGGGCAACTTGAGTAGTGGGTTTGATGTTATAGTTTTGATATTTTCAAAAAGAGTCATTAACAATGATGAAATTGTATTTATGTTAATTAAAAATTTATGTTAATAAAATGTTGCTCTAAAAAATATATTAGTAAAAAGTATCTAATTTTTTCTTTTGTCTAAAAGTATGTGACTGATTTTTTTTTTTTTACAATGAAATTTATTTGTTTTACATTTTATCAATAATCATTTTTTAAAAAATATCTTTCAACGTGATACACCATTGTTTTTTTTCTTAGAGAGATGATGAACACCGTTATTAACCAGATATGGATATTATAATCAAAATTTCTTGAGTATCTCTTTCATCAACAATCAGCATCCCATTTCATAAAAATTTCATCAAAAAAATCCAGGATCCCACCATCAAAAAATATTCAAACCAATTTCATCAAAATATCCAAAATTAAATTCAGTTTCACCCATATCTGAATATTTTGAGACTAAGCAGCTCTGGACAATAATTTCAGATCTAGAAGTAGACAAAGAATAGTCCTATACTAGTATATTTGTCCAATTTGGGGAAGGTTTGCTACTGTTTGGGGGAAGAGAGAAGAAAGGTAAAACAAAGTGAAGATGGGTGGTGCGATTGGAAGAAGATAGCTTTAAAACTTGTTAATGTCGGTGTTCAGCGTTAGGGTACCGGAGCTCCGATCTATCAGCGTTTGATTTATGCTAATTTGTTTTTGATTAGAAATGAAATATATGTGCTTGAACTAGTTGGTAATGCTGTGAAAGCAAACGAAAAGAACTTAAGAAAGACGATGATTTTTTCTTTTCTTTTTTGGATTGAATTGAAGCTTTTGGTATTGTTGGGATGAACGATATAGAGAAGATGAAGAATATAGAGTTGTAAACTATTGTTAAATAATAAAATAAAAGAGGATAATCAAGTAGGTAATAACATAATATTATTAAGTGTTGGGGTCACTCATGAATGATATAATAAATAACTTGTGGGATGTATTTAGTATTTTTAACATTACAGGACAACATGATATTGTGGGTAAAAAAACCTTTTTGTACCATACACAAAAAGATTAATTTTGGTACCTTAAACGCCACCTTCTGTAATAGTAGGGATTGGATAATGATCAAATTAGCTAACATTCTCACTCAAGTAGAATCTTTGTTTCTCATAAATAATTATTTTGATTTATCATATCATATATCATAAATAGTTTATGTTTTGCGATTACCACGTTAATACATATGGTAAATTGGTAATGAATAATGATGTATAGCTTTGAACAAAAAAAAACGATCTATATAAGAATCATAGCGGCAAGCCCGCAACGACAGTTCATAAGATTTTGAATACTGCCATGTCATTTAGATTTATAAACACAAGATTTACAAGATATTCCGAAAAAGGGTTAAGGGTGGTGTTAAGATAATTTAATTAGTGGAAAGAAAAAAAAATCATTTCTTCTTTTCACTTTCAGGGTTTGAAGCAACTTCTACAACAATTGATCGAACCTTGAATCGATCAAGTTTACGAACCAGAGACTGTAATGGACCAGAACGACCTCGTATTCTTGTTGAATAAACCCTTTTAAATTTAATCACTCGTTTCGTTGTTGTTGGATATGGTGCACAATTATTTGAGTTATATTGGTCACAATTGCCCTGTTCAGGAAAATTGGAAATAGTATTGGAGTTCATCAAATTGTATGATGTTGAAGTTGATGTTGTGGATTGATCAAGAAGTCTAAAGTGTGATTCTGAGGTTCTGCCATCACTTTGAAATGTCTGCATGTTCTTATAAGATTGAAAACCAATCAAGTTAAACCTTGGTAGTGAATTAGTGATCGATGCTTTCACAATGGAAAAGAAAATTAATTAAGTAGATGAAGTTAGGAGTTGTTGCTGATTGCTGAAGCAAATAGAAATGTTGAGTTTTGAATGTTGAAAATATGATGTGTTTGGCTTGTGCTTTGCGGTGGCATAATATATATAGGACTGTCTCCCTAAGCCATGGAGATGCTTCTTGGACAGTATTATGTTTACGTTGACCAACAAATCAAAGATGACGAATTAATCAAAGACTTGACTCATGATTTTTTGACAAGGGAAATGCTCTTGAAGTAGTCTTTATTGGCCTTGAAAGTTTATGTGACAGGTTTCTTAACATCCAACGGTGAGGTAAAGGACTGGTTCAACAATGCTAGCTAGCTGTGTCTGTCCTTTGCGTGACTTTTCTTCCTGTTACACATGTATAGACGGATGAACTTAAATGGTGAAGTAAATGTTTTTGATCATGGTGATCCAATTAACAACAATCATTAGATTAAGTATAGGTTCATAATTCTATCATGATTTATCCACACTAGATTCCACACCTTTCCGTTTTCTATCTCCCAATTCCCCCTCATCTTTCCCCTTTCGAATTGCACTTCTGCGACATAATGTCAAGTCAATTCAAGTGTGACACGTAGCAATGCAATTTTTTTAAGGGTTAATTGTTCAAATTAACCCTGCAATATACACGAAGTCTGAAACATAACCCTGTAAAAATAAAAACACATATTCTAACTTTGTAATTTGAAATTCTTTCTATTTTTGACCCTATAATCTACGCGAAGTCCAGAAAAGTGATTTAAAAGTTGAATTTTTCAATGATTTTTCGCAAACATGTTTAGAACATTAAATATGGCGTTCCAAAATAAAAATTAGAATTTTTCTAACAAGGACAAATTAATTATGAGTTTTTAAAGAGTCAAAAACTAAAAAAACAAAACAACATAATCTTGACTTAGAAATCAAATTTTGAGACGATTGTTTGAAATTACTTCTATAAAAATACATAGAAAGGATTTGCAAACTTTCATAGCATTTCGAAGACACCTCAATTTCTTTTGATTTTTCAACTGAAACATGCAAAATTGCAGTTTTGTTCTGAGTAAGCATATAATCACTGGTCAATTTTCGTTACTGATTTTGTAGGCATGGTTAGAGCATCATTAGAACCTTCATCATGAAAATTTGGAGGTTTTTAATGATGGACGTATTAACTATGAATTGTTTAAGGAATTCATAATTATGGGGAACGAAAATTCACAGTAAACAATTCTTTTGTCGGAAAATTCTATGTTATTTGTGGAAAGTCATATTTTAACCTCTTAAACATTCCTTCAAAAAATCATGAAAAAATTAAACATCAGGAAACATTTCTGGACTTCGCGTATATTACAGGGTCAAAAATAAGAAGAAAATCAAATTACAAAGTTATAATATGTATTTTTTTTTACAGGATCATTTTTCAGACTTCGCGTATATTACATAGTCGATTTGAACAATTAACCCTTTTTTAAAACATACAAATATGTCAAAGAGAGAAAGAAAATAGTTGAATTGGTTTATGTGTCACAATTAGATTGACCAATGTCAGTAACATTCTCATCTTAATGGTACACAAGTAGAATCCATTTCTTCACCTTCACATCAATATTGAAGTGTAATATCCCGCTTAACTCTTGGATATTTACCAGTTAAACGTGTTGGAAACTTCGTTTGCAAGCAATGGCAAGATTGTAATTTGAGAAGTGGCATAGTTGTAATTTAGGGGAAAAGGCATAATGGATATATATGAAAATTTTCTAAGTTTTCTCTCATTTTTCTCTATCAAAGAAATCAGATTTTTCTTCCTCTATTTCCTTCATTTTCGCCCCCATCTCCTCTTCATCATCCTCATCAAATCATCACCCCTTAACCTAGTATTTTCCTCCCCAAACTCTCTTGTGATAAGCAAGCTTTTGTTGGTGAAACTTGGAGCAAGGAAAGCCAAGGAGTAGAGATTCTCTTGAGTAGAGATTTGGAGTTTGAAGCTAGGGTTTGGACTCTTAACTTGGCAAGCAATCTTTTGATTTAAGGTGAGCTCCCATAGCTTTACACCCCTTTGGGTAGTTATTTTATGGTTTAGAGAGGAAAGGAATATATGAATGATTTTGCCTAGATTTGTAATAGATAGTTTCCCTATTGTTAATACTTGTTATACTATGGTTTTATATGTTGAAAACCTTAGATTTTGATGTATGAATGCTTGCTGGACTGTGTTTGGAATTAAAACTCGTTTTTGAACTTTCTGGAACAGCTACAGGGGCTGCAACCCCTGGATTCATCGTGCCACGATGGCTTTTATCGTGCCATGATCATACTGATCAGGCAGCCATCGTGCCACGATGGGTGGCTGGCGTGCCACGATAGTTCCAGCAAGGAACCTTATTTTTGAAACTTGTTTTCTAGCCAGAAATCATCCGCACAGCGCCAGTATGCTTTTGTACATTTTAAAATGGAAGTATAGGTCATAGTATACCTCGTATTAGCATGAGTGTGGGGTTAGAAACTTATCATAGCATTGGGGTTTAACCTTATAGGAATCAAGGATTAGTCATGACTATGGGTAGTTTAAACCCTAAGTAATGAGCAAGACAAGGGGCTTAGTTCCCAACGATGAGTAATTGGGATAGTAAATCCCTAAGATTGGCATATGACTTGAGAAGGCAAGAACATATGATAGGTGAATAAGTTATAGAAGTATCCTTTTGGAATGCATAATCAAAGGGAATGCTTTGGCAATCATAGTTATAGATAGGTTTATAGTGTTGGTTCATCAACAATTATAGGAGGCTTATGAGAACGATAAGCAAAGGTTATAGATTACAGGTTATAGATTACGGGTTATAGAATACGGTATTGTTATAGAATCAAAGTAACAGATTATATGTTCATACGTTAAAGTTAAAGAATTAAAGATTTAAGATATTGGCGTGCTTGCACGTTTCACAGTCATAGGCATGTTCATCAGACTCCGGGATACGCCGGATGGGATTTCTCCGAGAGGGTTATCCACATGCAATTTCATAGGGAGTCCGGTGATAGCCTGATATGATAGGAGTTTCACCGGTTCATAGGGAGACGTATCTCGGGGTTGCTCCACCCGGGGTGCCCTCCGTAAAATTGAACTCAGATAATTGTTTGTTCAACGCTAACAGCTAACATAAAACTGCTATCGAACTGTGTATATGTTTTATGTTTCATAGTTATAGTTATAGTTATAGACAGTTATCAGAAAGTGGTCCTAGGTTTCCCCTCGATCACTAAGTTAAAGTTATAGGCAGATTATAGTTATGGTTATAGACAGATACAGTAAAGGTTATAGACAGTTAAAGACTTGGCGATCATAGGAAATCCCCGAGATTGCCAAGGTAGGCATGGCGACCCTAGGTTCCCTGTGGTTGCCAACAGTTGGTTGGGTAGAGCTCACTGAGACATTATGTCTCATCCCATTCCTTCTGGTGCAGGTTTACAGGTTAGTCAGAGGTTCGTGACGAAGATCTTCACAGAGGTACTGGATGGAGTGCTTTTACTCGTGGTGTACCAGCTCAGAAGCTTTATGGACATTTGTAAAAGTATTGTAACAGTATTGGATTTTTGTACAAACGAGTAAACGTGTATTTATTCTGTTGTGATGTAATATTATTATTGAAATTTTTAAATGTATCCAGTATCAGTTTAACGCACATGCTAATATACTAGTTAATGTTAGTATGGGTGTTACAATTGGTATCAGAGCAGGTCGATTCAGACCGTGCCATGGGTCGTTTAAGATTCAATAAAAGTAGTGGAATCATTGGGTTCCAGATGTTGTTCTAAAGGTCATGTCTAGTTGAGCCTGATCAACTCAGTCTAGTATATGACAGTTAGGACAAATATCCGAGAGCTGAATGTGACCAAGGAGGTAAGAAGTGTTCAAAGGATGAAGGTTAAGACGTCAGATTCTAAGACGGAAATTTTGCAACGTGTTTAAGGTCGAAGGATGGTTCTCTAACAGTGAAGTAACTGAGCCAGTTAATGGCAAGGTTTCAGGATTTTAAAAGGGATTAAAGAGTAAGGTCAAGTACCTTAACTAGTTGGACGCATCCTTGAGCGATGCCTTCTCTGAGGAGATGTGAAGAGTAAAGAATTATAGTGTACTCTGAAGAATGATTTGGAAAGTTAAAGTTAAGGGTTGATTAGAGTTTTAATTCCGGCTACAGATGCAATGGATTGTGTTACCAAACCCAGCGACTTGGAATAAGGAATGGATAGTTAATTTTTGAAAACTCTGGGCTTCCAGTGAGGATATAGTGTGTAAGGTGGAAGGGCTTGCACACTTAAAACGGACGAGATTTAAATATCTGATAGGTAAGAGACTCATTTATGGATTAAGCGAATTAATGAACAGATGGAACAGGTTACCTTCCTCTATTGGGGGTCATCAAGATACTTGGTATGAGGAACGCGAGTATAGCAACAAGTGAAGGAAACCCCGGTAAGGGTATGAAGTAAAGGTTGAATTTTATGTTGTCGGATTATAGCAGACCGCTTTCGAGGATTAAACAGGAATTAGCTAAGAACTATTTAGAGGCCCTGGCAACAGGAAGAACGTCACTTATATATAAGTTACAGTTAAAGTATGGTTGAAGTTAAGGAGTTCTATATTCTCTTTCGATGGGCACCTTGCATACGTATTCGGGTAAGCCGACAAAGATCACACTATGTGGGTATGTGTTAAGATGGTAGAAAATACATACTTTGGATTGTTTGAAACCATGAAGAGGGCAACGGTCGAGAAGTCAGATGGACTAATATTTCAGATAACGAGATTAGAATGGAATTATGAATACAGTAATAAGTTATAGGAAGGATCCAATGGAAAATGTTAAGTATTGAAGCTTACAGATTTATTAATCGGGTACTCGAAGAGGTGTATCATATGTTTGAATTTACAGGAGAGCCGGTAAAAGTTGAGTTATATTCAGACGGATTATTTTCGGAGAAACCCGAGAAGTAACCAAGAGTTATGTTAGAGTTATGTAGACCTAAGTGTCTTGGAAAAGGTTGTGGATGAGAAATCCCTACGGATAATTACAGGATGAGACTCGATTCATTAATCGATTAAGTATTTGAAAGACAAGAATTTCCGGAAGTCATAGAATGTTTCTAGAAGTTGCCACCAGTAAATAATGTATGAACTTAAGTTGTTTTAATAGGAGCATCATTGGGCTCGTATTCATTGTTAAAGACTGTCTACAGGGTTCGGTGTTTTCATGAAAGTAAGAATTATGTTTATGTTCGAAAGGAAACGCAAAGTCAGATGACGATCGATCAGTAAGTTGAATAGGTGGATTAAACCACGAGAGAAATTATAGGTAAGATGGTTGTGTATGGTAACTACAAAGTTATAAAGTTAAAAGATTGGCCAAAGAGATTTTAGAATGGTAATAGTGGTGTGTTACTTTCATCCCAAGGTTAATTGTTTAAATCAGAGTTGCGCAGCGGAGGAGTAATCCAATTATGAGTTAATAGACAAATCAAAGCTGAAGTTTAGAGAAAAGGATGTTTGTGAAGTCCTTGCCAGATGAATTACAGGAAAGGTATTCAGAGATTAATTCTCAAGTTACAGAATGATTGTAAGTAATGATGACTTGAACTTATCATCAGTTCTAACAGGGAATTTTAATAGATAAGTCGAGGAATGTGTCAGACCTCAAAACTCATGAGATAAGAGAATCGAAGCAGTTGATAACTTTAAAGGATGTGTTTATAGCGCAATAAGTACATAGCGAAGGAGGCCACATTTCATACGATGATCTAGCTGTTTAGCTTGGTAACTTAAAGTTATTTTGAATAGTAAGTTTAACCAAAGAGGAAGAATGTCGTGGCATGCAGTTATTCCACATCGTATCCACGTTATGCTAGCATGTCGCATGTAACAGGCATGTAACAGGTTATGATTAGTATTATGTATGCTGATCAGGCAGAGTTTATGCTACTTAGACAGTAGTGTAATATATATATATATATATATATATATATATATATAGTCATGAGACATGTGTTAGTAATCGTGATACGCAATCGGTAATGTTTTAACAGGAAAGTCTTAAGCAGAACAGGTTTGTTGTTATTGAACAAATTTCGGTAGAGGAGTTCAGAAATTTTTGAACTTAATATTAATAGTTAAAGGAAGGAAATGTTTTACGCAGATCAGAAGAGTACTCATAGTTTACAGTAAAAGACTACGTGAATTGAAGTTAAGAATTAAAGGATTCAGAGTTTAAGAGTGCTATTTGAATAGCGAACAGAATAGAGTTTTCTTTTAGAAAACGGAGAATGTTCTTGAACGAAATAAGTTATAACGTCTATGGGACGTAATCATAGTTGCATACGGGATTGTAGTTACTCTAAGTGCAAACGTGAGTTAAGAGCAAGAAGAGTGACCTTGGATGGCGTGGCTTTGTCTCAAGTATAATTTGACTAAGTATGATGTCTCGTAGTTGGACAATGATGATATGTGAGACGGCTTATGCCACACGTCACTTATACTGGATTTTCATAAGCTTGAAAGTATTGGTAAAGCAAGTATTAATTCCCATGAGTAAGGAATATCTTAATTGAAGTAAGATTGTCAGAATCATAGAAAGAAGAAAGCCCTAAGATCTTTAGCTACGTGTTATCGATGATTAATTAAATTGGAGCAAAAGTGGCTCATAAGATTTCTCGAGCCTTAAGGTTTACTGTAGTGGGAATGTGAACAATGGTCATGGTTGTGATAATAGTTACATCAGGATGTCAGATAGAAAGGAATTTGTACCAAAAGTACAGCCACCTCCTTGTAATTGAATCGTGAAAGTACTTGCAATGGACTTTATTTCCTTTTGAGAATGTTTGATATCAGATGCTTGGTAGTGCAAGACTAGTCTATATGAAGAATGATACGAATGTAACAGTAACAGGTCGTCTTGAGAGACGAAAGTTAAAGACAAAAGTTCTTTGAACTAAAAGTAATGTAATAGATCCCTCGGGAAGTTGGAATAATTGAGGAAAAACAGAATGACTCGACGACTTCAGGTTAATATGGATATGTTGGTGCAGATAACCATACGCCTTAACAGATAATAGTTATGTAATATACGTTAGACCTTTCGGCAGGAAAGAGATTGTCTTGTGTGTTGATGTACAGTGATGGGAATCATGGCTAAGGAACAAGTATTAACCAATATGGTTTAATCGAGACGCGTGACTACTCTATATGTCAGACATTAGAGTTGCCATGGAATTCTAATAAGCATAAAGAATTGGAAACTTTAATTGTAGAGAAAGAGGTAGAAAGGATTTATCTTTTCAGGATCTTCGAAGGATTTTCTAAATTTCGAGGACGAAATTTCTTTTAAGGGGGGTAGAGTGTAATATCCCGCTTAACTCTTGGATATTTACCAGTTAAACGTGTTGGAAACTTCGTTTGCAAGCAATGGCAAGATTGTAATTTGAGAAGTGGCATAGTTGTAATTTAGGGGAAAAGGCATAATGGATATATATGAAAATTTTCTAAGTTTTCTCTCATTTTTCTCTATCAAAGAAATCAGATTTTTCTTCCTCTATTTCCTTCATTTTCGCCCCCATCTCCTCTTCATCATCCTCATCAAATCATCACCCCTTAACCTAGTATTTTCCTCCCCAAACTCTCTTGTGATAAGCAAGCTTTTGTTGGTGAAACTTGGAGCAAGGAAAGCCAAGGAGTAGAGATTCTCTTGAGTAGAGATTTGGAGTTTGAAGCTAGGGTTTGGACTCTTAACTTGGCAAGCAATCTTTTGATTTAAGGTGAGCTCCCATAGCTTTACACCCCTTTGGGTAGTTATTTTATGGTTTAGAGAGGAAAGGAATATATGAATGATTTTGCCTAGATTTGTAATAGATAGTTTCCCTATTGTTAATACTTGTTATACTATGGTTTTATATGTTGAAAACCTTAGATTTTGATGTATGAATGCTTGCTGGACTGTGTTTGGAATTAAAACTCGTTTTTGAACTTTCTGGAACAGCTACAGGGGCTGCAACCCCTGGATTCATCGTGCCACGATGGCTTTTATCGTGCCATGATCATACTGATCAGGCAGCCATCGTGCCACGATGGGTGGCTGGCGTGCCACGATAGTTCCAGCAAGGAACCTTATTTTTGAAACTTGTTTTCTAGCCAGAAATCATCCGCACAGCGCCAGTATGCTTTTGTACATTTTAAAATGGAAGTATAGGTCATAGTATACCTCGTATTAGCATGAGTGTGGGGTTAGAAACTTATCATAGCATTGGGGTTTAACCTTATAGGAATCAAGGATTAGTCATGACTATGGGTAGTTTAAACCCTAAGTAATGAGCAAGACAAGGGGCTTAGTTCCCAACGATGAGTAATTGGGATAGTAAATCCCTAAGATTGGCATATGACTTGAGAAGGCAAGAACATATGATAGGTGAATAAGTTATAGAAGTATCCTTTTGGAATGCATAATCAAAGGGAATGCTTTGGCAATCATAGTTATAGATAGGTTTATAGTGTTGGTTCATCAACAATTATAGGAGGCTTATGAGAACGATAAGCAAAGGTTATAGATTACAGGTTATAGATTACGGGTTATAGAATACGGTATTGTTATAGAATCAAAGTAACAGATTATATGTTCATACGTTAAAGTTAAAGAATTAAAGATTTAAGATATTGGCGTGCTTGCACGTTTCACAGTCATAGGCATGTTCATCAGACTCCGGGATACGCCGGATGGGATTTCTCCGAGAGGGTTATCCACATGCAATTTCATAGGGAGTCCGGTGATAGCCTGATATGATAGGAGTTTCACCGGTTCATAGGGAGACGTATCTCGGGGTTGCTCCACCCGGGGTGCCCTCCGTAAAATTGAACTCAGATAATTGTTTGTTCAACGCTAACAGCTAACATAAAACTGCTATCGAACTGTGTATATGTTTTATGTTTCATAGTTATAGTTATAGTTATAGACAGTTATCAGAAAGTGGTCCTAGGTTTCCCCTCGATCACTAAGTTAAAGTTATAGGCAGATTATAGTTATGGTTATAGACAGATACAGTAAAGGTTATAGACAGTTAAAGACTTGGCGATCATAGGAAATCCCCGAGATTGCCAAGGTAGGCATGGCGACCCTAGGTTCCCTGTGGTTGCCAACAGTTGGTTGGGTAGAGCTCACTGAGACATTATGTCTCATCCCATTCCTTCTGGTGCAGGTTTACAGGTTAGTCAGAGGTTCGTGACGAAGATCTTCACAGAGGTACTGGATGGAGTGCTTTTACTCGTGGTGTACCAGCTCAGAAGCTTTATGGACATTTGTAAAAGTATTGTAACAGTATTGGATTTTTGTACAAACGAGTAAACGTGTATTTATTCTGTTGTGATGTAATATTATTATTGAAATTTTTAAATGTATCCAGTATCAGTTTAACGCACATGCTAATATACTAGTTAATGTTAGTATGGGTGTTACATGAAGAGTGCAACTTCCATCATCTCCATCTTTCTCCTCCCCATTCCCGACTCCCATATACCGACCTGTTATCTTACCCATACCCAACATGGATGAGAAATTGAATCTCATCCCCGTACCTGATGGGTTTGGGTATCCCAACCTAATCCCCATCCCCGAAGTGAATCATTTTTTTAATAAAAAAAGATTTTTTTTAGCCTCGAGGACAATGTTGTAATGCATTATCCAGCAATATGGTCATTTTAACATTTCATTGACTAAATGATTTGGTTGTTTCTTTAAATATCAATTGCAAATTTTATGACATGGCAAATATCAATGAGTAAAAAAGTAATGTTTTACAATCGGGACGGGTTTGGGTATGTGTTTGGGGTGGGAACCTATATCCCTGTTATCCGTCATGTATTTGTGTTTTAAAATCGGGAAAAACTCAAACTAAGTCAAAGCGGTAAAAACCCGTCAAATTGGAGTGAGTATGGGTGGATAACCGCGGATATGGATTTCGCTGTCATGCCTAACTAAAGCGTCTTTGTTGACAAAATAAATTACTTTATTTTTAAAAAAAACTATTACTGGTAAATGGTAATTATTAGTAGCATTGTTTATTGCATTTCTTGTCTCGTTTTTAAATTGGCCAATTCAATTGAAATAAATAAGTTTGATATAGGCGGTTATTTAAAAGTAGTGACTTTTTTATGAATAAAAATTTAAAAGTAGTGACTTAAAAAATTGTTTGTTTTTTATAATTTCATTCCTAAGCATGTATGTACTAGGTAGGCAAGACGATAAATTCCATCTAAAGATTAGATAGGAGGAAAAGATGTGGAAGTGATAAAAGATTGATGTAGGCAAACTGGCGGCTCATATCGAAGATGAAGTGACGCGCAAGAAAAGATCACTCGGAATGACGCAAATTTGTCATCCGGTGTCGGAATGACTCGAAATATACCTTTTCGGAAAGTCCCGGACCTCACGAGCAAAACTCATTGCTTTGCCATGATGTAGGGGTGAATTTAGTCATTCGAGGTCGCCTGAAAGCCCAAAACCGCATTTTTTTTAAGGTTTAACGCTTGTTACTCCTTGCTTCCGTTCTGCGTCAAAGCTGTGGTATATAGTGTAGAGAGACCATTATGAACTTGATCCAATGATTATTATTAACTGGACCATGATGGTGAAAAAGAATTGATGGACCATGTCCAGGGCAATCCTTTCTTCTGAAGTTAGAAATTTTTTGTTGATAGGAAAAAAAATTATGGTGGGTGGCCATGAAGGTTTCTTAGACAAGAAAAAGTCAAATTTCACGGGATATTTATATAGATATTTATGATCTTATCAAACATGTATAAGTAAAATATTTTTTTTTTGTGATTGTAATAGTAATGAGGGCCAAAGCTCTAAAAAAGACAATTGCACAAATCAACCGAGGGGTAGCAATCTCCAAAACATCAACTAAAAATAAATTACTAAACTAAGTCGAACACAACCCATAAAACATCATATTGGAACCCAACACGCAACCTTGATTTGCTAATGCACCTGCACACGAATTTCTTTCACGAGTGATGAACCACCACCTCCCAATCTAACTCAATTAGACACCAAATCCTCTTCCCTAAAGTACAACCCATAAGACTCTCAGTCTTACATGTCTTGATCACTTGCCCCACAACTAAAGAATCAACATGCAGTGAAACCAATCTTCTTGCATAACTCATACCTTCTAGCACCCTCGATAATTCTTCCACACAAGCGCTACAAGCACCTAAGTACTTTGCAAAACCGTCAATACACTTGCCATTGGTTCCTCAAATAATACCACAATACCCTGCTATTTTTCCAAACTTACATGCCTCATCCTATTCAACTTCACCCAACCATGAGGCGGCTGAGTCCACTTCACAAGCAAAATAATTTTGATCCATGCACAAGTAATTTTTTACCATTAAATCAATAAATCACATCATATTTGATTTAATTTAATGATTACGTTTATTGATACAATGGTGGAAAAACTAGTTTGTGCATGATGCAGGGACTGAGTTTGAACTCGGAATTAGAGTGATACAAAAAGATTACAAGAAATTAGATCCACAAGCTCACAAAGAACAAATCATAATTTATACCTACTAATCAAGTCACTCAAACCCACAATAGATCCTCGGCCGAGAACACAAAAGAGAAAGCTTTAATAATCCCTCTAATGAAATTTCAACGGCCCAAGATGTATGACAAATGCTTCTCGGCCCAAATATTTCACCCAAAGACAGTTAACCATTAGCATCATAGTTTCCTAAAAATTCTCTCCTTCAGTTTGGCACGATTTCACAAGTAAATGATGAAAAGAAAAATGCTTAAATAGGGTCCAAAATCATCTTGTGATTTCATCCATCATGCCGCAATCCTAAAAGTACAAAGAGTTGTTGCAGCAGGCATGAGAAATCGCCTCACGATTAAGGACAATCGTGCATTGATTTTAACAATATCACACCAAGTGATTTTGAGTCATAACCAACCCCACGTAAAAACGAGGTCATTTTAAATGTTAATGGTGTTTTTCTTTTAAAGAAGGGTATTGTTAACTAGTGCCCCAAGGGCATTTGTTAAAGAATCCATAAATAGAAGTATTGTCTTGAAAATATAAGTTGTTACATTTGACCAAGTAATGATTGCATTACTTTTCATTAAAAACTTACTTGTTTTAGTTGGTTAACCAATGTTTTTAAGGCACTGGTTATCATTCTCCTTTAAAGAAATATCATTAGGGTACTTGTTAAGGAAACTAAAAGTAGTAGTTTTGCATTGGACACTACCATTTTTTAAATTTTCAACAAGTTGAATTCACCACTTTCCAACACAACGATGATATTGTAGAACAGACGAACATAACGGTCACACATGTGTAAGAGTTACATTGATAGTAGGGTTATTGATATAGGGCTAAAAAAGAATTGAGCTGAGTCGAATTCAAATTCAGATTGGTTTGAAACTCGAAACAACTCGGTTCAACTCGAAAGCTCAAATAAAAGGGGAACTTTTTAACCAAATTTTTTCCTTTTATCTAAAAATTTACAACTTTTTCCACATGATTTATCCTTTTTTTTAGGGACCCCAAGATTTATCCTCTTATTCCTCATAAAATATCTTAGGTTGATTTTGCGGCAAAAGCATGTGTAAAATGATGTGCAATGTTTTCTCTGTTCATTTATAGAATGCCGAAGACTTCAGCATCAAAACTTGACCGATGTGGGACTTCGAGTTTACTGTATATAAAGTATATACACATCCATTAGCATCACGGTGGGAGATGGATCTAATGGTCTGTGTTAGCATTCATCGAGGCATAATTTACATTGCACATGTGAAAATAGAATTTCACACATATATATAACGAATTGGCTCATGAATCAAACGAGACGAGTCAAACTATGCATAACTTACGTTCAACTCATTTGTTTAATGAGTTTAATTTTCAACTCAAGTTCGACTCACTTGGTTCATGAACCAAATTTGATGAGCTAATTATCGAATCGAGTCTCGAACTAGTTTTGAATCGGTTCGGGTCATTGCCATATCATGTTGACAGTCTATAAATACTAGGATTTCTGATATAGAAGGGATTGGATAATGGATCAAATTACGCTTAACACCCTACTCAAGTAGAATATTTGTTTTCCATAATGGAGTATTTTAATTTATCATATCATCATAAATAATTTATATTTTACGATAACCTCATTTATACATATTGTAAATCTGTAATGAATAATGATGTATAGCTCTTTGGAAAAAATAAATAAACGATTGAAGCGACGGAAAAAATGTGCGAGCGGAAAGCGCTCGCTAAACAGTAAAGTCGACACCGAAGTTTTATTTTTGAAAAGGGGAACGTCGATAAACTCCTTCGAGAACGAGAATAAGGTCATTGCGACCAAATTTTGGGTTCGGGAATTGGTTATGCGAGGGGAAGGTATTAGCATCCCTCACATCTGTTGTACCCAACGGGAATCGTTAATTAGTTTAGCGTTCAATTATGTGTTAGTTTTATTATTATGAAAAGTGTTTGCAAAGAATAAAAGAGAGAGAAAAATGATTTGAAGACAAAAATGAGTTTTTTATTAGTGTGCTTGACAAGAGTTTAATCTTGCTCCTATGTATCTCCCGGTGCGATGGAGAAATCAAAGCTACGTAGTTCTTTGTAGAAAATGTTTGTGTGTTGATTGATTTTATTTATAAAAAATGATTTGGTCGCGCTTGGGCGAAAAAGTTTTCTTAAAAAAAAAGACGACTCGCACTTGAGCGATGGTATCCGTTTGAAAGCGCACATGGGCGTGAATAAAATAAAGTTTGGCGGGTTGAGATTGATTTTAAACGGAGGACGAATATCCGACCGAAAGCAAAGTGTCTACCTCGTTTCCGAATATTCGGGGAAGCGTCGGGTGTCTACCCAAGTTTTCCTTTTTTCACTCGCACGAAAAAAAAAAGAAAAAAATTGTTTTTTAAGTTTTTGTATTTTTGAAATAAAATGGGTTACAACCCCTTCAGACTCAGAACCTTCGGATTCAGAACCTCAGACTTTGAATCTTAGACTCTGGACCTTCAGAAGCTGAGTTCTGCTATGGTCGCAGAGCGACCAGGACTTTGCTCTACGAAACCTTCAGAAGCTGACTTCAGACTCAGACTTTAGAAGCTCACTTCAGAAGCTGACCTTCAGAAGCAGACTTCAGAAACTCACTTCAAAAGATGACCTTCAGAAGCAGACTTCAGAAGCTGACCTTCAGCAGCTGACCTTTAAAAGCAGACTTCAGAAGCTCACTTCAGAAGCTGACCTTCAGAAGCTGACCTTCAGAAGCTGACTTCATAAGCTGGCCTTCAGAAGCATACTTCAGAAGCTGACTTCAGAAGTTGGCCTTCAGAAGCTCACTTCAGAAGCTCACATCAGAAGCTCACTTCAGAAGCTGACTTCAGAAGCGCACTTCAGAAGCTCATTTCTGACTCTGACTTCAGAACCTCTGGAGTAAAACGTTAAAAACAGTAAGAAGGAAAAAAAAACATTTCTGTTTCGGTGGTTGTTATAAACTTTGTGATTTTTTTGGGTTTTTGTATGATTCTTTTAGTGCAAAAATGAGTTAAAATGACTAAAAATGCAGAAAAATATGCAGGAATAGCAGAACACAGTTTCTGTGACTTTTTCTCAACTTCTCAGTTCAATTTCTCATTCAATACTGAATCAAATACGAAAATAAAAGCATTACGGTAAAGCTTGTCATGAGTACTACATCCTAATGGTCTTATATCTACCAAAAGATGTTCTAGAACTAACTACATTTTGGCCTTAAGTCATGCTCATGAACTTATGGTGAAAAATGCATTATTTTTTGAAGAAAACTACAAGCACTTAAACAAATGCGAAAACTGAAGTAAAAAGGTCAAAGATACTCACAAACTCCTAGCAAAGCTTCAGATGCATGAAAAATGCGAGGGTTTTTGAGTGGTTTTGGTTTTGGTTGGAGGTAGAGGTGAAGAAAGTGAATAGTAGCAAAAGAGGTATTTTTGCTACTAATCTCCTCTCTTTGTGTGATGTTTTTGTGTGATGGGTTGCTGTTTTGTGTGAGGTTTTGTGATGATGGCTTAGATCATTTTTTATTTGTTGTGGTGGTTTGTTGGTGGTTTGTAAAGAAAAAATGACAGAGTTTTTTTTTTGTGGAGGTTTTGTTAGATGATTTTGCTGTTTCTGTTATTTTTGATTCTGCTCAAATCCTCCTCTTCTGCTTCTGATTTTCGTCCCTGTTATATAGGCATTTTTGAAGTTCTTCTTGGACCATGGGATATAATTGCATGCTGGATTTTTGTGTATATTTGGCAAAAGTTTTGGTTAACAATGATTAAAGAGGGAAGGAAGTGACCTTGCCTTGTGATTTTGGTGAAGACTTGGGTCTGATTTTGGCCAAAGGATGATGAAAGAAAACAGGGCGCTGCAGTCTCAAGCTGTGAACAGTGTTTTTGACTTTTTCTTCTTCTTTTTTTTCTTTTTTTTTTTTTGTTTTATTATATATTTATTTTTTTTTTCAATTTTTGTTTGGGATAAAAAATGAACAATTGATCAATGGACTTGGCTAAATTAATTGACCCAAATAAATTAATTTTTATCTATGTCTTTTGTAAAAATAAATTAAAATGTTATCACTCATTATTTTTTTTAAGACTTTTAATTTGTCCGGACAAAATTAGGGTACTACAACGATATATAGCAAAATCATGGTGGCAACGAGAGTTCATAAGTTTTTGAATACTGTCATGTCTTTTCTGTAAATTAAATGAAATTTAGATGTATACACACGAGATTTACAAGATATTCTGAAAAAGGGTGGTGCTAAGTTAATTTAATTAGAGCAAAGGAAAAAAAAATCATTTGTTCTTCTGTTCATCACATTCAGGGTTTGAAGTCACTTCTACAACAACCGTTCGAACCTTGAATCGATCAAGTTTACGAGCCAGAGACTGTAATGGACCAGAACGACCACGTGTTCTTGTTGAATAAACCCTTTTAAATTTAATCACCCGCTTCGTTGTTGTTGGATATGGTGCACAATTATTTGAATTATATTGGTTGTATGTACCCTTTTCAGACAAATAGGAAATAGCATTGGAGTTCATCAAATTATATAATCTTGAAGTTGATGATGTGGGTTGATCAAGAAGTCCAAAGTATGATTCTGAGGTTCTGCCTTCACTTTGAAATGTCTGCATGTTCTTATAAGATTGAAAACCAATTAAGTTAAACCTTGGTAGTGAATTAGTGATCGATGCTTTCACTATGGAAAAGAAAATTAATTAAGTAGATGAAGTTAGGAGTTGTTGCTGATTGCTGAAGCCAATAGAAATGCTGAATGTTGAGAGTATGATTTGTTTGGCTTTTGCTTTGCCGTGGCATAATATATATAGGACTGTCTCCCTAAACTATGGGGATGCTTCCTGGACAGTGTTATGTTTATATTAACCAACCAAATCAAAGACAACGAATTAATCAAAGACTTGGATCTTGAAGTAGTCTTTATTGGACTTGTCCTTAATTATTGGTCATATGGTATGGGCCTTGAAATTTTATGTGACAGGTTCTTAACATCCAACGGTGTTGTAAAGGACTGGTTCAACAATGCTAGCTAGATGTGCCTGTCCCTGTCCTTTATGTGACTTGTCTCGCTGTTACACGTGTATATCAGTATAGATATAGATGGGTTGAGTCATGAAGGTTTTTTAGGCAAGAGAAAGTCAAACTCAGGGGACATTTACATGTTTTGTTTTTGGGATATTTATATGTTATTCATCATTTACCTTTTTTATATTTGCAACAAAACTTGATTTTTTTTAATAAATTTTAGTATGATAATTATTATCTTAGTTTTTTTTCTTTTTGTAAGAACTTAAACCCTAGATTTTTAACTCATTAACCTTTAATTCAAAATAAATTGATCAACAAAATTCAAACCCAATCTTGTTGAGACGTGAGTTGAATCATTATTTGTTGAATCAATCTACGATTACAGTCATAAGAAAACTAATGTATATAATTTGTATCGGTTAATTGGCTTCCATAAATTATATAGCAATAATTTTAAAATTTAAATTTAAATTTTAAAATAAAGTTAGTCCATTGTCAAAAAAAAAGTTAGCCTTATTTAATTTGCTCAAGTTAATAATAAAAGTATTTTGCATTCTATAAATAATAATTCGTAAAATCTTGTTTCATCAAAATAAAAATAAAAAAGTTATTAGAAAACAAAATACAAAGATAAGAGAGTATATATACTTTATAATCTTTTTTTTGAAGGAATTCTTTTTATAATCTTGTTTTGCTCGGTACCCACAACAACAATGTGGATTTTCTAATGTAAGAAAATCATGCATTTACACGGTATAAATGATCTTGAGAGTTAAATTGAGATCAAAGGGTTCAAATAACACAAGGATAAATTTAATATCAAACAATCTTGATCGTTAATTTATTATTAGACCGTCAAGACTAACAATTGTAACCCTCAACAATGAATTTGTTTCTCGAGTATATCAAATCCCCATAAACATTCTCAACTCTGCCACCTTCTATATCGACCATCATCATATACACTTCAGAGTAACAAGCTCTGAAGCATGGGTACTTCTAAAACAGGTGAAGTACCCGTACCGGATACGCGTACCGTACTTGTGGTACTCCATTTTTGTTCATTATTCTATTGTGAGTGAAAATTGTAACTTTCTCTAATATATTAATATGATAATATAGTATTATATGTGCATATGAATTTTTTGTTGTTGTAACCAACTAATTTTTTTAGAATATTTAAACTTTTATTACGATGTTTTTGTTGTAAATTGAAGAATTTAGCTCTCATGTTATATTATATAACAAAACTCATGATTTTATTGACGTACTCGTACCTTAATTTTTTTTAAAAAATAGTTGTATTCTCGTACCAGTATCTGTATCGTATCGGGTATCGTACTCGTACCTATGTTTTCCATGAACTTGTCTGATTAACTGATCCCACTAGCTAGAGTACTCTTGACAAAATCCGAATCACGCCCCAAGAGTTGCAGCCTTGTTGTTAATGAATAGATGTATGTTATATCAATAGTCATTTGTGGGACAACTTATTTGACAACCAAAATATACAAAGAAAAATAAGTATTGTCACAAATATCAAAACAAAATAGTGAGAGAGAGAGAGAGTTGTCACAAAATAGTTGTACAAATATCATTTCTCTAATGAATAATGTCCTAAAAATCATAATAATGCCTTCTAGCTTGTTTTCCCTAAGTTCTTCCATTAAAAATGAAATGAAATTACTATTCTCAAAACATATTGTAAGCCTCAACGAGAGTTTACAGTAGTGTTTAAAATGAATATCTAGTTTGTAAAAAATATATTATGTGGCATAAAAAGGTATAAATTGAAGTGATACTAAACAGTTAACCATACTGCCAATGTCTTCCTGGTATTGTATCAATGCTTAAGTGTGTGAATTAGCTTTTGCACTAATCGCACTAATGACTTGAAAATGCGGTTAATTTGTTTCTCTCCTGTAATTTTGTTTTGATGGCAAAAAAATTCACTTTTCACAAACCTCTATCCTCGGTGTTAGGTATCAAATAAGTTTCTCAACACTACAATACCCAAGTGTTATTCCATACATATATACAACAAAGCTAAATATTGTCAAGGAACCAATATAAAGAAATCATTGAGTTGAACACATATTTTTGTTTTGTAAAATATTTTATTTTATATTCATTTAAGAAATAAAAAGCAAAAGCACATTATTGATGGAATTGAAAGCAAACTAAGCACAAAAAATGAGCATTGCTAAATCTTACGAAAAGTTACCTAAGACCACTTACAATGGCATGTTGAACTTCATTTTCAACATGTTTAATGTCATGCAATGGAGTGTTGACACTTGGTTGAAAGTGGATTGGTGTTGAATACTTTCAACATGTTGAAAGTTGTTCTGGTGGGTCTCGAAAATGCCACGCGGTTGGGGCGCGCACGTGCAGCACACGCATCAGACAGGGAGAATGGTGCCAGAAAGGTGCGCGGAGAGAGAAGGTAGGGATGATGTGGCGACATGTGGCGCTTGCTGGTTGGCTGATTTTATTTGCAAAAAATCTTATCTCATCCTAATTATTTGAACTCAATTATTTCTTTGCAAATGATTTTTTTTTTATTTTTTTTAACCAAAATTCATGAATTTTTTTTGCCTATAAATAGAATCTTGTTTCATTTGATTTGGACACAGAAAAAAACGAAGTTTTTCACTATCTTAATATTATTATCCTTCTATTAGCTTTTCTTTTGAAGTTTTAATCTTCTTTTTAGTGAAATTGATCCCCCGAATTGTGTGATCCAGATGTTCATCACGAATTGCAAGCAGATCTAGTGAAGCACATATGAGCAAAGTTTGAAATGTTTCGTGATTAAAGATGATTTGTATCGTACTAATTAAGTTACTTGTGTGTCATGTGCTTAGTTTGTTGTCTTGCATTTTAAGTTATTTGTGTGTCGCGTGCTTAGTTTATTGTATTGCATTTTAAGTTATTTGTAATGTTTGTTTGTTTTGATAATGACTATTGCTATTTCTAGAGTTTATTTAATTGAAAGATGAACCTTTTTATTAATAATATAAGATAAGAAAATAAAAATAAATTATTTAATTAAATTTTGTTTTTAAAAAAATTTAAAAGATAAATTGTTAAGTGTTTATTATTTTAATTTAATTATAATCGATAATTGTTTAATTTTATGTAATCATAAAAACAGAAATATAAAATTAAATAAGAATATGAAATAAAAAGTGGTGGGGTAGAATGTTGAATGTTTTTTAAAAAAATCATTGGAGAGTGTAAAAGTTGAATGAGTGTTGAATTATTAGGTGGAAGAGAGAGAATATGATGTGGAGTGTTGGGAAAAGAAAAAGAGGGTGTTGAAAGTTGAAACCATTATAGATGGTCTAAGAATGGCAAGAATGCGAAAGTGTACTGTTTTAAGAAAATAAAAAAATATTAAGTTTAACTTTGACACAAATCATGGTCGTGTCCTGTGAATCAACCGTGCATACCACTTCGTGTAAGGGGGCAAAATCCTGAAAAACATAAAATAAGGGAGGTAAAATTCCGAGTTTTAAAATAAGGGGGCGAAATCCAGATTCAATGGGTAAAATTCCGAGTTTTAAAATAGGGGGTCAAAATCCAGATTCAATCAAAATAGGGGGTAAAACTACCTTTAAGTCATTAATGTTTCTAATCTCAGATGCATCATGTAACTGGTTTGTTTTAATCTTCTGGTGGTTTAAGTTATGTTTTCTTGCCATTAACCTTTGACGTTTTCCATTCTCTTATTCTTCCTCTGCATAGTGTTTGAAAACCTAGCTAGTTTTCAATGCATAAATTTTGGTTTTGGTATTCAAGTTATTTTTTGGTGAAAGTAGCATTGCTGGAAGTGTCACTTTGGTTCCAATGATGTACTGTTGTTGTCCGCAAATGAAACAGAATGAGTTACAACAACGGAATGCAATGAAATAATGTTTCAGGTTCATGCAAGAAGAATATGGCAGAGAGAGCAATAAGATGGAAACAAGAAGGGTTTTTAATTTTAAATTTTGTATCATCGTGATTTTTAATTCCATCCCTCTGTAACTTTTTGTTTTTTGGTTTTGGTCCCTCTAGTCTTGTCTGGAAGGACACATAAGCCTAGTTTGTCACGTCAAACAACACCATGTCAGCTGTCGTTAAACACATCATCGTTTTTGTAACAGATGCTGACGGAAGGGACAAAAATCAAAACGTTCATAACTTACTGTGTTTGTTTTAGAACAAAAAAATATACATGAACGAAAAACCAAAAATACGCGAACCTACAAAAACGATTTACATATTTAAGAAAAAAAAATAATGAGTGAGAAATTGAAATCAAAACCATAATATAAAGTGTTTTAGAGTAAAGGTACACAATGTACACAGAAAATATGGATATATAAATTATGAGTGTAACACGAATTGGACTGCCTCTTTGGGAAAATCATAACAATTTTGAAATGAATCAAAGAATCTATTCTTAATTTTAAAGTATCATAAAAATAATTACATGTAAAAATTAAACAAATCCAACTAGAGAAATTAACTTCTCATTCTCTTTGACAACCACCTCTTCAGCAACAACAGTTCGAATCTTGAAGCGCCCAAGCTTCTCTTTATCTGATATCCCAATTTCACCAGCCCCAACCCCACGCGAATTACCACTTTCTGATTTACCTCCTCTCTTTCGTTCTTTACCCAACACTTCTTCCAAATTTATTTCATCTCTTAAGTTTGCTGGAAGTTTCTCATAAATCTTGTCCAAAACACGATTTCCAAGCTTGTCAACAAGTACAAATTTCTTCTCTCCTTTCTCTTCTTTTAACATTGTTGGTGGCACCACATGCAGTGGATGACCGAAAGTGTTATTTTCACGTTGTGGATATACCGTGGAGGGTGTTTCAAAGCTTGTGTCATAAGTGTTTAGGGGTTGTGTGGGTTGAGGAAGTTGATTAATAACCAAGTTTTCACTTGCTGAAACCATAGGCATTGTAGAACCTTGCATGCGTTGTAGGCTTGTAGCTGAAAAGAGGACTTACAAAAAATTGAAACAGGAGAAACGTTTAATAACTTTGGCTAGTTTTTGTATGCACGTTAACACTTGATGGTATGCAAGTATTTATGCATTGCCTTTCCATATATACTCATGAATTCTCGAACTTTCATGGAATGTATTGTACTACAAGAACTAGTTAGGAATTGAAATGTCAAGGATGGTCAAAGACGGAACATGTCTTGTGTGGTAAGTCATCTTGAATCTTGATATGTTCATAGATATTGAGTCAATATGGTGGAACTTTATTACCAAGTAAACATCAGAAAGAATATTAGTTTCTCAATAATTAATATTGTGACTTATGAGACCAGTTAAGAACAAGAGAAGGAGAATTTGACACGATATCATATTGTTGAGGATAAGAGCTTGAATCTTCAAAGGCCACATAGCAGCCTAATTAATAGAATTTTTTATTTCTTTTATTTACTTGGCAATGATTTGTGCTACACAATTAATATCAAGCAAGTGATAATAACCAAACCGTTGGAAATGTTGGTAGCGGCTATCAATGTTGGAGACATATCATTATGAGCGTTATTGTGGGTCACTCCCTCCGTTTTAAAATGAGTATCACTTTAAAAAAAATTATTTTAAAATCAATGTCACTTTAAGTTTTCAATGCAATAATAACTTTTTATTTCTAATTGTATCCTTCAATTAATACTATACTCCATCCGGTCCTATATATAAGAAAAATTTCAAAAAACTTTTTGGTTCTATTTATAAGAAAATGTCACAACTTTTAAGGTGTAGTTATTGTTTAAAAGACTTTTCTACCCCTAATTTAATGTTTGTCTTTTTAATATTTGTGAATGTATTTAATGTTTCACAATTTTTTATGAGGGTATAGTTGTAAAAATATTTAAAAAGTTATATTAATTAATGATTGTATTAGTTTTGATATTTTTTTGTTTTTCTTCTACTTTCAAAGTATTACTTTTTTCTCTAGTGGAAAACAAACTATCTTTCTTTTAATTAATACATTTGTTAATATGTGTGCAAAAACTTTAAACTACATTCATTTTGAAACGGGGAAAATACAATATATTGGTGGTTATCAATCCTTATTGAACAATAACAATCATTTTGATTTATATCATAGTGAAGCTGGACGTTACTTTGATTTCAAAACCGATGCATTAGCTGCTTTATTTTAATTTCATTCTAAGCCTTGTTTATAACTATATCCCTTGTATATTGTAACCAAAAAAAAAAATCCCTTGTATATCAATAAAGTGTTGTTGGTTCAAAGTTCTCATAATTTGCCTTAACCAATACCATCCACCTTGAGTTTGAAGGGTATTAGAGATAGCATACAAAGGATATAACTCTAACTATAACAACCTAACTGATTCTGTAAGTTATTATTGGATTCAGTTAGTTCGATAGTCTTCTAATATATATTTCACTCTACAAACTACTTATAACACAAATCAAGAACTTTGAGATCCAGAACAGCTCTGGTCACTCAGAAGACTCATGCCATCACAATAAAACAGAGTAATCACTATTTGAACTTGTAATAAATAAAATCAATATATCTTTCATTACACGAACAATTTGGTTTACATGATGCAAAACTAATAACACATCCTTTAATCAAAGTATTTTAGGCATCAAAATACTGATAAGCTGCAAAGTATGTCTGACCAACCGTGAGAACCAGCAAGACCAATGCAGCCAAAGCAGAGATAAACGACCAAGGAGTATCAAAATAAGTATACTTGAAACTAGCCCATTGCACATGCCAACTATTTCCATAATATTGATGAACCTCATCAAACAAACCAGACAAATAACACATATCCAAATCAACCGTAACATCTTTTCCAGCATTATTAATAAAATGTGCCATTTCACCTTCTGTCCCAAAATGATTCTCAACTATGTTCCTATCACATAAATACTCAACATCCCTATAAGTATTGATCAAACAATCCAATAATGTTACATAGGTTGTAAAATATAGCTGCATAGAACAACCACTGTAACATTGTTCAAAAGCAACACAATTCAACAAAAATGAACTCATGAAATCATCCATTGTTATTGTTGGCATTTCAATCACGCCGTGTTTGAACTTCACATTCAAGAAACTTTCTCTTTCGTTGCTCTTCCCTGGATTTATCTTAATCCCACTGCGACGAAGCTTTGTTACACAGTGAATTATGTGTGTTGGTGTGGTAACTCTTTTGAGTTCTTTTTCTTTTTCGCTAATAGGAATAAAACTCGAACGAACCAAATCAAGTAAATGCTTTGATTCATTTTGCTTTGTTATCATCATGATAACTTCTTCTTCTGGTCTTTGTAGCGAGTTGTTGAAGAACTCCATAGCAAGATATGAAAGTGTTACCGTTGAATTTTCAATGGATGGTTTTGAAATTTCGAACAAGCGTTGAAGAACAAAGAAAGGTATTTGATTTTCAAGCTTAAGAAAATCTCTGTAAAAAAATGGTAAAATCCATGCCATGTTAACAAGTGGGTCATCAACTTCAAAAGGCACTAACCTTGCAACTTTACGAAAAAGTTCAATGATGAAACAACCATCAAGTACCATCATTTCAACGAATTCGTGTGAATCAAGTTGAATTGTTTCGGAGTAACACTCTCTGGCTTCGTTTTCTAATGGTGAAATGGCTTTCAAAAACTCTTCTAAGGGTAATTGTGTTCTTGTCAGAAGAGAACCAAGATAACGATATTTGTGTTCTTCGATCATGTTGAGACGAGGTTGTCCACGATGGTAAGGTCCTATGGAAACTATACGAGGGTGGTATGCTTTTACGTTTGCTTCAACGAAGGTTTGTGGTACCTTGAAGATGCAACAAGATATTTTTCCTGCGGATTTGCTTAGTAATTTTGGGTTTTCTGAAATTTTGTGTTGCATTGAAGCTAATCTTTCGTTGTCTACTTTGCAGATATCTATCACATGGTGATTGTCATTAGATTCTTCATTGTTGTGATTATTGGTTCTCATCCTAAATTTTGGTTGTTTCTTTGGTTTTGTGTTGTGGTGGTCTTGATGATTCAGGAAGAAATTGTTGTTAGATGGTTAATGATGTCAGAAATGAAAATATATAAATTTGTTATGAGATTTTTTATTTTTTTATTTCTTTTCTAATAGTATATGATATTTGACTAAGTTATAGTGACAGTTTCAAAATCTTATGAAAAGGGAAAATGGTGATTTTCTTTCCTGAATGTATAATAAATCCTAACAATAGTCTTTTAATATAACGAAATTATAAAATAATAGTATTTGATTGTGCACATCGTTAGTCAAAATAATTCTTGACGAAAACAAATACTCGTATTTTCAATCTAAAAATGTTCACAACTTTCATGCATACTCTCTGTTTTAACCCTTCATGCGTTAATCCACCATGCTTCAACCCTACAAGAGCCAAGGTCATGGCGTTAAAGGAAGCATTTTAATGTCGAAAACTATTTTGACCAACGAAATGTACAATCAGATATTATTTTGTAATTTCACTCTATTAAAATACTTTTGTAACTACTCATTACACATTCAAAGAAGAAAAACAATTTTTTAGTTCGTAAAGCCTAGCTCATCTGGCAATGCTAAAATTGCTAGGTTGGACGCATTCACTCGGATTCGAACCCAGGATCGTGCTGTACGTGTGAGTTTCAAAAGTCTTTACCAATTCGTCTACAGGAAAAAAAAAAAAAAAAACTGTTTACCTGACATGAATGAAATATTTAAGTTGCCGTGTAATTAGGTAAGTCAAACCAATACTTAGAAGGTTCAATTTCTTTAGCCTTACGGCTATACCACGTTAGCTTGAATTTGTGACACTTGTAATTAAAATTTAAATAAAGGTCAAGTGACATTTTTGTGGAGTAGGAATAATCATCATATCAAATGCATACTAACTTAGCATTTTGGGCTAATTTTATGAAAAGGATGAAAGCCTCACGTTAATATTATTGTGATTGTTTTGTCAAAATAAATAAAAAATATTTGTAAGGATGATGCTAACATGTGTTAAAATTGTTGTATAGAAAAGAATAATTATGTGTTATTGTAAAAAAAATGTCATTCATTAATGGTATTAAATACATAAATAAAAAAATTGAAAAAAAGATAAAGTGATAAATGATATAATAGGAAAACAAATATTAATGATTCGTTGATATTATAAATAACATATAGTTTATAACAAACACATTTTGTTTGAATAACATATAATTTAGAACAAAATGAGTAAAATCAAGCAAATGATAATCATAAAAACAAAAAAAGTAGAAGAAGAAGCAAGTGATAAAAACCAAACTGTTGCAAATATTGGTAGCTGTCAATGTTGGAGGCATATTATTATGAGCATTGGGGTTCCACAATATTGGTGGTTATCAATCCTTATTTAACAGAAACAATCGTAATGATTTATAGGCTCACTGGAAGGTGGTAGAGCTTCATAGGTCTTCCACCTTGAAAAAGTTTAAATTTTTGTTTTTAATGGTTGGACGGTGAAGCTCGAGATTATTATTACACACTAACAACAATAGATATTTTTTAGGTTTAAATATATGATTGGTCCCTACAGATATACCTTATTTGACTTTTGGTCCTTGTAAAAAAAAATTGAAATCTGTCCTTGCAAAATTTTGTTTTTTAAAATAGTCTCTGGGCCCATTGAAGCTGCTAGGTGGCACACTGATGCTGACGTGGCACACGCTGACCGTGCATCAGTGGCCATGTGGCATCTGACGTGGCAATTAAAAAAAATTAAAATTAAAAAACACATTTTTTAATTTCAAAAATGATTTTTTTGTATTTAAAATTAAAGTAAAATTTGGAAATTAATTTTAAAAAAGTTCAGATTATATAATTTTTGAAAATTTAATTTCTTATTTTTTAAGGTTTTTAATTTAAAAAAAATCAAAATTTTAAATTTTTTAAATTTTTTTTAAAAAAATTTAAAAAACTTTTTAATTTTGAAAAAAATAATCTGAAGATATGTTTTCTAAATTTTAATTTTTAATTTTTAAAAAAAAAAATTATTTTCAAAAATTATTTTTTACTTTTTCGAAAAAAAAATTATTTTCAAAAATTATTTTTTACTTTTTCGAAGAAAAAAATTATTTTCGAAAATTATTTTTTTTAATTGCCACGTGGCCACTTATGCACAGTCAGCGTGTGCCACGTCAGCATCAGTGTGCCACCTAGCAGTTCAATGGGCCCAGGGACTATTTTAAAAAACAAAAAATTTTGCAAGGACGGATTTCAAATTTTTTTTTACAAGGACCAAAAGCCAAATGAGATATATTTGCAGGGACGAGTCATATATTTTAACCTATTTTTTATTTCATCTCACTTTCCTTGTTCTCTCCTCTTGGTATTTGACATCCATATCCTTCTTTCTCATCCAACAAGTCATATTGCTGCAACTAGTGAGGAACACCAAGATTTGCCATCCTTAATCATGTTGTAATTTTTGTGTGAGACATTATTTATCCAAAACAATAATTCTAGAAAAAAAAATCGTAAGGAAAGGAATAAATGTTGAAAAAATACAAATATTTAACTTATATTAACCTCTTAATTTTGTTTTAGAAACTTGGATTTTTACCTATTTTTGTATTAAGAGGAAAAAAACTTTAGTTGTCATAAAATGTAAGTTAGGAACGCACTAAACAAGGATTTCATATACATAAATAAGTTGCAAAGACAAAGAGCATTAAAGTCATAACTGCTTTAGAATTACTTAATTAATAAACACCAGAATTGAGAAGAATAGTATTATTATGCAATCCCGTAAATCGCTTGCAAATTGTCGGAAATTTGAATCCCCACGTTTTACCATAAAGATTTCCATCATACCCAATCTGGATCATTGCAGTGATCCAAAATCCTATTTCGTATCCGAAAGGTGTAACATCTTATTCGCTAGCTTGTCATTCTTGGAAATGTTGTATCTTGACCGTTCGGCCAATAGCCTTGTAAACATTGTCCATCTCCTTTACGGTGTAACAACGCACGATCGGAAGTGGGCGGTGATCCTCTCTTGGATTTTCAACTTTGTAAGTCGACCTAATTTTGAGTTGTTAGCGAGTACATCATCCAGCATAGAACTGTAAGATTAATGTTCATCCACGTCGTTAGATATGTTTAAAGAGACTGCAGATACGCCTCTCTTAATCACATACTGCTCAACCAAACTCTTAAATTCTTGGTAGCTTGAAACATGTACGCAAAGATAATCCATTTTTTCACTCTTTCTCCTGCACAAATTTGAAAGCAAATCAAAATAAGGGTTTGACGCAATTTAAGAAGTTGCATGTAGAAAAAATATAATAAAAGAGTGAGAAGAAGAAGAAGAGAAAACACAAGGGAGAGTACTAGATTAAATTACTTTTTGTCGTTGTTGTTGTTCTTCTTGGTTCTTGTTATTTTCTTTAAACGCATGTCACACCGGGCAGTAGCGTGGCCGTCCTATACAAAGAGAGAACAATTAATTAAACATTTTTAAGCAAATTTTATTAGGCTTAAATATGTGCTGAGTCCTTGCAGTTGTAGCACATTTTGGTTTTAGTCTCTGCAAATTTTTTTATTTGGTTTCGGTATTTGCACTTTGTAAAAAATTTGTTTTATGTCCTCGTCGTTAGTCAACTGTAAAAAAAGGAGTTAAAATGACATAGTGCCACATGTCCCAATGAATTCATGCCACATGTCACAATAATATTTTGATTTTAGTTAATTCAATTAAATTAAAAAAACAATGATTTTAATTTCTTTCATTATTGTTATTTTATTAATTCCAGATTAATAATTAAAAAGAAATAAATCATCTTTGAAAGGGTTAGAGTAAGCTTCATCTTCATCATCTAAACTTCACCATCACCAGGGCTATTCCTACGAAATTGGAGGCTCGGCTCTGAAAGTAAAGATAGGCCCCTAATAAAAAAACAATTTTTTTTAAAAAAAGAAAAAAAAGTTTATAATTAGAGCTTTGCTAGTTTACATAAAAACTATGATCCAAAAGTTACAAGTGTTTAAAAAAATAAAAATAAAAAGTTATATTTTGTTTTTAAGGAAAAAGAGAGTATTGAGGATATTTAGAACTCAAATCATGATAAATTAGGCCTAAAGTGAGGCCCAATCATGCTGAAAAAAAAAATAATGAAAGCAAAAAGAGTATGAAAATTGTTTTTCCCACTTCAAAGAAAGCTAAAACACACCAGTAATTTACGTTTTTACCCCGGCGGCACTTAGTTGCCGATGGGAAGGATCCGACGGCAGCTAACTGCCGATAGGAAGGAAACCAGCGGCAGTTAGCTGTCGTTGCCATGTTTTGCCTATATTTTTTAAAACTTCACATTTTTCGGTAGTTAAATGTTGTTTCACATCTCTACTCCATCGGCACTTAACTGCCGTGGAGCATGAATTTGCTTTTTTTTCATTATTTATATTCCATTATTTTCCATTTTTTCTTTTCTTTTTCTATTCTTTTCTATATATATTTATAAAACAAAATTGCTTTTTAGAGTATAATTTTAATATAAGAGTATAATAAATAAAAATGCAATAAAAAATCAAACTATTTATATATATATATATATATATATATATAATAAATCATATCATATATATAATAATAAAAGAAAATATAATTTCTGTTATTTTTAAAAGTATAATTTCAAATTATCATTTTTATTTATTACTTTTTTTTGTTGTTTTTTAGCTTTTTCACTTTAATCACATATCATTTTATCGTTTTTGTTCACTCATTTTATCGTTTTTATTCACATTAAGATGAAAAAATGTGAAGTTTTAGAAAATATAGGCAAAACATGGCAACGACAGCTAACTGCCGCTGGTTTCCTTCCCATCGGCAGTTAGTTGCCGCCGAATCCTTTCCATCGGCAGTTAACTGCCGATGGGGTTAAAAGTGTAAATTACTGGTGTTTCTTAGCCAATATTGAAGTGTGAACAGCAATACTCAAAAAGTATTTATTTGGCTTTTGGAAGTTGAACCCATGAGATCTACAATTCAGATGCGCTTCTCTACCACCAAGTCATCTAAATATTTTTATTATGCTAGCGTATTTTTAATATATATTGGATTTTTTCATGTATTATACATAAAAAAAATATTTTGGGCCTTAAAATTTGGAAGGTCCAACTCAGTATAACTGCCAAAGGCCGGCCCTGACCATCACCATTGGTCATCACCACCCAAAACAGAGCTTCCTCCCAAGATTAATCTCTCAGAAGAAGTGAAATAAAAATATCACATAACAAAAATTAAAAGAAACGAAAAACATTCAATTTTTTTAATAGCAAATAGTATATATAAACCCAACCAACAAATAAAACAATCGGTGAAAGAACCTAGCAGCATACGACCAACAAACCCAAGAACAAAATACAACAGGAAGAGAAAAAGAAGGAAAAAAAACTGATAGTACTTACATCCTCCTCTTCTTGGACAACTTCATGCCATCGTTCATGCCAATTGAGAAGTATAAAAGACGAGCGATCTTCATGGTAACTGAATAACCGGAAAACAATGACAAAACCGGCGGTTGAAGGGACAGAAACGAGAGTAGAAGAAGAGATACTTGATGTTTGTAGATTCCTATTTGTTAATTAGGGTTTTAAACGGTTATGAGTCAGTTGTTGCTGTTGTACAAAAAGTTCTAGACCCAGGAACCCCCAATCATAAACCTTCTTAAACGGTTTTATCTGTAAAATCACAGAAAGGGATGATTATCGCACGCTGGGACCGTAACGTTTATAAATGCGCACAAAACCGATATACTCCATCCGGTCCTCATTATAAGAAGAAAAACAAAAAAAACATCAAAACCAATACACTCATTAATTAGTGTAACTTTTTAAATATTTTTACAAATATACCCTCATAAAAAATTGTGAAGCATTAAATACATCCACTAATTTTAAAAAGACAAACATTAAATAAGGGATATAAAAGTTTTTTAAATAATAACTACACCTTAAAAGTTGTGATATTTTCTTATAAATATAACAAAAAAATTTTTTTTTATATATAAGAACGGAGGGAGTAGAATTGAAGGATGGAGAGCAACTCCCAGCAATCACGCACATACATTAATGCAACCAAAGTGGAAATTGAAATATTAATATTTTTTTTGAAGGATTGAAACTACACAACAAAATACTCCACTAACATAAATATTTTAAATACCACCTCCGACCCTAAATATAGAACATTTTTATGAAAAACACATAAATTAAGAAAATTGATTATTGTATTAATTTTTTTTTACAATTGCTATTGTTTTACAAATTTACACTTTAAAAGAGAGGGTTTGTTAATGTTTCCAAGTGTATTTATTACATATTGAAGAAAAATATGTAACATAAATAGGGGTATATTGGTGAAGAAATAATTAATGTATTTTGAAATTTGAAAATGGTCTTATAAAAAGGAACAAAGAAAAAACTCAAAAAAGTTTTATAATTAGGGACGGAGGTAGTAGAAAGTATTTTGAATAAGATGATAAAGAAAAATGTTACTCCCTCCGTCCCTTTTTATAGGAGCAGTTTACAAAAATCACGTGTACTAAAAAAAGTTGTTGGAGTAATAAAGTTGTCACAAATGTGTGTGACTATACTAGATTACTCTTAATTAAATATATATTTAATGTTAACTTTTCATATACCAAGACAAATTGGCAGTATTAATAAGGGGTATATTTGGAAAAAGAGTAATCAATGCATCTAGGAATGTGTATATGATCTTATATTTAGGGACAAATTTTTTTTGTAAACTACTCCTATAAAAAGGGACGGAGGAAGTAACAAGTGTTCTAAGGGCACTTGATAAGAAGTCTAGTAAGACAATTTTATCTAAAAAATTGTGCATTTATTACATTGAAACTTTAAAAATTGGCTTTTGCTTCATTAAACTCATCAATTATTTCTATTTTGTCTTCTTATCAAGTGGTCTTAGGACACTTGTTAGCATAACCCATAATAATTTATCTTTTCCAATTTATTAAAACATTATGAGTTTGAATTCGGTTACGAGAATGCAAGTGTTAAATGTTTTATGGAAGAGTTTCGACATTGTTGTTGTTCTAATCGATTCAATATTAAATTTATCCAATTGCGTGAATGTATAACTTGTTAAAGTGAAAAACTATATTAATTTTAATTAATTGAAAAAATACACAACTCATTTGAGTTGATCGGATGGTGTTAACTTAGGTCCAATACTCCGTGTATCAATTTCAATAGACTAATTTGACTCATTATAAAAAAAGGTATTGCTTAGGGTACTTGTTAAGGATTCAAAAATAGAAATTATTGATAACTTTTACGTAGAAAAAATTGTTTTCTAATGTTTCAATGTGTTGAATACACAAATCCGAAAAAAAAAATTCTACTTCAAACTTCTTATCAAATGTGGTTAAGGATACTTGTTGGCATTTTCCATTAAAAAAATCCATTGTAAATCCACTATAAAACATATCCACCTATAATATATCGAGACTTAAAATCTGCAAACATCTTAGTAAACAGCGATTTCAGCCCAAAACTGTCAGATTTTGGGCTTGCTAAGCTAGGACATGTTGGAGACAACGCCCATGTTTCAACGAGAGTGATGGGTACATACGGTTAGCTATTGTGTGCCAGAGTATGCGATGAGTGTCAAATTAACTCTTAGAAAATTGCTCTTTCCACAAACAAATTTGCTCCCTCCCAAAGAAAAAGACGAAAATACCCATGTGTGACTTAAGTCACGTTCGAAATCCTCTGCGTGACTTAAGTCACGCTGAAGGCAGCATGACTTAAGTCACGTTGCTTTCCAGTGTGAGTTAACTCACGCTGCGTGGATTACTGTTTTTGGACAAAATCCAGCAGTTTCAACTTCAAAACACCATTGCTTTCCCTCTTCACCACTAAAAAAACACAAAAGTGATAATTTTTGAAGCATAATCTTGAGCCAAAATCATTGCAAATCGTCAGGAAACAAGTTTCTACGCTTATCAAATGTCAAAGATCAGGTAATGTACCATCTAACCTCTCTTGATTTTGCTGGTTTTTGAGCTATGTTTAGCAGTCTAGTACACGACCTGGGCGTGACTTAACTCACGCTAGAGCTCTGCGTGAGTTAACTCACGCAAGTGTTAGCTCAACGTGACTTAAGTCACGCTGGTGCCCAATATTTCAAATTTTGCGCCAATTTTATTTTTCTTTCTTAGTTTGTTGCGCAAGTTATTTATATTTTTTTTCCTTGTTATTTTTCTATTCAATAGACATAGTGATGGTTGATAATATGGTGGATGATGGCCTTGAGCCGAAACGGGCATAATTGAAGCTTCCGTTGATGTCAAACCAACCGTTGATGTGAAGCTTAAAGTCAAAATTTCATTTCAAGCTCACATTGAAGAAAAACCTAAATTGGTACCAACCGGTGTTGCGAAGCCTCGCGGTTATCAAGTAAACACCGCCTCATTTTTTTTACAAACGAAAGATGGCGAGAGCGAGATGAGTTGCTTGGTTAGGTTCGTCGACAAGCGGCAAGGGCTGGATTTACTATATCTATAGATAAATCTAGTCTAAAGAAGCCAATGGTGACATTGCAATGTGAAAGGAGTGGTGTATACAAACCACCGAAGACGAAGAAGAAGTTGAAGCTTGAAGGCACGTGCTCAAGAAAATGTGATTGTCCGTTTAGATTGCGTGGTTACTTTGAGAAGAATTCAAGTGATTGGTGGTTGACCATGCTTTGTGGAATTCACAACCATGAGTTGGAGCCAAAATTAGGCGGCCACCTTCTTACGGGAAGACTTAAAGAGGATGAGAAGAAGGGGGTAATCGACATGACAAAGAGCTTGGCGTTGCCTAGGAATATTTTAACGGATTTAAAGGCAAAAAACAAAGAAAGTGCGATGACTATCAAACAAGTGTACAATGCGCGTACAAGATGGCGAAATGGGGCAAAAGGTGACAAGACGGAGATGCAGTTCTTGATATCGAAGTTGGAGGAGCATAAATACCAAATTATGTTAATGTGTTTCCAAATTCTTCGAACATCACGCTAGAGGGATGGCATGCATTCACCCGCTTTCTCCCTCCATCTTCATGAACTACAAATTTAGCTTTAGTTGCCAAACATTTTGTACTACATAACATTATGTTAATGTGAGTGTATTATAAAATCTTTTTTTAAAGAATGTATTATGAAATCTTGTTCAATTAATAAATTGTGTTGAATTATTAAATTTTGTTATCAATTTTAAATTATATCACTTTAAATTATGTCATTTTAATAAATTGAATAGAATCTTATTCAAATCAGGTAAACACCACTCGAACTTTGTAATTCAAAATATGTCAAATGCACTTCGGATTATAAAATTTGAATGGACTGTTTATTAAATTGAATCGAATCTTATTAAAATTAAGTAACACCACTCGAATTTTGTAATTCAAAATATGTCAAATGCACTTTGGATTATAAAATTTGAATGGACTGAAATGGTTAAATTGGAGAGCACGCTAGAAGGATATGAGGTGGAAAAAGAAATTCTCTTTATTTTCTTTTCTCTCTTTTAGACTTGAACTGAAGGAGCTAGGCGGTGGTTGGGCTTCTTGTAGGGCCATATTTTGACTTTTATACTTCGTACCCCCTCTGCCCCTATACGCCACATTTTTAATAATCTCAATTTTGCTTCTCACATTTTTCACAATTAATACCAAGAAAGAAAAAATATTCTGGTAATTTTGAAAAATAAAAAAATCGGAATCCCAGAGTTTTCATTTATTGATAAAACCAAAATATAAAATCATTTAGAAGCCATGATCAGATGATGGAAAATAAAATTATTTGCTCCAAAATTTGTCTTTACCCAGATGAAGAACAAACCATATACACTTGAAAATAAAATCATTGCAGTTGCAACGTATGTAATGAAAGAATGATCGTATGTGGAAATTTGGACACAAACTGGAAATTCATTATTAGTATTTGCTTGTCAAAGTTACATGAAAAACCTTGACACATACTCCTGTCATGTCATTTTAATTATCACTTTAACATTTTTTTATGTCTTAAAATAATTATCACTTTAAAATATTAATGCAATTTTTTTCATTAATATAATTTATTTATTGAATTTTACTTCATTTAACTACTCTTTGTTTTTGGTCAAGTCTTCATTTAACTACTCTGCTAACTATAATAAGAACATTTTAATAAATTATATTAATTTTATGGTTAAAATCAACTCTGCTAGTCATTTCTTAAGAACCGCGCACAACTGCTAAAATGAAACGGAGGGAGTAATTGTCTTTGCTAGAATAGAATTGCTGAAATTTTGACATTAGTATCGGCATTAGAGTCGATTTTCCAGCTTATAACAACGAGGAACAATTTTTTTTTTGTCAAGTAACACAGTGGTTAGAGCTCACACATTTTAAATGTGGAGAAGTGGGGTGTCGAACCCGGTCCCTGCATATGATATGCAATATCATATGGCAATATCCCTAACAATTTTTGATTCATTGTATTGTAGTAACAAAATTTTTAATAAAAGAAGGAATAATGGTCAATGTTCCCCTAGAAATCATGAAGCTTTTGATCGATGAAAATGCTCAACTCAACCCCCATTCTATTCTATAACTATCATTCAGCAAAGAAAAAGGTGCTGGATCCCTTATTCAAGGGTTACAAATGATAGTGATCTATCCCTAAAAATTGAAAAGCCAGTGAAGCTACCAAGGGTGATCAACACAACTTGGAAAAGGAAAAAGTAAAACCAAAAACCAAGTTGTAAAATTGACAAGTCATTTACCCATTACAATTACATATCAACAAAAGGACCTTGTATTGGAAAAGAAATGTAACATGAGATTAGACTCATTAGTGATTAGTCGTTTTCATATTGCTTCTTCCTAGAGAAAGCTCCTCAACTTATTTGATTCTCTGCCAACACCTGTAATTCTATCTTTTATCTTTTACACCTGCTGGCTCCAACGCTTATTCCTTCTGAAAAGCCCAAAGGTGTTAAAAAGATCCATTGAATAAATTACCAAACACGTATCACTCTAAGTCCTAAACTTAATAACATGGTTGTGCGTTTTGTACTAAAAGTATACCAAGGATAGAGACATTAACATTAGATGCATTGAATTTATATTTGCTTTTTCTGCTCCATTCTCACTTCATAATGTTGAGTATAACATGATCCTTACACGATTACCTCTTCTCGGAAGTGGTAATCATATAAACCGAAACCGAGTTTTTAAACAAAGTCTTGTATTCTTGTAACTCTAATCCGTTGTATAACATAAAGTGACAACAGCTACTCGGTTGTTAGAGATATAGGCACAAGTGGCCGAAATCAATCATCGTGTTTTTGCGAGTTTATCTTCTTATCTAATAATTAGATTTATTAGTATAACACATAACAACATATAAAATTAGTAGATACTTGTAAGATTGTGGTCAAGAAGTATCAAAATTATAATACTTAATTAAGCAAATGAGACTCAGAGCATCTCCACATCTAGCTACAAACATGAGTCACCATGTACATAAACCCAAATTATATTCTTTGGTCACTTTTTTCCCCCTAACTAACTGGCCTATCCCAATAATACATTCCATGTTAGACTATACTCTTCTAAGATAAAGAATAAAGGTTATCCATTCATACTTAGTTTCAAAATTTACCCCCATTAACTATGCTAATTCCTCTGAAAATTCATCCACCAGAATGCTAAAGATTGCAAGCTCAATCTCCCCAGCCATATCCCTTATCTGCTCAACATTTTTCTTCCACTCTCCATCCTCTAAAGAGAAATCCTCTTCTATCATCATATCAATTGTGTTTGACTCCACTTCTTTCCATGATTCCAACCTCTTCAATATCCTAGCTATCACCACGTCGCTATCTTCTAAAGAATTGAGTTCTCTCTCTTCTTCCACAATTAGATCAGATATCAGTTTCTTAAATTCTTGTGGGATTTGCTGTCTGTCATGGACCATTGACAGATAGACAGCTTCAAAAACCAATTCTTTGAAGTCATTTTCTTTAAATGATACTTCCCCTTCCTCATCTTCAACATCATCCTCTTCCATATATGTTTCATCCTCATCCTCATCCTCTTCTTGATCCAGCATTCTTTTCTCAAGTTCTAATGGATCCAATTCTGCAAGTTTCTCAAATCTGCAAAGCTTGTACAATATCTTCTGCCTTGCTCCTGTAAAATATCTTGGTTAGATTAATTCAATAATTGTTATTATTCAACGTGACAGCATCTTAAAGACTTGAAGTACATAATACATAAAACATTCAGAAGTTGTTGTTGCTCATCTTAAATAGACTGTGAAGTACTTATAATACACAACACTCATATTAAATACTAACACATTAACATATCCATATTGTCGAGTGAAAGTATGTGTAGAATAGAACAGTAAACTGATTGGTGTAACCGTACATATGTAAAATTACTTGTCATAAGGGTATGGTACATGTAGCATTATTGATAACACGGCATTCTCAACAACCAAATATTAGGGTACCACAGAATTTATCCCAAGTAGGCAGCTCAGTTTGTGACTGAGCAACTGAGCTGTGAGTTGATGAACATCATCCAATGAGTATTAACCAGGTCACTGACATAAGTTACATAACCCACTAATTTACCAACATACTACAATTTGCCAATGCCAATCAAACAAACAAAAAAGTCAAGTAAAATTTATAAAACTTGATAAGGGTTTGATTGCTCAAATGTTATCCAACATATTGATTGAAAGATGTTAATTGAGACAGATCTCCTAAAATGAAATTTTGTGGGTCATATTCTAATTAATAACAGAATGAGTAGGCCACATTGAATGGGAAATGCCTTTTTCATGATGACCAGCTGTAATCTTTAAATATAGCACGATTCAAATATTCAGCACACACAACACAATCACATCAGCAATTAGCTAGCCCCACTTAATGTGTTTGTTTTTCAATAATAATAAAAAGTTTAGGTGAATTTGATCGCGTGCGCTCATCACGGTTAGAAAAAGTCTCATGATTCAAATAACGCTGACATGTGTAATTATATATATTGCCTATCAACGAGGTCTCACATCGGCATACCCTCGTAGGATTTGAGTTTAATCTTTACTAACTAGACTAAGAATCCTTACCAACAGGACCAAGGTTGCCTCTTAATGTGTTTTTTGTACGAGACAAACAAGTTTGTGTTGATAGAAAACGACCATACATACAATCAACAAATTAGAATGGTACAACAAAAAATAAATATAACCATGACATACTCTGAACAATGGCATAGCTGCTCTCTAAATCAAAATCAACACCATCTTCATCATCGTTTATATGTCCTTCATCATCATCCTCGAATGGTGGGTCTAAAACACAGACTGGACTACACTGTTCCTTATCTTCTTCCTCTTCTTCCCCTGACTTGAATTGATTGATACTTTCAACTGTTTCATTACTTTCTTTGTCCTATATTAAATTCCACAAAAATACTCATTAAATAACATGTTTTTTAACTTAGTTAAGCACTTTTTCAATAAGCATAAGTTTGTTGTACAGAATCACAGTTGTTAGTAATAAATAATCTGTTTCTACAATTTACAAAAAAAATTATGAGTAACTCTGCTAATACATAATATAAACTATTTCTGAAGAGTATGAACTGAAAAAAGATTAACTAAGCTATTTTTTTACAAGTTCTCTCTCACAAATATATTTATTGACTCATTTTTGTTAGGGAAATTTGCTACAGTAATAATTCAAACAAAAATACAAAAGATAAACAATTTTATAGCAAATAGAACATGTGGATCTAATGAAACTATGAAAACAAACAAAGGAACAAACAAAACTTAATTTGTCATCTTTTAAGAAAGTAATTTACCAAACAAACAATCACAGAGAGAGAAAGATTTGCATGGCAGAAACACAATCGAAAAGTACAATTATCAAAATTCTGGAAATCAAAACTTTAAACTTACAAAATGAAAAAAAAATCAAATAACAGCTAAAATTCCAAAATTAAAAATTGAAAAAAAAACATAGAAAACCTTATTATGAAAATAACAAACCTCTGTTATGTTTCGATTCGGCGACGTTAACTCCGGCGTGTGGCTGCCGGAGCAAGGACTTGTTTGAAGAACAAAATGAAAAGGACTTTCAGGAAAAGCATGTTGGTAACAAGCACAAGCTTCATGATCAGTAACAAAAGAGTAACCACTACTTGAAGTTTCCATTTCCAACTTGTTTTTCTTCTGAGAATCCATTTTTTCTCTACGCTGCTTCGCAGAACAATCCAACTTCAATAACTCCCTCACAGACACATATTCATTCTCTATTTCACGCTTACGGTTCTGGTTTCGTTGCGTTAGTTTCTTGAACAAAGAACCAAATAGCCCAAAGCCTTTGTTTTTTGTTTTGTTTTTGGAACTTGAAGAAGATGATGAATGTTTATGGATCCTGAGAGCAGCTTCAAGAAGAAGTGTTGCTGTTGTAGAAGGGATTTTGCAGGGGCTTTGAACAGGGGAAGTTAGTTGAAAAAGCGGTGATTTTTTGAAGTCTGGTGTTTCAGGAAATGAGAAAAAACAAGAAGTGTTTTTACAAAGATTCATGTTGACGTTTGATTTTGAGTTGAATGGTTTTTTCTTGAGTTGTAAAGTAGTGATTTTCATTTGGCTACGTTTATGTGAAATGTAGTTGTTGAGAAGGAATGGTTCTTGATCTTCCTTTAGTAGCTCATGTAAGTACTTTGGAGCCATCATCACATAAACTAAGTTGTTGTGAAATGGAAAATGCTACAACTGAAGAATCAAACAAACAAGAGTGCCAGTACTTCAAATATCAAGTTGAAGATGTTTTGTTTAAATGGGAGAGAATTTGAAGGTACAAAGAAATAATGATATTTATTTTTGTATTCTTAGTAGAGTAGCATTGAGTTGGTTGATTTGATTCAAATCTGAAGTTGGGTTAGGAAACCAAGGGGGAGAGAGATGGGAGTGAAGTGGTGTTTTGTAGAGTAGAGTAGAGTCTACAAATCAATTTATTAGTATTATTATTGTAAAATAATGAGGGACAGAATAAAATTAAAAATTTGGCAGTAAATTGTAGGTGAATGTGTTCCTTTCCTACTTTCAGTCTTGCACAGTAGGATTCTATAGGCTAGGAGGAGGCTATTTGTTCTGTTTCTGTCGTCCCATCTCTACGTTGTTTGTACTACTTCAATAGTATAGTATACACACACCAATACTACGTATAATGCTACTAGATAGTAGGGTATGAATTAGAGGTAGTGATACATCTTGGCCATCCCATATAAATGGACGATCGAGATCGGTTTAGCTTATGAAATTGATGGTGTAAGATGAACCGTTGGATCTCAAATCAACGGTTAATATTGCTCATGGTGAGTTATGATAACTTTTATCTAATGAGATTCAAATTCATTTAGCATGATAGTTAAATGCAATTAATTTACTTTCACACAAAAAATGCAATTTATTTAATTCATTAAAATAAATATGGGGTATGTTCGGTTCTACTTTGACAATAATTGATTTTGAGTGAAATAATTATGTAAAATTGATTATGACTAAAAATGAACTGCATGTAAAATGATTTGTGTATGGATACATTTAAAAGTGAGTTAAATGATAAATTTTTGTGTTAAAATCAATTCTAAAATTAAAAGTTAATTAAAAATAGTAACTTTAAGTAGAATTGTTTTTGGACTTAGTAATTGATTTCTCAAAAAAAATGTCAAACATCCTATAAGTGTATTGCTAAAAATAACATTCATATATAATAATATTAAAGGTTAAACATATTTTTTATTCTTTAAATATAGCGACTTTATTTTAGTCTCTAAATTATTGTTTGGCCAAACTTCTTAACAATTTGGTGAGGTTTCCAATTGGCTTGGGACCTAGTTATAATTATATTATTTTGAAACATCACTCCTCCAAGGTATTGCTCTGAATTTGATCGTAGATGGTCATCATATTGACTTTCATCATCAAGCGACTATTCTTAATCTCATTATGAAGTAAGCTCTCATCTATTCTTTAGTTGGTTTCATTTGCTCATATTTTAAGAAAAGACAGTAAATATGTTCAATGGTTGGCAAAGTTTTAGGTAGTGAATGTCAACACTTTGAATATGTGCTCTTCCGCAATTAGTCCTCACCCAGTGACTCCTCTAGAGTGTTTAGACAATGGATTGTCTAGTTTTTTTTTTCTCTTTGGTTAAAAAAATAACAAATAATTTAAAATAAAAAATATTCCAAATTAATACACGAAATACTGTGAGTACTACTTTTAATTACATTACACTGATAGGAGGAGGAGCATTCATTTTATAACAGTTATAGAGAGTGTTTGGTACGGCTGTGTGGTGTGGTGTGTGGTGTGGTGCTAGTAAGTGGTTACAACTTACAACTATGTTCTTGTTACGATGTGCTTACTGAGGAAACAGGATGGGTATTAAATATAGGACTACTACACAGTGGTGCAATTTTTGTCCCAACAGTCTGAACCAAACGGCACGGTTCCTCTGAGCCTTCTCATTTCTTTCCCGATATACATAGATGATAAATCTGCAACCGGTCCCTTTTTAATTTCATCATGGTAATTGCAATAGCACTAATAATTACAGAGAGATGGATTTTTGTTGAATGATTGAACTCAATTTATTAAAGAACTTCAATTAATATTGATTATTCAATCATGAGTACTTCAAAAATGAGAATCAAACGCAATTATATATGGTCATGATATACTTTTTTATTTTAAGAAGAAAAAAAACTTAAGCTTTTCCTCTAAATTTAAACTCATCATTTCGACCTCAAAAATATGTCTTATATACTTCCATGTGCTATGCTAACCTGCTTTGCTTCCATGCTCCTACTAAATCTAAAATTTCAGAAAATAAAACGAGAATGAGAATAATTTTTGAAACGCAATTATATATGGTCATAATATAGCACATAAATATGTCTTATAAAAAGCTTTTTATCATGAGTCTTATGATAAATGGAAGCATAAGTACTCATGAGTATATTTCCATGTACTCATGAGTATATAAAAAGCTTCTTCATGACTTTTTCATAAAGCTTAAGTACTCATGATAAATGGAAGTATATAAAAAGCTTAAGCTTAAGTTTTTTTGAAACGCAATTATATATGGTCATAATATAGCACATAAATATGTCTTATAAAAAGCTTTTTATCATGAGTACTCATGATAAATGGAAGCATACGTACTCATGAGTATATTTACATGTACTCATGAGTATATAAAAAGTTTCTTCATGACTTTTTAATAAAGCTTAAGTACTCATGATAAATGGAAGTATATAAAAAGCTTAATCTTAAGTTTTTTTGAAACGCAATTATATAGGGTCATAATATAGCACAAACTTGAATGATTATACTTTTTTATTTTAAGAAGAAAAAAACTTAAGCTTTTCCTCTAAAAAAAATACTTAAAAAGCTTTTTGAAATCAAATGCAAGTATATATGGTCATGATATTTTCTTGACATGGGTTGTCGCTATATATAGCACTGTTTATTTTGTTAATTAATTTAGTTTTCAAATGTATTTCTCTAGTCAATTTGATTTACAATTAACAATAAAAAAGATACATTTTGATACAAAAAATGACTATTTGTAAATTTCTTTAATTTCATACATGTGATATTTGTTGAAAGAGATATATGATGTCTTCACTACTTAAAAACAAAATATATGGTGTATTCACTAATTAGCTTATGTTAGATATCTCGATGAGCATGCAAAAATCATGGCGACGATCCACCATAATTTTTTAAAAGCTACTTTTGCAGTTGATGGATTGCTATGATTTTGAAACACCACCATGATACTAATTATACACTTAATTGCTAATACTTTGATTGAAATAGACAAGGAGTCCTAGGTTAGTATAGCACATAGATTGATATAGTTCATATAGAGAAACGAAAACGACAAAAATGGGGGTTGAGAAAGGTGCATGCACTATTTTTATGTCACATATACACAACGGAGAATCGGATCTTGACCCTAATTCCAGTCCGCCTTTTTTTTTCCTCCATGCTATATTTCCATATTTGATATCATAATAATCTTTTTATCAACTTTTACGTTATATCATGGCTAATCCAGAATTGTTAACTTCTGAGTGTGAGAGTGTACTGCGGATCCTGCCCTATCATCATCTTTCTTTTTTATTATTATGTCTGGTCCTTTTCTATTTCCACTTACTTCACCTTTAATTTAAATTTCAAAAAAAAAAATGCCCCACTAGGCCTTTTGTTTATACACAAGCAAACATTGGGTTAATCTCCAAACATAGAGATTTGTCAAATGTACTACTACACTTCTATATCTATGATTTTGAACTGTTATAACAAAAAAATACACAGGGATTGTCTCACATTGATAGGAGTGAGGCGTGACCCACTATTTTTTATGGTATCAGTTTTTTTGCTCACTTTTTGTATAAAGTGTATGGGTTCCAAATTTCAAACTCCAGTGTACATGTTTTTTCTTTCTTGAGAGAGGGAAGAGAGAGGGATAAAGAATGTCTGGTTTTATTTTTGACGTACCGCACGCTTTGCACTAAAATCCAAACTAAGTCAATTCACACTTCATTACAAAATATGACCACTAGTAGTCAGCACCAGACTAGCAGTATGCGATTGTAACTATGTTAGTGTCTTACTCATACCATTTTCATTTTTTGTTCTCTCTTCAAACTAAGGAAAGAGATGTAGGAGTATATGGTTGAAGACAATTAATAAGGAATGCAAAAGTGGCACGTCTTGCTACCATACAAACTGTGGATAATGCAGATTAAAATAACCTTTTTGAGAGCATCTACATCACTAACTCAAATCATGTTCTTAAGTCTGTTTGGTGGGATATATTATGCCAACTATGTCGAACCGGTTGCAATATATGGCACTATGCCTATGTGAGCTAAGCTATCCCTACTCCCTAGTAATGGACCATTAGTTTTAGATTTTATCTTTCAAATTTATAAAATATCGATTTAGTTCCTTAACCTAAACATATTAGTTAATTTAGCTATTTTAAATTACATTTGACTCATATGTTTATCTACCAAAAAGAACTAGTTTCAATATTATAAGTATATAACAAAAATTAAGTGCTAGATTTTCATCTCTATAATTTTATGAAGACAAAATGGCAGTTATAGTGGAGGAAAAGGCTAATGGATAGTAGGGCGGCAATAAAATGTTTTGTTTGTGGCTAGCTATCACCAATTAACGACCAAACTCAAAGAATTACTGCATTAAGTAGCTGGTTCAATTCAAACTACAAGTAAATTTCTCTGTCTCAGATATTTAGTCAATTCCCTACCGGTTGATAGATCTCTACGACGAGGTTGCCCACTGTTGGAATATTGGTGTGAAGTTGGAAGGAAATTGAAAGATTAAACACCAAGTAATAAGACTTTGAGCTAGTGTGATGTGAATTGAAAAAATAGATAGTGGGGGTCCCACATAAAATAGAACACACACATTAGTAGTGTTTAAATTGCAGTATTTAATTTTAAATACTTTATAATGATAAAAATAATAGTAATTATTATTTTTATTCATAGATATCACTTCCCATAATTTTAGTTTATGTTGGTTGTGATAAGGTTTGAGAATTCAACTGAACTTCCTATTTTTTCTTCATTCATATCCAATGAGTTTGTTTCCTCCACCTTTGTGGATTTGTTTCTTTTTGATCTTATCCACAAGCATTGCTGAACTGATTAGTGGTTAAGTTTCTTTTTGATCTTATCCATTAGAGTAACTGCTGCCGCAATTTTAGCTAAAACAGTTACAAAATCTCTATATAAATAGAGGACTCCTCTCAGTTCAAAAAATACACCAAAGAGTTCTATTGAGTTGTCGAGAATTCTTTCTCTCTTCTCCCTCCAGCTTGTGTTAACGAGTTATTCTTCTCCTTATCTCCTTTTTCTGTCCCTTCGGATATAAGAGTGTTCTTAAGACCTTAGTCCCTATTCGGTATAATGTCCCTTCGGAATTAAGAAAGGTCTTAAGAACATAGTCCCTTCGATAATATATGTCCCTTCGGAATAAAGAGTACTTTTAAGATCATAGTCCCTTTTGAAATAATAATGTCCCGTCGGAATTAAGAATGATCTTAACGGTATATATAAATATTCTTTCTATATTTTTCTATTTTTGGAGAAGTTAAAAAGTTAGAACGGTGGTATCACCGTATTTGAGTGGTCTTAGTACCATATTGATATTTTGGAGAGCTCAAAGGTTAGAATGATGATAACACCATATTTGAGTGGTCTTAGCACCATAATAGAGTGGTCACAGTACCATATTAGAAAGTGGTTTTAGTATTAAAGAGTGGTTATTGGAGGTTGATAAGTGCCTAAAAGTTGTTATCTTTTGATACATTTTAGTGCACTTATGTTACTTGTTTTACAAGTTACCTTAGGATAAAAGCATATTTGTGTTAAAAATGCAATATTTGTGATCCTAAGCCTTACCCATGTTATTATGCAGGAAATTCATGTTTGAACCTGATTGATGCAAGGAAAAATGAAGTTTTTCATGAAGCCATCGCTACAAGCGCAGAAGCCATGCTAGAAGCGAGGATAGTCAGAGATTTTCATGAAGCCATCGCTTGAAGCGCCAGAAGCCTCGCTAGAAGCGAGCCTAGGCAGGGATTTTCAAGAGTTCATCGCTTGAAGCGATGAACTGGACGCTAGAAGCGAGCCTAGGCAGGAAATTTCAAGGATCCATCGCTTGAAGCGACAGACCTTGTCGCTACAGCGACCAAAGGGCGGTTTAATGCTGATGGATGACGTGGAGCTCTCCCATTGGCCAGAAAGTTATCCTCGCTACAGCGACAGGCTGGTCGCTTGTAGCGAGCGTGCAAATTCTCAGCATATAAATATATTTGAAGCTCATTTTTTCAGAGAGATAGTTTTTTATCAGATTTTACAATTTCCAGAGCTCAAAATATTTGATTTCTAAGAGAGAGAATAGGCATAGAAGAAGGCAAACTTCAAATAGCAAAAAGATTTGAATTGAAGAATACATTAAGAAGCTTTGAGAAATCAAGCCTTAACATATCTTCATCTTCCTTTCTTGTTTTGCAATAGTTATCATGACAATGATCAACTAATCTCCTTTGTTGGGATTAATAGGTAATCAATCACTCTATGTTGTAAACTTTTGATTTATTAAATATATGATTCTAGCATTTTTATATACCATTGAAATTGTTCTTGCTTTTCACTCTTATATTTGATTTAAATGTTGTTGAAAAATACTTTTGAATCTAGGTTTAGAATGATATTCTATCAAGATAAGAAATTCTAGAAATGGGATTTGGTTTTGATAATTACATTAAGTATTGGATCGTAAAGCTTTCGAATCGTTTAATAGATTGAGAAATCATCGATTAAACGATACGATCGATCTCACGACGTCATTTGGGAAATCAATGACGTTGTCGAGCAATACGTGATAATGTCATATATAAGAAAAAGCTAGAATCCGTATTTATGATCAATCGAATACCAACGATGTTTGATTGATGAACGTTAATCCTAACACCTTTTATGTCCTATTACTCTACGTTTTATTTATTACGTTTTTAAATGTTGAGTAGCGTAGTAATGAAAAAGGTTAAACCCTAACTTAAGACGATAATCGACGTTGAACGGTTTATGATATCACGATAATCCCTGTGGAACGATATAAAACTTATACTTACTTTTGTGCTTTAACAAAATGGCGCCGTTGCCGGGGATTAAAGTTATGATATTATAATCATGGCAACGTTAATTATTATCTTAAGCAATTTTGCACAAATTTTTTTTATGTATATAACTATTATTCCTTATCCATCTTGTTTGCTAATTCTTTTTGGTCAGATTGTTGAAACCGTATATGCGAGGTCAAGTATCAGACGACCAACTGCTTTTTGATTCGGAAATAGAGAGAACAACTCGAAGAAACAATAGCAAGAATCGGAAAAAGAAGCAGCAAGCAAAGAAAAGGCAACAAGAGGAAGCTTCTGTTTCAAGTCCTTCATCTAGTCCAAGTCCAAGCCAAGAGATACCAATGGCTACAGCAGGAGATGGTTCAGGAGGTTCAGGCGGTCGTGGGATGCCATGTCACAATAGCCCACGCCGTTTGGCCCAATTGGGGAAAACGCCACGGACTACCAAGCAAACCGAGATGAAGACGGGGATCTTACAAATATTATATGCTAATCCTTTCTCAGGATTGGACCATGAAGATCCGTTCCAACATCTCACAAAATTTTACGAGATCGCCGGTACACTTGGTGAGACGGAGAACAACGAGGAGGCTATATTCATGAGGATGTTTCCTCATTCTTTGATTGGCAAGGCTAAGGAGTGGTATTTGGATCAGCCACCGACGGTGATGACGAATTGGAACACTCTTGAGGAGAAATTCCTTGAGAGGTTCTTCCCTCAAAATCGTTTCATGGAGGCGAAGACAACTATTGCTGTTTTCTCACAAGGTTCTAGTGAGACGTTATGTGAAGCATGGGAGTGCTTCAAGTCGATGCTCAGAAGATGTCCTAATCATGGATTCGATGATTTAACACAAATTCATCTATTCCGGAACGGGATGCAACAACAATCCAAGTTATTGCTTGATGCTGCTGCTGGTGGTTCTTTGATGGCCAAGAGCGCCGAGGATGCTGTTGCTATTATTGAGAGAATGGCATTGAATGATCACCAGGCTCACCATAACAGAAACCAAGGCCAAAGGAAAGCGGGAATCCTAGATTTGGGGACTAATGATGCAATCCTAGCTCAAAACAAATTGCTCACGCAACAAGTGGAAGAGTTGACAAGAAAGATGGCCAACCTTCCTCAACAAATGAAGGATATCCAGAACGAACAAAGAAGACAACACCAAGTCGCATCATGCGAGCTTTGTTCGGGAGACCACCCCACCGGATTTTGTCCGCCACCCACCGAAGAGGTAAGCTATGTTGGAAATCAACCAAGGCCTCAACAGTTTCAAAACCAATACCAAGGTCATACAAACAACTTCCCAAGAGGGAATAATCCAAACTATGGCCAAGGTTGGAGGCAAGAAGCTGGGCAACAAAACCGACAACCTTACCAAAACTACAATCAATACCAACCTCCACAACAAAATCGCAACCAAAACACCGACGAAACTCTTAACCAATTCATGCAGATGTCAATGGCTAACCAAAAGAACACTGATGCCTCCATCAAAAACCTGGAAACACAAGTGGCCAGTTGGCACAACAGCTAGCTCAAGCAACCCAGCAAGGCGGAACCTTTACCGCCAACACACAAACCAACCCAAAGGATCATGCATCATCATCAAAATGACAATTAAGTCATTTTGATGAGGAAGTCCTTGCATCAAGAGACAACGAAAATTGCAAGGCGATTGCTACTCGGAGTGGGAAGGTCATTGGTAGAGGTATAGGTGACAACCTTGAAGTTGAGAGAAGAATTGTTGAGAATGAGGAGAAAGATGAAGATGAAGGAATGAGGAGGAAACAGGAGGAGTACATATTGAGGATGAAGTTGAAAAAAATAAGGATGTAGTTGAAAATGAAAACATAGTGTGGAAGAAGGATGTGGTGAAGGAGAAGGGCAAGAATCAAGAAGTAGTGAAGAATGCGCCAACACCACATCTACCGTATCCAACTACACCAGCAAGAAAGGAGAAAGAGAGGCAGTTTGCTAGGTTCCTTGACATATTCAAACGTTTGCAAATCAACATACCGTTCTCGGAAGCCCTAGAGCAAATGCCGACTTATGCCAAGTTTATGAAAGAGATTCTCTCCAAGAAGAGGAGGTTTAATGAAGAAGAAACAATTCAGCTAGACGCTAATTGTAGTGCAATCATCCAGAGAACATTGCCAGGGAAGGAAAGAGATCCGGGCAAAGTTACACTGCTGGTGTCCATTGGCAATGTTAACGTCGGCAAGGCACTTATTGATTTGGGTTCAAGTATCAACCTAATCCCATTATCCGTTGTCAAAATGATTGGTGATTTGGTAGTGAAAAGAACTAACTTAACCTTGCAATTGGCCGACAAATCCTACACTCGTCCGTTGGGAATTGCTGAAGACGTGTTGGTGAAAGTCGACAAGTTCTTGTTCCCCATCGACTTTGTAGTGATGGACATTCCTGAAGATGATGATGTGCCGCTAATTCTTGGGAGAACATTCATGCAAACGGCAAGGATGATGATTGATCTTGACGGAGGCTTAATGAAAGTCTGTGTGGACGATGAAGAAGTCAATTTCAACATCAACGAAGCGATGAAGTATCCTAGTGATAAAGGTGCTTGCTTCAAGATGGATGCAACGGAAGAATTGATAGTTGATACGAGAAACCATCTGCATCACTTGACACATCTTGAAAGAGTTTTGACAAACGCACTTAGTATCATAGGAGAAGAAGATGAGAAGGAGCTTGAAGAGTGTTTGAAGGAGCTCGATTCGTTGAAGGAAATTCCTCCTCACAAAGCCAAAATTGAGGAATTGACGAATGAAGCTAAAGTTGAAGAAGTGAAGCCGGAGATGAAGATCTTGCCCTCACATTTGAAGTATGTGTTTCTTGATCAAGAGGGTACCAAACCGGTAATCATAAGTAGCTCCTTATCAAACCATGAAGAAACAAAATTGGTAGAAGTTTTGAAGTCCAACAAGGAAGCAATAGGTTGGACACTATCCGACTTGAAAGGGATAAGTCCATCCTATTGCATGCATAAGATCATGATGGAAGAGGATTATAAGCCGGTAGCACAACCTCAAAGACGGCTAAACCCAAACATGAAGGAAGTAGTCCGGAAAGAAGTGGTTAAGCTACTTGAAGCCGGCATGATATATCCGATCTCGGATAGCACTTGGGTTAGTTCGGTTCAAGTTGTCCCTAAGAAGGGAGGTATGACGGTAATCACGAACGAGAAGAATGAGCTCATACCGACAAGAACCGTCACCGGTTGGAGGATGTGTATCGACTACCGGAGGCTTAACAAAGCAACTAGAAAGGATCATTTTCCTCTACCATTTGTGGATCAAATGCTAGAGAGGCTGTCAGGACAAGCTTTTTATTGTTTCCTTGACGGATATTCGGGTTACAATCAGATTTTGGTGAATCCAGACGATCACGAGAAGACCGCCTTTACTTGTCCTTTTGGGGTATTTGCATATCGACGCATGCTGTTCGGATTATGTAACGCTCCAGCAACATTTCAAGGATGCATGCAAGCCATCTTTGCAGACTTGATAGAAAAGAGCATTGAAGTGTTTATGGACGACTTCTCAGTTTTCGGGTCATCATATGATTTGTGCTTGAAGAATCTGGACACGGTATTGAAACGGTGCAAGGAAACCAACTTGGTGCTCAATTGGGAGAAGTGTCACTTCATGGTAACCGAGGGTATAGTCCTTGGTCATAAGATCTCCTCCAAGGGTATTGAAGTTGATAAAGCAAAGATCGACGTGATAGGAAAGCTTCCACCACCAGTCAACGTCAAAGGAATCCGAAGTTTACTAGGCCATGCCGGGTTCTATCGGAGATTCATCAAAGACTTCTCAAAAATTGCAAAGCCATTGAGCAATTTGCTCAACAAAGATAAGTCTTTTGATTTTGATATTGATTGTTTACATGCTTTTGATAGTTTAAAGGATAGCTTAACATCCGCACCCATAATCACCGCACCAAATTGGAACTATGATTTTGAACTTATGTGCGATGCAAGTGATTATGCGGTAGGCGCGGTGTTAGGTCAACGCAAAACAAAATTTTTCATGCTATACACTATGCAAGTAAAGTTTTAAATGACGCACAAGTCAATTATGCTACCACTGAAAAAGAATTACTTGCTATAGTGTTTGCATTAGAAAAATTTCGTTCGTATCTCATAGGTTCAAAAATTGTTATCTGGACTGACCATGCAGCTATTAAGTACTTAATCACCAAACCCGACTCAAAGCCGAGACTCATCCGTTGGATGTTGCTACTCCAAGAGTTTGATTTGGAGATTAAGGACAAGAAGGGGACTGAGAACCTAGTAGCTGATCATCTGTCAAGATTGGTGAACGATGAGATAACGAAGAATGAGAGGGATATTCTTGAAGAGTTCCCGGATGAGAAGTTGCTTATGGTGCAAGAAAGACCATGGTTTGCTGACATGGCCAATTACAAAGCAACGGGGTTCATACCGGAGGATTATACATGGCAAATGAAGAAGAGGTTGATGAGAGACGCAACTGAATTCATTTGGGATGACCCGTACCTCTTCAAGATTGGAGCAGACCACTTGTTAAGGAGATGTGTTGCAAGAGAAGAAGCCAAGGACATCATGTGGCATTGTCACAACTCGCCATATGGTGGTCATTATAGTGGTGAAAGAACTGGAGCAAAAGTTCTTCAAGCAGGCTTTTATTGGCCCACGTTGTTCAAAGACGCATACGAGCATGTGAAGGAATGTGAGAGTTGCCAGAAAACTGGAGGGATTTCAAAAAGGAATGAAATGCCTCTGCAAAGTATCCTTGAAGTCGAAGTCTTTGATTGTTGGGGTATTGACTTTGTAGGGCCGTTTCCATCCTCCATGTCCAACGAATACATTCTGGTGGCTGTTGACTATGTGTCAAAGTGGGTAGAAGCAATAGCATCCCCGAAAGCCGATAGCAAGACAGTGGTCAAGTTTCTGAATAGGAACATCTTTTCCCGATTTGGAACTCCAAGAGTGCTAATAAGTGATGGAGGTTCTCACTTCTGCAATCAACAGTTAGCGAAAGCACTTGAGCATTATGGAGTAAAGCACAAGGTAGCTTCACCATACCATCCACAGACCAACGGTCAAGCCGAGGTATCCAACCGTGAAATCAAACGGATACTTGAGAAGACCGTGTATCATCAAGAAAGGATTGGGCGATGAAACTGGACGAAGCATTGTGGGCCTATAGGACCGCATACAAAGCTCCTACGGGTTTCACACCATTTCAGTTGGTGTATGGGAAAGCATGCCACTTGCCGGTCGAGTTGGAGCACAAAGCGTTTTGGGCGCTAAAGTTTTTGAACTTTGATCAAGAGCAAGCGGGGGAGAAGAGAAAGCTTCAGATGAATGAGCTCGAAGAAATGCGTGACCAAGCTTATCAGTCAAGCAAGCTTTATAAGGAAAAGGTCAAACGGTATCATGACAAGAAGATCATGAAGAGGGAATTCAGGCCCGGTCAAATGGTGTTGCTGTTCAATGCAAGGCTAAGACTATTTCCGGGTAAATTGAAGTCCAAATGGTCCGGTCCATTCATGATCAAGGAGGTTAAACCTTATGGAGCTGTGGAACTAGAAGATCCTATCACTAAGTCAACATGGACAGTGAATGGACAGAGGCTGAAGCCATATTTTGGAGGTGAAGTTGTTCGGCACACGACGACGATTTCACTCATCAATTCTTGAGCAAAAGTGAATCAGGCGTCGATCTAATGACGTTAAACAAGAGCTTGTTGGGAGGCACCCCAATTTTGTAAGTATGTTGCATTTTAAGTGTTATTTTAGTTCTGTACAGTTATTAATGCATGTAGGGATAGTGGCAAGAACTCAAAATTTTATTTTTCTGTTTCCTGTCATGGTCGCTACAGCGACCAATTCATCGCTGTAGCGATGAACTTTGCACTACGTTGCTGTAGCGACGCACTGTCGCTAGTAGCGAGGCCTTCCAAACTTTGCGCTGTAGCGCCACACCAACGCTTGTAGCGATGGGCTTACAGCCTGTCGCTGTAGCGACAGGTCGCGCGCTTGTAGCGACCGTAGCAGAAACTGTCATTTATAGTTCCCAGGCCACTTGTCTTTTCCACTACCTCCCAACCACCCCATTAAGTGCACTAGCCGTTTTTGTTTATTATTTTCGCATCCTATTACACAGTACACATTCCATTCCAGTTTTACTTCCTTTTCTGCAATTTTTCACTTTACATTTCTGCAAATCTTGCTTATCAATCTCTGTACCTGCAATTTCTTGCAAAGATCTTCAATCAGGTATGTAATTCGTCATTCTCTGTTGCTGTTTGTAGCTTTTTACATGATTATCTGTGCCTGCATGCGTATTACAGAAATTAGGGTTTTAGGGTTTTGAAAATTTTTGAACTTAAGGCTGATCCTTGTTGCTATACCCATGATTTTCTGTAGATTAAGCTTTAGTAAATGAACTGGAATCACTTACCAAACTCTCCTTTCATCCTCTTGTTCATTCAAATCGTATTTTGAAAAACCTAAATGTAAAAATTCAAAATAAATTTAGGGTTTTTGATGATGAGGAAGTTTAAGTGATTTTTATTCATTTATATTAGCTTTAGGGTTAATTTCGCATGCTACAAGTAGGTTAGAATCTAGAAAAATCAAAATTTTTGAAATGGGTTTTCCTCGCTACAGTGCGCTTGTAGCGCAGGAAACCAGCAAAATCTGGGTTCGCTCGCTACAAGCGACCAACCTGTCGCTGTAGCGACGAAACCCAGAATTGGTTTTATTTTTCAGTTGATCTAATGCTAACTTGTATCCTACCTATTTTTTTTTCTGTTTAAATCTTTGTGTAGGAATGGCACCAAAATCTTCATCGAAGAGATCACGTAACGTTGAAGGTTCATCATCCAGACCGAGATCAAATCCTCAACCGCATGATGCGAGCCGCTTCTTAAGTTTGAGGAACCAAGAGCGGTATGAGGAGCTGAAAACAAGGAGGATATGGTCTGAGAAGCAATTCCAGATTTCGGAGGAAGGAGAATATGGAGGGATTACGCACATGCTTAACAAAAGAAAATGGGGAATACTGTGCAATCCGCCGACGAAGATTAACTATGACGTTGTGCGAGAATTTTACGCAAACGCCATCCCTGCTGACCCTTCAGACCCATTCACATGGACGACCTATGTGCGGGGGCGCACCATTGCATTTGATCGGATGTCCATTAATTCATATTTGGGTAAACCCTTGGTGTTATGTGATTCGGATAACCCACTAGCACCGGAGCTGCTGTGTGACTTCCATGAACACCAGAGGGCGAGGAACTGGGATCATGATATGATTGCACGAGACATCTTCCAAGAGGGAAGAACATATGATGTGAGCAAGGCTTCGGGTAAGCCTTTCAGAGCCTTCAGAGATGACATGACCACACCTGCTCAGGTAGTGCTTACCCTTATTCTTTATAATATCAGGCCTAAATCACACACTTCATCTACCACACTCGATGTCACTCCTTTACTCCACTATATCCTTAGCAACCGTCATGTTGACGTTGCTAGGATTATAGCTAACGAGATAAGAGTTGTGGCGGAGAGCGGCATCCTACCCCCAGGCAAACCCAAATGCCCATTGACCTTCCCTGGTTTGATAATGGGATTATGTAGAAAGGCTAGGATACATATGCCTACGCAAGTAGATGAAGAGATCAAAAATCCTATTGATGACAGGTACATCAATAGGTATTGTTCTACCCCCTCTCCCACTGCCCCACCTTCTTCCTCTGCCGGACCTTCCACATCAGCCGGACCTTCTACTGTACCACCACCAGCACCACATGACCCTAGCCACCCTCAGGGCCCGACCTTTCCACCATTGGATTTCTCTAGTTGGGACCCATCTCTGGTTAGCTCATTTCTCATGGCACAGAATGCGTCTAATCATCGTGCTCTCACGACGATACAGAGTCACTTGCATGACAGCGGCCACAGCACTTGGACGCCAGCCTTCTTCTCAGAGCATATTGCTTGGCCTGGGGACAGGCCTTTCTTTTCTGGAGGGGCAGCTGCTGCAGATGTTGGTGATGAGGATGCTGGTGATGATGATGTTGATGTTGATGACGACCTTGGCGATGACTCCTCGGAGGCTACTAGGAGCATTGACCGTATGGCTGCAGACTTGATGGATTCAGAAGACATGGATTCAGACTGATCTTGATGCAAGCTGCAGATTTTGTTCTATCACTTCTTTCGTTTTATTTATTATGCTTTGTATTTTATAACATTTTTCATGCTTTGTACTTTATTTTGATTATGCTTTTGTACCATGGATGATGTTACTTTATGTTATTATGTTATTTATTTTGGTTATTACATGTTTAGTGTATGTTATGCTTTATTTATGCTTTGTTATTTTAATTTTGGTTAAATTTTTTTGAATTATCCCAACAATTTTGAAAGAAAGATGAAAGATTCAAAAGCCAGTGCTTGAGCTTAGAATCATTTGAGTGATAATGATAGAATGAGTGTTAAAGCGCGCAGCTAAGGTACTCGTTTTCTTGTTTTTCTAGGTATATTCTTGAATGTGAATAAGTTCTTTACACACAAGTTAATTTATTCAGTTTTACGCAAGCATATGTTTAGTTTTGAACCAATTTAGAACTAGCCAAAATGTGAGGTATCCTCAACCATTGTATATATATGCAGGAGACCAACATATCATGTTTAACTCAGTTATTTTATGTTAAATCTATTGTTGTTTTAATTTGTATAAAAGCATTGAAATGATCAAGGCAATTTTTTGAAATTGAGTGAAATACTTGACCAAATAAACCTACCCTGTGAGAAGTGTGAGTATCTGTTAACCCCTCTGAGCCTATTGAATCAGAATTGTTAACTGTGAACTGTCAATTTTAATAAGCTCAATTGCTTATTTAAATTGCCGGAGTTTGTAAAAAAATTCAGTTCATAGTTAACTCTTTATTGAATTCTGATAGTTGTTTTCTTTTGAACCCTTATCCATCGTTTTTATTGACCTTTGCCATAATGATAAAGGAACATTCGATTAGGGTGTCATTGAACTAAGTTGGGGAGAAAGGGAGGTTGTGTTTATGTCAATGTAATGGTGAATGTTGATAATTGGTCTTGACAACAAGAAAAAGAAAAGAAAAAGAAAAGAAAAGAAAAAAGAAAAGAAAAGCAAACCAAGAAAAAGAAAAGAGAAAAAAATGAAAAGGTTTGCAATAATTCAAAGAAAAAGTTGTCAAGATCAATCAAGAAAAGAAAAATTATGAAGTTCACCAAGAGTTGTATTGGAAAAGGAGGAAGTTTGTAATTAGATTGAATGTTCCTCTTGCTTGGCCATTTGAATTCAAATATCCCACATATGACAATTCTTTTGTAACCTAGCCCAATTACAACCCTTAAAGACCTTTTGATCAATGCCTTTTATGCTTTTGGAAATGATAATTAGATGGACACATAATATGATTGTAATGTTATCATGATTGTTGGATGAGTGTTCATACCCTCACAATAGATTTCAAATTGTTCATATACTTTATATAGAAGTGTGTTAGGTTTGGTTCAAATTTAAACATGTTGCTTGTTTAGGATTGTGTGATGTGATTCTTTGTGTTTAGAACTAGTTCACATTTATAGTATGTATCTTAATTAATGAGAAACTGAACTTTAGCTTGCGCAGTCACATTTGAATCACTCATCTGATATTTATTTCTTCAAACTTTTGAATCCTTTGCTAATTGCTCAATACTTTGGTTAAAAGCTATGAAAATTTCCTTTTTGATTCTTTGGTTTGAGGACAAACCAAAATGTAAGTTGGGGAGAGTTTGATAAGTGCCTAAAAGTTGTTATCTTTTGATACATTTTAGGGCACTTATGTTACTTGTTTTACAAGTTACCTTAGGATAAGAGCATATTTGTGTTAAAAATGCAATATTTGTGATCCTAAGCCTTACCCATGTTATTATGCAGGAAATTCATGTTTGAACCTGATTGATGCAAGGAAAAATGAAGTTTTTCATGAAGCCATCGCTACAAGCACAGAAGCCACGCTAGAAGCGAGGATAGGCAGAGATTTTCATGAAGCCATCGCTTGAAGCGCCAGAAGCCTCGCTAGAAGCGAGCCTAGGCAGGGATTTTCAAGAGTTCATCGCTTGAAGCGATGAACTGGACGCTAGAAGCGAGCCTAGGCAGGGAATTTCAAGGATCCATCGCTTGAAGCGACAGACCTTGTCGCTACAGCGACCAAAGGGCGGTTTAATGCTGATGGATGACGTGGAGCTCTCCCATTGGCCAGAAAGTTGTCCTCGCTACAGCGACAGGCTGGTCGCTTGTAGCGAGCCTGCAAATTCTCAGCATATAAATATATTTGAAGCTCATTTTTTCAGAGAGATAGTTTTTTATCAGATTTTACAATTTCCAGAGCTCAAAATATTAGATTTCTAAGAGAGAGAATAGGCATAGAAGGAGGCAAACTTCAAATAGCAAAAGGATTTGAATTGAAGAATACATTAAGAAGCTTTGAGAAATCAAGCCTTAACATATCTTCATCTTCCTTTCTTGTTTTGCAATAGTTATCATGACAATGATCAACTAATCTCCTTTGTTGGGATTAATAGGTAATCAATCACTCTATGTTGTAAACTTTTGATTTATTAAATATATGATTCTAGCATTTTTATATACCATTGAAATTGTTCTTGCTTTTCACTCTTATATTTGATTTAAATGTTGTTGAAAAATACTTTTGAATCTAGGTTTAGAATGATATTCTATCAAGATAAGAAATTCTAGAAATGGGATTTGGTTTTGATAATTACATTAAGTATTGGATCGTAAAGCTTTCGAATCGTTTAATAGATTGAGAAATCATCGATTAAACGATACGATCGATCTCACGACGTCATTTGGGAAATCAATGACGTTGTCGAGCAATACGTGATAATGTCATATATAAGAAAAAGCTAGAATCCGTATTTATGATCAATCGAATACCAACGATGTTTGATTGATGAACGTTAATCCTAACACCTTTTATGTCCTATTACTCTACGTTTTATTTATTACGTTTTTAAATGTTGAGTAGCGTAGTAATGAAAAAGGTTAAACCCTAACTTAAGACGATAATCGACGTTGAACGGTTTATGATATCACGATAATCCCTGTGGAACGATATAAAACTTATACTTACTTTTGTGCTTTAACAGAGGTGTAAATCTCGAACGGTTTTCTACAGTGCAATAGTTAACCGCACAGTTGTAGCTGGGCTTTTTTTTATCCTGGAGGCGGCGTGGTTGATAGTCTGCCTTGCACAATTTTGGGCAGTGCCGCGAAACGTCTTAAAGAGAGCGACCTGGTCGTGACTCAACCTAGTAACAACTTCGGTAGATAGTCCCTATCAAAATAGAATTTGGAAATCCAAATACAACAACTTGGAAATCCAAAAACAACAATTTTAAGACGTTTTCGATCTGCCATGTCTACCAAAGAAATTACTAACTCGAGTTTTATTGTCCTTAAATACAAGAAGGATAAAAAGGCTATAAAAATACATCTATATACTGATATGAAGTGTTTGTTGTTATAACAAAAACACTAAGAAATTCACATATGCGATTTTGAATTTTTGTTTAAAAACTATTTTTCAAAAATTAGAACCGCAATGTGAATAAGTAACTCTAACTGCCAACAGAATAGGAACCCCAAAATAGTCCTAAATAAAAATCAGCAGCCACCATCAAGAAATGACACTGGTTCACAATTTAGTTTTAATACAATTGTGAGAAACCATGTCATAAGTCCCGCAAGTAAATTGTTGCCCGCTGCCTAACCTAACTAAAAAGAAATTCACTGATATGACTAGTTAAATCAATCTAGTTGGTGAATTAAGTGAATGGTGGATAAACATTAGTGTCTCGTGTTGTGTCTGTTATGATTATGCTATGTACAAAAACATATGCTACTGCTGTAAATAAGAAAGTGTTGTTAGTATATTATAACAACATTAAATTCGTTGGCATTGGAGATGTGAAGTTGCAAATCACTTCCGAAAAGAAAATTATTCTCTAGGACGTGATGCATGCTCCAAAATAAGAAAGAATCTGAATTTCAGATTGAAGTAGCAATAAACGTCACAAGAAAGGGGGGGTTTGAATTGTGACCCTTTTAAAATTATTCCTGAAAAACTAAACAAGTTTGTATACTCAAGAAAGTTCTTGGTAAGTGTTAGTATAAGAAGATTATGGGTTTTATGCTTGTTTTATCCTGACCAGAATGTTCTGGATCAAATGTAAAATTTTAAGTTGCTTTTAGTGAGCTCCAGAATGTTCTGGAGAATGATTAATATATATAAGCAGAATGAGAAAAATGATAATTGAAATGTAAGGTACGGACCAGAATGTTCTGGAGAATGATAAAACAGTAAGGACCAGAATGTTCTGGAGAATGATTAACAGAATGATAAAATAGTAAGGACCAGAATGTTCTGGAGAATGATTAATATTTGAGCAGAATGATAAAACAATATTATAGGTTGATTTTAAATGTGGGTTTATTTTAGGCAGATTGTTTTATCTTGGACCAGAATGTTCTGGAAGCAGTTATATGAATTAATAAAACAATACAAGTGATTAATTTAGGACCAGAGAACTCTGGATTAATTTGATTATAATTAATTAGGACCAGAATGTTCTGGAGAGATTAATAAGTAATATTATGATAGTGATAGTGTGTGAACTTTGTGCAACGAAAATAATAAAGAGAAAGGAAGAGAGAAAAACACAGGAGAATTATCCTGGTTCACCAAACCCGGCTACTTCCAGTCCCCACACCTCGTGTGAGATTATCCACTATAGTATACTGCTAACAGAAACTTCTGACTAGCACCATAGATTCTTGATCACACCAGATCAGTCCGTTACACCTTGTATTATCAACCTCAGCAGGCTTCTACAATTCTTTGCTTCCGCACAAGAAAGGTTGTTACACTTCTTTCCCAAACTATTGTTACGAATAGACTTGAGAATTACAATACACTTTGTATGAAAAGAGATGAATTTTGGATCGAATAAAATTCTCAATACATGTTTGAGATTTTACTAAAAAACTCTAAAGAGTATGATCCAAAAGAAAAAGAGAGATCTTTGAGACTTGTTTGTGAAGAGCTTTTGTATGTAGTGATGATTTTCACTTGAGAGAATATTTGCTTTCAAAACTCTTGCATTTAACTTCCAAAGCCTCTTGTATTTATAGGTGAGGAGTGTCTTGGTGACCAAGGGTGAAAATAGAGCTGTTAGACACGTTTTTTACAGCTGTCTACAGCTTCATTTGATTTCACACTTCTTCTTCAATTCGGCCAGAATGTTCTCAGAATGTTCTTATTGATTCAGCTTGCTTTGTGTTGCTTTTTGCGTGAAAGGACACAGCTGTAGTGAGCTGTTTTTTGCTAAGATGAAGTGACCTTGATTATGTCATTCATTTGTACTTTGATGTCCAAGTTCATTCCACATGTGCTTTAATTCATTTCATGAGATATTTATCCTTTAATGGGCTTTTCTTTCAAATGGATCGAAATGCTTAAGTCCCAAGATAACTTCTCAAGAGATTTCGCATGTCATGCTTCTTTTTGCTGACTTTGCTCTTTTTGATGTATTTGCTTTGTGAATCCAGAATGTTCTCATGAAACAATTCTCACAAAACAAATTAGTAGATAACAAGATAAAATAAAATTAATATGTTTGTAATCTTTAAAACATCAAATAAGGATTTTGTCTCAACAATCTCCCCCTTTTTAATGATGACAAACATTTAATTTATTTTGATTTTGATTTTGAGTTTTGGAAATTTTGTTGAAAACTCCCCCTCAATTTTAGCATTCAATTTTTATATGCTATTTGAGAATATCACAAGAAACTTTGTGTTTTGATTAGAGTTTGACAGTTTATCAAATAACTCCCCCTCAATTCATGCATTCAATGTTCAAATGTGAATTGAGAAATAAAAACAACATTTCATTAGATAGATAATGTCATTACATAAAGTTTCATCATAGTATTCAAAACATCAAAAAGACATAGTAGGCATGTTACTAGAATACTATCAATAAGTGCAGTGCATTTGAAACTTTACTTTAGACAAAATAAAGCATAATCAAAAGATAGCAAAAGTCATTTAGAGACATAATCAAAATAGTAATTATAAGTTAATAGGCAGCAGCATTTTATCCTTCCTTTGATCCAAGGTCTTTTCCTGGCCCTCCTAAGTCGTATCCCCCTAAATCATCTCCCCCTTTGTCATCACAAAAAGGTACAGGAGCAGGAGGAAGAGTTGGAGAAGAAGCATCCGAGGAGGAAGACACAGTAGGCATAGGCATGTTGTACATTGGTACAGGAAAAGGATTTTGTTCAGGTGGAGGAACATCAAACTTGAGGCTCAACACTTCAGACATCCATTTTCTTTGGATTTGCAGCTCAAGAGTGTTGTATGCCAAATGATGCATTATGGCATTATTTCCTTCAAACAGCCTAGGCAAGTCAGTCCTAGTCTTGCTCACATCTCTCTCAATTTTTGACCTTTTAGAAGGTTGTTCATTGTTATGAAACAACCTTTGGGCCATGGAAATTGTTCCAGCAAAGCGCGAAGGAAGAGAGGGGCATGTAGTTTGAATCGTACGAAATGATTCCATTTGAACAGATGACTCAAAATGAGGTTGTGAAGCAAAAAATTTGTCCACAGAGTCAGGTTGGAACAAAGCAGAGAAGTCATTCTTTGGAGGTGAAATAAACAAGTTAGCACTTTGTGTTACCTTAGAGGTTGATGGTATTTTAGTTGGGAAGCTTTGAAGAATATGCGAGGCTTGAATAGTTTGAAAAAGAGACTGATTTGCAAAGTTGTCGAGCAATTCTTTATCTGCTTCCATAACAGGAGAACGTTCTCGAGAACGTTCTGGTGGAAGACATTTTTCAGCAGAAACATTTTCAGGCAAAGGCTCATGAAGATCAGAATCATCTCTTTTCCTTTTCTGAGTGGGAGGAGATGAAGGAGCAGCATTTGGTTCCTGTTTCATGTGACTCACATTTTTTGGAGTAAATTTGGAATATTCAAAACTAGACTCCTCACCATCTAAAGGTACTTCAAATTTTTTGAAGATTTTTGTGAGAGCCATTCCATATGGCACGGTGAATTTTCTGTTTGGATTTTGGATGGTGTTGATCATGTTGTGGATGAGAATATGAGGTAAGTTTACTCTCTCTTCCATGAACAGATGGTACATGATCAAAAGATCATTTGCATGAACATGCTGAAAATTACCACTGCGAGGTAAAAGAGAATGTTGACACATAGCATTCAACATTTTTGGGGTAGGCAGAAGGTTTGAAGAAACTAACTCAGAAACATTTGGAAGAAAAAGAAGTTGACGTATATTTTCAAATTGAACATCAAGTTCTGTGAACCATTCTTCCCCAAACACAGTAGGACCTTCTAAAGGCAATTTAAAAATTTCAGAGAGTACCTGAGGTGTGAGACGGATCTCAACATCCTTGACCCTAGACACTATTAAGCTTTTCTCAGGGAAAACTTCTGCCATGAAGTAGAAGGCTTGTATTACCTTTGGGTAATGTCTCTCACGAATTTGAAGAAATTGAGTCCATCCTTGGACATCAGCATATTTTTTTAAGACAATTTTGTCTTTTTCCAGTTTGTCAAAGTCGAAATACCTTCCAACACCAATTGGCCTGGTACCCCATTTCTCTTTGAATTCCTTTATAAGTTCACGATCAAACAGAGGAATTTTCTTTGTATTGGAAATGGATATCTTTTTTGGAATTGGTTTTGAAGCCCTCTTGGGTTTTGGAGAACCTTCTGAAGATGGTTCAGAAGATGGTTCAGGAGACGGTTCAGGAGAAGGTTCAGGAGAACGTTCTGGGGAACGTTTTGGTTGAACAGTTGCTTTCTGTTTTCCTTTTTCTTTCAGAGTTGGTTTTGGCTTTGTCACAGAGGTTTTGAAAGAGGATTTTGAAACAACTTTGGCATGTTTCTTGAGAGGGGAACATTTCTTAGGAGGAGGATTTTTTGGTTCCTCATCCGAATCAACAATCTCATAGATAGTGGTATCTATGCTTTTGGTTTTTCTACTCCCAAACCCAGAAATAATCCTTTGAGATCTACGAGTTCTAATGTTTGGAGTGGATTTGGTTTTTGTGGTTTAGATTTTTTTAGATGAGGGGTTGTTTGATTGAGGTTTGGAAGAGTTGCATGAGCAAGATTTTGAAGAAATGATTTATTGGAAAAGGGATTATATTCTTGAACAGGAGTTTGAGGTTTGGTGTAGATGACCATGGCAGTGTTTGGGTCAAGATCGTATGATGAAGAGTCATGATCTTTAGGAGATTGTTCTGTTTCAGGTTCAAGGTAGGTTGGCATGGGTTGTGTTTCAGAAATGTTTGATGGAGATTCTGAGTGGTGTTTGAAACTGATTTGGGGAAAGGGTGAAGGAGGAAGGAGGTGATGGAGTTGGAGACGGTGGTGATGGCGAAGATGGTGGAGATGGAGAACGCGAATAAGAGGAGATGGAAGATGAAGGAGATGGTTTGACGGGAGGAGCTTTCTTACCGGTGCCTTTTGTTCTGGCCATTTTTGGTGGGAGAGAGCGGCAGAGAGTGGTGGTGTTTTTTTTTGAGAGAAAGATGGGAAGAATGAATGAAGGAAGTTAGAAGGGTAAGGCTTATGAGAGAGAGAAGTACGATTGGGAGAAGTGAGGGGACAAAGAAGTGGCTGATTTGACTTTAATCAATGATGGTTATTTTTTGCAAGCTGTGCTTTTTCTAGGAAACTGTAAAAACAAGTTACTAGATGAAACTTATCAGTCATATTTGAAAGGAAAGCCATTACATAGGCGTGTACCATAAGCTTGGCAAGAGTATAATTATGAGAACATTCTTCCTATGACTCAAAATGATTTTCAAGTTTTGCAAGGATTTTTTATAATGTGCAATTTTTCTTTAATGAAATTAAAATGATCCTCAATCAATGGTTTAGTAAAGATATCAGCTAATTGATTATTTGTGTCAGCAAAAATTAATTCAAATTCCTTTTTGTTAACATGATCTCTTATAAAATGATGTTTAATTTCAATATGTTTTGACCTTGAATGTTGAATGGGATTTTTTGATAAATTTATCGCACTTGTATTGTCACAAAATACTGGAATATTTGTGTACCTTATTGAAAAATCCTCAAGTTGATTTTTAATCCAAAGAACTTGAGAGCAACAGTTGGCTGCTGACACGTATTCTGCTTCTGTAGTTGACAGGGCAATAGTGTTTTGTTTTCTGCAAGACCAACTTATAAGTGCATTCCCAAGAAACTGACATGCTCCACTTGTACTTTTTCTTTCAATTTTGTCTCCAGCATAATCAGCGTCACAGTATGCTATAAGATCAAAACAAGAACCTTTGCTATACCAAAGGCCAAGATCAGTAGTACCTACTAGATATCTAAAAATTCTTTTTACAGCAGTTAAATGTGATTCTTTTGGAGAAGTTTGAAAACGTGCACATAAACCAACTGAAAAAACAATATCTGGTCTACTGGCAGTTAAGTACAACAGAGATCCAATCATTCCTCTGTATTCCTTTTCAGAAATAGTTTTTCCATTTTCATCTTTATCTAAATTTGAAGATGGATGCATGGGAGTGGCCATTATTTTGGCTTCACTCATTTTATATTTTTTGAGAAGATCTTTGATATATTTTTCTTGACAAATAAAGATTCCATTTATTTCTTGTTTGATTTGTAAACCAAGAAAGAATCTTAATTCTCCCATCATGCTCATTTCAAATTCACTTTGCATAAGTCTAGAAAAATCATCACACATTTTTTCATTTGTTGATCCAAAAATGATGTCATCAACATAGATTTGGACAATCAAAAAATTTGTTTCATCATTTTTCTAAAAAGAGTTGTGTCTATTTTTCCTCTAGAAAAATTATTTTTGATTAAGAATGTACTTAACCTTTCATACCAAGCACGAGGAGCTTGTTTAAGACCATATAGTGCTTTTGTAAGTTTAAAGACATGATTAGGTTTATTTGTATTTTCAAAACCAGGAGGTTGATGAACATAAACTTCCTCATTTAAGAATCCATTTAAAAAAGCACTTTTGACATCCATTTGAAATAACTTAATATTTTTATGAGATGCATATGCAAGAAGAATTCGAATTGCTTCTAACCTTGCTACCGGGGCAAAAGTTTCATCGTAATCAATACCTTCTTGTTGATTATATCCTTGTGCTACGAGTCTGGCTTTGTTTCTGACAACTTTTCCTTCTTCATCTAATTTGTTTCTAAATACCCATCTTGTTCCAATGATGGATTGATTTTGAGGTTTAGGGACAAGATTCCATACCTCATTTTTCTCAAATTGAGACAGTTCTTCTTTCATAGCTATTACCCATGATTCTTCACTTATTGCTTCTTGTATATTTTTTGGTTCAACATGTGAGATCATTGCCATGTTGTTATCATTATCTTTAAATGATAGTCTTGTTCGAACTCCATCAAATGTATTTCCAATGATTTGTTCAGGAGGATGATCACCACTGATTTTCCAACTTTTTGGAGGAGTTTGTGATGATGATGCTTGATTATGATTTTCATTGCTTGCTTGTTCTTGATTTTTCAATATTTCCTCATCATCTTCTTTGTTAGTAACAAGATTATCAAATTCATCAAAGATAATATGCATGCTTATTTCCATGGTTTGATTTCTTAGATTAAAGATCCTATATCCTTTGGAATTTGTTGCATATCCCAAGAATATCCCTTTATCTGATTTTGAATCAAACTTTCCAAGATTTTCTTTATCATTTAAAATATAGCAAAAACAACCAAAAATATGGAAATATGATATGTTAGGTTTCCTACCTTTCCAGAGTTCATATGGAGTTTTATTTAGAATTTTTCTAATTGAAACACGATTTAGAATATAGCAAGATGTGTTAATAGCTTCAGCCCAAAAATATTTTTCAACATTTGATTCATTTAACATTGTTCTTGCCATTTCTTGTAAAGTTCGATTTTTCCTTTCAACGACTCCATTTTGTTGAGGAGTTCTTGCACATGAGAAATTATGATAGATTCCTTTTTCATCAAAGAAGGTTTTGAAGGATAAGTTTTCAAATTCTCCTCCATGATCACTTCTTACAGAGATGATGTTTGAATTCTTTTCATTTTGAACGAGTTTGCAAAAATTTTGAAATGCTTCAAAAGCTTCATCTTTATGTTTTAAAAATAAAACCCATGTATATCTGGAAAAATCATCTACTATAACAAAACCATATTGTTTTCCACCAAGACTTGTGGTTCTTACAGGACCAAATAAATCTATGTGAAGAAGTTCAAGAGGTCTATGAGTAGAGACAATATCTTTTGATTTGAAACTACTTTTGACTTGTTTCCCTTTTGTACATGCTTCACATATTTTATCTTTTTCAAAATTTATTTTAGGAAGTCCTCTAACTAGATCAAGTTGTGAAAGTTTTGAAATAGTTTTCATACTTACATGACCAGTTCTTTTGTGCCAAATCCATTTATCCTTTTCAATAGACATAAAACATGATTCGGCTGGAATGTCATCTAAGTATAAAACATAGAGGTTTTTCTTTCTAGAGCCAGAGAAAAAGATTTTTCCTGAGGATACTTGTTTTACTTCACATATGTTGGGTTTAAAGATAACCTCAAAACCACTATCACATAATTGGCTTATGCTAAGTAGATTGTGTTTTAAACCTTCAACATATTGAACATCCTCTATTTTAGCAGAGTTATTCTTACCAATAATACCTTTACCTTTGATTTGTCCTTTGTCATTATTTCCAAAGGTCACTAGTCCTCCTTCCTTTTTTATGAAGGAGATGAAACACTGCTTATCTCCTGTCATGTGTCTTGAACAGCCACTGTCCAAGTACCATGGCTTTTTCTTTGCATTTTGAGAAGATTCCTGCATTTTGATTTATTTGTTCCTTAGGTACCCATGATTTTTTGGGTCCTTCAATGTTAGTGTTCTTAAGCTCAAGATGTTTAATCTTGAGAAAACAATTTATTTCTAGATGACCCATTCTTTTGCAATACAAGCATTTCTTCCTTGTTGTTTGGAGAGAACGTTCTTGATTTTGGAAAGAATGTTCTGGTTTTATTGTAAAAGAATGTTCTGGTTTAGCGTGTGCTGCTCTTTTCTTATGAAAGCAAAAGGTTTCAAGATGTCCATCTTTGTTACAAAATGAACACTTCATTTTGTCTTTTTCAGGCACAAAGAAGTTTTCATAGTTTCTTGGTTTTTTGGAAATATCAAAACCTAAACCAGCTTTATCAAATATTCCAACCTGAGAATCTATTATTTTCTGAAATGTTTCAGTTGATCTTATAAAGCATTTGAGATCATTTCTTAGTTCTTTGACTTCATTTTTTAGCATAATATTTTCAGTAACTTTAGAGGTTTCTGGACTTTTATTTTTGCCAAAATTCTTTAATTTTTCATTTGCTTGAAAATATGAGTCTTGCAAACTTTGAATAATTTTCTTTTGATCATTATTCAAGTTTTGAAGTCTTTCCTTTTCTTCTTTTAATTCAATGATTTCTTTTTGTAAAGAATAACATTTGTTTGTAAGAAAGTTTGAATTAAATAAAAGACTATCACATTTATTTTCTAATTCTTTGTATAAAATGGGTTGGTCGAATAAAATTACCTCTTCGTTGTCTGAGTTTGCCATTAGTCCCAAATTTGCTTCTGTTTCTTCATCTCCTTCTTCTGATTCGTCCAGGTCATCCCATGAAATCAAAGATTTTTTGTAGGGAGGTTTCTTTTGATTCTTTTTGTTTAATGGACATTCATTTTTGTAATGTCCCTGCTTGTTGCATCCAAAACATGTTACTTGACTTTTGTCAGTTTCAATTTTTGAGTTGTCTTTTCTATTTGGAAAGTATCTTTTTATTTGATCTCTTCTTCTCATCATTCTTTGAATCTTCTTTGAAATGAGAGCAAGTTCCTCTTCTGCTTCTCCTTGGATAATTTGTTCTTCTTCGTCTTCCTTGATTTCCTCACTTTGTGAAGATGCTTCATTTTGATTGTTTTGGGTATCTTGAGAGGCTTTGAGGGCAATCATTTTTCCCTTTCTTATTGGCTTGTCTCCTTGGAGTAGAACTTCATGAGCTCTTAGTGAACCAATAAGATCTTCTAAGGCTAAGACATTTAAGTCTTTTGCTTGAGTGATTGCTGTAACCATTGGTCTCCATGAACTTGGGAGACATCTTAGGATTTTTCTGATTCTTTCATAAGTTGAATATATTTTACCCAGAGATCTTAACTCGTTTACGATAGATGTAAATCTGGAATACATTTCATCAATGTTTTCCTCTTCACTCATTTCGAAAACTTCAAATTTTCTCACTCCAATATCTATTCTTGTTTCTTTTACATGGCTGGTTCCTTCATGATGAATTCTTAACGTGTCCCATACACTTTTTGCATTATCGCATTCATCGACTCTTTCACTTTCTTCATCACTTAGAGCGCATGAAAGAAAGAGTTGAGCTTTAGAGTTTAAGAGTACCTTCTTTTTATCATCATCAGTCCATGAGGCCTCAGGTTTGATGGTTACTACTGCTGTAACAACATCAGTGGTTGATGGTACAAAGTTTATTTCAGTGACAACTTTCCACATGTCTACATCTTGAGACTTTAGGAATAGTTGCATTTTTCCTTTCCAAAAGTAGTAGTTTTTTCCATCGAAGAATGGAGGTCTTGTACATGACAGACCTTGTGGAATGTATGTTTCTTTTGACATTGCTTCTTTCTGAATCTTTTCCTCTAGCACGTGTTAAGTGCTTTGATTTTTTAGAGACCGAGCTCTGGTACCAATTGAAGTAGCAATAAACGTCACAAGAAAGGGGGGGTTTGAATTGTGACCCTTTTAAAATTATTCCTGAAAAACTAAACAAGTTTGTATACTCAAGAAAGTTCTTGGTAAGTGTTAGTATAAGAAGATTATGGGTTTTATGCTTGTTTTATCCTGACCATAATGTTCTGGATCAAATGTAAAATTTTAAGTTGCTTTTAGTGAGCTCCAGAATGTTCTGGAGAATGATTAATATATATAAGCAGAATGAGAAAAATGATAATTGAAATGTAAGGTACGAACCAGAATGTTCTGGAGAATGATAAAACAGTAAGGACCAGAATGTTCTGGAGAATGATTAACAGAATGATAAAATAGTAAGGACCAGAATGTTCTGGAGAATGATTAATATTTGAGCAGAATGATAAAACAATATTATAGGTTGATTTTAAATGTGGGTTTATTTTAGGCAGATTGTTTTATCTTGGACCAGAATGTTCTGGAAGCAGTTATATGAATTAATAAAACAATACAAGTGATTAATTTAGGACCAGAGAACTCTGGATTAATTTGATTATAATTAATTAGGACCAGAATGTTCTGGAGAGATTAATAAGTAATATTATGATAGTGATAGTGTGTGAACTTTGTGCAACGAAAATAATAAAGAGAAAGGAAGAGAGAAAAACACAGGAGAATTATCCTGGTTCACCAAACCCGGCTACTTCCAGTCCCCACACACCTCGTGTGAGATTATCCACTATAGTATACTGCTAACAGAAACTTCTGACTAGCACCATAGATTCTTGATCACACCAGATCAGTCCGTTACACCTTGTATTATCAACCTCAGCAGGCTTCTACAATTCTTTGCTTTCGCACAAGAAAGGTTGTTACACTTCTTTCCCAAACTATTGTTACGAATAGACTTGAGAATTACAATACACTTTGTATGAAAAGAGATGAATTTTGGATCGAATAAAATTCTCAATACATGTTTGAGATTTTACTAAAAAACTCTAAAGAGTATGATCCAAAAGAAAAAGAGAGATCTTTGAGACTTGTTTGTGAAGAGCTTTTGTATGTAGTGATGATTTTCACTTGAGAGAATATTTGCTTTCAAAACTCTTGCATTTAACTTCCAAAGCCTCTTGTATTTATAGGTGAGGAGTGTCTTGGTGACCAAGGGTGAAAATAGAGCTGTTAGACACGTTTTTTACAGCTGTCTACAGCTTCATTTGATTTCACACTTCTTCTTCAATTCGGCCAGAATATTCTCAGAATGTTCTTATTGATTCAGCTTGCTTTGTGTTGCTTTATGCGTGAAAGGACACAGCTGTAGTGAGCTGTTTTTTGCTAAGATGAAGTGACCTTGATTATGTCACTCATTTGTACTTTGATGTCCAAGTTCATTCCACATGTGCTTTAATTCATTTCATGAGATATTTATCCTTTAATGGGCTTTTCTTTCAAATGGATCGAAATGCTTAAGTCCCAAGATAACTTCTCAAGAGATTTCTCATGTCATGCTTCTTTTTGCTGACTTTGCTCTTTTTGATGTATTTGCTTTGTGAATCCAGAATGTTCTCAGAATGTTCTCATGAAACAATTCTCACAAAACAAATTAGTAGATAACAAGATAAAATAAAATTAATATGTTTGTAATCTTTAAAACATCAAATAAGGATTTTGTCTCAACACAGATTTCTATTGAATAAGACTGAGTTGACTCGGACTTAAAAAGAGACTTGTGCACCATGCATTATTGTTGGGAAAAGGCTACGCCTTTGATGATATGCTCAAAATTAAATTCTCCTTCTATTTTATAAGTTGTGTGATTTTAATATTTGACATGTCAAAATTTATCATATAAACAAGCGTTTAATTTTAAACTTGAGTAACTTGGACTCAATTCCAAAGTTATATTATTAGAAAATTTTATTTTTTGCAGTCAAGATAAAGGAACCAAAAGTTCATATAAATCAGTGTTTAGAGAATTTGAACCTCTAAACTTAATAAATTATGAAATGTGCGAACTTGATGACACATAAACTAGAAATGATAAAAATATATTTTATCATATGACTGTAAATTTTGAAAAATAAAATTGATACGCTTGATACGTTCAATTTTTATAACAAAAATTGAAATTTATGTTGAATAGAGTACCCAAGTCTAAGAACAAAATTTCTAATTAAGAAGTTTTGAAGAAAAGACAACCCAACTTGTCTTATTTTTTGAACTTGGGATTGTCTAGATTATATTTGGATTCTAACCCCAAGAAAGCTGAACTCACTAGTAGAGCCTATGAATGTGTATTCATTGGGTATGCCATAAATAGCGAAGCATATAAGTTTTTTGACCTAAATGCTAAAGTGAGCATAGAATTAAACGATACTGATTTATATGTAAATAAATACCCCTTTAAATAAAGAATAGTGGGGGCGCTAATGAAAGCACGCCATTAGTGGGGGCAAAGTAATTTCCCCTTTTAAATTGAGAGCTAGTGGGGGCACTGCATCTGATCACATTCCAGTAATCAGAAACAGTTATGAAAACATCGTATGAGATGTTATAGAACCTCGAAGAGGTAAGAAAGCTATAATTGCTAAAAAGTATAAACCTAGTTATATGGTTTATATATTGGAAGAGGATCCATCTGGCCTTCAAGAAGCTTTGTCTTCATTGGATGCTAACTTTTGAAAAGAAAAAAAAAACAGTAAACGGTGAAATGGATTCTCTAGAGTCTGACGAAACACGACTCTTAGTTGACTTGCCTCCTGGATGCAAACTAATCGGTTGTATTTGGATTTTGGAAAAAGAAACTAAAACCTGATGGTTCGGTTGCTAAATACAAGGCTCACCTTGTAGAAAAAGGTTTTAGACAAAGAGAAATAAAAAATATAGATTTCTTCGACACTTAGTCACCAGTCAATCGAATCATATCCATAAGGGTGCTAGTCCCTTTAGCCGCTGTTCATAAATTAATAGTACACCAAATGGATGTGAAAGTTGCCTCATTAAATGGTGAACTAGAAGAAGAAATCTATATGGAACAACCAGAAGGTTTTGCGATTCAGACAAGAAAACAAGGTCAGCAAGTTAGAAAAATCTTTGCATGGTCTAAAAATAACCTCCTAAGAAATGGCATGGAAAATTTGACAACCTAAAGATATCGAATGAGTATAAAGTGAATGAAAGTGACAAATGTATTCACTACAAATATGGAAATAACATTTGCACGATCATATGTCTCTATGTAGACGACTTGCTCATATTTGGTTCAAAGATTCATGCTATAATTTATGTGAAATCATTGTTTATCAACAACATTGATAAGAAAGACCTAGACAAAGTTGAAGTAATTCTTGGTGTCAAGGTTACTAGATCAAAAAAAAAGAGAATTTTTTTTAATTAATCTCACAATGTTGAGAAGATCTTAAGAAATGTAATTATTTGACTGTAAACTTGCAAGCACACCTTATGATCCAAGTGTAAAACTCTTCAAGAACACTTGAGGTGGTGTAGACAAATAGAATATGCGAGCATCATTGGCAGTCCTTAGATATGTCACTGAATGTATTAGACTCGACATTGCCTATGTCGTGGAACTCTTGTGCAAGTTTACTAGTAGATCAAGTGAGAAGCATTGACATGCTATTGAAAGAGTCATAAGGTGCCTTAAGAAGACTATGACTCTAGGATTACATTATGAGGAGTATCTTATTGTACTTGAATGGTACAAGATACAAAATAGAACATCCTTCAGATGAGTCTTAAGCGACCAGTGGCTGCACATTGAGCATCACTGGAGGATTTGTTTGTTGAAACATATGATATTGACTCAATCCACACTGGAATGATCTGAGATGAGAACACTAGAGAAAACTAGTGAAGAAGCAAGTTGAGAAAATGCTTGCTAGTTGAGATCCCCTAGTGGGTAAAACCGTTGCCAGGATTGTTAATTCATTGTGATAGTACTGCAGCTATTACAAAATTGAAAATCGTTACTACAATAGTAAGAGACGATAATTAAGGCACGAACACATAACAAATTAGAGAGCTAGCTACTCTCAAAAGAAACGGTTAAAGTAGATCATGTACGTACTGATAAAGAATTAGTTAATCCTTTGACGAAAGGAATTACTAGAAAGAAAGTCATAAACACATCCAATAGGATGAGACTAATGCCTAAAGATCACAAGTGATGGTAACCCGACCTAAATGACTGGAGATCCCAAGAAATAGGTTCAATGGGTAATAACAAGTCATGAGTGAAAGAACATGCTATGAGAAAATTAAGAAAGCATGAATCCTGCAGCGACAGAAGGATGAGATAATAGAAACTCTTAATGAGATCTATACTCTATGTTGAGTGGAGTACATAGCTACAGGAGTACTCTTGATAGACTCACCTATACGAATGTGGAACTGAGGCCGGTTCCTATGGGATTTTGAGGCAGAATACCTAGAGCGTTCGTTAAAACTGGGATAAACGTGCAGGGCCATAAACGCACGGGCTTTTAGAATACACCTTAGGAAAAGGTTTGTGTGCGGACTCTATGTCTGAGATAGAGTTCAATGTTGTAAGCAACTCTTGTTGAATCGGAATAGTATTCGCTATGCAAAGGTTCAAGTTGTAGGCGACACCTTTGTTTATTAGCAACCTTGTAGAAACGTTTTGACGTTATTGTTGAAACCATTTTTTAAATTCAAGTGGGGGATTGTTGGAACATTGGTGTGAAATTGGAAGGAAATTGAAAGATTAAACACCAAGTAATAAGACTTTGAGCTAGTGTGATGTGAATTGAAAAAATAGATAGTGGGGGTCCCACATAAAATAGAACACACACATTAGTAGTGTTTAAATTGCGGTATTTAATTTTAAATATTTTATAATGATAAAAATAATAGTAATTATTATTTTTATTCATAGATATCACTTCCCATAATTTTAGTTTATGTTGGTTGTGATAAGGTTTGAGAATTCAACTGAACTTCCTATTTTTCCTTCATTCATATCCAATGAGTTTGTTTCCTCCACCTTTGTGGATTTGTTTCTTTTTGATCTTATCCACAAGCATTGCTGAACTGATTAGTGGTTAAGTTTCTTTTTGATCTTATCCATTAGAGTAACTGCTGCCGCAATTTTAGCTAAAACAGTTACAAAATCTCTATATAAATAGAGGACTCCTCTCAGTTCAAAAAATACACCAAAGAGTTCTATTGAGTTGTCGAGAACTCTTTCTCTCTTCTCCCTCCAGCTTGTGTTAACGAGCTATTCTTCTCCTTATCTCATTTTTCTGTCCTTTCGGATATAAGAGTGTTCTTAAGACCTTAGTCCCTATTCGGTATAATGTCCCTTCGGAATTAAGAAAGGTCTTAAGAACATAGTCCCTTCGATAATATATGTCCCTTCGGAATAAAGAGTACTTTTAAGATCATAGTCCCTTTTGAAATAATAATGTCCCGTCGGAATTAAGAATGATCTTAACGGTATATATACATATTCTTTCTATATTTTTCTATTTTTGGAGAAGTTAAAAAGTTAGAACGGTGGTATCACCGTATTTGAGTGGTCTTAGTACCATATTGATATTTTGGAGAGCTCAAAGGTTAGAATGGTGATAACACCATATTTGAGTGGTTTTAGCACCATAATAGAGTGGTCACAGTACCATATTAGAAAGTGGTTTCAGTATTAAAGAGTGGTCTTAGTACCATATTGGAGGTGTAAATCTCGAACGGTTTTCTACAGTGCAGTAGTTAACCGCACAGTTGTAGCTGGGCTTGTTTTATCCTGAAGGCGGCGTGGTTGATAGTCTGCCTTGCATAATTTTGGGCAGTGCCACGAAACGTCTTAATGAGAGCGACCTGGCCGTGACTCAACCTAGTGACAACTTCGGTAGATAGTCCCAATCAAAATAGAATTTGGAAATCCAAATACAACAACTTGGAAATCCAAAAACAACACCCACCATGAAAAAAATATAATTTTAAAACATGTTCAAATGTGCGGTGAATTTGACAAAATTACCGTGATTTTGTTGATGCTTAAGTAGTTTTTTCAAAAAAAATTTGGTTACAATGCTAAATGAAAAGGAAAAGGAAAAAAAAAAGCAAGAAAAAACAAAGAGACACTAAAGACCGCTCTCTAGAGTAAAAAGTTTCAGCAGCATCCATCATAAGGAGAGGCAAAAGAGCTTTCGGAGGGGAGGCATGGAGAAACAGCTCATTGTCTGAAGAGGGGCTCCAAGCTTAGCCAAAAAATTCGCTCATTGGTTTCTCTCTTGAAAAGTGTAGCAGATAGTGACAGTACATTCCTCAATCTAGAATCAAGACTGCATTAACATGAAACCTCACATCAGGACCTTTGAGAAGGTTGATACAAAGCATAGAGTCAGAGTAGCAAACTAACTAAGTTATATCCAAGCTTTTAGCCAAAATAAGACCATGATAGATAGCGTAGAGCTCAGCATACAGGATGTCAGATGAGTCATGAATAAAACCCGAAAAACCTGACAGATAGAAACCTGCATTATTTTTTTTCATTTTTATTTTTTCAAATTTAAATTTGAATGATTTACAACAAATTTTTGTCAAGCATTGCTATTTAGTACAGGAGATAAACCCACGAAACACACGATGCAGCACAAACTGACAATTATCTATATTTATTTTAATAATAAATTAATATAATTAAGGCGGTTGGCGGAAATCATGGGTCATTCTTTGTATTATTCTTCGCTTTCGTTGTTTTTCCTTTCGTACAAACTAGTATTATCCATCATTTAATAATATCACCATACATAAAGGTATATTCAAAGTTATTTCTTGATTTGCATAAAACATCCTTTAAATTAAAATCTAAAAATTTGCACATAAAACAGAGCGTGTTTGTTCAGTGATGACAGCTAGAGGAATGCTTCATAATTCTGAGCATGATGAGACTGGCATATATATATACTGCTTTGGTGTTGCAGAAAGTTTGAATCGTATATATGTTTTTCACATGTCCATTTACATTTAATCTTTGTGGCTGCATTTTCGCTTGGTTGGGTGCAGAAGGTGCATCGCATAGCATTCTGAAAATACTGCAAACTTCCTTCAATTTGGAGCCATAATCAGACTTAATAAAATCGTTGCTGCTTATAAGAAAAAAAATGTTAAGTTGATGGTTGATCTCCGTGAAACTTTTTTAATCAATTTTTTTTTGCTCAAATTTTTATTATTAATATTATTTAAGTTATCTTTATATATATAAATGTTAGGTAGTCTTGACAACCCTAATGACTAACCCTAACTTTTCTTTTGAAAGAAATTTATGAAAAAAAATATTTTTATGCACAATCTAATATATTTTGGTTTGTGATATGAAATATATTTTAATACTCAATAATATATTTTTATACTGAATATGATATATTTTGGTACTCAATTTGAGATATTTTTGAACTAAATCTAATATACTATTTTTATATTGAATATGATATATTTTGGTACTCAATTTGAGATATTTTTGTACTAAATCTAATATATTTTTGTACTTAATAATATATTTTAAAATTGAAGAGTAAACCCGTTAAATAGTTATGAGAGAAACCTAAGTCTTGACAACCCTAATGACTAACCCTAACTTTTCTTTTGAAAGAAATTTATGAAAAAAAATATTTTTATGCACAATCTAATATATTTTGGTTTGTGATATGAAATATATTTTAATACTCAATAATATATTTTTATACTGAATATGATATATTTTGGTACTCAATTTGAGATATTTTTGAATTAAATCTAATATACTATTTTTATATTGAATATGATATATTTTGGTACTCAATTTGAGATATTTTTGTACTAAATCTAATATATTTTTGTACTTAATAATATATTTTAAAATTGAAGAGTAAACCCGTTAAATAGTTATGAGAGAAACCTAGCTCAGTTAAAAGGTTATAAATAGAGGAGAGCATTAGAGAATTAGGGTTACAACAAACAAGAAAAGATTAGAGATCAAAGGAAAACTAGGGTTGTGGAGAGAAGAAGCAAGGAGACAAGTGAGAAGAACCTGGAGAGAGAGGTCTGCAAGGAATTGAATCAGGTAACACATGACAACACTTTAAATCTTTTACCACTTTTACTGAAAGAATGTTGCTTCCAAAATGAATATACCGTACTAAAGGTCATTTTTTTTACATTTTTTTAAAGTCATTAATGCTATTACATTACATTTTTTTAAAGTCATTAATGCTATTACAGTTCCTTTTTATTTTTTTCTTTCGGTTACACAAAGGAGTTCCTGTTCATTATTTTTTTCTTTCTTTCGATTACTACGTAACAGTTTATTTTCATTTTTATAGACTTAATAGCCTTTGCGGTTAGAACCAATTTTTTAGTGAAAACTTTTGTATATATTTTTTTTTCTTTTGATTTATCATTTTTATTGCAGTCCATCTTTTGTTTTTGTTGCTTTTTGAAGTAGTTTGATAACATAATATTGAATGTAACTATAAAAATAATAATATACCCAATTTGATAGTTATATATGAAACTCTACGAAAACCCGTGCATCGCACGGGATAAAGTCTAGTTAACACAAACGTGCATCTAATTACTTGTTTTAATTATGAATAGGTTAAAGACAAAAATACAAAAAAAAAAACGCAAAATATACAAAAGCATATATTAACCAAGAAATAACAAATCTCATGCACGCCTGTTTATCGCTTATTAGTAAAAAATACGGATATTACTATGACAGAAGGAAAAGCTCATAAAGGCCAAATAAAAATAATAAAATTACAGAGTTCGAGTTAATCCTTAGTCAGTATCGTACTATTGTGCAAAATCTCGGATCCGGATTCAGTAACTTTTTTGCGGGAAAAGTTATGTAACTTTGTTCAATATTGACCTTTGGTTTAATCTTATGGTTCACAATTTGACACATGTCCCAACCTTTTTTTTGTGTTAAAAAACAAAAAAACCCAGACATACCCATATCAGTAACCAAAAAACCCAGACCCATATCTTGACCCATTTCTCCTTCCTCGACTCGCTACCTTCAATCCACCGCTTCACCGCCGTTGTACTCATTGCCGCCTCTCTCGCCACTTCGCCAACTGGCATTACCTGCGCTTTCGTCTCTCTCAGTGTGGTCAGCACTGGGTGTTTCCGAGCAGCGAGGCTTACACCCATTCGCATTAGTTCATCCAAAGTTCCTTACCCTTATGCACGAATTATTGAATAAGCCATCTTCCTATCAAGGTTAAGGAGTCAACTGAGCATCTCAGCGGCGGGATTGAATACCCGGATCGAGTCAGAGTTCACGCCGCCCGCCCCGAACAAATAGGAGGCGTGGGCCACAGGTCGCACATAAGCCGCCGGGTCGCACGACAGAAGAACACCCAACATACAGATGCACACTCCAAAATGTGAAATATTCATCTTCATTGGAGCTATCCAGATGCAAACAATTATTTGATTATTTGATACACAATTATAAGTAAGTTAAATTATTTGATTTCTCTTCTGGATGGAAAAGATTGGTGAATGTGGGTTTGATTTTGTTGGTGATTGTTCTTCAGGTTTGTTGTTGATTAGCTTTGTTTTAGTGTTAATGTTGTTTAGTGATAATGATTAGTTAATTGGGTTTTAAGATTTGTAATTAGATTGGTTTATGAAACCAAAAGAAACAGAAAGGGATTGGTGAAGCATTTGAAGTCCGGTGCTGGAACGCCGTTGTTGAAAGACGGAGTGAAAGGGGTTTATCTGCATGAATTGTTTGATAAGGAAGGTGCTGGAAATGGAAGGAATTGGGGGATTTTGTATCCAAATGGTTCGACGAAGTATAATAAGATTGATTTCTCTTCTGGATGGAAAAGATTGGTGAATGTGGGTTTGATTTTGTTGGTGATTGTTCTTCAGGTTTGTTGTTGATTAGCTTTGTTTTAGTGTTAATGTTGTTTAGTGGTAATGATTAGTTAATTGACTCTGGTTTTGCAGACATTGGGGGCTGGTTTTTCTGCATAGTTGTTGTGATTGTTTTGTAGCTTTTAGTGTTGCGTTTCTAAGCTTCATTGATCTTATTAGATTGGTCCTTGGGTTGTGTTGTTTTGTTTATTATGATTTGGTTTAGGATAGTGATTTGTTGGTCTATGGGTTATACTCTCAACAAGCTTTTTGCATTGCTTATGTTCTCAATCTGTTTCAACCCAATTTTGATGGTGTACCAATTATGTTGGTTCTGATTTTGTATGCTGCTGGTTCTAAATTTTGGTGTTTTTTTTTTAATTTGTAGAATGGATAGAATGGTGGAAAGGAGAGAAGAATGAAGTTTGTTTCTTGAGAGATCAATGAAAGAAAGTGATGTGGAAGAAGGAATATCATCTGGAATTTCACCAGTGAGACTATTGTTAGCCAATTCTAACCTTTGAAGCTTCTCAAGCTTGCCAAGACCAACAGGAACTTTTCCGGAAAGAAAATTGTTGTGAATTCGAACACGAACAAGCGAAGAACACATTGACAGGCTTGATGGAATTGGACCAGAGAAAGCATTGTTGAAAAGTATTAGCTTGGTAAGATTGCCCTTGGTGATAATGAATTGTTCCATAGCTCAAAAACCTCCAATTGAGGCAAATTTCCAAGTCCAGAAGGAACAAAACCAGCTAACTGGTTTCCCATGAAGTTCAGAAGCTTCAAATTCTTCAGAAGACTTATTAAGACAAGGAGATTAAGACCACTGTGCAGAATTTAATGCTTTAAGATTTGAGATTGTAAAATTGTATATTAGGATGTTGTAAAGTAGATACAAAATGCATTGTATTAAATCACGCATATTATAATGAATTGAAGTTATGTATACTTTTTTGTAACTTATTTTGGGATACAATGAATTGAAGTTATGTATACTTTTTTGTTTTCTATGAATACTTCTAATGAATTGAATAACACTTGGGAACAAAACCTGTAACTTATATATATATTACAGCGCCAAAGTTCATCAAAGGTTGTACAAAAAGTTAATAACACCAAAATAACCTACAAAATATAACCTGCCCAAAATATTAAAATTTCCAATTCATCTCTAAATTACACAAAAGATAGCCTAAATTACAGCTCCAATCAGTGTAATGCTGCAAGGTCTGTCTCATTAAGTGGTGCCTACATAATAAAAAAAGACTAATTAATATCATCATAAGTGTAAATGTAAGGATAATCACTTTTCAAAGGATGAATAAATTACCATCAAATACACTGTTAAGCTAAATTGAGTCCCTTGTGTTTGTCGTGGCTCATAAGCTGGAGGTGCCGAACAAAGACTAGAGAGACTTGACTACATGGTTGCTCTCTAGGTGGAGCACTTTTTTTTGGAGCAGATTGTTGCTCAACCCAACTCTTATGTCGCTTTTGCGATGGTCTTTTTGCGCTAGGTCGTTTCTTGAATACCGTTGGTTCCCTAGAACCATTACTTGAAAATGTTGGGTTATCATTGTCATGAATGTCGTTGTCTTTGGCTTGTGACCGACGTTCCATTATTTTCTTACGCATGACATCTACACAATCTTCAACAATTTTGAGATCTTCTTCAGAAGGTGATGCCTCAGCTGCAACTTTTATGAAATTTGAGACAACTTGCCTAATTCGTGTTCTAGACAACTTTGGATCTCCTTCAACGGTCTTCCCCCTAACATCTTGCACAACGCCACTTCTGGCTTCTCTTGTCCACCTTCTTAAAATGTACTTCTCAGGAATGGCTTTACATCATTTGCTTCAATCACTTTCAATGCATGTGAACAAAGTATGCCAAATGTCTCAAACTTTCTACAACTACAAGCAATGGAGGTTGAAGCACGGTCAAATGACACTATCCAATATTTTGGAAGGTTCCCCAAAGTAATGACATATTCACATAAAGATCCAGACTCTTTTTTCTTTGATATCGATAAAGCTAAGAATAAATTAAACTCGTTTTGAAATAACTCAAATACAGTGTGTGTGTGTGTGTGTATACTTTCCCCATTTGTATTAGTATTGGCGACATCTCATATACTAACCTTGCAAGCTTATGTGAGGACTCATACACACAACTCAATTCGTTCCCTCTCTTCTCTTCAACAACCCGTTCGAAATGTTTAAAGAATTGCATGATTTCCAAATTTGGTTGCATACAAGATTTGAAGTGAGCATTCAAACTTTCACTAATTTGAGTACTTCGCATGCCAAGTGTTAATGCTTTCTTCATATAACATGAAGCCCATTTTTTTTTAATAGCATAAACTGATTTGATCCAGTTATTATCATGAACATCATATTCGTTGACTAATTTGATCCAAGTTGCTTCAAAATCGGCTTCATTGTCAATATCATACATGCACTTCTTGAAATCTCTTAAAAAATAACTTCCTCCCTTCATCTTGTTTCCAAGGTGTTTAATTCCATTTTGACACAAGTGCCAAGTGCATAAACCATGGTGAGTCTCGGGCATCACTTCAGCAAGTGCCCTGGCCATTGCCGGATCTTGGTCAGTGAAGACAGTCCCTGGTTTTTTGTTGTTGTGTGCTTGTAAGAATGTATCAAACAACCACTTAAATGAATCAGTTGTCTCATCATACAGTAGTGCTGCACCAAAAATGACTGAACCCCTGTAGTGGTTGAAACCAGAAAACAAAGCAAGTGGTCTATTCGCATGGTTGGTACAATACGTAGTGTCCAATAATGACACAACATCACCAAAATACCCGTAATCCAAAATCATATTTGCATCACACCAAAACACATTTGTCATTTGTTCTTCTATATCCATCTGATATGCATGAAAGAAAGATGGATTCTCCAACAACTGTCGCTGAAAATATTGTGAAATACATCCAGCGTCGCCGTACGCCATACTTCTTTGTCTTCTTTTACTGATGTAGTTTTTTACATCCAATCGTGTAAATCCAACATTAGATCTATGCCCTGCATGTGTGCTCATAAGTTGAAATGTTGACTTTTGCCTTAATCCAGCATCATTAGCCAAATCAATCTCATGTGCTTGTACTTCAGTTATCTTTCTATGTGATGCAAGCATGTGTGTTGTCTCTGGAGATTGTAGCTCATGGTTATGCTTCTCTTCAAATTCATGGATGACCAACTTCCCATCATAACGTGTAAGTGTGATCTTTGCATTGCAATCTGTTCTAGTCTCGGCTCTGTGTTTGCTAACTAAAGCATTTGCTTTATTTATCTTTCGTAGCCCTTCCTTACAACAAACAAATCTACATGATGATACAATGTCGTCTTTATTTTTGTTCGCATAGCGTATTCTAATTCCAAAGCCAACATGTGCACCATAAGCAAGCCAAAATTGATGAACTTCGTCTATATTGTCAAATTTCATTCCAACCCTTGGCTTCCAATCAACATTTACGGATGTCATCTTCGATCAAACAACTCAAACGAAGGAACCTAACAAGTGAGTAAAAGAATTAAATAAGAGTCCAAAAAATATAGTGAAAGACAATATGATGTTTGTATATACTATTTTTTTAAATGCCATAAAAGACATAATGAAATGAAAACACACACCATATGTTAAGAAAACACTCAACAATATTACAGAGTACACACGTGAAATGAAAAAAACATGCTTGCACAGTACACACAAGAAATACAAACAGACTTATGAAATAACAAAAGGGGTATTGGCATTGACAAGAATGAACAAGGAAGTTAAAAAGGGTATTAAAATGGTTATGAGTTTCTGAGTTATATTCTCTAGTATCTCAAAAATTCATTCAATTTGTTAGACAAAATCATCAATTGTTTGTTAGACAAAAGGCATTGACAAGAATGACTTATGTTGATTGAAATATTAGATCACCAATTTAATCCTCGTATTGTCTCCAATCAATTTGAATAGTGCACTAAATTAAAATAAGTTATAAAATAGAAAATTTTCAATCAAATTGTTTGAGACATTTTTAAAGGGACTAATATGATTGATGATTTTTATTTTAGATAAAATTTTATTAATTTTAGGGACTAAATCATCAACCACCTAAAATTTCAAGGATAGGTGATTTACTCTCTAGTCACTAATGAATGGGGTAGCAACTTGTGTGGGTTGTCTCTTCTCTCATTTGCTTTAATTGGTCACCTTTTGCAAAAGTAAATAGAAGGGACATGCATTATATAAGCAGCAGAAGGAACAGATAAGCTGCTATAATTTGTACTGTTACGTCCTTGTTGTTTAACTTTAACAGCATAATTTCCAAAAACCATCAGAATGAAATGAAAATGATCTTGACAGAAAAAAAATATCAATAAGCAGTAATTTTTACCTAGTAAACAACAGCGACAGGAGGACGGAGACGACGAGATGGGCGGCGCACGACGAGCAGGGAGGCGGCGTGCGGCTGTCAACGGCGGGTTAAAGTCGGAGTTTTGTGGAAGGTATGATGGGTCATGACTATGGGTTGGGTTGTGTTTTATGGGTACTGGGTTGTGTTTTATGGGTACTGTTTTTTAATGCAAAAAAGGTTGGAACATGTGTCAAAATCTGAACCAAAAGATTAAATGAATGGTGGATATTGAGCAAAGTCACATGACTTTTCCCTCCCAAAAGTTACTGAATCCGCTTCCCAAAATCTCCCCTGTGCTGTGCATGTCTTTATTTGACTTACATTAATTTAATTCACACTCACTTCCATATGTCGAGCATGATCCAATTTTAACAATTCATTTACCACACAGCATGCCTATTTAAAATCTAATACTTAACATTTGATTGATCAATTTCTTTATGCACGTTTCCTTAATTATCTTTTCAACTAGTAGTGCTATATTATTGTAGTAATAACAAAAAGGTAATGACTCATTGTGAGAATTCCCTCAAAAAATAAGACTCATTGTGAGAATCTTCGGCCATCTCTGTCTTTCTTTGTTGTCCTAGTATCTTACCCTAAATAGTTGGTTAAATAATACATCCACCTTATGAATGCATAACACTTATCGATCCAATCATTAGCCTTATTTATTTTCTTTGTACACTTAATTTTTTTTTATTCCTGTTCGTCCTTAGGAGGGGGTAGGAATCTCTTTTGTTTGCCTCCACTCCACAGCTTTCGTGCTGGAAAGTGGCAGAATAATTCTAAGATTGAATTAAGAATTATATATAGTCATGATTATGAATAATTTGCAACATTCGACCTCATCCACAGTGTTTAGATAACACTGTTAGCAAAGTGGTACTACTAAAATAACTAAGCACTAAAGAACAAGTTTCCATCATGTCGATTTATATAATTAAGGGTCGTGTTAATTAATGTCATTGTTTCCATTGTGTCGATTTTTACAACTTTTTCACACTTTTTAATACAATATTTTTATATTGGTTTTGTTAACGAGTGCCCCCATCACACTTGTTAACATTTCCTTATATTTAAAGCATATACATAAAATAAAGGTATTTTCATATTGTGTACAACACATCAATTATTATGAAGATAATAAGCCATATATAGTTAATTGGTGTTGTTAATTACAATTTAAATAATGTATGAGATTTACCGACTTTAGTTGCGGAAAAATCACCGAGACTATAGTGTATTTTATAAGAGAGAAAGAGAAATGAAAAACGATAGATAAAATAAAAGAGAAAATATTTTTCCGCAGTGGATGCAGATCATGTATGTTTTTGAAGTATTTCTTTTTTAGATAAGAAATAATTTTAGTAAGTACTAGTACAATCCATTGCACACAATGTAGGCTATCTTTTAGTGAGACAGTTTGTTGGATTATCACACCAATCACAAAATTGTAAGCTATAATGTTCATATATAATAAATCATCATGAGACTATTATGAAATGTAATATGACTAAATTATAGTCAACAATCCCACCTCTAAATACAATGTTACTAAGCAACGAGCAAATTGACCAAATTATAATACACCAAATAATGAACCTACTCCTTTTAGCATCTGTTTGGTTTCACGTTGTGGGAAACAAGAAGCATGTTTGGAAGGCTAAACATGAGCTTTTTGGGCTAGCATGATGTTTGGATCTCTTAATGGGAAATCGATTTTGAAGTCTAGAATTGATTTTAGCAGAAGTAGCTCCTTGTAACTTTTGTGTCTAAGTGAATTGATTCTATATACGTCATATAATATTCCAACTATACCCCTGACTGTTGTCCTTGTCTGTTTGTTTTTGTGTTGGCGGTCAATTTTTTTTCTTGTGTTGCGGAACATTTCTCTAGAATGGAAGTATATATGAGAATGGGTGTTTTTGTTTTTATATCAGCACATCAATTTTTTTTAAATGACGTATTATACTATGGCCCCGTTTGGTTTGAGCTTATGAAAAATAGCTTATGTAAATAAATTAGCTTTTATTTTAATTTATAAGCTCTCACTAACGAAAATTGTATCTTCATAATCTGTTTTTTCATAAACTATCTTAAAAACTTATAAATAATACATAAAAACTTATTTATTTGCATAAGTTGTTTTATATAAGCTCTAAAATAAGTTAATCCAAACGGGTCCTATTTATTTTTAGGGAAATATATTGTTCTTTTTTATAATAAGTAATTTGCAAAATAGAATTTTAATTGTAACAAAAATAAAAGTTATCTCGATTATTATAAATTTAATAATCCAACATATTTTTTTCAAGGAATATTGCAACGTATTTTTAAATAAATTTTTTTGAGGGGGCATTTCTAAATAACTATTTAATTGGAAATTAAATTCAGTTTTAAATACACAAATATTAAAGCATATTTTGGTAATTATACAACTACAATCAATTTTGATACACACAACAAAAATTGAGAAGAATAAATTTTGCGAATCCAAACAACAAGAGCTCACAACAAACCTTGGCTCCTCTTGGGCAAAACCTCCACCGGGTTTGATTAAGTGCAACGTTGATGCTGTAATTTTCAACAATAACACAATCATGGGATACAGTATGTGCTTTAGAGATTCAACGAGGAAGCTGTTAATTGGTAAGTCAGACTATTTCCAAGTTTCTGTCACTGTCCTTGAAGCGGAATCCATGGGATTGTTGGAAGCCATCAGAACGGCTATAGCTAATGGTATGCAAAGAGTTTTGTTTGATTCTGATAGCAGGATACTTGTTAATGCACTTCATACCTCTAATACTCTTCTTAATGAATTTGGGGACCTTGTGCTTCAATGTAAAACTTTATTGTTAAGTAACCCCGATTTTGTAGTGTCGTTTGTTCGGAGGCATGCAAATAAGGTTGCTCATAATATTGCTAGAGTTGCCTTACCTCATCCTAACCCCCATATCTTTCATGATGTATCTACTACTTTGTACTCTTTAATTATAAATGAAATACAGTGATTCTGCCTTTGCTAAAAAGAAAAGAATAAATTTTGCGTGATTGTATCCAAACATAAAACAATTCTCATTCAACTCATTTTTAACTAAAATTAATTTTGTGAAAATCAATTCTATCAAAATCAATTATTGTCGCCGCTGAACCAAACACACACTTAGTCTTCTTACCTTTGAACCATGAGTCGTAACATAGACAAGTTTAGGCGATTGTTTGATTTGGTTGTTGATCCTTGGATAACGGTAGCTGACATGTTTACTTTAGGCTTTGTTTGAATTGATGGAATGTGGTGGAATGGAATGGAGTTCCATTGTTTGGATATTTAAAAAAAAATGGAATGGAGTGGTACATGATCCATTCCATCCCATTCCATCATCTTCCTTCATTTTTCATTTCCCCCAATTCGGGGTGTATAGGATGGAATAAGGTCTCCTAATTAAACAATTACCTTTTTAACCCAGTTTTTTATTTACTTAATCACACATTTCTTCTGCTCCTTGTTTCTTCTTCGTGAGTTCTTTCTTCTGTGCTCCTTGTTTCTTCTTCATGAGTTCATGTAAAACTGCAAATACCCAAAAACATCAAACTCTACATTCTACAACATGTGATCATGCCATTAAAATACTTCCTAAAAAGACAAACCTCTCTCTTGTGGTCAATGAACTTGCTTTCTGAATAAAAAAACTCAACAAGTTATGGAGATAGTGGGGATAATGTCATGGACAAATGTTAAAAACAAAATTAAACATTGCTACTATTTTTATTATAAGTTCTATATAATTCTATATATGATAGTATTTTTAAATAAGGGTAAAAATGAAATAAAAAAATTATAATGTATTCCATTCTTTCCGTTTTCCAAACAACGGAATAGAAAGTTTGTTCCGTTCCGCCGTAAAATACCTAAACAGCCAAATAAAAACTCTACTCCATTCCGTTCCGCTTTGTCCCACTCCATTCTGTTCGTTTTAAAGTATTCAAACATAGCCTTAGGGTGGGGTGAGGGGGAAAGGTATGGAAGCAACGAAGGAGGTTGTTTGCTTGGGAGGAAGAGTTGGTAGGGGAGTGTAGATGATTACTTTTCAATGCTACTTGGCAGGTTGACATGTTGGATCAGTGGAAATGGATGTTGGATCCTGCAACAGGTTTTTTAGTTAGCGTGCTTATCATTTTTTTGACAAATTTCGAACCTCGCACTCGTTCTATTTTTTCAGATTTACTTTGGCATAAAGTTTCCTTTAAAGGTGTCTTTACTTGTTTGACGTCTTCTCCGCAATCGACTTTCTATCAATGATTACTTATTCAAAAGAGGCATCATTCATCGTGATTTACAACAGCTCTATGTGACTAGATGTGGTGCTATTGACCGGATATGATAACTTGTTCGTCAATGGATTGGTTTTGCTTTCGTGGATCCTCTTCAAGTTTCTAAATATGTTATATACTTTTATTAATTATTCTATACTGCAAATAAAATTTTTGACATACTATTATAATGTTGTAATCAATCGTCAAATAAATAGTGATTTTTCTAAACTTAATACTTTTTAATTTTAAAATTTTATATGACATAATTTCTAAATGAAATAATAATAATATATACTTTTTCTTAAGAGGAGTAGTAATATATACTTATTTTTGTCAAAGAAATAGATAATCGACACTATTAATCATTTATCTAAATGCGTAATTTTTTAATATTTTTCATTAATTGGGTTTGGGCATTTGGCATTGTGTAAAATCTATGCGGGTCCTACTTAACTCTAAGGACAAAATAGAGAACAAGACAATCACAATATTACACAATGCATAAATGCAGCCAACCAAACTGCAGAATATGTCTATTTTTTTTCATTTTATTTTAGAAGAAGGAAAAAACAAAAGAAATTATAAGGAACAAGTTTAGGGATGTTGCATCCCAATACATTACACTTTAACTTAAGATTAAGAGAGGAAGGAGGAGAATCCATATAACTATCAATTTCTCTATAAATATAAAATACTTATACAATCTAAAACTTTGAGGTTGGAAGAGTGAAGAATATCATCAAACATAAGTTGAAGAGCAACGGTGGATGTGGTACTCCTTTTTACTAGGTTCAAGTCAAGGTTGAGACTCCAGATTTCATCGGAGATGGTAGACGTAGTAGAGGGTTTTATGTTGCAATAGAATCCTTTAATAAAATAGTATGTGATGTTTCTATAGTTAATCTACCACAAATGATTGATTTACCATAGGTTCGGCGAGAGCTTGTCTATTTTCTTCGGTGGTACTGATATGATGTGTAACAAATATTTCATTTTTCATTTAATTTATGTTCTTACGGTTTGGTCAAATTCAACTCTTTTTATATAAAATATTTATTTGGACTTGTATGAAAGAATGCATGAGAGAGTCATATATAACTATATAATATTCACCTAGGTCCCTCCCAAAGCAGACATGAAAATCTTTGCGACTTTTTTCATGAATCTTTCACGAAGACTGAAGACGCACATAAAACCATATATTGAATTTTCATTTTTCCATGAGATATGAAAATGAGGTAAATAGATTTTTTGTTTGTTTACATACAAACAAACTATACTATTGTGATTGATTCGGAATGTAAATGTATTGGGTGAGAGATTTAGCAAATTGAGCAATTGACAAGATTTTGGACCAATAATGAGGCATGTTCAATTGTTGATTACGAATGTTCCTCCATACTGCAATTGGGTGCATAACTATGACTATATACGGCAACACCGTCTTCCAGGTTCATTTTGTGGAACATAAAAAATAAACCCATCTTTAGCTTAACGTGGTTTTATTACCTCGTGATTTTTTTACTCAAGATGAGAATATATTATTGGATGTATGATCGAATCCAATGTTCCTTTTTGTCCTTGGAATCTTGGTATTGTTAGGTGGTGGAAGCATCTTCCTCGGTGCTAATGACATGATCCTTCTCATATGATCAATTTAATTTAGTACCATTGATGTTGTATTGTCAATTTCAACGAAGAACGTTCTTCCTTCTCATATGATCAATTCAATTTAGTACCATTGATGTTGTATTGTCAATTTCAACGAAGAACGTTCCTGTGAAATTGGAGGCTCGACTCTCTTATTAAAAATAAGCCCCTAATAAAAAAAATACTATTTTTTCAAAAGAGCAAAAAAAATTATAATGTTTTTTTTATTTTATTTTTTGATAGAATAATTATAGGGTTTGTTTTTTTTAAGAAATAATTATAATGTTTGTTGTTAGAGTTTTGATATTTAATACGACAAGTATGTGCCAAAATTTACGAGTGCTCTTAAAAAACAAAAAAAAAAGTTATATTGTATTTTTATTTATAAATACGTAGTCGAATAGGTTGAGAAGCCCTGCTGGAGGTTGAACCAAAACCACCCAGTACAATACCACCGAGTTTTACCACTAGGCTAGGCCTTCTGTATTGTAAACATTATAATTCTATTCGTATATATAAATATTTTCAATGCATTATATATATATAAAAAAAATATTTTTGGCCCCAAAATTTTGGAGGCCCAGCTCAACAGAGCTGTTTGCACCTCCCCAGAAACGGCCCTGACTACGGACGAATTTGTGTTAAGAGTATGTGTGGCAACTCCCATTAATTTACTGCTAACTGTAAGCAACTATATAGAATAGATAAGGAAAAATATTTTTTAGCAAGATAAGGAAACTTAATAAAATGATAAAGCTTGCATATATCTAATAAACTAAATTATGTCTTTTTTAAAAATGAAATAGATTAGGAGATTTGGGTTTTGATTAGGATATTTTTCAATGTTTGTTATGATCCAAGATGAACCCAAGAGAATATATTTAGGTCCAAGGGACTTAAGAGCTATAAGTCGCATAAAGTAATGAGTCAATTTCTAAAACGATCTAAGTATATTAGATCCCATTATGCGATTCATTGGTTAGTTTGTTAAAATATATTAATGCCATGAGTAGAGGATTGGTGATCATAATTACCAAAATGAGCCTAACTCTTCACCTAATGGCACCCGTTGTCCAAAGAGAGTTGCTATATGGGTCCATCAATTTTGCTCGAAAGTTTGTTGATTTATCGGAATGTATCTTCCAATTGCATAAAACCTATAGGATCATAAATTCTGATTGGTTTTTTATCAATCTGATCGTAACTCTCCATTACACAAAACTTATCATATCATAAATCCCACTAGTGGTAGGACTTGGATGTATGAGTTGGATTTAAGTCGCTCACTTTTCAATTTACAAGATTGTGTGTGATTTAGTGAACATTTTTCTTTTCTTCAATTCAGTGTGTAAAGCCAAGAAAGGAAAACAAATATCCCATCTCATGTGGTTGACAATGGTTTTATGTATATGGTTGGAGTAGAATAAAAGATTTGGAAGTGGTTGATAGCATTAAAAGATAGTCTTTTTTTTTTTTGACAAAATTAAAAGATAGTCTAGATCTTAGTTTGTGTGTAAGAAAGGTAGGGGTAAAAATTAATTTTTCTCGGGATGGTGGATATGAGTTCACTGCTTTATCTTCAAAGTGTTTAATTTTGCTTTTTTGTAATGGATTTCTGTTGCTCATTGTACTCACATAAGTAAAATTTGTTTATAAAGAAAGATAGTGATAGCTATTTTTTATACTTTCTCTAGCCATTTGCCCACTTCTAGTCAAGACCTCGTTCCGATCCATGCTCGAATAACTTACCACACTAGAGCGAGCGTTACTCTTCTCACTTCCCAAATTTTTCTTTTCCTTCATCGAGTGGCATTTAACTGTCGTTCGGCTCTCCAGCAATAGTTAAGTGGCGTTTGGCACCATTTAGATCGGGTGAATCACTTTTTAAATCGGCAATTAACTGCCAGTGGAGATATTTTGCTATTTTCAGGGTGGTTGAGAGAAATTTTGGAAGCCTAAAAAGAAACTTCCCACAAGAGCAGAAGCCCATACCTCAAAGCAATGGCCCAAAATATTTATAGAATGGGAAGATGACACTTTAATTTGAAGAAGTGTTACTTTGCACCTCCTTTTTTAGCAAAAAAGTTGAAGAATTTTCTACCAAAACAAAATAAAATAGAATGGGAATAAATTTCTGAAAATAAAATTAAAACAAAAAAAAAATCTATCAAAACATGCCTGATAAATTTTAGATATACGACAATTCGACAAATGGCTAGATAAATTTGCTTTGAGATTAAAGTTTTGAAAGTGGAAGGTAATGTGTGAAGACGGTAATAGTCTGGTCAGTAGCAGAGCCAGAAAATTTGCATGGTGGGGGCATCATATATGTATAAATTTGTAACAAAAAATGCATAAGATTGAAATTATAAAATTAAAATTTAAAATAATGAGATTTTAGATTTACCTCTTAAAAAATCAGTAATGGAGGAATTTAGATTAGAATAAAGGAAGAAGAAGAGTAGAGAGACAAGAATAGAAAATAGAAGGATGAGGAAGACGAGAGTGGGTGTGAGTTTAGTATCATTTCTTTGGTTGTAGGTGTGGGACGATGAGTTTTCACTTTTTTTATGTTGAGCATGTCAGAATTGTTGTTTGTTTTAATAATAAAAAAAAAATAAGCCATGTTAACTAATGCCCTCGTGTACTTGTTAAGGAAAAAATAAGTAAATTTTTGTATTAAAGAAAACTTTTTTAATACTTTTTAGAGATCGACTATACAAGTTCCAAGATATTTGATGGCTCATAATAGAAAAGTTAGTTAATTGAAATTAAAATGTTTGATAATTTAGCTTTTGTAAATATAAAATAATATTAAAGTACATAATTATATAATTTATAAAAAATTAACCTGATTTTCAAATCTCATCTCTTTTTTCCACTTTAAATGAGAGATAAAAAATCAATGTGTATGTTGTGCATATGTGTCAAGATGTTGGACATGTAATCCCTATGAAATGAGAGATAAACATTTATGTGTTGTATTTTAAACAACAAGAGGTATTGTAACAAAAAAAAACAACAAGAGGTATAAACAAGAGGCATCACATTTGTGATTTATATACATCAATTGGAATTCATGTCAACGTTGGTTGATTAAGGAATTTTTAAGTTGCCGTTTTGTTTGCCTATGTTCATGATCATCTGGAAGATGAAGACAGATACTATTAAAATTACTTTTTTCACAAAAATTTGTGCAGGCAGGTGCCCACACAAGGCTATACCTGCCTCCGCCACTGAGTCTAGTATACAACCGATGATGGTGAAGGATATAAAGCTTATCTGGACACAACATTGAAAGGGTATTGAGTTTAAAAAAAATGGAAAATATCTCCTAAAAAAACTCGATGATCAATCTAACATTCAAGTTAAATATTTGTAAAGCTCTTAATTGATAATACTGTCTTAAGTTCTTGCTTGCACTGCAAGATATGTATAATAGTGGACAAAAATGGACGAACGTTGTAAATTTGAAATAACAAGAACATTAGTTATAACAATGCAAGAATACTAACCATAAAAAGTGAAATAAACAAAATTGGCATTATTACTACACAAAATACTAAAAAAAATTACAAAACAAAGAAAAGAAACGGTTACAAAACAAAGTCAGGAATCACGAGAGTGTATAAGAAGAAGAGAGGTAAATAGAGTAACATACTCGCTCTCATGCGAAATTTCAACTAATAAAAAAGAATGTATTAAAAAATGTGTTAAGAACGAGGTTATATTCTTATAGAAAAATTGAAAACCTTAAAAAAAATCACAAACAGAAAACATAGATCATCACCCAAAAAGAAGAACTAAACAAAAATAGTGTTTAATCATTGTAAAAGTGAACAAACAAAGAGGGAAACAAACCAACCGAAACGAAAAAAATAAAAAGTAAAATTTGAAGGAGAAGAAAGTGTGTTGTTGTTCCAGGTGAAAATAAAAAAAAAAACTAATTAAGAAACCCTAACCTCAATTGCATAGAGAAAGAAAATATTTACGGTTCATACTTTACTATCTTTTTAATGGCAAAGATAAATATATCAACAAAAATAAAGAGGGTGTACAAGCGTGCTACAAACAAACAGAAAATAGCAGCTTGAGCCCCAGGGGTGCACAAACACGAAAAAAACAACAAACAAAGAAAAGAAATGAAAAAAAACGACAAAATCAACAGCGACAAAACGTCCCAAAAACCTGAGAATAACCTCCAAAACCAAACTCCCCGCCGGAAGTTGCCCATCCCTAGGGGAAGAGAGAGAGTGACCAAACCTAATGGGCGGTCGAGGATCGGAAGACAAACCACCCAAGCCCGTTGAGACCCCAAAACAGACACTTACACAAGATTCTATGGTTCCAACTCATGGCTGGATGTGCCTCCCACTCATAAAAGAAGTATGTGCTGCCAAGATTTTACCGAGAAACCACTTCCAGGATGAAAACTTTGCCTTATCGATCAAACTTTGCCCTATCCAACAAGAACTCAACATAAATAGATCCTCCCAACAAAGATTAGATCATTGTGAGAGTTCCAAATAGTCCGCTAAACAGCATGTCATACAGGTGTCATGTCAGGCAAGCGTCAAACTTAACCTGACCCTCTTACTATAACCCAACCCTCCAAAAGACACAAAAGTGACCAAGATCCTGATGAAGAACAAACTGCCAACCATCCAACTATAAAATACCACATAGGGAGGATGGTGTCAAAGGACATGAACAAGTGAATCACCGACTCCATCAGATTACCATAGAAAACACAACCAGTATCCACAAGCTTAATTAAACATTCTACGCCTAAGTAGGTTGTCCCGAGTGCAACCTTTACTATTGTTTTTGCTCTTAATTTTGTATACCCTATTATAATATTGATTAATGGTGGATCCTTTGTACATTACATAATACATTGTATAACAATCAACACCAAAAACCAATCAATTAGGCTCAAGTGGTTAATTAGTTCCACCAAAAGACGAATCGTTTTGGAGAACCTGAGTTTGATTTAAGTGTAAAACAATTTTTGGTCAAACTATAATTACCTCACGGCCTTTGAATTACTAATGTCCTTTCCCCCTAAGAATCGGAGGGTTAACAAAAAAAATCAACCCCAAAAATAACAATAATAACAAAATATGAACAAGCAACCCTCTCCCTGCGCATGGCCTGATTCATGCGTCGACCTCACCCTTCTCTCCATGTGCACCGTGTCTGCGTTTTGCATTCATTGTTGTCTTAGGTTGCACTCTTTATGCATCCTAGACCAATATATACGCATAGCAATACCTCAAAAACAAACTAGTGTGTGGCGGCATGAAAAAACCTTCTAAAGAGGGGTACCTGACTAAAAAACAAGGAACATGCATCGTAAACCAATATAAGCGCAAAGAGCAACATCTCAAAAAGAAAAAAAAAAGGCTTGAGAAAATAGCACATACCGACTTCGTAGACCTTTCTGAATTCTGTCTTTTTCTTTTTCGATTTTTACTCCTTTTCTTCCTCCTTTAACAATTTATTAAACCTAGTTATCTATCTACCTATATATATGGAATACATAATTTTATACTATTTTTTATTTTCCAATTAAATCCTCGATTATATTTTTGAAGAAAAATCTTCGTTTGTATTATTCTAATTTTAATTTGATCTTTTGTATAATATATTTTTTCGAGGGGTTGTATAATATTATTTATCTTAACAAATATATAAAGAGAATATATGATTTTTTTTTATTGGAGTTTTCATTATTCTGGTTATATCTCTTTAAAAAAATATTATTCTGGTTATACCATAGACAAATTTGCCTCTAAAAAAAATTATTCTAGTTATACCATAGACAAATTTGACTCTAAGAATGTTATATTCCTTGCGTTATTAAAAACAATAAGAATTTTTATCATATTTTTTATATTGTTTTTTTAAACAAGTATATCTGTTATATTGTCAATAAAAGATAAAGATAGTTTGTTACTATTTAAAAGTTACAAATATTTATTTCTATAACAATGTATAAAGGGAATACATGATTTTTTTGGCTGAATTTTTCATTATTTCAATTATACCTTTAAACAAATCTGCCTTTAAGAATTTTATATTTTTTGTGTTATTGAAAAAGATAAGAATTTATATTATATTTATTTCTGTTATATTGTTAGTAAAAGATAAACATTGTTTTTTTTTTGTTACATGAGAAAAAGGAAAAGAAAAAGGAAGAAAAAAACTAAAATAAACTATGTCCTTGAAAAGGACACGTCTAAAGCATCACTTAGTAAAATTGATGCTAAACAATGAAGAGGTTCATTAAAAGTAACAATATCGTCTAAACTGTTAGCCCCTATCTTAGCAAGAATATCAGCACAAGAATTTCCATCTTGAAGGATATGATGAATCGAAATAGACCAATCCTTAGCAAGATACACCCAAATGAGTTCTAAGAGATTTGCATAATGGTGGAACCTTGTAGTCTCATTCATTACCACCTGCACTATGTGAAGAGAGTTGGAGTAGCATATGAGTTCTAAAAGATAAACATTGTTTGTTACTATTTAAAACTCACAAAATCTATGCATATAATTGTAATCAAAAACAAAATTTTGTAAATAATATTATGTATAAGTTACACGCGTTATCGCAGTAAAAAAAGCAAAAAGATGGGAAGTGTCCGTCTGAATGCTAGTCTTTAATAAAAACAATCAGAACAATTCCACCACAATAAAAATAATTAAACGAAATAGAAAAAACTGAAAGACGGACACACCTGTTTTAACGCTCGCAATTTATATAAAGACAATTCAGGTTTAATATTTTAGGAAATAAAAAATCCACATTATTACTAATTAGGGTAAATCACCACATTTATTAGAGTTACAAAGTTACAAGAAAAGTCCAACAAAAGCAGGGGGGAAAAAATCATGCTAGGAAACATATTGTAAGCATTGAAGAGGATGAGCCTCCAATATTGGTAATCGAAATGATTTTTTTCACTTTAAGATTGCAATTGTTCCTCCTTATACTGAAAATAATATTTATGGTTAGACGAACTTGTTTCGAAAAACCTCAGAAGCCACCAAAATGCGTTGGCTGGTCCAATAATGTATCGTGAGAAACTGTAACAAAGCCTAACCAATGAGAAACCAAGTATCAGATTATCATAAGTCACATTTTACAAATACCTTCCATGCACCATTGTAATTTAGAATTCCTCGCCTGAACAAATTTGCTCTGGTAGGAAGGCATGAGGTTTTAAAAACTTGAATTCGTGAACTAAAATTTTTACATTAAAATAATTTCATTAAATAAAAAGGATTCATAATTAATTAGTCCAAAATATAATTTATATACTCTAATTAGAATTTTTCATCATCATTAGGACAAAATATTACTTTATTTAAAAAATGTCTGAAATTCTGGCGCAGTAAAATCCAGATGCTGAACGTAATGCGAAGTACACAGTTTCAACGTTGAGCTACTGATCAATACAAATAACAAGGAAAGAAATAACAGACAGAAAGTAAAAGACACAAGATGTTTGTTAACTCAGTTCAGTGTTAACTCAGTTCGGTGACAAATACACCTACATCTGGAGGCTACCAAGCCAGGAAGGAAATCCACTATAATAGTATTAATTCAAAGTCCTATGTAAACAACCTCCGGTTCACTGTCTTCTCACTTAATCACAACCCGACACACTCCAAACACACAAAAGTCACTCTTGCTTAAAAGCTTCAAGTGATCTACAATTACAACTCAATAAACACAGTCTTAAGCTTGCATCAAGGTGACACAAGAAAGGCTCACAATTAACAGACTAGAAACCTAAGAATACTCTTTCAATGATGGCTTTGGTTTCAGTTAATTTCTTCCATAGTGGCGTCTTCTATTTATAGCTTTCAGCAGCAACAAATATTTGAACCAAACATTCTTCGAGGATATATTTCCAAAATTCTTCTTTAGAAATATATTTCAAAATAAAATCTTTCTTCAGACTAAAACACATATTTGTATCAATTATTCTTTTCAGAAATATATTGAAGCAAATATTTTTCAGAAATATATTTTCCAAAGATCTCTTTTGAAAATATATTTACACAAATAAAAATATCCAATCTGGAAAATATATCTTTCGAAAATATTTCATTCTGGAAACACACGCAGCTTTGAGAACAAGCAAGGTAATTAAAACCGGACCGGACCGGCCGGTTCAACCGGTTTCACCGTGAACCGGACCTACATATGGTCCGGACTGACCTCAAAACCGCTATATCATAGAACCGGAAAATAAACTGTAAAACCGGTGGAAAACCGGACAAACCGGGGGTTCAAAATGTTTGATGGGATGGACCGGGTTTTGGTTCTTTTCTTCGCAAAAAATAAAAATCATAACGATATCCCTTCACACACAGCAGCACAGGGAGAAACCCTCATTCACAATATCCAAGCAATATTGTTAGTAAATGAAGAAAGAATTGGACAGTCTGATTCGGTTCAAGAAGAAAAAGCACATATTTAGATTCGGACTAGAGAAGATGAAGAACTTGTAAGCAAAAAATGGAAGAAGGAAAGAAGCATACAATAGTAGAGAGGAGGCTAGCAAGTTGGCGGCAATTGTGCTTTTTCATTGAGCAATAGCAGCAATTAGGTTTAAGTTAGAATTAAAGGTGGATTTGGGCCGCCCCGCTGAAAAAAAATGTGGGCTTGGGCATCAGTATAAAATAAAGCTACACTAAGCCAAATAACCATCAAACTTTTAATTTTTTAATTTTTATTTTGTTAATATAGTAACAAACATGATTTCATTTATTCTTTTGTGAAAAAAAATGATTTCATTTATTCTCTCTTAAAATAAATGATTTTATTTATTTCAACACCTAAAAAAAGATTTTATTTATTCGAATTCGAATGTTACATATTTTACAGATAATTGAGTTATTTTATTAAAAACGGTTCGACTCCGGTTCGACCTCGGTTGAACCTTTAAACCTCGAACCCATACCTTTAACGGTTCAATGTCCGGTCCGGTTCTGATTACCTTGAGAACAAGTAACATGAATTCTTCAATCAAATCTTCAAAAGATCAGGTGAGATAATAAACAGCTCCAAGGCGCGAAATCAAGAATGCTTCTGAAGGTTCAGCTTCTGAAAGTTCAGCTTCTGAAAGTTCAGCGTCTGAAGTTCTGCTTCTGAAGATTCAGCGTCTGAAGTTCTGCTTCTGAAGATTCAGCGTCTGAAGGTTCAGCTTCTGAAGATTCATCTTCTGAGGTTCTGCTTCTGAAGTTGTTTCTGAAGACGTACATCTTGCTTGTATATTATATTTTAGCAAAAATGAAGCCAACAACCAAATATCTAACAATCTCCCCCTTTGGCAAATTTTTGGCTAAAATCAATCTGAGATCAGAGAGATATCACAAGGCAAATTCTTCACTCATCATAAGTACGCAACCAAGAAGAATTTAAACGTAGCAACCAAATAGCAACAGAGTCAGCAGCGGCACATAATAAACAAAATCTGTCTACGTTTCCACACAAACACTCCCCCTGAAATCTGTCATTCAGGAACAAACGAAGCACTCCCCCTGAAACACTTCAGCTCCTAAAAAACTGTATTCCTTCTGAACTAAAACTGTATTCTGAACTAAAACTGTATTGCTTCTCTTCACTTATCTCCCCCTTTTTAGCCAAACAATTTTGACAAAAACAACCATGCATTCACCAGGAGTAGAAAGAACAAGAACAACAGTAGCAGAGCATGTGGAGTATTAGGTTACAAACCATAGGCACAAAAATCCAGGGCATAGCCCACAAAGGATACCAAAAGCTGGCACACAATCATAAAACATCTATTCTGAGGTTATAAGCATCCAATATAAACCAGCACATCACATCAAGTACATCACAACAAAAACATTCACAGAAGAACAAACACTTCATAGCAAACCACTCAGACACACATAGCAATAGTAACCACATCTGAACATAATACCTCTGAGCATTAACATATTTGAACCTCAAAATTTCAACCCACAGCAGGTTGATCAGGTTGAGGATTCTCAGGAAACTCAACCATATCAGAATCAGTTTGAGAGATCTCAGAACTGGTTTCAACACATTCACAAAAGTAATAAAAGCTTCAGTAACATCAGGATTTATATCCACAGAATCAAAAGGGCTTGTGGTAACAGCAACTGGTACAGGTGAAACAACAGGAGAACTCACATTTACAGCAGTCTTCAGAATGAGAATGATTTCCCTTATTTCTCGTGCAACTCTAGTTATAGTAAATAGAAAGAATTTGTTTGCACGTTTCAACACCTGTAATTGCTATAACTCCTCATGCAGACAAATTCCCAGTCTACCCCTTGAAAAATCATCAACACAAACAGAAACATTCTTTTTTCCACCTAGGCTTTCAACTTGCATAGACCCCATGAGATCCATGTGAAGTAATTCAATAATCTTAGATGTGTTAAGATGTTGCAGCTTCTTGTTAGACATCTTGATTTGTTTTCCAATTTGACACTCACCACAAATGTTGTCTTCATTAATCTTAAGTTTGGGTAGTCCTCTGATGGCTTCCACAGACATGACTTTCTTCATACCCCTCAGGTTTAAGTGCCCAAGTTTCTAGTGCCACAGTCTGACTTCTTCTGAACTTTTGAGACATGTGGATAAGCTTGCTTCTTCTTGAGGCATCCATAAGTAACAATTGTCCTTTGATCTACTGCCCTTCATTAGCACTTTATTTTCTTTACCAATAACTAGACATTCCTCCTTGTTAAGTTCACTTCCAACCCTTGATCACATAATTGGCTTATGCTAATCAAATTTGTTGTTAGTCCTTTAACTAGCAACACATTGTCTAGTTTTGGTAACCCATTCTTAATCAAATCACCAACTCCCAATATTTCTCCTCTAGCTCCATCACCAAAGGTCACATAGCTACTAGTGTGAGACCGTATATTTTCAAGGAATTTACTAACTCCAGTCATGTGTCTAGAACATCCACTGTCAAAGTACCAGTCTTCCCTAGAGGAGGCTCTCAAAGATGTATGAGCTATGAGTCCAAGACTTTCACACTTTGGTTAGGGGTGTTCATGGGTATGGGTCGACCCGCAAACCCGGTAACCCAAACCGAACAAAACCGAATTGTACCCGTACCCGGGCAGTTACGGGTCCAACCCGACCCAACCCGCAAGGACCCGTGTAGATTGGTTTGGGTATTGGGTTTACTTATGTGGACCCGTAGACCCAACCCGTGGACCCGTTAGAATTTCTTATTTTTGCCATTTTTTTAGCCCAACCCAACTTTACATTGTCCAAGCCCATTAGCCCAATGCATTTTCATTTTCTCTAAACATAGGAATCAACCCTAGCCGCTGCTTGCTTCAGTTTCTTTCACACTGCTTGGTGCTTGCCTCACAGTCACAAAACACACACTGCTTGCTTCAGTTTCACACTGCTTGCCTCACCAAAACTCGATTTTTGTGTTCCTCCATTCAAGTTCAACCAGGTATCATCCTTTCTCCTCTACCTCCAGTTTTGATTTCTCACTTGATTTCTCTATCCCTTCAGTACAACTTTGCAATTGAGTACTCAATTTGATTTCTATTTGATTTCTGTTTAAATAATATAGATCTTAGTTGAGGTGGTGATTTCTGATTAAATAATTTGATTTCTGTTTTACGCTACTTTTTTTTATTTACGCTACTTTTTTATTTCCATTTTGTTTAATTCCATTTCTGTTTAATTCCATTTCCTTATTCTGTTTAATTCCATTTGATATACATTTGAATATGATTTCACTCTAGGATGTTATTGTGTGTCGTACAAATACTTAATAACAAATTTTAAGACTGAATCTTATTTTCATTTGTTTTATGATTTGTTTTAAAATCAAACATAGAATAAGTAACTATATTTGAATGATTCATTATGTCTCATAGCTACCAATCCACCATTTTCACTTGGCAAATTAAATGCAGCCTTGAAATTCAGGAAAGGTGAATGGCGTGTCTGTTTTACTCATATATTACTTGTGTATTGACTAACAATTCTAGAAGATGTTCTTGTCAAAAAAAATTCTAGAAGATGTTAAACTATGAGTTCTCTGTACAAAACTATTGCTAAAGGTATTTGGAAAAGGTTCAAGTTTTTTTTACAATCCATTGCTCACTCCTAAGATAAGTATATTGTTTGGTTTCAAACACTGTCTTTAGAAAAATACTTACCTGTGTGGATAGTAACACAATTCAACTTCCTTCTTGTGTTTCCACGTGATTAGTTATTACACTTCTTCCTTGTTAATTACTCTTTGGATTTGGATCTTCCGTTTATATGTATTTTGGTTTATTGGTTCATTTGCTTCCCTTTATTTATAGATCTTTCCCTGAGTTTATTTCTCTTCCTTAACCCATCCTTCATCCTTTCTTACCCTTGTCTCTCAAAGTCTAATGAGTTGTGCTATTTTGTCCCCCAATGTATATCAAAGGGATTCTTGAAATTAGTAATGATATTTACAATAATTTTTTAATTCCATTTATCTTCAGTACAATAATAGTTTAGTTTAAATTTGTTGTAGAAAATGGAAGTGGAAGGAGAGCAAGAAGCTCAATTGCAGCAAGGATAAGAAGGGGAAGTAACAGAGGCAGGGGCTGTAACTGAGGTGGGGGCTGCAACAGAGGTAAGCAAACCAAAACCCTCTAGAAAGCGTTCTAAAGTTTGGAAAGATTTTAATAGGGTTAAAGATAGGGTTGTGTGCAAATATTGTGGGAAAGATTATGCGGCGAATAGTACTACTCATGGCACAACTAACCTCAAAAAACATCTTAAGAGGTGCCCAAAAAACCCAAATAGAGTAGTTGATAAAAAACAAAAGACTATAGCCATTGGCCCTGCAAGTGAGGATGGTCCTAATAGTGTTAGTTTGAAACTTGTTAATTTTAGTCAAGAGAGGAGTAGATTGGCACTTGCAAAAATGATAATTATTGATGAGCTTCCTTTTAAACATGTTGAAAATGAAGGCTTTAAGTTGTTCATGGGTGAGACTCAACCAAAGTTTAAAATTCCTTCTCGTATCACGGTTGCTAGAGATTGTTTGAGTTTGTATTTTGATGAGAAAGAGAAATTGAAATCTTTGTTGTCTGCAAATAAACAAATGGTGTCACTTACAACTGATACTTGGACATCAATTCAAAATATGAATTATATGTGTGTGACAGCGCATTATATTGATGAAGAGTGGACTTTGAAGAAGAGGATATTGAGCTTTAATTTAATTGCTGACCATAAAGGTGAAACCATAGGAATATCCTTAGAAAATTGCATGAAGGAATGGGGTATTAGGTCTATTTGTTGTGTTACTGTTGACAATGCAAGTGCTAACAACTTGGCTATTAATTATTTAAATAGAGGCATGTCTGTTTGGAATGGGCGTACTTTGTTTAATGGAGAGTACTTGCATATGAGATGTAGTGCTCACATACTGAACTTGATTGTAAGTGATGGATTAAAGGATATTGATGAATCTGTTCAAAGAATTAGGGCTGCATGCAAGTTTGTTGAGAGTTCTCCTAGTAGGTTGGCTACTTTCAAGAAGTGTGCAGATGCTGTTGGTGTGTGTTCTAAAGCAATGGTAACACTTGATGTAGTAACTAGGTGGAACTCTACATATCTTATGTTGAACATTGCTGAAAAATATGAACATGTGTTTTATCGTTTAGAACATGCTGATGTTGCCTTTGTGACCAATCTTACTAGTGAGTCAGGAGGATGTCCTAATCATGAGGATTGGGAACGTTCTCGTGTTTTTGTGACATTTTTGAAGACTTTTTATGATGCTACTCTTTCTTTTTCTGGGTCATTGCATGTTACTGCTAACTCTTTTTCAAGCAGTTGATTGAAATTCAAAAAACATTGAATAAATGGAGGCATAACATTACTGATCCAGTTTTGAAAAAAATGACTGCAAACATGCAAGTGAAGTTTGACAAGTATTGGGAAAGTGGTGCAATAAACTATCTTTTGTTTGTTGCTATTTATCTTGATCCCCGTTATAAGCTTGAGTACATTGAATTTTGTACTAGAAAAATGTATGGTGCAGATAAGTCAAAAGAAATGATAAACAGATTGACAATTCTTGTTGAAAAATTGTTTGGACATTATGAGGTTTTGTATCCATATTCTCATAGTGGATGTATTGCCTCATCTTCAAGCAATGTCTCTCAATCTCGAGTAGGAAATGGTGAAGATGATGAAGATTGGGACAAGCATTTTAGAAGGAAAGTGAAGCAAAAACAACATGAGGTACAAAAAAATGAGTCGGTAAGGTATTTAGAGGATGATCTTGAAGATGATGAAGATCCTAATTTTAACATTCTCAATTTTTGGAAAATAAACACAAATAAATACCATGTTCTTTCCCGCATAGCTCGAGATATATTGGCTATTCCGGTATCCACTGTATCTTCCGAGTTGGCTTTTAGTACCGGAGGTCGAGTCCTTGACTCATTTCGTAGTTCGTTAAATCCCTCTACTGTTGAAGCTTTGATCTGCACCCAAAATTGGATCAAATCTCCCAAGGTCATTGATTTAGAAGCTGAGTTGGTTGAAGTGGGAAAGATTGAGTCAGGTATGGATACTTTGTTTTAAATTTCAAACCTATTTTGATTATAGTATTAAATCTAGAGCTGAGCTTAGTAATTGTTTGTGTTTAAATTTTTAGAGTTGGCTGGATTAGTTACTATTGATGTCGGCGTTACTGCTGCTGAGCTAAACACAATCACTAATACCGGAAGTTAAGGTATTTGTTAGTGTTGCTATTTATTTTTTATTATTTGTTATTTTGTTGTTGTTGTTGTTATGCTTATCTAGTTTTTTTAACTCTTATTATGTTTGGTAGTGTTTGGAAGATTTGCTGTTGTTTTTCGGTATTGTTCGCTGCTTGTTGTTCGTGTTCGCTACTCTCTGTTCGGTATTCTGTTCGTGTACTGGCTGGCTGTTTGCTGCTGTGCTGGTTGTTTGCTGCTGTGCTGGCTGTTCGTGTTCGCTGCTAGCTGTTCGTGTTCGTGTTTGCTGCTGCTGTTCGCTGTTTGCTACTGGATGTTCGCTGTTTGCTTGCTGCTGGCTGTTCGCTGCTGCTGTTTGCGTTCGCTGTTATTGTTCGTGTTTTGTGGAAGTGATTTGTTTTGCCATTAAACTGTGTAATTTTTTGATTTTATTTGTTCTAGATTTGCTAATTATATCATTTCCAACTTCTGGATTTTTTGTGGAAATGATTTATTTTGTGAAATTTGATACTATTATTGGTACTAATATTAAGTGCTATACTATATATTTGAGTCCAAGCCCAATGTTGGCAATGCATTTTTCCTATGTAAGTCAACAGCAGGAAATAGATTGTATCTTGGTCTTTATGAGTTTTATTCCATTATCTTGATTATGAATCTTTTCCTTTTATTGGTTAAGATCTGGTTGTTCCTTATTAGTGTACCCAGTGGGTTGCATAAATATGGCTGGGTTTGGAATAGTTTTTCTCATCATTTCATGAAAATTATTCCAGTGCTTGTTAAATTTCTCATATTCATAACCTTCCTTTTGTCCAAAAAAAATGGAGAACATGAGCATCAACGACGATAACCTTCCTTTTTTTTTGTATTTAATCGGGTACCCGTGAACCCAACCCGTTCAAATTGAGTTGGTTCGGTTCGGTTATGTATAAGAAAAAACAGGTTCTATCGTGAACCCAACCCGTAGTGTATGTCACGGGTTGGGTAACGGGTTTGGTCAACCCGTACCCAACCCAACCCGTGAACACCCCTAACTTTGGTCTCCATTCCCTTGTGATTTTGTTTACAATGGGTTCCACTTTTCTTTGTTGAAAGTGCTTGGGGTATCCATACAACTTGAAACAAAATGGCTTTATGTGCCCCTTTCTACCACAGTAATGACATATCCAAGGACGAGATGCCCTCCTGCTCTTAGATCCCTGAGGTTCATTCTGATGTTCCAATTTAGGTTTGCCCATCATTGTATCATATGTTCCAACAGCTGCAATGAACCTTTTAGCTGGATTTTGCTGTTTGTTGTTCAAGGTCCCATAATCAAACCCTATTCCTTTTGGTTTCCCTTGGTTCTGACTCTCCAATATCTCTTCTAGCATATCAGTACCAGTGTTCATCATTCTGACTTGCTTCTTCATATGTTCAAGTTGAGAGTTCAGTTGGGTTACCTCATCATTGAGATCAGAGATTTGTCCTAAGTGATCACTTCTTTCAGCCTGAAGTTGAGTGATAGTTCTCTTCTGTTTTTCCAGCTGCTTGCACACTTCCTCGCTCCTAGTATACAGATCTTTGTAAGAGTTAGCCAGTTCTTCATAAGACAATTCTTCATCACTGGATTCAGTATCAGATGGTGCTTCAGAACCTGATGGTGCTTCAAAACCTGATGATGCTTCTTAAGCCTCAGAACCTGATGGTGCTTCAGAACCTGATGGTGCTTCTGAAGCCTTAACTTTATCATCAGACATGCATCTACCAGTTAAGGCAACAACATGCTTGGCTGATTCACTTTCCACTTCTAGTTCTGAGTCATCTTCATCAGACCAAGAAACTGCCAAACTTTTCTTCTGTCTCTTGAGGTATGTTGCACATTATGTCCTAATGTGGTCATATCCTTCGCACTCATGACACTGAACACCTTTGGATTGATTGCTTTTCTCATCAGTTCTTGTCTTCTTCAAGTCATTTGATTACTTACTGATGTTGAACTTGATGTTCTGACCATTTGGTTTGGGTCTCCTGTCAGCACGTTTCTGAATCTTGTTAAACTGTCTACCAAGCATCACAAGAGCTTCTGATAAGCTTTCATCATCCTCATTATTTCCTTGTTGTTCCTCAGCATCAGCACTTGCTACAAAAGCAACACCTTTCCCCTTCTTATCAGTCCTGTTGTTGAAGGCTATTTCAAAATTCTAAAGAGATCCTATTAGTTCATGAACCTTCATACAGGAGATGTCTTGTGCTTCCTCAATGACACTCACCTTCATGTCAAATCTCTTAGGTAGAGACCTGAGTATTTTTCTCACAATTCTCATCAGACATTTTTTCTCCAAGAGAATCAAATGAGTTAGCCATGTCTTGAATGTTCATATAGAAGTCTTGTATGTTCTCATCCTCCAACATTTTGAGATTTTCAAACTTGGTGGTGAGAAGTTGAAGTCTGGACATTTTTACCTTGGATGTGCATTCATGTGTAGTTTTAAGAATCTCTCAAGCATCCTTAGCTACAGTGCACTGCTTGATTAGTCTGAACATATTCTAGTCCACTCCGTTGAATAAAGCATTCAAGGCCTTTGAGTTTCCAAGAGCTAATTCATCTTCTTCCTTGGACCACTCTTCTTCTGGTTTCAGATCAGCTGTCTTCTTTCCATCTTTGTCAAGCACAACAGGATGTTCCCAACCTTTCAGAACTGCTTTCCAGGTCTTACTATCTATAGATTTAAGGAAAGCACTCATGCGAGATTTCCAATAGTCATAGTTGGAACCATCCAACAGAGGTGGTCTGTTCACAAATCCTCCTTCCTTGTCCATTCGGCCAGAAAATAACTTCCCTGGAGCTCACCCTAAAACAGGCAGGGTGCCTGCTCTGATGCCAATTGAAATTCTGGCGCAGTAAAATCCAGATGTTGAATGTAATGCGAAGTACACAGTTTCAACGTTGAGCTACTGATCAATACAAATAACAAGGAAAAATAACAGACAGAAAGTAAAAGACACAAGATGTTTGTTAACCCAGTTCGGTGACAAACACACCTACATATGGAGGCTACCAAGCCAGAAAGGAAATCCACTATAATAGTATTAATTCAAAGTCCTATGTGAACAACCTCCGGTTCACCGCCTTCTCACTTAATCACTACCCGTGGTATTTCTACCTAGGAACTCCTAGATATGAGACCCCTTTCACTTCCCCTCAAACAATCACTGCCCCAGTGGTCTTAGACTCAAATAACGATCAAAGACGGAGACACACTCCAAACACAGTCACTCTTGCTTAAAAGCTTCAAGTGATCTACAATTACAACTCAATAAACACAGTCCTAAGCTTGCATCAAGGTGACACAAGAAAGGCTCACAATTAACAGACTAGAAACCTAAGAATACTCTTTCAATGATGGCTTTGGTTTCAGTTAATTTCTTCCATAGTGGCGTCTTCTATTTATAGCCTTCAACAGCAACAAATATTTCAACCAAATATTCTTCAAGGATATATTTCCAAAATTCTTCTTTAGAAATATATTTCAAAATAAAATCTTTCTTCAGGCTAAAACACATATTTGTATCAATTATTCTTTTCATAAATATATTGAAGCAAATATTTTTCAGAAATAAATTTTCCAAAGATCTCTTTTGAAAATATATTTACACAAATAAAAATATCCAATCTGGAAAATATATCTCTCGAAAATATCTTCCTTCTGGAAACACACGCAGCTTGGAGAACAAGTAACATGAATTCTTCAATCAAATCTTCAAAAGATCAGGTGAGATAATAAACAGCTCCAAGGCGCAAAATCAAGAATGCTTCTGAACGTACTTCTGAAGTAAGTGCTTCTGAAGGTACAGTGTCTGAAGGTTCAGCTTCTGAAAGTTCAGCGTCTGAAGTTCTGCTTCTGAAGATTCAGCGTCTGAAGGTTCAGCTTCTGAAGGTTCAGCTTCTGAGGTTCTGCTTCTTAAGATTCAGCTTCTGAGGTTCTGCTTCTGAAGTTGCTTCTGAAGACGTACACCTTGCTTGTATATTTGATTTTAGCAAAAATGAAGCCAACAACCAAATATACAACAATGTCATAAAATAGCGTAAAAGACAGACATGTTGTCTTTCTGCTTTTATTAGCAATGAAGGGTAAAATGGTAAAAAATAATTAAGTGAAAGGTAAAATTGAAAGAAAAATAATGTTACATCAAAACACGATATTTTTTTAAATAATGTCAAATTAAGGTTTTTCATAATGTCAAATATTGTTCATATTGTTATGTATTGTTTCTATTTTAATTGGATTTAATAATTCTTTAATTGAAAATTTAATTAAAAATGGTAACAATGATAAAATACTTTAAATGAAGGGATAAAATTGGAAAGGAAAAATCTAGCCCAAAAAAGGTGTATTCCCTTTATAGCTCGATTCAGTTTGGTTTGGTTTTGAAAATTCAATCTGAAATCTGATCCAAGTTTTTATAAAATGACATTCAAACACATCCAATAATATTCAATTTTTTGCGGTTTTTCAGTTTTTTGGATTGGTTTGAATTTGAACACCCCTAATATTTTGTATCAAACCTATTATTTTACCCTTTTTTATAATAATATTATTAATATAATATAAAAAAGTTACAATTTGTATTTTGGATATACAAAAACCGATCCAAATTAAACCACGTTAATATGGACCAAATCGGTTTTTTAAATTAGTCATTCAAAACCAAACTGAACCGCATATAATTTTATCTTTGGATTGAATGAGTTTTTGCCTCAAAACTGATCCAAACCGCATCTCAAACACTCTACTATATATATTTGTATAGATTTCTTTTGGATAAGTTTAAAAATATGTCCCGCAAATTTTATTTTTTTTATTTTGCTATGTTACTTTGAAAAATTACATGAACTATGTACAGAGAGTTTTGTTACGATAGACCAACTCCTTTATATGAAGGAGCATTTTAGTTGTGTCTTTATTAATTACTCATGGACCTTGGTCTCACTTTCTATCTATCTATATATATCTCTCTCATCGTGTTTATTTATCCTTGTGTGTCTCTCTAGGGGAGTAAGAATATTTATGCTCCATATTTTCAGTTATGTCCGTTCTCTCTATTAAAATACTACTCCCTAATTATATGGTCAAAGATATGGTCAAATATATCTTTGGAATAATTATATTAGTTTTTTTAATCCGATATGAGATCAAATTAATTAATAAGACAATTTAGATTTATAATCAGATAATTAATTAATTAGCTAATTGATATAAACCCAATATTAGAGGGCATTAGAATTATCCCTTTCAAAATAATGGAAACCCTAATTGTTAATCATCGTACATATCGACTATAATCACAATACATCAGACACACTAGGTAAACATTCAAGTAAAACATGTCAATTGTCAACTTATGTCTACCAATTGTAACTTCACAGGGTAATGGTAGAGATTTTCTTAAAAAAAAAAAAAAGGATAATGGTAGAGATGGAAAAATACTAAAGATTATCAACTTTGCAATGAGACAATCCTAAGAAAAAAAATATTAAAACTAATGTGACCAATTTCTTGATCAGTACTGTGCTTTTCTACACCAGCCGAATAAAGTTTCAAGTCCAATCAAGATCATAGAATTGAGAGAGCTCTCGAACAGTGAGGTAATTGCCGTTTCAAACTTTCTTAGCAATCCCGTTTCCTCCATTTCGTGCCCTCTTTGAATCTGGAGGTTGTGGCTCACCAGAAATTCTCCCAGACCCATCAAACACATGAACGATATTTTCAGTTTGATTGAAAGCTTCTTCAGAGACAGCCACCGCAAAATTCCGAAAACACTCACCACTTTGCATCTTATCATCATCACCAGCATACTCCATCCTCAAAATCTTCTGCTTGAAAAAATCCCTAATGACCTCTTTCCTAACAGGATCGTTCAAGTATTTAACAAGGTAACGCTCTTTAACGGTGCCACCAAACCCCTCCATTGCTTTCTCAAATCCCATCTCATGTTCCTTAGGGATGGGAGTTATTCCCTTAAACCAACAGTCAGTCGCATAAAGCCTATAAGCTTCGATTCTTACCTGAAATATAGAAGGTTCTTCATATCCATAAATAGGACCTAACTTTGTCTTCAAATCAGCGTCAATGCTTGCAGATTCCATCTCTAGCTCTTTCTTACGCTTCTTTAGTTCTTCAATCTCTTCGTGAATTCTTGCGCGAGCAAGCTTGCGAGAAGCAGCGTAATCAACAAGCATTTGTGCTAATGCAACATCAGCCTGTGGAATTGGTTTCTTTTCAAGATTTCTCTTCAATTTCCTTGTGGCTGCATCAACCTTAGCCTTTTTACCTTCCTCACAATTCAGCCACTTAATAAAGTCGACGAACTGGCGGAAGGAAGCAACTAGAGGTAAAGCACAAAATCTATTACCCAAAGAGATAAGAAGGGATAATTGCTCCAAATCCATGGAGATAAGTGGTTTGATATATTCTAGAAAGTCGTTTACGGTGAAGCCGTGGTCATGGAGATTCTTAAGGGCAAACAACTCTCGACTTAAACCTAGTTTAATTAGTGATGAACATGCATCATTGATCTTCTCTTGTCGTTGATCAACTGATTCTTGTTCTAAGCCGCCACCAACAGGAGTTGAGTGAGCCATCAAGAATTATTTAGGGAAAGCAGAGTTATTCCTACTTCGCAGTCTTTATATAAAACGATGATTATTTAGGGAATTCATTTCTGTAAAATTAGCACAAACTACGTTCTTGATTAACTCGACGTTTTTTATGAACATTTACTTACTTCAGTCATGCTTCTGCATCAAACGATGTATAGTTAGTTTTGGAATAATTAAAAGCCGTTGGGTCATGTTAATACCTAGCTCAGCTTTTAGTATTCCAGTGATCGAACTTTAATGCATTGCCAAAGATTTTCCACGAATTCCATTAAAATTTAATGAAAAGTATCCGTTCATATTCTTACTCCATTTTTCGTTGGTTTGAATTTACTTATTTTTTTACGATAAGATTGGGTGTATTTCAAATGCCGAAAATTGTTTCAAAGCCAAGTTTAAATTTAAATTTAAATCAACTTTAAGATTGGGAGTACAAAAGAATGAGAGATATATGTCCTATTTCCTAATTTTTTTTGTTTTATATTATTTGTCTCTTTTACAATATTAATGCATCAATTATTAAATTATTTTTTTCACTAATATACTTTTATTTATTGTTTTTCAATCATCTATAATTATTTCATTAACTATAATTAATACAATAATGTTATGTTGACACCCTTTTTTCCCCAACCCCTATTATACACCCATATGAAATGACATTTTAGTAATTTCATCCCATATGAAAGAGAGTGTTAGGTGGGGTGTTGAAGGTCACATGTAGAGCTATAAAAAATGGGCTAGGCTAACGGGTCAGGGCCATTAGCCCATTTTTTGGACCGGACCATACTTCAAAAAGTCGGGCCAAAAAGCAACCGGACCTTTTTGACCCAGCTCATTCAACCCAATTTAAAACACGGGTCAGACCGGGTTGGTCCATTGGACTTAGGGCCGGCCCATTTAAAATAAATATAAATTTTAATTAAAAAAATTTATTAATGGTATTTGTTTATTTCTTTTTTTTTTTAGAAAAAAAGTCCACTTATTTTTTAGGTCAACTTCAAGTCCAGCAAAAAACCCTAATATATCTTACTCTTTCGCCTAAGCCAGTAAGTAAGTCTTGTTATCTCTCTCTTTCATCAGTTCTTGCTTGCGGCGCTACTTCCTCTCAAACTGAACGACTGACAACTTACAATGGTGAATTCTGACGAAGATCTTGCTCCTCTACGGTGCTTAATGGTCTCATAACATTTTGAATTGTTAGACTCATTTTGAAATGTCATTTTGAACCAAGTTCTCACTTCTCATGTATTATAATTTCTTTCGTTAATCTATTTTGCACTATGTAAGGTTTAGTGAATGTTTATCCCTAGCGGTTACACTTTGTGATGTTGGGTGAATGTTTATGTCCTAACTATTTTGTGTGGATAATATTTGATGTTGCAGTTATTATGTGAGTTGTTTGTTTGTGTTATTGATCCTTTTGGTGTGTTTGTGAAAAAAGAGTAGTTTTTTGTTGTACATTTCATAACTTAAAAAAATTGAAATACGAGTCGGGTCAACCCATCGAGCCACTAGCCCATGCTAGGGCCGAGTCGAGCTCAAATTTTACAGCCCATTCTTCAGTCGGGCCGAGCTGCTCAGCCCAGTTATATGCATTGGCCCATCGGGCCAGCCCATTTGACACCTCTAGCCACATGGCCACGTATCACATTTGTGTGTGGTGGTAGAAGATGTGTGTGCCAACGTATCACCACTCAGTTAATATGGATGTTTTAATAAATAATACATATTTTTTCATTAAAATCAACATTATGAATCATTTTCTTAATAACCATGTAACACTCAAACGAGACACCTAATTTTAGACGAAGAAAACACCAAAATAACATAATTTTGAAATTTACGTACGAATCTACCCATAATTGAGACAATTTCAAAATCATTTCGTTTTCAAAATAACCTGGTAGTGATTACCAAAATAATTTATTTAACCTAGTGGTAATAACCTAGCTAAACTACCCATAAACAAATTATTTCTTAGAAGTTTTTTCCAAAGTAACCTAATTTCCAATGAAAAAATAACAGTGATTGATAAATAACATGAAATAAAATACAATATCTAGTGGTGATTAGCATTGAAATAATTTTTGCCAAAAAGACCACCTGGGCAACAATCCATATTTTTTGGACAGTTTTTCACAGGTGTCTATTTCAGTCCTAATACGTGTACTATTTGGACGAACCTTTTTTATTCTTCACACTGCTGAATCATGGTAGCTCAGATCCCCTTCATACAGGATCTAGTATTGTGGGTGGTGAATTAATTTGAACTTAATATTGGAGACTTTGAATACACTATCACTATGATACACTTGATGGACATGCTGTTGATAGACTTCGAACTACTTAGAGCATTTTTTTTTTTCAAACTAGGGTAGATTGATATATAAATTTCAAAAGTAGATTATTTTGGTAAAAAAATAATTTCTTAGCCATTCATGCTCTTTGCACCCCGCTACCAGATTTGTATAGGGGACTTATCTTGTACTGCTATACATCTAACCATTAAACATCTAACTCCTACCCCTTTTGAGTAGTCGATTGTTTTGTACTAAAAAAAATATCAATTAACCAAAAGGAAATGCTAACAAAATTAAGAATCTTAAATGGTAAGTTTTTTTATAAAAATTTCTGCATATATTGTATTGTAAATTATAGTATTTGATTTTTTTAATGAATAATTTTTTAATTTAAAAGTCTTAAAGACTACACTGACAACTCTTTTCATTTTATTTTTTTGTTGGAAAACAAAAGTCAATTGTCATCCTCTCGGTTTCTCAGTGTCTTCTTTTGGCTGGCATTAGTTTGTCATATTGCTGTTTACAAACAACCTCTGTCAAAACTTGTTGTTGTTGATTAAAATAAGCCATAGTTTACCGTAATCAAAAGACACTGTCATTGTTGTAACAACTGAAAACGGAAAGAAAGTTGATTTATACGAATTCTTCCAACATCATTTTTCACTTTGGATGCTTTTTTACGGCACAACACAACACAACAAATGAGGTAGATACTACTCCTCCACGCCAAGTGCAGCGCGCGTGGCTCCTTCGTTTGTGGAAAAACACAAGAATTTGGTAATATTTTCATTTTACCAATTACTCTACCTGTACCTGTACGCAAGCCAAGCCCAATGCACTTTTAGTTAATGTCCAAATTATTATTTTTTATTAAGTAATCTAGTTATATATTACTATGCAGTGGCGGCGTTTGAACTCCGAACACCTCAAATCTCCACATTTAAAATGTGTGAACTCTAACATCTCTACCATCTGAACTGAGTTCACGTGGATAATATCCTATTATTTGTGCATCCTTTGACCAAATAAATTATTTGCTGTATCTACCGATACAAAATTATTTGCTCCTAGATCATATACAAGAATCTTAAATAGTGAGGGGCATATATAGTATACTTATAAGGAGAAATACTTGCTTGGGAACAAACCCAAATCTAAAAGGTTTAGACACACTCACAAAATTGATGTTTTTTTAAAGATAAAATAGTCTAATAATATTGAATAATGTGACTAATTTAATTATCATTTAAACTTCTTCATTGTTGTGTGTGTGCTCAAATAATTTTATTTATATTTGTGTCTATGCAAGACTATCTCATTTATAAAGAGACACGCTTGGTTGGGCACAAACCCAAATAAAAATATTTGGGCACACACAAAACCAAGATAAAATTAAAGAAAAATAAAATTACAATATATCAATTAATGTGACTAAATACTATTTATTTAATTTTGTTAGTCTTACTTGAGTGCGCCCAAATAATATTTATTTGGGGTTGTATCCATGAAAGACTTTCCCCGCTTATAAGATTGTTAAAATGAGACGACCTGATCCTACTTGTCAAGAGCGATGTGATATTTACCTTATACCAATAATTCACTACACTTGGCTTCTACTGGTATATATAGCACAAAATAACTAATGAAAATGACATGATTATATGCAACAATGTTTTCACCAACCGTAGGCCGTTAGTGGTTAACTGACCATGGTTTAACTCAAAGAATCGAAGAACTAAAGTTGGCAAAGAAAACCATAGATCACGGATGACAACCTTCTAGTATAAATGACTGTTAAAATATACTACTATGAACCATAAATTACATCATGAGTTTCCCATGAGCAATCATACAGACAGAATAATATAATTGCAGTAATTCGTTAAGCAATACATAAAACATCCATCTCGCATTGCATTTAGAATGCCATACGAAGTGCATAATATTGCACTCAATTAATACTGACACATAATAATTGAAACAATAAAGAAATTCGTGGCAACAAAATTCAAATTATATTACATCAATAAATTAAATGAGGAACAAATTAAAGCAGAAAAAAGTGAATCGAAAAAGGTAAAGAAATGACAACAAAATGCAAGGTATTTAGTTACAAGCCTGTTTGTAGGGTATAACCCTCCTAAATTAGCTAAATATCCCATATAAAACCAAATGCTAGTTAAAACAAATTACATGGTCGACACCACAAAATTACACAAGCACAAGGCACCCATACATATAAATATACTATGTCATGATCTTTAATATACCACACAAGGACTAATCAGATTCACTAGCAGTTGGCTAAATCATTGCATTTGCATGGAATCTATGTTCTTACTCAGCTCCTCCAGCTTCTTCATCCTCAATCTTTCACTTTCCCCCACCAGCTAATCACATCAAGAATTTACGAGGTATTAATAATTAGTAGCAACAACATCAATAAAATTAAGAACATAAAACCCCACATGTATCAGCCTAAAGATATTTATGTATATTCAATGTGTGTTTGGTTTCTCGGTAGTCAGCTAACAATGATTATAAACATAAAATTGATTTTGACATGAGGAAAATTGTCCACTTCAAAAACATGAGGAAAAAAAACTAGAGTTAATCCATTCTCGTTTGTTATATGTGTTTGATTCTGCGGTGATAAAAATTGTTTTTAAATGGATTGATTCTGTAAAATTGATTCTCGCTAAAAGTGATTTGAGTGTAAAATTATCTATGTTTGAATACATTGGTGTACATGTGACTTGAATAATAACTTGAGTATAAAAATCCAGTCTATAGAATAAAAAAACACAACCAGTTATTTTAGGGGAATAAACTACAACTTATAGCTTCAAGTTAGAATCAATTTTGAAGTTAGTTATCAATTCTACTTTACTTCTATTCTAGTGGAACCAAACATGTAAAAATCAATTTTACATCTCTATAATCAATCTTAACTCCTCCAAATGTGGAACCAAAGAAGATTGATTGGAATTAATGTTGTCTTTAGAGTTCATTCTAACTTGAAACTAAAATTTGTTGTTGAACACACTTTTATGTTAGTATTTTCAAACAAATAATTTTACATTTAAGTAACTTTTAAATAAAATTAATTTTAAATAATCAATTCATTCAAAGTCAAAAAAAAATTAGCAGAACTACACACTAGGGGGATCATTCACAAAAACGATTAGGAATTTGAGACTAACCTCCATTAATTTAGTAATTAGCTGTACTTTTTCCCTATTCTTTTCATTGAAAGCTTCAAGGGCATCTTTGTATTCTTTCTCCTGTAACGTATCAAAAATTCAATTTCAATTGTGACACTAATAAAATATCATTAGACCAAAAACACTTATTAACAGTTTCTCTATGAATTTAAAATAACCTAGCTCACCTTCTTCTGGCAGGTATGACCAAGTGGCTTTAATTCTTTGTTTACTGAATCAATTCTCTTTCTAACAAGTGAAACTTCTTTCCTCATTGGATCTGCAAGGGCTTCAAGCTCCTGATATTCCTCAAATAACAAAAAGTTTGCAATTTGTTCAATTACATATCAATATCAACATGCTTATGAAAAAGAAAAAAAAAATTGCACACACACAATTAAGGTAAAAAAAATTAATGGCTGAAGATAGTATTTAAAGACAAATTATTAATTATTTGTTTCATATATTAATACTACTTTCTGACAAGAACAAATCCAGGGGAATTATAAGAGTTTTCAAATTTTATATTATTTTCTCATAAAACACAAGAGAAAAGAAAAATATAATTATTTTTGGAAGCAAATTCACTCTGTTTCTAGAACAAAACCATAGATCGGGTATAATCAAGTGCTCTACATGTTCTACAAGCCTCAATTAATCTAATTATTACAACAAAACTTGATTTATTAAGAATAATATGCAAGAAAAAGACCCAACAAACTTGTTATTTTTGCAAAAATAAATAAATAGTTCAATTAAAAAAATATAAATAAATAAAATTTAATTTAATTTAATTTAATTTATGCCAACAAACTCTTGTTCACCAGATTCCAACACAACAACTACTTCCTCGTATTGAATCCTTAAATTTTTGTACTTATGTTTGGTCAATTTAATTTTTTCAAAATTTCCTCAAAAAAATTAATCTTTTTATCCAAAAATAAAAAGGGTTTCCAAGTTTGAGTGAAAATGAAATTCAAGATAAATCTGAAGAAAAAAAAAAGGTGAAAAATATATACCTCACGAATGGTAGCAAGACGTTTGGTTTCTTCTTCAACACGACCCAACTGAAACTGAACCTTCTCTCTAACTTCCATCTTCTTCTTTTCAATTTCTTCTTCTTTAGCCCTAAAAGTTGATAGAGCAGACCTTGACATCTCTTCATCTTCCTTTGACAAGTGACTGCTAAAGCTTAAACTCCCTGAATTCTGCACCACCAACTGGTTGTTACTGTTGCTTTGTTGTTCACTCATCTTGTTCAATGAAACCCTTGTTCTTCTTCTTTGAATTTTTCTCTTTGTTTTTAGTCTCTTTCTTCTTTTGTTTTGTCTCTTTTTCTCTTTTGCTTTGTTTTTTTGGGTTTGAAATGATGATGAAGTGTTTTCTTTTGCTCTGTTTGTGAGTGCGCTTTCTTATGTTATCTGTTTTGCTCCTTTGCTTTTATGGACCAAATCAAAACGTACAATACTCATTTTAAAAGAGTTTTAATTTTTAATTATTGAAGAATAAAAAAATACTACTATTTAATTTAAAATCATCCCAGGTTGGGTTGGAAATTACTAGAAATGTGTCACTTTCTTTCTTCTACTTTATCTTTATGAAGAAATGGTCACAATAAATTAAGTATTGAGCAAATTGTGGGTGACCTGTTCCAACAACTTGTACTTCTCCTTTGCTTCCCAGCTTGGATTTCTTCTTCTTAACCTACAAAATAAATATTGTATGAAAAAATTTGATTTCTTATTCAAATACATACATGACTTTGTTCCTGATCTTTTACTATAAACTTAGACAGACAGTAGTATCTATGAAGAAAGAAGTGCATTTGAATTTTTTGACCGCCCCACAAAAGGAATACGGACACTTAAATCAGCATATGTTCTAGTGTACGTGTGGATATGAGGAGAACATGTATGTGGGGACTTCACTCAAATTTCCCCACTTGTGGGATTGAGGACGGATGTTTTTTCTTATGACACATAGCCCTCAAAGTTGTTTTAAACAAAATAGTCAAAACATGAGAATATGTGTTATAATAATCAAGATACTTTTATACGATTTGCATTTGATATTTTTAGTTTTCTTTCAAAAAGTTCAAATGGTCGGTCATACATAACAATGTTATGTCTTATATATCCATAAATATAGTTTTTAAGATGATTGATTTTGTCATCTAAAATGATTAATGATCCACTTTGTTATTCGTTTGTCTTTTATTTTAGTGTAATTTCCTACATTAATTTCTTAACAAAATGACGATGTCACGATGATATTTGAATTTAATACTAGTAAAAGACAAAGGTTACAAAAGCTTAAGATCCGGGCCAGTTGCCAGACAATCCCTTGATAAAGAGGAAATGGCATTCAACTTTAGTGAATGAAAGGTTGTTAACTTTGGTTTACATGAATAGTTATAGCTGGGATGATTCTAGCCAGATAGAAATGGTAGTCCTATACATACTCCCCTGATGGGTGTTACTTTATGATTTTATATACTGTTTTTCTGTAGAGAATTTTATATACCTTAGAAAGTTGTAAATCCTCTCCATTTGTTAAAAGTAAATGGACATTGCCATTTGGTGAGAGATAGATACAAAAAAAATATGTAGTGGGTCCTACCACTAAGTGGGTCCCACTACTATTAATTATTTTCAAATTTTTTGTGTCTTTATCTCTCCAAATGGAAGAAATGGAGAGACTAAGAAATGGAGAAGATTTTGACTCCTTGGAAAGGGGGATATTTTTTTACATGGAGGGAGTAGAATATTGTTATTGGAATTTGAGCTCGGGGTTCGTTTTCCCACACATTCTTAAATCTTAAGGCTTTCAAAATGTTAGCCAGCCACACAAGAAGATGCTGACAGATAAGTTAACTTAACCTTAGCTTCATTAGCCTTTCCTTCCTACGGGTGTTGCACTACCTGGCGAATTCAATAAGACATGAAACATAGGTTTAAAAATTCAATTAAACCTTGATGATTGTGATTGTGATTGTAAATCATCATATTTACTAGTACTACTCGTTTGACCCTGGATCTAGGTTCAAACTTATAGTAAACTCTAATTACTCGCTCCTTCTTTAAATAACAGTCGTTTTATATTTATGCACAATATTTAAGAAAATAAAGTATTCTCTCCGTCTCAGGTTAAGTGGGCTATTTGTTCATTTCACATATATTAATAAAAATGTATAAGTGAATGACTAAGTGTATGAGAGAGAAAAATGGTTTTAAGTGTTTTTGTCAAGTATTGGTACATTCACCATTATCATTAATGCAAAGTAAAAGATATTGAATTAAGAGTGATGAAAGTAGTATTAATTAGAGTTATAATCAAAAAAAAAGTAATTAATATTGCATTGAAAAGTAAAATGAGTCAATTAATTTGGTTCAATATATTTTTACAAAAGACTCTCTCATTATGGGACGAATGGATTAATTGTGTTGATTTCAATAGCAAAATTAGTGTCATTTACTAAAGTACCATTATTAATTGTACTCCCTCCGTCCCATAATAAGTGAACTTTTTGTAAAAAAAATATTGTTTTAAAATAACTAACTAACTCATTTCATTTTCCAATACAATATTAATTATTTTTTTCCAATTATAACTCTAATTAATATTACTTTCATCACTCCCAATAATTTTACTATGCATTTATGATAACGAGGAATCTATATACTATACATTTGAGGAGTATTTCATAGGAATATCCTCAAATGCATTTTTAGCATGACAAGTGGCACCACCAAGCAATTTGGTGAGTTTGACAATTAATGAATTAACGAAATTAATGTAATTAATGAAATGAACTTCTATTATATTTTTATTTTCATAATAATAATAATTAATGAAATGAGTTTCTATTGTATTTTTGCTTTCATAATAAAAATAATGTGACACAATTTTAATATCCTATATTTTATTAAATGCAAACATTAAAAATTTATTTACGAAAATCCTAAAAAAACAAATTAGACTGACGAAAATAATGGAAGATTATTGAATTTGATAAGCGACCCTTGATTATTAATGAAATGAACTTCTATTATATTTTTATTTTCATAATAACAATAATAATTAATGAAATGAGTTTCTATTGTATTTTTGCTTTCATCATAATAATAATAACATTTATTTATTTAAAAATATAACAGTCGATTTCATTAGAAACTCATTTTTAATCTATATACTATACATTTGAGACTTTTTCTCAAATGTATATATGGAAATGTTTTTCTCACATGACACTTCACACCTAGAAGCAAATCAAGCAATTTGGTGAGTTTGGCAATTAATGAAATGAATTTTTATTATAATTTTATTTTTATAATAATAATAGTAAGGTGAACTAATTTTTCAAATAATAGAGGTTTTAAAATTGATTTTAATTATGGACACACATTACTTTTTTTAATGTATTTTATGTGAGAATCCGTACATTAAAATGTGATTTAAATGAGTTTTATTTTGTGTCTGCGAAAAAAGTAAGTCAACACATCAATACATTCAAATAGAAAATAATGCACTTTAAACACATTTTAATGTTTGTCCATAAATTTAATTTTAGTTCAAAATTAACTAATATGCATAAAATAAAAATAATAATGACTAAACTACCCCACTAAATATGTCTATAAATTAGACATCCAAATCAACATCATTGCACATCACACATTTCTATCCCACTTTTTTCACTTCTTTGTTTGCACATCATACACTTCTATCCCACTTTTTTTCACTTCTTTGTTTTTTATTGTGTGTTTTTTGTTGCTTTGTACAATAACACTAAATGTGATTATGTTCTCATAAATCTCATTTTAAAGAAAAATTGAATATGGTTCAAATCGTTTGCCTAAGATTTATGAGAGACATGAACAAGACACGCTTTCTTATTTTTTTGGTAATAAATATTAGATGAATAACAAAGTTAGTTTATGATTTTTCAACATGTTAACTTTTTTTGTTTAACGTCAAGCATATTTCTACCATTATTTTTTAAAAAACATCATTTTTTAAATTTACCATTTCCAAAAAAAAAATGCATATGATTTATGTATATTCGTCATTTTTAGGGATTATGTCTTTTTTTTAACGACCACAAGAATTTTATGGCCATTTTTGTGATATAAACTATAGCTATGCGATTTTTTGTTATAGTCGTGAGTTTTTGTTATGATCTATGATAATATCTTTTTGTTATGATCTATGATTTTTACGAAAAAATTGTAGGCTTAATTACAGTTTTGGTCCCCCTATTTTCATCTTTCTGTGAAATTGATCCCTTATTTTAAAGTTCGACAGTTTCGATCCCTCCATAAGATTTTTTAACTAAAAAAAGTGATGTGATAGGTTTTAAATGTCATGGTATATGATATGCGGTTGACAAAAATATCAACATCGATGAAATCGTAAGAAAATTCACTTAAAAACCTCATTTAAAACATGTTATATCACCATATTTTAGACATATTATTAGATAGAGGGACCAAAACTGTCGAATTTTAAAATAGGGGGACCAATTTCGCAAAATGGTTAAAATAGGGGGACCAAAACTGCAATTAAGTCAAAATTGTAAATCATTGAATGTGACTTATTCCATGACTAAATATTTTTGCAAGTATATATATATATATATATTAAAAAGATACATGTTATGATATTAGGAATGAAACACATGTTTTTATATGGTTATATATGTTCATATCTATATCTATATTATATATATTTGAGGGTTTTTCTCAAATGTATATATGAAAATGTAAATCTTCCAAAACTTGCTCATGACATGTATCACCAAGAAGTAAACCAAACATTTCTCATGCTTTTGGCATTTAATGCTATTAATTTTATTTTTATTTATGTTTCATAAAATTATTCTAATTTGATGCGTTGTTAATTGCTATTCATGGAATATTAAATATAAAATATATCCTAACTATTATTTTAATTGAATTTTTTCTTTTCACACACATATACACACGAATCTATTTATACCTAAATTATTTTATGATTGAAATTAAAAGTAACAAAACCAAATAATACACTTCATTATATTTTGTATTTTCGTTCTTAAAAAAAAGTATATGTTGTATTTTTGTTAAGAAAAAAGGAGTTTATATGTTGTAATATTATTAAAAAAACGGTTCAAGCTAAAATGTCACTATAATGAAAACAAACCATTAATAAGAATTATCTTTTTTAATGAAACATTTAGTGAGAAAATATTCACCATTTAATAGGCATTATCATTGACCAAAATTTTAATTGCTTATGCTTGGATCATTACATATATTTTAATCAGAAAAAAAAACATAATCAGAAAAGAAAAAACCTCTATTTTTATGATACTTTTTAATGATTCTGTTACACACACTACCTCTAACTTATCATAGGAGATTTCCTTAAAAAAAACTTAGAATAGGAGACTTTTTTCTGATACGCTTTTAATGGTTGTTAAAACAATTTATGAACATTAAAATTGCTTCATGGCCAAATAATTTTGTATCTAAATTACCCTGTGTAGAACAATTGTTTTTTAAGAATGTTAAAAAAAAATAATGGTTATTTTACCAAATTACCATGTGAAACAAGTCTATGAGTTAGACATATGGGTTGACATAATTTCATATCACAATTCACAACTCTTCTCACCATTTTCCTTCATGTTGTGATTTTAATGAATCAAATGTTCACACAAAGAAATAGTTTCTTCATCTCTTCTATAACTTTTTTCTTCATCTCTCCTTTAATTTTTTTTTTTCTTATGGCTTATTTTATTCTTTCTTATGCTTTGATGACATTGTTTATGCTTTTTTGTTTTCTTTATTATTCTGTTTAAATTTCTCCTGTAACTTTTTCTTCATCTCTCCTTTAATTTTTTTCCTATGACTTATTTTATTCTTTCTTACGCTTTGATGACATTGTTTATTCTTTTTTGATTTCTTTATTATTCTGTTTAAATTTATGGATGGTTCATAAATGAAAACTATAGATGTTTTTTTTTACTTTTGTGGTTGCTATGCATACAGGTACATTGAATTGAGAAATCAAGAACAAGCACAAAAAAATAAGAATATATATGGAGAAATTATTTTATATATGAAACCGATTAAATGATGGTCGAGTTCAAGACAACATATTCTTCACACGAGGGCCTAGAGGGAAAAAAAAATAGACGACCTTATGACAAACTGAGATTCCAAAAAGAATTATCCGTTCTTAGAAAAGAATTTAGATTAATTTTCTATTAGGATGAGTTACTATTTTATGTCTCTTATACAAAGAATGTTTGTATTGTTTGTTGTTCGGATTTATGTGTACCGGACTGAAAAATGGAAAAAAGGAGTATTATATTGATGAAATTAGTTAATAACTTAATTCTCATTTCCATGTTTTTTACTACAATTAGTTCATAATTGAGTTTATCATTTTCTCCAATTTTTAAGTCAATTTAGTGAAATGACAAATAAACATCATGCCCACACACTATGAAATGGCAACACAAGTTTCAATTCCAAACCAGCGATCCCATGTCCTATTTTCTTCAGTAAATTTTATATTCATTTATTGCTTCCAAATTTTAGTGTTTGTTATGATTTTATATTCAATAGTTTCTTTAAAAAATGATTTTTCATTCTATAGTTGGCAGAGAAAAATATGGTCAGTTGTTTACTCGATAGTAAATGATAATTAATAAAAAATATTAATTGTTATATTACAGCTCATTCATTCATTTTCACAAAAGAGTAGAGAAAAAACTCTTTCTAAGATTGTCACGAATCAAACCTTTGACCAAATAATTAAGCAGTTTACATTTTTATGTTTAAATGGAAATTCTACACATTATTATTTTTTAATTAAGACAAATATCTCTAAGGATTTTGAATAGAATTAATTTGGTACAACTTTCTAAATAAGTGATCACATTGTAAATTTGGAATAAACATTGTAATATTTTGAATGAAATTAATTTGGTATAAACTTTTTAAATAAGCTATCTATTTTTCTCTTTGCTTCACGACATTTGATTCCAAAGACCGGGGAGAAATAAAATAGTTAAATGATTGTTATTAGTTGTTGTACGTATGTTTATAGCAAGGGATTGTGACTTCCCCCGCTTGAATACGATACACAAAATTGTAAGGAAGTACCTCTAAATATGCCCTATTATTCATTAAGTGATAGCACCTGAGGCAAGATTTAGACTTAACTTCTAAATAGCAATTTTTTTTTTGCATCCAAGCATATCTGCACTAGAAGAAAACAAACCAACTGGATCTTTTCTTTATTTACCATTGAAACAGAGAGAGAAATATTGACGAGAGAAAAAAAATTAAGATAGAGAAGGAAAATTGATGATCGAGTGGAGAGGGAGAACATTCCTAATACTTTGAAAACTACTATTTCTAGCAATTTGTTGTCAACCAGTGATAACGATCAATCACTAATAAAATTAGATAAGTTCATCATCACAAAATTATTATATGTTAATATAAGACGCGGCAATGAATCCATAAATATTTTAGAAATGTAGAATTGCATATTAGAAATTTCCAATTACACTCATGATATTTTTTCATGATTAATGTTTTTAAACAAATGTATCAATGACATTAAATGTGCAAAATGTTAGTGATCGATTACTAAAATTTCCAGGTGCTTATTTTTTTCATCGTACTATTAAAGTAGTAAGTTAATCATTACTACGATGAAAACTAAATAATTATTTCCTCTCTTTGGTCTATGAGTGCAACAAAGTTTTTTAAAGGTTCATAATTACATAAAAAGATATGTTTGTTACAAGTTAATTAGGATAAAACTTACTAACCGTTGTTACACATTTTTACTACAAAAATTAGTTTTGTAAATGTTTATATAAAAAAACTTCAAAAAAAATATAAAGGATATATGGAAAAAATATTTCCATACCTTATTTAATAAAGGATGTGAGATCTTATCAAACTCTAACAAACTTGATATTAGAGAGGAAGGTCGAAATTATAATTACTATTGTCAAATTCAAGAACATAAGGCTAAAGAAGTGTTCAAATTGATGAGTAAGGGTAATTCAGTTGGATCAGACAACATACATATTGAAGTGTGGAAATTTCTTGGAGATATACGCATTGGGTGGATCACCAAACTTATCAACAAATTTATGAGGTCAAACAAAAGTTTTGGATGAGTGTTGCAAGAATCATTTAATTCCGACCTATAAGAACAATAGGGATACACAAACCTTTCAAAGATATACAAAATTATGCAAATTATTGGGGGATTAAAATTATGAGTCATACCATGAAGTTATGAAAGGCTAATTAAACAAAGATTAAGAAAAGATACTAAAGTTATTGATGTTGTACTAGACATGGTGTTGGGCTCTAAAGAACCAACCCGAAATTAAACTAAGTGTAGTATATATGAGGATGTTGTGTTGAAAGTGTGATAAAACTAAGCGTGATATGACTAGAAATGACAATATTAAAGAGAGAGTAGACTAGATGAAGTGGATTCAAATCACTATAAGAAAAATCTTGAAATTATAAAAAAAAAAACTTTTAAAAAAAAAAGATCTTGAAGTTAATGAGTTGAATATAAATATGGTATTCGATATAATATTATGACATTGTGTGATAAATGTAGCCGATCTCATTTATGGGATAAGATTTTTTTGTTGTTGTTAACCCTCAGGTTCCCAGGTGAAAGGAGTCTTAATAATTTAGAGTATGATCTAGAGGTAAGTAAAGTTGGGCATAAAATTGTTCCACCCCAGAATCAAACTCATGTTCTCCTGAATAATTTGTTTTTGGTGGAGCTCATTAACCGCTTGATTTTTATGGGATAATATTTGGTTTTAGTTGTTGTATTTGTTTTAAAATTTATGTATATAATTACAATATAAATGTAGTTGATTTTAGATTTATTTTACCACGTTTAAACTAATAATATTTTTTTGAAGTTTTAAACTAATAATATGATATTTATTTTTGTTAAAAAATGAACTATTTGAACAAAAACAACTTAAATTTAAAAACTATAAAATTTATTCATAAGAATAATAATGTGAAATTATACTGCATCTTAATAATATTAGATATAAGAATAATGTTTTTTTTTATATTAAGATTTATCTGTAAGTAATAAGGTTAATATTCTCTTTCTCACACTCATTCAAATGTCTGAGTTTAACCACTTGAGCTAAGTCTTGGAGACTAACATAACATACTAAAAACTAACATTTATCTATAAAAACCACAACCACAATACATGCAATTTTAGTTTCACACCACAATTGCATATACAGCCACAACTTTAAACCATCAAGCTAACCATATCCATTCAGACGTTAAATTTAACTAGCGCCATGAAGTCGACAAAAACTTCCCCTTCATGTGCAAAATGAGCTTGAACTTCTCCTAAACCTCAACCGGCAAAAATTGGGTTATAGATCCAACCTCAAAGTGGTGGACAACTTTAACCGATGTGTGTAACAAGAAATCCCAAACGTTGTTTCCATCTCTGCCAAGGAAGAGACAAACTATATTTCATTTTCTCAAATCTTATTTTAACATAAATTGATCTTAAAATTTATTTAAAATATATATTTGTTTGTCAAATATTTATAATTGAGTTTTTACCCCGTGCATTGCACGGGTTCTTACACTAGTTTACCAATAATTGACAAGACACTCGGAACCATTTTTCTCTCTCTCTTTCACTTATACATTTTTTCTTAATATGTGTAAAAAGAACAAAAGACTCGGTTATTATGGGACGGAGGAGTACTAATTAATGCAACTTTGTTTTTCTTCTTCCGGTTAATTAACAAAATGAACTAACTTTTTTTTTTTTACAAAAATAAATGATATTCATTCATTCAAATTGATAGAGTACATCGATACAATGCAAATTCACTAAAAACAAAAAAGATGAATCTGCGAACAAACTCACATCATCCATATTGATAGCATAAAATGGCAAAGTACAATGGCCTACACATACGACTATATTTAAGTCTCTGGAATACTCATGTCTCTGGATTTGCAACGTGGACGACGCAAAAGTCATTGATTGAATCTGCGCTGGATCAAAACTGATCTGACAATTTGAGTCAAACAAATACCTGAACGAAACAAGAAAGACAAACAACGTCACACAAAGACGACGAACAAACCAACGTCGCACTAAGACGACAAAATCACAAAATAAAAAACAAAATAGATGTGAAAATAACTTATTTCAATAAAAGAAAAAGAGAAAAAGAGTTAGAGGCGTGATTTTAGGTCAAAAATTGACCCTAAATCATCCATGTTTGATGGATAAAAGAAAAGAAACTAGGGTTTTGATGACGGCTCACAAGAGAGAAAAAGAAAAAAGAGGAATCTAATAATGTTAATAGACCATTAGGAAGATGGCAATCATGGTCAACGAATTTTTTAAAAATGAACTAACTATTACTAACATTCTCGGTAATCACTAATTAATATGTTTACCTTTATTTTTTCTATTCTTAATACGTTTATATGTTTTCTTTAGTGAAACAACTCATTATGTTGTACTTATACATGTAACTTAAAGTAGCAAGTTTCATTGTTTGAAGCTTTAAATTTTGAGCTTTTATTTTAAATTTCACTCAAAACTTATGATTTTAGTTTGGATAGCATGGATGACATGAACATAGATTTAGTTAAGGTAGCTTCTTTTGGGTTCAACGAGATCTTGTCCTTCTATCGTCTCTGTCTTGTAGGACTTGTATAATTCGGGTTCAAGGTCGAGTTCTAGGTTAAGTAATTGGTTTAATCTAATGTTAGGGTCGGGTTTATGTATAGTCAAACTTGACTTAGCTAGTACGTAGTATAATGTATTTTTTGGTTGATAGAATCTATTCCATTATACAAATTTAACTCAAATAATGACTACCAATTAACTATTTTTTGTACGACTCTTTTTTTTTGGACAAATTTACTCTTACCAACTCAATTATTCGTCAAATGTAAATTAAATCTTAAATATATACCAAATGCATCATCTTAACGTATATATCTTGTATTTTTTTTCTTTACCAAATATATAATGTAAAGTCTCGAAAAAAAGTTGATTAATTATGATGGGTAATATAGTAGTATTTTTAGTGGGCCGGCATGGCTATTTAGTGCGCTCGTGCATTGACTTTGCTTGCATATAAGCATGTTTTTTTATAGGGCAGCTTGCTTGTTTGAGAGTTTTATAATATATTTTTAATATCTATAAATATTTTAATTGATTTTAGTTTTTGCATAAATTTTATTTAATTTAATCTCTATTTGGAAACGTTTTACTAAAGAATAGGCGTTTTTAACCCTCCCTAGCGAGAGACTTAAAAGCTGTCTCTACAAAATCAAAATAGAAATTTAAATAAAATTTATGTAGAGACCACGTTTAAAAGGTGATAATTGTATAGAAATTAATTAAAAATTCATTTTTTATGATATTTTAAAAATATTGGAGCCTATATATTTTCTAATTATATACATCCATTCAAATTAAGACATTTCTGAAAGAAAAATAAAATGCAGGGCCGGCCCATAGCCCGTCGGGGCTGGGGCTAGAGCACTGGGCCTCAAAATTTTAGAGGCCCATAATATTTTTTTTTATAATATAAGACCCAAAAATATAAGTTATAAACTAGCATCAAGCATTTTGCTGCTAGGTCTCTGGTTCAACACCCAACAGTCTTATTTTTTTATAATTTTTTTATAATAATTTTGTTAGTCAACTCTTTGCCTCAATTTTTTTGGCCCCATAAACTTATTCCGGTGAGTCCATCATATATTTAACCCAAATCAACATGATGCTTTTAATTAAAAAAAAACTTGCATATTTAAGTAATAGAAATATTATAACCGTAATACACAACACATAATTGACGTTTTTTTTACAAATTTTAGATGTTATTTATAATTTACATAAAAAAAATTGTTTTTTGTTGTAACTTTCATCACGGGTCAACTTCTAAAATTATAACGGGACCTCCAAATTATTTAAGACGGCCCTGATAAAATGTAAAGGACATGGGCCTAGTTTATACATGGATGCATGTATGGTAAGTAGTACATAAGTACTTTTATGACCTCCAATCAAACGGATTCAGAAAATGTAACCGTTGAGATTGTCCCTAGCATTTTGTTTTACTACAAAATTAAAACCAATTCCAAAAATTATTCTGTCAATACAAAATCCAAAAAATATTACAATACAGCCGAAAGGGTCGTTATCTAGTCTATTCACATTTTCTGCTCTAATTTGTGTATAAGATACATGTGTAGGAGAATAAAACAAGTCTTGTTCATATATAAGATCCTTATGGATTAAATATATCGTTATTCAGTTGGTAGGTAGCTAGCTAGCTGGACTGAGATTTTCAACTAACTCTTCCTATTCTTATTTTAGGGTTAAGTTTTTATTAATTAAGTGTACTCTCGGGGGTTAATTAATTGCATAGCAAGCATATGTTGTTGTATATATATGCACAATTGCACAATTGCCAAGAAAACTTCCGGCATGTTATTAGTCTGCAAGCAACTTGGATTTGGTCACAGGAATTTGGCTTTCTGCAGATTATGTTTAAATTTATTTATATATAAAACATATTGCATTTGAAACATAATTATTTAGAGAATTTACAGTAAAATAATAACGTTTTCTGAACATAATAGGTTATCTTGGTATGATTTCTATGACAACTATTTTATTTTACCAAATCTATGACACCTATTAAAATGGGTGTAACCGTAACTAATTGTCCTTTCCTTAGTTCAGGTTTGAGACACGCAAGTTGCTAACATACTTTTTAGTTTCCATAAAGAAAATAATCTTATTTGAAATGTGTAATATTGATTCATACTTCAGTATATCACGTTGTGTTGTTTAATCTATTCTGCTAAATGCTGTAACATCCGAGATTTGGCAACTAACGGCCCCCGCGATGTACTCATGGTCTTCTCCACAGCTCCTGGGACTACTAACGGCCCATGTGGAGTTTCATGTCTTCCGTGGGAATCGAACTCTGTACCTGGGGCCTAAGTACAAGTTCAATGCATTCCCACTACCAATTGAGCTACCACATGGGCCGTTAGTAGTCCCAGGGGCTGTGGAGAAGACCATGAGTACATCGCGGGGGCCGTTAGTTGCCAAATCCCGGATGTTACAAAAAAGGCGCCTTTTTTGTAACATCCGGGATTTGGCAACTAACGGCCCCCGCGATGTACTCATGATCTTCTCCACCCCTCATGTGGAGTTTTTGCCTTCCGTGGGAATCGAACTCTGTACCTGGGGCCTAAGTACAAGTTCAATGCATTCCCACTACCAATTGAGCTAGACTACTAAGCACGTATATTCTGCCCCAAGTAAGGAGGAATGATATGCAGAGAATAATCCATCCTTCTTGAGTAAGTTTAGTGAAAATTGTACTCACATAACCCTTTTTCACCACATTCGAACGACATCATGTGGTTCCGGTGGCAGCAGATGCTCACTAATGTTGCTCGGAATTATTCACCCTAAGTTTGAAGGAGGTTGATTCAGAGATGAAACATGGTGTGTTTCTGCAGCTAGACAATTATCTCACACACACTGTGGGTTTTGCGATCTTAGTAAACTGAAGAACATTAGCTTCAAGGGGTTTGCGTGAAGGGTTAAACAAATTTCCAAGTGCTTGTGTTGTATCAACTTCTTTATCCATCGACCCATCATTTTTTTGGTACACATCAACTTCTGAATTGGTGGTTGCTATTTGAGTCGGTATCGAACTAAGATTCAACGGAAATTCGCCTTGCGATGTCCTTGTGACGTCGTCACAGGGAATCAACAAATTAGTGATAATCGGAGTTGAATCAGTGGAGGATGGAGATTTAGGCGGAAGTGAGGTTTGGGTTACGGTGTGGTAGTGAAGAGGCACTTGAAACTCCTATTTGTATTCTTCAAATTATGTAGCTTCTTCATCATTATCCCTCATTACTATCTTAACATTCTTATGCTTTAATTGAAAATGATTCAAAGTAAGAGGCTCATCACATAAGAAACATACACTCATTTCCATCTTTTCTTCCACTTCAAGAGCACTCAAAGTCTTCATTAATTTGTATTTGGCAGCCATAATCACACAAGATTGAAGGCTCGTGATACCAATTGAGATAGTAAAAATGGATTATAAAATCCAAGTCTCGAGTGTAAGAATTATAATGATTTAGAATAGAATTCGGTACAAAAGAGAAATCATGTGAGAAGAAGATAATTGTTAAAATGTTTGATTGATTGCTAATGAGGCACAAGGCCAAGTTTAGATACAACCCTCAAGGCTAAAAGAGTAAAATGACATAAGATAAATATTATTTAAAATAATCTAGTTATCTAACACTTTATTCCTGTAACAACAAGTGGCATGACAAAACTAAAATTCTTGTCTCTCATTAAATCATAACACAACTTTTTGTCTCAAATACACATTATCTAAAGCAACAAAATAACATCTTGCCCACAAAACATTATATAAGACAAAAATTGTTCAATATTACAAATTTTGTTCTGAATTGTTATGTCTTATAATGTGATGTCATGTATTTATCTTTTAGGGGATCATACACACTTTTAATCATAATATTTTTCTCTGGTTGCTATTATTGAGTCTGGAATATCTACTTTACATACTCGCAATTTTTCTAAATAGAATTTGACATTTTCTAAACCCAAATCAAGTGTTAAACCGCACTTGTAAATATCTCTAGCATCGATGGTGTAGGTTACCAATATGAAGCATGTGTCCATCAAGGCAATGTAATCTTTTCCAACAAATTACTCTTATTAATAATGAAAAAAGTGAGGGTGTTGTTTTAAATTCAACGGTAGTGATCATGAGTGATGAGATGGAATCAGCGAAGGTCCAAGACCAAAAGAAAAGAATCTTCAAATGGGGCCCGCTTGTCCCTTGGGTGGCCCAAACTAAAAAGCAACACACGACTATGGCCTGCGTAATTTTCAGCTAATTAAATTAAGTTTAATTAATTAGCCACTAAAGTAGAAAATCTTAGCATCTACCCACTAAATATTGAAGGAAAGCAAAATACGATTATGGAGGCTATTCAACAGCAAGAAAGGAGGGGGCTTTACCTAATGCCAACGTGAGCAATTTGGATTCATTAACAAAGTTACAGAACATGCTAATTTCTCTTAAAATAATTAGTACTACTACCTTTCTATTGACAGAACTGAAAATAATTACCTAATGCTAGTTTTATTGAATAAATTCGTATGCACTTTCATGAAAAATAAAACAAAAGGTGGCCAGGAAGGCAGGCTTGTATGGAAAAAACGATAGAGGAGGGGATTATCATTCGAAACTAAAAATATATTAAATTGATGTCAAATTTATAGTGCACAAATAAGATAAGTTTTGCATCATAAACTAATTTTTACTATCTCTCTTAATATAAGAAAAGAGTATGCTGTGGAAATTCATTTTTTGCCCTATCTTTGCTTTCTGCCACGTCACACTTTTAAGGGTAAATCATGTCTTAAAATTACTTTTTCTAACTACATGATGTCATCTAACTATTATGATCTAAATAGTTGATTCAGTTTATAATATTATCACTTCACAACACTCATTCTATTACATGTCAACTAAGTACCACATATATTGGTTGAAAAGAAAACATAATTACTATGCCAGTCTTTATGTCAAATCAAAGCTGCAACTTATACTTTGATTATATTTTTGGGGGCAAAATTGAACAAATTCAAATTTCAAATATTCTTTTATACATAATTCAATACTGTTTCATTCCTTGCCATTCTCAGATTTTTTTCTCTCTCTATCACTTATTTTAATCTATACTCTTTTTCTTCTCACATTGTTCAAACCTCCATTTTATTTCCATCTATCTTGTAGAAAAGTTTCTGCTGTATCAAACAACACGGGAAGGTAAATGAAGCATTTTTCTCTTCACAAAGGTATGAAGATGATGATTAAACTCATGTTTTAGTTGTACATTTGTCTTTAATTTTTTCATTCTTCATACCATATCTCCAACAAACTAAATATTGTTTTTCTTCACCTTCAACAATATGACAGGTTCTGCATGAAGGCATAATTAACAATATTAATACTAAATATTGTAATCAATATCAACATTTTGTTATGTAAAATCTTCTTTTATTTGACTAACAAAAATATTTTTGGTTTTATTCTATATAAGGAAAAAAGGTGAAATTCAAATTAGACCGGCCATTATTCTTTAACATTTTATATATTTACTTCTTCCTCTTCATTTCTTCTACCACACTAAGTTACAGGTGAGGAGGAAGGAAAAAAAAATGTACTGGATTAGACAAAGTTGTGTGGTTCTTCCCCAAACATCTAAAATAAATAGATAAAAGAAATATGTTCAGAAATAAGATGAGGACTAAAATATAGTACCAAAATAAATGGATTATTTTTCTACCAATTTTTCAAAAGTGACCGAAAAGAGTGTTGGAACTTCCTATTTTCTTTGTATCTTTCATTTTTGTTTTTTCTTATTTGGGGAAAATTGATTATTTTGGTTGTTTTAATGGCAGTATAGCATCATTTTTACGAAAAAAAAAATACATAATGTTTGATAACTTTAAAAAAATCCTTTCACTAGCTCATGTAGGAACAAATTTGAAAGACTACAAATATTATCACATTGAAAAAATTGAACTCCCCTTTTTCTAAATCCATTAGTATTTAAAAATTTGTCATAACACGAGATGTGGACTGTGTGTAATGAGAAAGGTGAGTGAAGAAGAAAATGAAACAATATATTTTATTACTAGAAATAATAAATAGAAGCAAAAATTATCAAATAAAAAATAAATCAAAGTTTCTTTTTTAACTTTTTCAGATATAAAATTTAAAATAAATATTATACATAGGACAATTTGCCACGGTTAAAAGTTTAAAATAATAATTATACACGGGACAAGTCCTGATGACATCAGGACTTACTACGCTTCAGGACCTCTGAAGAGTAGTAACTTCTGAAAGTCATCAGTCTCTGAACATAGTCCAGACTTTGATGGTCCTCAGGATTTGCAAAACTCCAGACTTTGAACATAGCCCGAATAAATGACACACTTTTTTCATCACATTTAAGTTTTTTTTCCTTCAACGAAAAAAACAAAGAAAGTTAAGCAGTAAAAGAAACCATACAACAGAGTCTGAGTCTTTTGTTTGGTGCATATAAAGTACAAAAAAATAAAATAAAATATACACATAAAAAACAAATAAGATGAAGTTTTGTGCACAGATCTATAAACAATTGCTTCATGTGTGTAATGAGAAAGGTGAGTGAAGAAGAAAATGAAACAATATATTTTATTACTAGAAATAATAAATAGAAGCAAAAATTATCAAATAAAAAATAAATCAAAGTTTCTTTTTTAACTTTTTCAGATATAAAATTTAAAATAAATATTATACATAGGACAATTTGCCACGGTTAAAAGTTTAAAATAATAATTATACACGGGACAAGTCCTGATGACATCAGGACTTACTACGCTTCAGGACCTCTGAAGAGTAGTAACTTCTGAAAGTCATCAGTCTCTGAACATAGTCCAGACTTTGATGATCCTCAGGATTTGCAAAACTCCAGACTTTGAACATAGTCCGAATAAATGGCACACTTTTTTCATCACATTTAAGTTTTTTTTCCTTCAACGAAAAAAACAAAGAAAGTTAAGCAGTAAAAGAAACCATACAACAGAGTCTGAGTCTTTTGTTTGGGGCATATAAAGTACAAAAAAATAAAATAAAATATACACATAAAAAACAAATAAGATGAAGTTTTGTGCACAGATCTATAAACAATTGCTTCATGTGTGTAATGAGAAAGGTGAGTGAAGAAGAAAATGAAACAATATATTTTATTACTAGAAATAATAAATAGAAGCAAAAATTATCAAATAAAAAATAAATCAAAGTTTCTTTTTAACTTTTTCAGATATAAAATTTAAAATAAATATTATACATAGGACAATTTGCCACGGTTAAAAGTTTAAAATAATAATTATACACGGGACAAGTCCTGATGACATCAGGACTTATTACGCTTCAGGACCTCTGAAGAGTAGTAACTTCTGAAAGTCATCAGTCTCTGAACATAGTCCAGACTTTGATGGTCCTCAGGATTTGCAAAACTCCAGACTTTGAACATAGTCCGAATAAATGGCACACTTTTTTCATCACATTTAAGTTTTTTTTCCTTCAACGAAAAAAACAAAAAAAGTTAAGCAGTAAAAGAAACCATACAACAGAGTCTGAGTCTTTTGTTTGGTGCATATAAAGTACAAAAAAATAAAATAAAATATACACATAAAAAACAAATAAGATGAAGTTTTGTGCACAGATCTATAAACAATTGCTTCATGTGTGTAATGAGAAAGGTGAGTGAAGAAGAAAATGAAACAATATATTTTATTACTAGAAATAATAAATAGAAGCAAAAATTATCAAATAAAAAATAAATCAAAGTTTCTTTTTTAACTTTTTCAGATATAAAATTTAAAATAAATATTATACATAGGACAATTTGCCACGGTTAAAAGTTTAAAATAATAATTATACACGGGACAAGTCCTGATGACATCAGGACTTACTACGCTTCAGGACCTCTGAAGAGTAGTAACTTCTGAAAGTCATCAGTCTCTGAACATAGTCCAGACTTTGATGGTCCTCAGGATTTGCAAAACTCCAGACTTTGAACATAGTCCGAATAAATGGCACACTTTTTTCATCACATTTAAGTTTTTTTTTCCTTCAACGAAAAAAACAAAGAAAGTTAAGCAGTAAAAGAAACCATACAACAGAGTCTGAGTCTTTTGTTTGGTGCATATAAAGTACAAAAAAATAAAATAAAATATACACATAAAAAACAAATAAGATGAAGTTTTGTGCACAGATCTATAAACAATTGCTTCATGTGTGTAAGAAGAAGTCTTGCGGTTTGGTGCCCAAATCATGAAGAAATAGGTCCAAAAGAGAGCTTACATGATGAAGGTTCCCCATCTGGTGTTAAACTCCATGGATGAGATTAAAGCTGGTCGAAGATGATGCTTTTGGTGGCGGTGCTAAAGCGTCAACATGATGATTTTGAAAAACTAAACACGTAAGAAAAAAATTGATGATATCATGATATTGGTGGTAATGTTATGGACATTGGAAGCCATATGGTGGTGGAGGCGCACGGCCACAACCCACAGAAGGAGAATGAGAGGCGGCTAGGCGGCTAGGGTTTGTTTAAGAGAAGAGAGAACTGTGAAGAGGAGGAGAGAGAAAAATAAAATCAAATGAGAAGTGTTTGTATGTGTGGTGTGAGGAGTCTCTACGTGTGTGTGACAACAATCACAGTAGTGTTAATTAATTGTTTTTTAATTTTTTTAGTCAACTTATTAATTGTTTTTAATGTTATTTACTTAGATAAAATACACCACAAATATTGTTATTTTTTTAAGTACAATATTGTTATATTGAATACTAGAAAATATGGTATAAATATTTGTCACTAATATATACTTCCTCCATCTTAAATTATATGTCATTTTAACTAAATTTGTTTGCTTAAATTATATATATTATTTTATAAATTTGATGTTACGTTATTACTTTATCTTTTTTCAATTTTTTTAATTTATTTTTTTCATACTATTAATAAAGGAAATTTTTGTATATTAACTAATAATTACTCTTTTTTAAACAACATTAATTGCATTTTTAATATATGTGAAATTGATAGAATGACACGTACTCCCTCCGTCCCTAAATATAAGGTTCTTTTGCCAAAATCATACTCCCTTCATTCCTTTTTAATTGTCATCACTCTTTTTTATTACAAATTTTAAATTAATTATTATGCACAATAAATTCATCACTCTTTTTTTTAAGGAAAGAGTTGCCACTCTTAAAAATTTAAAAATTAGTATCATACATGGGATATGTTGTCATTGATAAAAAAAATTAAAATAATTCTAACAAAAAGGACAAGTCGTTACTGATTTAAATTTAAAATAATTCCTAAACATGTGACATGTCATCACTAATATATATTATAAATAAATTTCATACACGGGAAAAATTGTCATTGGTAAATTTAAAAAATATTATTATACACGGGCGAAGTCGTCACCTTCACAAATTTTAAAATAATTGTTATCAACGAGACAAGTTGTCACTACCAAAAATGTAAAAAACCATTATTATACACCGGACATGTTGTCATTGATAAAAAAATATTAAAATAATTATTACACATGAGACAAGTCATCAATGATATAATTTTTAAAATAATTATAATATACGAAACAATTTGTCGATGATACAAAATTTAAAATAAATATTATACATAGGACAATTTGCCACGGTTAAAAGTTTAAAATAATAATTATACACGGGACAAGTCCTGATGACATCAGGACTTACTACGCTTCAGGACCTCTGAAGAGTAGTAACTTCTGAAAGTCATCAGTCTCTGAACATAGTCCAGACTTTGATGGTCCTCAGGATTTGCAAAACTCCAGACTTTGAACATAGTCCGAATAAATGGCACACTTTTTTCATCACATTTAAGTTTTTTTTCCTTCAACGAAAAAAACAAAGAAAGTTAAGCAGTAAAAGAAACCATACAACAGAGTCTGAGTCTTTTGTTTGGTGCATATAAAGTACAAAAAAATAAAATAAAATATACACATAAAAAACAAATAAGATGAAGTTTTGTGCACAGATCTATAAACAATTGCTTCATGTGTGTAATGAGAAAGGTGAGTGAAGAAGAAAATGAAACAATATATTTTATTACTAGAAATAATAAATAGAAGCAAAAATTATCAAATAAAAAATAAATCAAAGTTTCTTTTTTAACTTTTTCAGATATAAAATTTAAAATAAATATTATACATAGGACAATTTGCCACGGTTAAAAGTTTAAAATAATAATTATACACGGGACAAGTCCTGATGACATCAGGACTTACTACGCTTCAGGACCTCTGAAGAGTAGTAACTTCTGAAAGTCATCAGTCTCTGAACATAGTCCAGACTTTGATGGTCCTCAGGATTTGCAAAACTCCAGACTTTGAACATAGTCCGAATAAATGGCACACTTTTTTCATCACATTTAAGTTTTTTTTTCCTTCAACGAAAAAAACAAAGAAAGTTAAGCAGTAAAAGAAACCATACAACAGAGTCTGAGTCTTTTGTTTGGTGCATATAAAGTACAAAAAAATAAAATAAAATATACACATAAAAAACAAATAAGATGAAGTTTTGTGCACAGATCTATAAACAATTGCTTCATGTGTGTAAGAAGAAGTCTTGCGGTTTGGTGCCCAAATCATGAAGAAATAGGTCCAAAAGAGAGCTTACATGATGAAGGTTCCCCATCTGGTGTTAAACTCCATGGATGAGATTAAAGCTGGTCGAAGATGATGCTTTTGGTGGCGGTGCTAAAGCGTCAACATGATGATTTTGAAAAACTAAACACGTAAGAAAAAAATTGATGATATCATGATATTGGTGGTAATGTTATGGACATTGGAAGCCATATGGTGGTGGAGGCGCACGGCCACAACCCACAGAAGGAGAATGAGAGGCGGCTAGGCGGCTAGGGTTTGTTTAAGAGAAGAGAGAACTGTGAAGAGGAGGAGAGAGAAAAATAAAATCAAATGAGAAGTGTTTGTATGTGTGGTGTGAGGAGTCTCTACGTGTGTGTGACAACAATCACAGTAGTGTTAATTAATTGTTTTTTAATTTTTTTAGTCAACTTATTAATTGTTTTTAATGTTATTTACTTAGATAAAATACACCACAAATATTGTTATTTTTTTAAGTACAATATTGTTATATTGAATACTAGAAAATATGGTATAAATATTTGTCACTAATATATACTTCCTCCATCTTAAATTATATGTCATTTTAACTAAATTTGTTTGCTTAAATTATATATATTATTTTATAAATTTGATGTTACGTTATTACTTTATCTTTTTTCAATTTTTTTAATTTATTTTTTTCATACTATTAATAAAGGAAATTTTTGTATATTAACTAATAATTACTCTTTTTTAAACAACATTAATTGCATTTTTAATATATGTGAAATTGATAGAATGACACGTACTCCCTCCGTCCCTAAATATAAGGTTCTTTTGCCAAAATCATACTCCCTTCATTCCTTTTTAATTGTCATCACTCTTTTTTATTACAAATTTTAAATTAATTATTATGCACAATAAATTCATCACTCTTTTTTTTAAGGAAAGAGTTGCCACTCTTAAAAATTTAAAAATTAGTATCATACATGGGATATGTTGTCATTGATAAAAAAAATTAAAATAATTCTAACAAAAAGGACAAGTCGTTACTGATTTAAATTTAAAATAATTCCTAAACATGTGACATGTCATCACTAATATTGTAATATCCCGCTCATAAGTATCATTTATCTGTGTTAGAAACTTGAGAAGCAAGCAAGAAAAATAAGGAATTAGGAGGAATGGCGTTTTTGTAATTATTGTTAAGTGGGAGATTAATTAGAAAAAGAGAAAGATATTTATTTTCTTTCATTCCAATCCTTCTCCATTCCATTCCAAATTTCAGAATTTCTTTCCTCCTTCTCTCATCTCTCACGTCCTCCCTCACACACCATCCCTCAAAGAAACTTCAATCTTAACACTAGTGAGAAACCTTGCAAGAAAAACTTGAGTAGAAAGCTAGAATAAGTGAAAGAAAAGAGGAACAAGAAGAACAAGGGAAGAGTTAGAGTTGGAGAAACTTAGGCTTTGAAGATCAAGCTGACCAGCACCAATTGAAGACTAAGGTGAGCTCCACAGGGTTTTAGAACCCGTTTGAGTAAGTTTGAGAGCATTTACAATTTTGTGCTAAGTTTAGAAAATCAACCCTAACTTCCTATGCTTGACAATTCCTTGTTTATTTATGTTTTGAATTATTAATTTGTGTTGGAAATTCATCCCTTATGTTGTTGGAATGCCTGGATATCCTTAAATGTGCCAAAATGGTGAAAAATCACTCTTTTAACAGGTTTTTGAACTGATACTTTCGCCGGGCGAGCTCGGGGCGAACGTAAAGTTACTGTTTGGCAGGTGCTCACTGCCTATTTTCGCCTCCACCTCGCCTCATGGTCGCCTAGCGAAATTGGACAGGCAGCATTTGTCTGTTCTGCTTCGTTCTAGGTGCTGTGTACATGTCCGGCGATGCTTTTTAATAATTGTTTTCATAGTAAACCTTATTTTCCGAGATAAACACCATTCTTGACGTATTCAATGGATTACACCACAATTAAGGAATGAATGAATAGACAAGGAATTTGGTAAAGCATTAGGAATGCAGAGTAAAAGTTATTTGAGTTATGGAATATTTCTAATAACCAAGTAACGGCTTATGAGAACGATAAGCCTATGATATTATGAGGAAGACTAGAACCTTGAATAGGTTAACAGGAATAGAATTACTCTCAGATAAGTTAAGGGTAGACACCAGGATTCCCTTAATCAGGCATAGTTACAGGTTATCAGGACGTGCCTCAATGCTCACGTCAGAGTGACATTGGGGGGAAAACACGTATCAGTTTTATCAGGAATATAAATATAATCATATACCAGGAATAATAATTAATAATCAGGACAAGCTTTGTGTCTTCTGTTCTCTCGACCAGTTAGAGAGAACAGAGGGTTTCAGCATTGCTGAAACGGGCAGGAACCTTCCGTGAGGATAACCACACAGAGTTACAGTGTGTCTTCTGTGTTCTCGCCAGTTAGAGCACAGGGGGTTCCAGATGGAACGGGCAGGAATCTTCCGCGAGGATAACCACACACTTAGGCAAGAGGAGTCCGGTGTTAGCCTGATATGATAGGATTTTCACCGGTTATCAGGGGAATGTACTTCGGGGTTACTCCACCCGGGGGCATTCCGTAAAATGAATCCAGATAATAATGTTTGTTCAACGCTAACAGCTAACTTAAAATACCAGTTACTATTCTATTACATTATCAGTCAGGTAGTACTTATCAGACAATTAGCAGAAATCAGTTAACAGTTTTAGATGGTGATCCTAGTTTCCCCTCGATCACCAGATCAGCAGGATCAGTCAGGTAACCCTCCTTGGGTGAAGACAAGACTTGGCGATCATAGGTATCCCCAAGATCGCCGAGGTAGGCACGGTGACCCTAGGTTCCCTGAGGTTGCCAAACAGTAGGTAGGGTAGGAGCTCACTGAGACGTTATGTCTCATCCCTTTCCTTCTGGTGCAGGTTCTTCTCAGGTGGCACGACGCAAAGGTAAAGAGAAAGCTACGGATTGATCGTGCCGTATCATGTTTTTACCATATGGATGATGTATAATATTGTTGTACATGATGTATATTATAAGGAATGTTATGTATCGGATCTTGAGTTGTATCAAAGACTTATGTTTGTATAATTAATAAACAACTTTTCTGTATTGTATTTAATGTATCCAGTACGAAATTTTAATACTCGTAAGAGATCCTAGGCAATCTCTATATGGGTGTTACAATTTGGTATCAGAGCAGGTCGATTCAGACTGTGCCATGGGTCATTAAAGTACAATCCAAGTTCATGGACCTCTTGGATCCAGGACATTATTCTAGATGTTATGTTCAGTTAAAACTGATCACTTTGACTTGTATATGACAGCTAGGATAAGATGTCTGGGAGAAGAAGAGGTAGACCTCGTACCAATCAAGCTAGCGATGAAAGTGGAGGACCCAGTCAGAATTCATGGGAACAGATGATGCAGCAACAACAGGCCTGGCAGCAGCAATACCAAGAGCAACAAGCTCAGAATGCGTTACAGTATCAGCAAATGATGCTGATGATGCAACAGCAGTCTCAGCAACAGGCCCAAGCTCAACAACAATGGATGGAAATAATGCAGCAGGGTCAAGGTTTCCATCCACAGCCACCACCTCCTCCCGTAATTGGTAATCCCGTGTTCCGGGAGTATAACAGGCATCACCCTCCGGAGTTCAATGGAGAAGGTGAACCCCAAGAAGCAAGAAAATGGATTAAGCAGATGGAAAAGATCTTTAGAATGGCCGATTGTTCGGAAGAAGATAAAGTGGTCTATGCCACGAACCAACTCAGAGGCGCAGCAGAAGACTGGTGGGAATCTGCTCAGCGCAGGATGGAAGCCAATGGTGTAGAAGTGAATTGGGAGAACTTTAAAGGAGTAATGTTAGAAAAGTATTTACCTTTGTCTTACAAGGTAAAGAAGGAACAAGAGTTCTTAGAATTGAAGCAGGGTAGCATGTCAGTGGCTGAATTTACTAAGAAGTTTGAGGAGTTGTCCTATTACTCAACACACAATGAATATGCTGAAAATGAAGTATGGAAAATAAATCAGTATAAAAGAGGTTTAAGAGGCGAGATAGATACAGCAGTTAGCCTTCAGAGAACTGCGAGTTACGATGAGTTGGTGCATGATAGTTTGGTAGTCGAGGCGGGACTTGCAAAGGCCTCAAAAGAAAGAGCAGCAGCTTATGAGAAGAAGAAAAGCAGAATGTCAGATAAGTACCACGATAAGCTCAAGCCAAAAGGATCCCCACAGAGAGGGAAGCAGACATACTCTCCAAGACCAAATCCTCCACGGACTAATCCTACTTGTAAGACGTGTGGGAGAATGCATCAAGGAGAATGTATGGAAGGTGCTAATGTGTGCTTTGGATGTAAGCAGCCCGGACACTTCTTGCGAGAATGTCCCTATAAGCGAGGAAAAGGGGTAGCTGAAGGAACCACGACCAGTAAGGGCAGGGTGTACTCTTTAGATGGCGCAAAGGCTCTTGCCAACGAAGATTTGATTGCCGGTATGTGTTACCTTGGTTCTGACCCAGTAAAAGTTCTTTTTGACTGCGGTGCTACCTGTTCTTTTATTTCACATAAATGTGTAGAGGCACTGCAATTACCTTTGTCTCCTTTGAATCCTCCGATGTTAGTATCTACCGCTACTGAAGGCGGAATTGAGGCAAAGTATGTTTGTGAGAATTGTCCTATCACTGTGTCTAGTAAGACTTACTATGTGGATTTAGTTTGTCTCCCGATGGAGCAACTTGATGTGATTTTAGGCATGGATTGGCTCTCCGCTAACCATGTGTATATAGGATGTTCAGAGAAGAGTATTTATATGCCTACCAGTGATACGACAGAAGGTGTGGCCCTGTCTGAATTGATTAACCGCACCCATCAGTTAATCCAGTTTATTTGTGCTCAAGATAAGGGATTCTATGTTATGCTCACTGTGGCTTCAGAATCAGAATTAAGTCCCAGTGATATTCCTGTTGTAAATGAGTATCTAGATGTTTTCCCTTCAGAAGTAACTAGTTTGCCTCCAGAGCGAGAGGTGGAGTTCTCAATTGATTTGATTCCAGGAGCGGAGCCAGTATCTGTGGCACCGTACAGAATGTCACCGACGGAACTGAGAGAGTTGAAATCTCAACTCGAGGATTTAATTCAGAAGCATTTCATCAGACCCAGTGTATCACCTTGGGGTGCTCCAGTTTTGTTAGTCAAGAAAAAGGATGGAAGTATGAGGCTGTGTATTGACTACCGCCAACTTAATAAGGTGACTATCAAGAACAAGTACCCTCTTCCCAGGATTGACGATCTTTTAGATCAGCTAAAAGGAGCAACAGTGTTTTCCAAGATTGATCTTCGATCGGGTTATCACCAAATCCGTATCAAATCTTCAGATGTGTCTAAGACAGCGTTTCGAACGCGTTATGGGCACTATGAATTTCTAGTTATGCCTTTCGGTGTAACTAACGCCCCAGCAGTGTTTATGGATTACATGAACAGAATATTTCAACCCTATCTCGATCAATTTGTGGTGATTTTCATTGATGACATCTTGATCTATTCTAAGGATCCTCAGGAGCATGCTCAGCATTTGAGAATCGTATTGGATGTCCTTAGAGACAGACAGCTGTATGCTAAGTTTAGCAAGTGTGAGTTCTGGTTGTCCGAGATTAAGTTTTTGGGTCATGTTATTTCTCAAGGAGGAGTAGCTGTTGATCCATCTAAAGTAGAGGCTGTTCTCAATTGGGAAAGACCAAAGAATGTAGCTGAAGTCAGGAGCTTTCTAGGCTTGGCAGGTTATTATCGAAGATTTATTATGAAATTTTCTCAGATTGCCTTACCCCTGTCACGTCTCACTAGAAAAGATGTACCCTTTGTCTGGGATGAAGAATGTGAAGAAAGTTTCAGAGTTTTAAAGAAGAAATTGACGAAGGCACCTGTGCTGGCAATACCAGATCCTGAAAGGAGATACACCGTTTTCTGCGATGCATCTTCCAAGGGACTGGGAAGTGTTCTCATGCAAGGAGAAAATGTAATAGCTTATGCCTCTAGACAGCTCAAGACCCATGAGGAGAATTACCCCACCCATGATCTTGAGTTAGCAGCAATAGTTTTTGCATTGAAGATATGGAGACATCATTTGTATGGCGCGCAGTTTGATTTGTTTAGCGACCATAAGAGTTTGAAGTATTTGTTTGATCAACGAGATCTGAATATGAGGCAAAGGCGATGGATGGAATATTTGAAGGATTTTGATTTCGATCTGAAATACCATCCAGGAAAAGCAAATGTGGTGGCAGATGCCTTAAGTCGAAAGGCTTTGATTAAAGCTGAGGTGATGATGCACACGTGTGGGCTGTATGAGAAGTTTAGAGACCTTAACCTCCATGTTACTGATTTGGATGGTGGTATTTTGTTAAACAAGTTAGATATTTCGTGCGACCTACGGTCTAGGATTGCACAAGCGCAAAGCATGGATATGGATCTTCAGAGGAAGGTTAGCCAATCGGGGTTTTCTTTTGCACCTGATGGAACATTATTGTTTGAGGGAAGAGTCTATGTCCCGAACGATGAGGAATTGAAAAGGTTAATTCTAGAAGAGGCGCATAAGAGCAGTTTCAGCATTCACCCAGGAACCACCAAAATGTATCAAGATTTAAAAAGGGATTATTGGTGGCCAAGCATGAAAAGAGATGTTGCAGAATTTGTAGCACGATGCATTGTCTGTCAACAGGTGAAGATTGAACATCAAAGGCCTGCGGGGATGTTGGTACCGTTAGAAATTCCACAATGGAAATGGGAAGATATAACCATGGACTTTGTGACTGGATTGCCTCGAACACAGCGAGGACATGACTCTATTTGGGTTATAGTGGACCGGTTAACTAAATCAGCTCATTTCTTGCCGGTTAAGACCACTTACCGAGCTTCTCAGTATGCCGAGCTATTTATTTCAGAGATTGTGAAACTCCATGGTGTGCCAGCTAGTATTGTGTCTGATAGAGATCCCATTTTCACATCCCATTTTTGGAAAGCTTTTCAGAAGGCTTTAGGAACAAGATTAAAGATGAGCACATCCCATCATCCTCAAACAGATGGGCAATCAGAGAGGACTATTCAGACGTTAGAGGATATGTTGCGTGCATGCATTCTGGAAGATGGAGGAAGTTGGAATGATCACCTACCACTGATTGAATTTTCTTACAATAACAGTTATCATTCAAGCATCGGAATGGCACCATATGAAGCTCTATATGGTAGGAAGTGTAGAACCCCGCTTTGTTGGGCTGAAGTCGGAGACAAAAGTATATTGGGACCTGAGATAATACAAGAGACGACCTTAAAGATTAAATCCATTCAGGATAAAATGAGAACAGCACAAAGCCGTCAGAAGAGTTATGCTGATAAGCGGCGAAGACCCTTAGAGTTTGAAGAAGGAGATCATGTGTTTCTTAAAGTTACGCCCAAGTTGGGATTGAGAGGTGCATTCAGAACCAAGAAGCTATGTCCAAGGTATGTTGGACCATTCCAGATACTTCGACGTGTCGGACCAGCAGCTTATCAGTTAGCGCTGCCACCGGCTATGTCAGGTTTACATGATGTGTTCCACGTCTCACAACTGAGGAAGTTCATTCCCGATCCTTTCCAACCAGTGGAACTGGACAGTATTGATTTGAGATCGGACCTGACTTTTCAACCGGAACCAGAACAGATAATTGATCGCGATGTTAAGACTTTACGGAATAAAGAAATCCCTATTGTTAAAGTTGTTTGGAAAGGTTCTCCCGACGGCGAAGCGACGTGGGAACTGGAATCAGATATGCAAGAGCATTATCCACATCTATTTTCAGGTAAGTTCTAAATTTCGAGGACGAAATTTCTTTAAGGGGGGTAGATTGTAATATCCCGCTCATAAGTATCATTTATCTGTGTTAGAAACTTGAGAAGCAAGCAAGAAAAATAAGGAATTAGGAGGAATGGCGTTTTTGTAATTATTGTTAAGTGGGAGATTAATTAGAAAAAGAGAAAGATATTTATTTTCTTTCATTCCAATCCTTCTCCATTCCATTCCAAATTTCAGAATTTCTTTCCTCCTTCTCTCATCTCTCACGTCCTCCCTCACACACCATCCCTCAAAGAAACTTCAATCTTAACACTAGTGAGAAACCTTGCAAGAAAAACTTGAGTAGAAAGCTAGAATAAGTGAAAGAAAAGAGGAACAAGAAGAACAAGGGAAGAGTTAGAGTTGGAGAAACTTAGGCTTTGAAGATCAAGCTGACCAGCACCAATTGAAGACTAAGGTGAGCTCCACAGGGTTTTAGAACCCGTTTGAGTAAGTTTGAGAGCATTTACAATTTTGTGCTAAGTTTAGAAAATCAACCCTAACTTCCTATGCTTGACAATTCCTTGTTTATTTATGTTTTGAATTATTAATTTGTGTTGGAAATTCATCCCTTATGTTGTTGGAATGCCTGGATATCCTTAAATGTGCCAAAATGGTGAAAAATCACTCTTTTAACAGGTTTTTGAACTGATACTTTCGCCGGGCGAGCTCGGGGCGAACGTAAAGTTACTGTTTGGCAGGTGCTCACTGCCTATTTTCGCCTCCACCTCGCCTCATGGTCGCCTAGCGAAATTGGACAGGCAGCATTTGTCTGTTCTGCTTCGTTCTAGGTGCTGTGTACATGTCCGGCGATGCTTTTTAATAATTGTTTTCATAGTAAACCTTATTTTCCGAGATAAACACCATTCTTGACGTATTCAATGGATTACACCACAATTAAGGAATGAATGAATAGACAAGGAATTTGGTAAAGCATTAGGAATGCAGAGTAAAAGTTATTTGAGTTATGGAATATTTCTAATAACCAAGTAACGGCTTATGAGAACGATAAGCCTATGATATTATGAGGAAGACTAGAACCTTGAATAGGTTAACAGGAATAGAATTACTCTCAGATAAGTTAAGGGTAGACACCAGGATTCCCTTAATCAGGCATAGTTACAGGTTATCAGGACGTGCCTCAATGCTCACGTCAGAGTGACATTGGGGGGAAAACACGTATCAGTTTTATCAGGAATATAAATATAATCATATACCAGGAATAATAATTAATAATCAGGACAAGCTTTGTGTCTTCTGTTCTCTCGACCAGTTAGAGAGAACAGAGGGTTTCAGCATTGCTGAAACGGGCAGGAACCTTCCGTGAGGATAACCACACAGAGTTACAGTGTGTCTTCTGTGTTCTCGCCAGTTAGAGCACAGGGGGTTCCAGATGGAACGGGCAGGAATCTTCCGCGAGGATAACCACACACTTAGGCAAGAGGAGTCCGGTGTTAGCCTGATATGATAGGATTTTCACCGGTTATCAGGGGAATGTACTTCGGGGTTACTCCACCCGGGGGCATTCCGTAAAATGAATCCAGATAATAATGTTTGTTCAACGCTAACAGCTAACTTAAAATACCAGTTACTATTCTATTACATTATCAGTCAGGTAGTACTTATCAGACAATTAGCAGAAATCAGTTAACAGTTTTAGATGGTGATCCTAGTTTCCCCTCGATCACCAGATCAGCAGGATCAGTCAGGTAACCCTCCTTGGGTGAAGACAAGACTTGGCGATCATAGGTATCCCCAAGATCGCCGAGGTAGGCACGGTGACCCTAGGTTCCCTGAGGTTGCCAAACAGTAGGTAGGGTAGGAGCTCACTGAGACGTTATGTCTCATCCCTTTCCTTCTGGTGCAGGTTCTTCTCAGGTGGCACGACGCAAAGGTAAAGAGAAAGCTACGGATTGATCGTGCCGTATCATGTTTTTACCATATGGATGATGTATAATATTGTTGTACATGATGTATATTATAAGGAATGTTATGTATCGGATCTTGAGTTGTATCAAAGACTTATGTTTGTATAATTAATAAACAACTTTTCTGTATTGTATTTAATGTATCCAGTACGAAATTTTAATACTCGTAAGAGATCCTAGGCAATCTCTATATGGGTGTTACAAATATATATTATAAATAAATTTCATACACGGGAAAAATTGTCATTGGTAAATTTAAAAAATATTATTATACACGGGCGAAGTCGTCACCTTCACAAATTTTAAAATAATTGTTATCAACGAGACAAGTTGTCACTACCAAAAATGTAAAAAACCATTATTATACACCGGACATGTTGTCATTGATAAAAAAATATTAAAATAATTATTACACATGAGACAAGTCATCAATGATATAATTTTTAAAATAATTATAATATACGAAACAATTTGTCGATGATACAAAATTTAAAATAAATATTATACATAGGACAATTTGCCACGGTTAAAAGTTTAAAATAATAATTATACACGGGACAAGTCCTGATGACATCAGGACTTACTACGCTTCAGGACCTCTGAAGAGTAGTAACTTCTGAAAGTCATCAGTCTCTGAACATAGTCCAGACTTTGATGGTCCTCAGGATTTGCAAAACTCCAGACTTTGAACATAGTCCGAATAAATGGCACACTTTTTTCATCACATTTAAGTTTTTTTTCCTTCAACGAAAAAAACAAAGAAAGTTAAGCAGTAAAAGAAACCATACAACAGAGTCTGAGTCTTTTGTTTGGTGCATATAAAGTACAAAAAAATAAAATAAAATATACACATAAAAAACAAATAAGATGAAGTTTTGTGCACAGATCTATAAACAATTGCTTCATGTGTGTAATGAGAAAGGTGAGTGAAGAAGAAAATGAAACAATATATTTTATTACTAGAAATAATAAATAGAAGCAAAAATTATCAAATAAAAAATAAATCAAAGTTTCTTTTTTAACTTTTTCAGATATAAAATTTAAAATAAATATTATACATAGGACAATTTGCCACGGTTAAAAGTTTAAAATAATAATTATACACGGGACAAGTCCTGATGACATCAGGACTTACTACGCTTCAGGACCTCTGAAGAGTAGTAACTTCTGAAAGTCATCAGTCTCTGAACATAGTCCAGACTTTGATGGTCCTCAGGATTTGCAAAACTCCAGACTTTGAACATAGTCCGAATAAATGGCACACTTTTTTCATCACATTTAAGTTTTTTTTCCTTCAACGAAAAAAACAAAGAAAGTTAAGCAGTAAAAGAAACCATACAACAGAGTCTGAGTCTTTTGTTTGGTGCATATAAAGTACAAAAAAATAAAATAAAATATACACATAAAAAACAAATAAGATGAAGTTTTGTGCACAGATCTATAAACAATTGCTTCATGTGTGTAAGAAGAAGTCTTGCGGTTTGGTGCCCAAATCATGAAGAAATAGGTCCAAAAGAGAGCTTACATGATGAAGGTTCCCCATCTGGTGTTAAACTCCATGGATGAGATTAAAGCTGGTCGAAGATGATGCTTTTGGTGGCGGTGCTAAAGCGTCAACATGATGATTTTGAAAAACTAAACACGTAAGAAAAAAATTGATGATATCATGATATTGGTGGTAATGTTATGGACATTGGAAGCCATATGGTGGTGGAGGCGCACGGCCACAACCCACAGAAGGAGAATGAGAGGCGGCTAGGCGGCTAGGGTTTGTTTAAGAGAAGAGAGAACTGTGAAGAGGAGGAGAGAGAAAAATAAAATCAAATGAGAAGTGTTTGTATGTGTGGTGTGAGGAGTCTCTACGTGTGTGTGACAACAATCACAGTAGTGTTAATTAATTGTTTTTTAATTTTTTTAGTCAACTTATTAATTGTTTTTAATGTTATTTACTTAGATAAAATACACCACAAATATTGTTATTTTTTTAAGTACAATATTGTTATATTGAATACTAGAAAATATGGTATAAATATTTGTCACTAATATATACTTCCTCCATCTTAAATTATATGTCATTTTAACTAAATTTGTTTGCTTAAATTATATATATTATTTTATAAATTTGATGTTACGTTATTACTTTATCTTTTTTCAATTTTTTTAATTTATTTTTTTCATACTATTAATAAAGGAAATTTTTGTATATTAACTAATAATTACTCTTTTTTAAACAACATTAATTGCATTTTTAATATATGTGAAATTGATAGAATGACACGTACTCCCTCCGTCCCTAAATATAAGGTTCTTTTGCCAAAATCATACTCCCTTCATTCCTTTTTAATTGTCATCACTCTTTTTTATTACAAATTTTAAATTAATTATTATGCACAATAAATTCATCACTCTTTTTTTAAGGAAAGAGTTGCCACTCTTAAAAATTTAAAAATTAGTATCATACATGGGATATGTTGTCATTGATAAAAAAAATTAAAATAATTCTAACAAAAAGGACAAGTCGTTACTGATTTAAATTTAAAATAATTCCTAAACATGTGACATGTCATCACTAATATATATTATAAATAAATTTCATACACGGGAAAAATTGTCATTGGTAAATTTAAAAAATATTATTATACACGGGCGAAGTCGTCACCTTCACAAATTTTAAAATAATTGTTATCAACGAGACAAGTTGTCACTACCAAAAATGTAAAAAACCATTATTATACACCGGACATGTTGTCATTGATAAAAAAATATTAAAATAATTATTACACATGAGACAAGTCATCAATGATATAATTTTTAAAATAATTATAATATACGAAACAATTTGTCGATGATACAAAATTTAAAATAAATATTATACATAGGACAATTTGCCACGGTTAAAAGTTTAAAATAATAATTATACACGGGACAAGTCCTGATGACATCAGGACTTACTACGCTTCAGGACCTCTGAAGAGTAGTAACTTCTGAAAGTCATCAGTCTCTGAACATAGTCCAGACTTTGATGGTCCTCAGGATTTGCAAAACTCCTGTATTGCAACCTCTGAAAGATTACAACATCTGTACTTAGAATTTGATTAGTTGGGTTTGACGTATATAAGTGGAAACGTTTTGAAAACTCTTTTCTACCACTTAATATGTCATAAATTCTTTACACGTGTCTGAAATCTGTTTGGTAAAGGATTGTTAATGATGATTTATGCATTAAGTACAGTTATCGAAGTTTTCGCGCCCCCTGTGTCAGTTGATTAAAAATTTTATTTTAAATCAAATCTTTTCAAAATTCGTTTCACTTATACACGATCACCCACTACCTACACTTCACTACTTACACCTTCTTTTCTATCTAAACCGTCAGAATTCTATTACTTCTTTCTCTCTAAAATAGCAAAACCCTAAAACCAGTAAACTACTACATTCAACTTCAATGGCTGGTTCATCATCCTCATCTATGGCTGGTTCAATGACTGTCATTCAGAACCAGAACTCCTCAAATTCTGATATCAAGACCATCCTGTCCCTGCTTCAACCTAAACCTTAGGATTTCTTAGTCTTAGCACTTTTGTTTTTTTTGTGCTTATGTATCCGTATTTTTTTTCCTTAATATCAATTTTCCTTGCTACTACTTCTCAAATATTGGTTTTATATATCTACTCTCTTATCTATTTAACTTCTGATGTATTTGATAATGACAAAAGGGGGAGTAGAAACAATTGCAATCTCTGAACCAATATATACGTTGTTGCTTTGATTTGTGTTTATATTAAAATTAAATGTTAAGATAAAACTTAGGAAAAGCTTTCAAATCTTTTTCTATGGATTATTGAACTTAGGGGGAGCTTACAAACCTTCCTCATGAGTTATTAGATTCAGGGGGAGCTTACAAACCTCCGTTCCTGAAGCTAAGTTAACATTTGATTTATTAAACAATTGTTTCTAATACAGATGTTTGTCATCATCAAAAAGGGGGAGATTGTTAGAACAAAATGGATTTTACTAAACCCTCCTTAAGTTTTGATGATAACAGAGTATTAAAAACAATTGGTATTACTAATGTATTCTCTAAGTGTGCAGGACTACAGTTAAAAATAATCAAATGAAAAGCTACTGTACGAAGAACAGAAGTCAACGCTTTTGGAGTAAAAGTAAATTCTGAAGAGGGCCAGAGAAGTCAACAATGGTCAACTACTGAAGACCAAAATCTGAAGAACAAATACTTAAGAACAAAGTCTGAAGAACAAATACTGAAGAACAAAGTCTGAAGGACAAATACTGAAGACCAAAGTCTGAAGACCTCTCTGCTCCTATCAAGTACTGAAGACTGTATCATCTGAAGATCTTCAAGACAATCAATGCACACGCGCCATCAATATTTCCTTAACTGGCGAAGAGGATATTCCTTGCTCAAAAAGGAAATTGGAAACAAGAAAGGAATTACCAGCAGACAAGAATTGAATTACAACGGGAATGAAATCTCCCCAATTCAATTGTCTTAATTCCTTCAACGGACAGAATTGATTCTTCACTCAAGCTACTCACTATATATAGAAGCTTTGAAAGACTGAAGAAATATAACAACACTGCGAAATACTGAAACTCTACACAAACTCTCAAGCAATTATCTGTAATATTCTAAGTGTTCTATCTTTCTCACTCAATCAGTTAGATAGAAACTTAGGCTGTAGAGTCTAAGTAGAAGTCCTTTAGTGAAAGGCAAAGAAGTCTTAGACTTGTGTGTCTAAGCATTTGTAACCTTGTGTGGTTAGTAAATCTCTCTTGTGTGAGAGGACTGGATGTACTCCTGTTAGTGGGAGGAACCAGTATAAAAATTCCTGTGTGTGATTCTTCTCTTCCTTACTCTTTTATCTTTACCCGCTGCAAACTTATTTTCACTCTGATAGTTTTTTTTAAGAGTATTGAAGAAAAAGAAAAATCACTTAAAACACAATTCAACCCCCCTTCTTGTGTTTTTCTCACCCCTTCACTTCTGATGAACAACATCTGAAGAACTGTGCGTCTGAAAAACTGCTTCTGAAGGTCAACTTCTGAAGAACTGTTACTGATGGACAGTGCGTATGAAGAACTGCTTCTGAATAACTGCTTCTGATGAACAGTGCGTTTGAAGAATTGCTTCTGATGAACAACTTCTGAAGAATTGCTTCTGATGAACAGTGCGTCTGATGAACAGCTTCTGAAGAACTGCTTCTGAAGGAACAACGTCTGAAGACTGGGAGTCTGAGTATGAAGGAAACTCAGAAGTCAAACAGCTGTCACTGTCAACAGTACAAAGTGCTCTGCAACATTCTCAGAAGTCAGAACCGCTCTCTGCAACTTCGTCTCCTTGGACGAAACACTCACCCTGTTTTAAGGAAACAATTCAAAGACTAACATATCTTGACTCCTAAAATGCGGCTTGGATTGATTATATGATGTTTGATCATTTCTAAACTGCGGCGTGATGACATTAGACATAAACTCTTTCATATTTTTGTATGGATCATTTAATAATGAAGCATTGACAGAATAATAAGATTGTACATAATCCAAGCCAATACTAACGTATCTTCTTTCCTAAATTGCGACGTTTGATTTTATGATGTTTGATTATTTCTAAATTGAGGCGTTTATATGCATATTTAAGCCAGGTTCTGCTTTGTTTATACTCCAAACAATTTTCTAAACTACAGCGTTTATAAACTTAATATAAAATTTTGAATGTAAGGTTCTTACGTTTACCACTGCTGTTTAATATCCAACAATTTATAAACTGTCGCGTTTATACTCTTAATATTAAATTCAAATTAAATTCAAATTGTAAGTTTCTGAAAATGTAAATTTTAAGGTTATGTGAATTCAATATTACAATGTTTGATATTACAATGTTTGTACATGATTCCTTCACCACCTTATATAACTCCAATACTTACTTAAATAAACGCAAATCTTATTACAATAACATTTTCAAAAATATATTCATGTCAAAAATATTCTATAAACAATAAATACGTTTTTATTTAAATTTAACATACCATTTTATAAATATTAAACTCTTAATGTACCCGTGCGTCAGCACGGGTATTTTACTAGTTGTGTTAATAAATTCCACTATCCTACTATCTCTCTTAATATAAGAAAATACTATCCTCTGGAAATATCTTTATTGACATCTCCTCTTTGACTGCCACATCACATTTTTGGGGGTAAATCATGTCTTAATATTACTTTATGTGACCAAATGACCAATGTTAACTACTATGATGTCATGTAATTATAAGTACACAATTGTTTGGTTTGTTTGCACACTAAAACTAACCAATCTATTCCATCCAAACTAACGTACGAGACTTGGTTTGAGAGGAAAAATTAAAAGTGTACTTCTATCTCAAATTTCAACATGTCAGATACCAAATCAATCATATTTTACACTGTTCTCAAACCTAATACTGTCCCATTGGTCTATTACATCTAAAGGGCTTTCATTACCTCACCCTATTGCTTACAATCATATCGCTCCTCTGTAATATTTTTCTTGGTAAAATTTTCTCTCTTTTCTACAATGGTCATCCAACTTTACTTTCACCTCATTTTCTTCTAAGATTTACTTTTGCTCAAATGTAACTTACATTCAATACCTTTTTAAACTTTTATTTTTGTTAAACTCTTGCATAATCCATTTCCCTTATCTCTTTTTTTTTTCTCTGCTCAATCATTAACTCCCCCTGTTTTTTTTGTTTAATAACCTTCTAGATCAGTCTTTATATAAAATTTTATTCACTTTTTAATAAGGTCTTCAATGGTTTGTTGTTTTTATTATAGATCAACCAGAAAAATGGAAAGACCTTTTGAAACCATTGCTGCAATAACAGACAAGAAGGATTTTTGGAAACTAGCTGTAAGGGTTAAAGACAAATGGACTGTTGTCAAAGATGGAAAGGAGCACTTGGAGATGATAATAGTTGATGCTAAGGTGATACAAATTCTGTATAGTCCATATAGTTGTTACTTTAGCTTCACATACGGTTTTTTAAATGTTTTTTTGTTGTTTATAGGGAACTGATATCCAAGTTGTTATCCCTACGGCATACAAAGCTGTTTATGACAAAATACTTATGGAAAACACCACATACACTTTAAGTAACTTTCAAGTCCAGAACAATGATTTACCCTTCAAAGCTTCTGATCACAAGTACAAGCTTAAATGGACTGGTGGAACAACTGCTGTTGATGTCAATCTCCATGATATTCCTATTCCTAACACCAAGTTCAAGCCATTTGCTGATATTGTTTCGGGAAAATGGCGGGCTGATCTCTTAGTTCGTGAGTTAAATCATGGTTTTTGTATGTTTTAGTAATTTCCCATTTTTTCTCAGGTTTATTTATGATTCACATGTGTCCCTTTCTTTTGTAGATGTCATTGGAATTGTTCAGGAGATGGGTTATTGCCAATTGAATGAAGGAACTGGGAAAAAGCTACAAGTGAACTTTACTTTGAAAGACTTGAGGTTAAATATTGTTTTTATGTCATCATTCTTTTATCTTACTGCAAGGTTATTAATTTTTTATATACTGCAGCTTTTGTGTTAATATTGTTTTATATAAACCTCAATAACTCACACACTTTATAGTGACATATCTATCAACTGCACTCTTTGGGAGGAGTATGCTGGAAAGTTCATTAAGTATAACAAGGACAGGAAAGATGGTGGACCTGTCATAGTTATGCTTAACTATTGCAAGGTCAAGGAAGAAGGTTCTAATTTTTTGTTCCTTCATATTTTCGTTATGTATGTTAACAAAGAGTCTATATGTATATTTGTATCTTTGACAATAACTCCTTTTATAACACATGTAGGCCGGTTCCCACTCAGTGTTTCAAACACTTACTCATTCACCAAATTGTTTATCAATGACAACATCCCTGAGATCAATCTTTTCAGGGAAAGGTTTGAAATTATCATTATACTCATGCCTGTTGTTATCGTATGAAGGACCTACCCTAATATATTCTCATTGTATTTGGTTGTTTCAGTTTACCTAAAGATGATGAACTAATGTCATCTAGCCAGCTCCTATGTACACAGTCGTTTTCCAGTTCACAAGTTGCTTCTGAAGATGATCTTCTAACCAAATCTACAATACTCCCATTGTCTCAGGTTATCCAACTTGACCAGGTATGTGTTTCTACGCGCTTTTTTACATCACACTATCTCATTCTCCATAATTTAGGTTAACATCTACAAAAATAACTGATATATTTTGCAGATTACTTATTGTGTCACAGTTGCTAAAGTAGAAAAGGTTAATTCGACTAAAAATGGGTGGTACTACTTTGCTTGCCATAAGTGTCCAAAGATTGCCAAAGGAGACAAACCTCCTTACACCTGTGAAGATGGACATAACACTGAGACAGAGATAGTCAGGTAATTTAATTGTCTCACAGTATTTTTATTACTCTATACAACTCATAAGGTTAGTATGGTTATATATATGACTAATTTGAACTATCATTCTTTAAGGTACAAACTTGAGATGGAAGTTTCCTATCAAAATGACAAATGTATTTTTGTTGTTTGGGACCGTGAGGTTACTCAGATGTTAGGGATGTCCGCTGGTCAGCTTCGCATGAACATGATACAGGTATATACATAATTCCAGTATGACAATCATTTAAAACTATCAATTGATTTCCTAATAAACTTTTACTTCAGTATTTGGACTTCAGACTTTGGTCTTCAGTACTTGTACTTCAGACTTTGGTCTTCAGTACTTGTACTTCAGACTTTGGTCTTAAGTACATGTACTTCAGACTTTGTTTTTCAGTATTTGCTATTCAGACTTTGTTCTTCAGTAGTATGTTGCATTCGTTGACTTCTCTGACCCTATTCAGATTTTAATATTACTCCAAATGCGTTGACTTCTCTTAATATAAGAAAATACTATCCTCTCATTACTTATAAACTATTTTTCGTCTCCTACCAGGCTGGTATTACCAATCGCTTAGAGTATCCTCTCATTATGGACGAGCTTGCTGAAAAGACATTGGTTTTTAAGGTGAAATGGCAACCAAGGTGGAAGTCATGTTCTGTTGTTTGTTATAAAGAAGGAAACGCTTTGATTCAACAAGTTACCGCAAAATTCCCCAATGTTGTGGTAATTACATTATACTTTCTTTGTTGTGTTATGTATTATATATTTTTTTTATATCTACAATGATATGTCTCAAAATGTTTACCATATTTGGTTTATGTTTCAGCTAACTGAACCAGAACATGATGTTCTCGGCACAGCTGCTATGAATGAGGACACGCTTGCTGCTAACAACACTAATAATGAGAATCTTACCTTTTCAGCTGTGAGTATTTAATTGCTAATCACAACCTTCATTAAATTCTGTACATTCCTTATTTACAGTTCATATACTAACCTGTATCTTGGAATTTTGAATATGAACAGCATGACTTGTCTGCAACATCTGAATATGATCCTGATAGTCTGAGCCAATTGACTCCTATCAGCAGCTTCAAGAATGCTGGACATTCAAAGAATTGGGACAATCTGTCCAACATAACCCCAACTAGCTCCAAATTTGTTGGCCACCAATCAAATGAGCCCCCTCCTGATGAAACTACTCCTCATAAGTTGGCTGCAACTGATGTTGTGGAAATTGCTGCTGTCCATGATCATATAACACCTGCAAAACACTCTTCGTCAAAGAGGGTGAAGCTTATCAAACAGGAGAAGAAGTGAAATACTATGCTACTGAACTGCCTTTTTTGGATTTCAGATCATATGGATGTGTTTTATGCCCTTTTATAATTGACATTGTTCCCACTGTTCCTATATGATCTTGCAAGTTTACCTACCATTTTGTGTAATATAACTTTACCTTTATGTATTCAGATTGGTTATATATCAGATGCCAACTGATAACAGACATATTTATCCTACTAATATCGTAACCTTTTATATTATACTACTGCTATGATAGGGAAATTTATTTACTTCTTTCATATGCCAAGACACAAATAACATTTTACCTGCACTTAAGTTAAGCTATTACGAAATGTCAAGCTATCTGAAGGAATCCCTATTTTTGTACTTTGGTCTTCAGTATTTGGACTTCAGTATTTGGTCTTCAGTACTTGGACTTCAGACTTTGGTCTTCAGTACTTGTACTTCAGACTTTGGTCTTCAGTACTTGTACTTCAGACTTTGGTCTTAAGTATATGTACTTCAGACTTTGTTTTTCAGTATTTGCTATTCAGACTTTGTTCTTCAGTAGTATGTTGCATTCGTTGACTTCTCTGACCCTATTCAGATTTTAATATTACTCCAAATGCGTTGGCTTCTGTTTTACGTACAAATGCTTTTCATTTGATTATTTTTAACTGTAGTCCTCCACACTTAGAAAAGACATTAGTAATACCAATTTTTTTTAATTATCTGATATCATCAAAACTTAAGGATGGTTGTATAAAAACCATTTTGTTCTAACATCCTTCCACCACCAATATGATTATGGTTATGGGTCTCTATTACCAGCTTTGTTGTTTGGCCATAATTTTTTTCAACTCTGTACCTAACTTGCACTGAAGAGTTATGAGTCTGAAGAGTTCTCAGACTCAGAACCTCAGACACTGAAGAATACTGAGTCTAAAGAAAACGAAAAAAAATGGGAAGGCCCATTACCACCAATATGAATTGAGTTCTCTTCAGACTCTCATAATTCAATTCTGCACCAATCTGAACTCATTATACGTTCCAGACATGTTTTATATTACACCTCGTGGTTACTTCAATGTGTGTACATATTCTAAAAATGTTGCACTAATGTTCAAGTCTACCAACTAATACCTGATTTCTTACATCACTAATGAGTTCCTCTTGAGATGCAATAAAAATTAAATATTGTTATAATATCACCCTTAAACATTATGATGATGGTCAATCATTTTGGTAAATCATTTTCAAAAGGGGTAAAAAAATATTGTTGGAGTCAATGAAAAAAAAATTATTGAACAGAGACACTTTCTTATCAAGTTTCTTACTAATATTAACATAAAATATATAAAATCAATTTAAGAGTCATTGTATCTATTCGACAAGACATATGCAAAAGCAAACAACTTCACTACCTGCCATGCATTTAATGGGATAACAGTACTTTCTGCAAAGCAAACCACATACTGTACACAATAATAAAATAGGAGGGCTACTTTCTATAGCATCAGCTCTACTATACTTGCTATAGTTTAGTTTTACTCTATTACCTATTAACTATTCAAACATATAGTTATTTTCCATTTTATCAAATACTAACTAAGTACGATTTTAAAAAAATTACTGTTCCAATTTCATACTATAATAGTCTTCTTTTATATAAGAGAGATAAATAATATTACTATAATCATATAAGAATTCAACTGGAAAGTCTATGGTATTCCACTCATATCTAACATATGAGTAATAAAACAAAACCAAATTTCTTTCAATTATATGTGTACTGATAACCTACAATCTTAAGATTCAACCTCCAACACCATTAGATATAGCATCAGGAAAGCAATTTCTTATCATCATTTACTAGGTATTTTATCTTATTTCTTAAACAAAACTGCATCTTTTATTGTTATAGACCATTGTTCTCAATATTGTGTTATACCCAGACTACATTGGTTATTCTCTGCTTTCTCATAATTTTATATCCAATCTATGTACAATGTTGAGTAGTATATGTTCAATCTTTCATTGTGGTTGCCACAACTCTGATAATCACATCTAATTTTTAACCTTAATCTTCATGAAAATCACATAATCTATTGATTTCCTGTATGATAATACACACTGAAATTCTGGCCAGGCAATGTGACAGAGTAACCAGGTTCTGAACCAACAGGTTCTGAACAATATGCAGGACACACTAAATTGCTTAAAACAGAGCACAAACACAAACACACACAAGCAGCAAATTAAAGTGCAGGAAAGTAAAAAAGGCACAGAGGTTTGTTAACCCAGTTCGGAGTAAACACCTCCTACTCTGGGGGATACCAATCCAGGAAGGAATTCCACTATAGGAATTAATCCTTATGACTCAAGACACTGACTCCCAGTTCCCAGCCTAAGCAATTAACTTCCTCCTAGTCTTGAATTCTACCCAACACGTTGAGTATTAGAGACCACTAACTTCCTAATCAAGTAACAAACCTGTTACTGAATCCCTTAACAAAAACTACTCTGTTTTGAAGAATAACTTCAATACATCTGACTTCACTCGTACCTACAGGCTTAGAGTGATTACAACTCAATCAAAACACCTAAACCAACTCTAACAGAGTGGTGCACAATAAAGCTAAAAGCTTAAAAACTCTAAGACTCTTTTCTCTGAATTTTTCTCTCTAATTTCTTGTATTGAATAGCAGCAGCCCTCCTCCTTATATAGCCTTCAGTCTTGCAAAATAAAACTAATCTTCTGAATTGATTTGTTACTGAAATAAGATTGGTCCAATCAAGTAACAAATAAAACTGTTTTGTATCTTTGAAAGATTTAAAACAGAAAATACGATTTTCATATCTTTGAACCAAATCTTCAATAAAATCTTCTCCAAATAATTCAGCATTCTAGAAGCACTTATACAAAGATAATTCCTTGCTAAATCTCCCAAGATACGCGCAACAATTAATCTGAAAACCCAGCTTCTGATGTGGTCAACAAAAGTCAACGCTGGCTTCAGAACCTGAAATCAGCTTCTGAACTGCTACAGTGCATTCAGCTTCTGATGATATTTTCTGCTTCTGAATGGCTTCAAAACACAAAACTTGCAACTGAAGAAATGTTTCAAATATGAAGATGCTTCTATTCAATACTTTGGTTTTGCCAAACAATGCAGCCAACACCAAAATACTCAACAATCTCCCCCTTTGGCAAATTTTTGGCTAAAACCATCCAAGTTCTTCAATCTCCCTTGTAATCAACTCAGCAATGAAGAACTCCACAATAATATATCATAGCATAAACATAAGCAGCGGACACAGCTATGAAAAACACAAACCAGCTTCAGTTCTACAAAACATAACAGCTACTGAAGCACACATAACCAAGTACTGATCAACTTCTGATCACAACCATGGTATCAGAGCTACTCCAAGGTATCAGAGCTACTGATCAACTCTTGATCATCACAAACACTCCCCCTTACTTCTGAATCTCCACAACACTCCCCCTGCAACTCAGCTTCTCACACAAACTCCCCCTTACTACTGAACTACAGAGAAACAAGGTATCAGAGCATATCAGAAGCACACTTCAGGATCACAGAGACACTCAGGATCATAACAATCTTGTACTCCCCCTGAGACACATATTCCCCCTTGATCATATCTGGACATATCTTGCTTGGTATCAGAGCAACACTAGTCACCTTTTGAATTAATGGCACACATATCAGAGCAATACATCTTCTAATTCGTGGTATCAGAGCCAACAAGGCCAACACATTGCATAAGGTTTTCTCCCCCTTTTTAGCCATAAAATTCTGACAAATCATAGTCTTCAAATAGGAAAGGGAAACTGCACAAACATCTTCAACTACTGTCCCAGTTTGAACTTCAGACTTAGTATCAGAGACAGCATCACACTTAGCACTAACAAAGCTGACAGGTACTCTACCTTCCTCACATCCAGTTTGCTTTAATTGCTAGAATTCTTCATATAAGCACACACCTAACTTGCTCCTTAAGTTCTCAAACTGCTTAGCATCCAAGGCCTTTGTGAAAATGTCAGCAACTTGTTCTTCAGTAGCTACATGCTCCAGTTGAATAACTTTATCCTCCACAAGGTTTCTGATAAAATGGTGCCTGATATCTATGTGTTTGGTTCTACTGTGCTGAATTGGATTCTTAGAGATGTTGATGGTACTCAAATTGTCACAAAATAAGGTCATGGTTCCTTGTTTCATGTTGTACTCCTCCAGCATCTGTTTCATCCAAACCAATTGTGAGCAACTACTTCCAGCAGCAATATACTCAGCCTCAGCAGTTGACAATGACACACAGTTTTGCTTCTTGCTAAACCATGAAATTAAGTTATTTCCCAAAAAGAAACAACCTCCTGAGGTGCTCTTCCTGTCATCAGCACTTCCAGCCCAGTCAGCATCACAATATCCCATCAGTTCAGAACTTGAACTATGTGAGTACATGATTCCATAGTCACTTGTGCTGTTCACATACTTCAGGATCCTTTTAACTTGTGTCAGATGACTCATCTTAGGATCAGCTTGATATCTTGCACAAACTCCTACAGCAAATGTGATATCAGGCCTGCTTGCAGTTAAGTACAATAGGCTCCCAATCATGCTTCTGTACTGACTTTGATCTACTGAAACTCCATGTTCATCCTTAGTTAACTTCAGGTGAGTAGCAGCTGGTGTCCTCTTGTGAGCAGCAGATTCCAATCCAAATTTCTTCACTATGTTCTTGGCATACTTACTTTGAGAAATGAAGATTGTATCTTCCATTTGCTTGACTTGTAATCCAAGAAAATAAGTCAGTTCACCAACTAAGCTCATTTCAAATTCTGACTGCATCTGCTGAACAAACAGTTTGACCATCTTCTGAGACATCCCTCCAAACACTATATCATCCACATAAATCTGAGCAATCATCAAACTCCCATTTTCATCTTTCACAAACAAAGTCTTATCAGAACCTCCTTTTCTGTAACCTTGAGCCACAAGAAACTGAGTTAATCTTTCATACCATGCTCTTGGTGCTTGCTTCAATCCATACAAAGCCTTCTTCAACTTGTACACATGTTCTGGAAACTTAGGATCCACAAAACCCTTAGGTTGTTCAACATAAACTTCTTCTTGCAGATATCCATTTAGAAATGCACTCTTCACATCCATCTGAAATAGCTTGAACTTGAGAATGCAGGATACACCCAACAGTAGTCTTATGGACTCTAGTCTGGCCACAGGTGCAAAGGTCTCATCAAAATCAAGTCCCTCAACTTGAGTATAACCCTGAGCAACCAACCTTGCCTTGTTTCTGACTACAGTACCACTCTCATCTGTTTTATTCTTGAATATCCACTTAGTGCCAATCACATTCAACCCTTCAGGTCTTGGAACCAAATCCCATACTTCATTCCTTTTGAATTGATTCAACTCATCTTGCATTGCTTCAATCCAAAATTCATCAGTTAGGGCTTCTTTCACATTTTTAGGCTCAACCTTTGAAACAAAACATGAATCAGTAGCAGCTGGTTCTGATCTCCTGGTTCTGACCCCTTGATCCAAACTCCCAATGATAAGCTCCTTAGGATGATCCTTCTGAATTCTAATAGATGGCCCTTTATTGGTAGAATCATGTTCTGGATGTACATCTGCTTCTTCAGACTCTGGATGAATTTCTGCTTCTGAAGTTTGTTCTTCTGATGCTTCAGACTCTGGAACAACTTCAGACTCACTTCTATCTTTCTCAGCAGTCAGATCATCAATTACCACATTAATGGACTCCATCACAACTTTAGTTCTTGAATTAAACACCCTATAAGCTCTGCTGTTTACTGAATATCCCAAAAATATACCCTCATCAGACTTAGGATCTAGTTTTCTCCTATTTTCTCTGTCAGCCAAAATGTAACATTTACTGCCAAACACATGAAAATATTTGACTGTAGGCTTCCTTCCTTTCCATAGTTCATACAATGTAGATGTTGTTCCTTTCTTCAGAGTCACTCTATTATGGATATAGCATGCAGTGTTCATTGCTTCAGCCCAGAACATATATGGAAGTTTCTTAGCATGCAGCATCACTCTTGCACATTCTGCCAAAGTCCTATTCTTCCTCTCAACTACACCATTTTGCTGAGGTGTGATAGGTGCAGAAAACTCATGCTTTATACCTTCAGAACCACAGAATTCTGAAAAACTCTTGTTTTCAAATTCCTTGCCATGATCACTTCTGATTCTGACAATACCACAGTCCTTCTCTCTTTGTAATTGAGTACATAAGTCTTTAAACACTTCAAAAGTATCAGACTTCTCTCTAACAAAGTTGATCCATGTGTATCTTGAGTAGTCATCTACCATTACAAAAGCATACCTCTTCCCTCCAATACTTTCTACTTGCATAGGCCCCATTAAATCCATATGAACAAGTTCTAGTACTTTAGTAGTTACCTGGTGAACTAATCTGGGATGAGACTTTCTTGTTTGTTTCCCAATTTGACAATCACCACAAACATTGTCCTCATTGATCTTCAGATTAGGCACACCTCTGATAGCTTCAGTACTTAGGATTTTCTTCATGCCTTTCAAGTGCAAATGTCCCAGTTTCTGGTGCCAGAGCTTGACTTCCTCTTCTGAGCTCATAAGACAAGAAGTCAAACTTCTTTCTTCTTCAGAAACCCACAAGTAACAATTGTCTTTGGATCTGCAGCCTCTCATCTGAATCTTATCTTCCTGATCAGTAACAATACACTCTAGTTTGTTAAAATTAACCTTCAAGTCCTGATCACAAAGTTGGCTAATACTGATCAGATTAGAGGTTAAACCCTTCACTAATAGCACATCATTCAGTCTAGGTAAGCCTTCACAGTTTAAGTCACCAATACCCAGGATCTCTCCTTTTGCTCCATCTCCAAATGTCACATAGCTTCTGGAATATTGTCTGATATTGCTAAGTAGCTTCTTTACACCAGTCATGTGCCTTGAACACCCACTATCAAAATACCAGTCTTCTTTAGAGGTGGCTCTCAATGAAGTATGAGCAATCAGGCCTACATTCTGAACCTTAGGTTTCCACACCTTCTGAACACTGTGTCTGGGTGCAGCTGGTTGCACTCTTCTAAATTGAAAGTGTTCAGGGTAACCATACAATTTAAAGCAGAATGGTTTGATATGCCCTCTCTTTCCACAATGATGACAGACCCATGGATGATTCCTCCTCCTTCTGTTTCTGAAAGATTTCTGGGGTTGCTTCTGAGGTAGCATCTGACCATGCTTCTGACCTTGCATCTGAACATACTTCTGACCTTGCATCTGAGGTCTCTTCTGAGCTTGCATCTGGGCTTGTTTCTGAGGTCTCCTCTTTGATGTTCCAACCATAGAGTCATGAGTTTGAGTAGCAGGAACAAAACTCATCTGTTTAGGAATCTGAGTCTGATCAACAAAACCTAAACCAGTTTTTCCTTGTTGCTGATTCCCCAAAATGTCCTCCAACTTATCAGTAGCAGAGTTCAACATCTTCACTTGCTTCTTCATTTGATCAAGTTGGGAGTTCAGTTGGTTCACTTCTTCTTTTAAATCTGAATTCTGCACTAACAGTTCACCTTTTTCAGCCTCCAGTTGAAGAATAGTCTCTTTCTGATCCAAAACTTGTTTGCAAACCTCAGCACTTCTGGCATACAGCTTCTTGTAGTTATCAGCTAGTTCATCATATGAGGTTTTAGTTGCTTCAGACACATATGAGGCTTCAGACTCTGAGTCAGACTCTGAAAAGGTCTCAGACTCTAAAACAGGTTCCTTCTTCAAGATAGCTCCTGACCTTACAACCAGACCAGTATCACACATATCAGATTCACTAACATCATCATCTTCAGAACCATCATCAGACCATGCAACAGCTAGGCTCTTCTTCTGCTTCTTAAGAAAAGTAGGACATTCAGATTTGATATGCCCATAGCCCTCACACTCATAGCACTGCACACCTTTGGCTTGGTTGCTTTTCTCCTCAGACTTGGTCTTCTTCTCATCAGTTTGTTGCTTCTTGTTATTGAATCTAAAATTCTGACCTTTGCCTCTGGCTTTTCTGTTAACATTCTTCAGAATCTTGTTGAATTGTTTTCCCAGCAATACTAGAGCTTCTGATAAGTCATCCTCCTCAGACTCTTGTTGATCATCAGCTTCAGCATTCACAGAAAAAGCTATACCTTTCCCTTTCTTATCAGGCTGTTTGCAGAAAGCAGTCTCAAAATTTAACAAAGAACCAATGAGCTCTTCAACCTTCATAGCAGAAATATCATGAGCCTCCTCAATTGCTGTAACCTTCATGTCAAACCTTCTGGGCAGGGACCTGAGGATTTTTCTGACTAACTTCTCATCAGACATCTTTTCACCAAGAGAGTCAAATGAATTTGCCATATCCAGCACATTCATGTAAAAATCCTGAATGGATTCATCTTCCTTCATCTTCAGGTTCTCAAATTTGGTGGTCAGCAGCTGCAATCTGGACATCTTTACCTTAGAAGTTCCTTCATGAGTGGTCTTCAGAATTTCCCACGCATCCTTAGCCACAGTACATTGTTTGATGAGTCTGAACATGTTCTGATCAACACCATTAAAGATAGCATTCAAAGCTTTTGAATTTCCTAGTGACAGATCATCTTCAGCTTTGGTCCATTCCTCCTCAGGCTTCAGAACCTCAGTCTTGTTACCATCTTTGTCTGTATACACAGGATGATCCCAGCCTTTAATCACAGCTTTCCAAGTCCTGCTGTCAATAGACTTTAGAAAAGCACACATCCTTGACTTCCAATACTCATAGTTTGTGCCATCTAGTAGGGGTGGTCTATTGACATAGCCTCCTTCTCTATCCATGCTTACCAGTAATTAATCCCTCTGGATCTCACCCAAAATACAGGCAGGGTGCCTGCTCTGATGCCAATTGAAATTCTGGCCAGGCAATGTGACAGAGTAACCAGGTTCTGAACCAACAGGTTCTGAACAATATGCAGGACACACTAAATTGCTTAAAACAGAGCACAAACACAAACACACACAAGCAGCAAATTAAAGTGCAGGAAAGTAAAAAAGGCACAGAGGTTTGTTAACCCAGTTCGGAGTAAACACCTCCTACTCTGGGGGATACCAATCCAGGAAGGAATTCCACTATAGGAATTAATCCTTATGACTCAAGACACTGACTCCCAGTTCCCAGCCTAAGCAATTAACTTCCTCCTAGTCTTGAATTCTACCCAACACGTTGAGTATTAGAGACCACTAACTTCCTAATCAAGTAACAAACCTGTTACTGAATCCCTTAACAAAAACTACTCTGTTTTGAAGAATAACTTCAATACATCTGACTTCACTCGTACCTACAGGCTTAGAGTGATTACAACTCAATCAAAACACCTAAACCAACTCTAACAGAGTGGTGCACAATAAAGCTAAAAGCTTAAAAACTCTAAGACTCTTTTCTCTGAATTTTTCTCTCTAATTTCTTGTATTGAATAGCAGCAGCCCTCCTCCTTATATAGCCTTCAGTCTTGCAAAATAAAACTAATCTTCTGAATTGATTTGTTACTGAAATAAGATTGGTCCAATCAAGTAACAAATAAAACTGTTTTGTATCTTTGAAAGATTTAAAACAGAAAATACGATTTTCATATCTTTGAACCAAATCTTCAATAAAATCTTCTCCAAATAATTCAGCATTCTAGAAGCACTTATACAAAGATAATTCCTTGCTAAATCTCCCAAGATACGCGCAACAATTAATCTGAAAACCCAGCTTCTGATGTGGTCAACAAAAGTCAACGCTGGCTTCAGAACCTGAAATCAGCTTCTGAACTGCTACAGTGCATTCAGCTTCTGATGATATTTTCTGCTTCTGAATGGCTTCAAAACACAAAACTTGCAACTGAAGAAATGTTTCAAATATGAAGATGCTTCTATTCAATACTTTGGTTTTGCCAAACAATGCAGCCAACACCAAAATACTCAACACACACTTATTTATAATTATTTTCATATATCAACATACCTGCACACTATACCTATTTTTTATATATTGCTATTGAACATTTCTTTTTTTCATTATCATTATAGATCATGGAAAACCATAGTCAATCACTTCATTCTAAATCAGCGGAGGCCAGGAAAAGAAGGATTTTGTTGCTTCAAAATCGAAAGTTGAGGTCAAAGAATTCTAATATGTCAACACCACTTTCAGATATTACCTCATCTACACTAAACAGGAATGGTATGTCACATACAAAGGTGGCTGCTCAACCAAAGCCATCTAATTATAAATCTGCTAAGGTGTTAGATGGAAAACATTCTCTAGAAAACATAAGTTCTTCCCTGTCTTCTACCCCTATTGGAACCAAGAGCAGTGTTGACTATGTTGAGATTAGGTCCAATGGTATCAAGAATAAGACAAGGATTGAAACATCCAGCTTTAACGCAATATCAACACCTCTCTTTGATATTACTTCATCCACACTTAGAAAACAATTGACCAAGAGTGGTGATGTTTGTCACAGCTATCAAACTCATTCCACAAATCCTAATCAAACCCAACTTCATAACTTGCATTCTATTCTCCAACATTCTAAACATTCTGGTCAAAATCTTCTTGATAAGTTTTTAGCAACACTTGAACCTCATAAAAATTCCCCTCAAACATCACAGTTTAATGCTAATCTCCCACCTTCTCCTGAAACTGCACCAACGGCAAATTCCCCTGAACAATCACAATGTTTTTCTAATCCTCAAACTGCACCAACTGCTAATTCAACCCATCAAGTTGGTAACAAACGCAAGTATATTGCAAGTGATGTTGAGTATTTTCATACAATGTCAGATAAAGTACCACACGGAGCTCCATATAATGTCATTATCAACCATAGTTCTGGGTCTGATTCAGACACTGATGACACTGATCATGGTCAATCAGATAGCAGCAGCGATGAAGACATAGAAATCAGTGATGACATTTTCGGGCAAGGTATTTAAAAGTTGGAAATCTTAGCTGCTTTTATAAATATAATTTAATATGCACATATTATTACTAATTAGACCTCATTTTCTTATTGTTGAGTCTTTTGGTGTTGGCTGCATATTTTGGCAAAACCAAGGTATTGAATAGAAGCATCTCCATGATTAGAACATTTCTTCAGTTGCAAGTTTTGTGTTTTGAAGCCTTTCAGAAGCAGAAAATGTCATCAGAAGCTGAATGCACTGTAGCAGTTCAGAAGCTGATTTCAGGTTCTGAAGCCAGCGTTGACTTTTGTTGACCACATCAGAAGCTGGGTTTTCAGATTAGTTTTTGCGCGTATCTTGGGAGATTTAGCAAGGAATTATCTTTGTATAAGTGCTTCTAGAATGCTGAATTATTTGGAGAAGATTTTTTTGAAGATTTGGTTCAAAGATATGAAATTCGTATTTTCTGTTTTAAATCTTTCAAAGATACAAAACAGTTTTATTTGTTACTTGATTGGACCAATCTTATTTCAGTAACAAATCAATTCAGAAGATTAGTTTGTTATTTATGTTGCAAGACTGAAGACTATAAAAGGAGGAGTATGGCTGACATTCAAGACACACGAAATACAGAGTATTATTCAGAGAATTGAGTCTTTGTTATTTTAAGCTTTTAGCTTTGTTGTGCACCACTCTGTTAGAGTTGGTTTAGGTTTGTTTTGAGTTGTAATCACTCTAAGCCTGTAGGTATGAGTGCTGTCTTTGTGTGTTGAAGTTGTCTTCAAAACAGGGGAGTTTTTGTGTTCAGAACTGGGTTAAGTTCAAAGGGTAGTTCAAGTAGCTGGGTTGCAGATTGCTTGAATAGGAAGTTAGAGGTTTTCTAATACTCAACGTGTTGGGTAGAATTCAAGACTAGGAGGAAGATAATTGCTTAGGCTGGGAACTGGGAGTCAGTGTCTTGAGTCATAAGGATTATTTCCTATAGTGGAATTCCTTCCTGGATTGGTATCCCCCAGAGTAGGAGGTGTTTACTCCGAACTGGGTTAACAAACCTTGTGTGTTTTTAGCTTTCCTGCACGTTTATTTTCTGCCTATTAATTGCTTTTATAATTGTGCAAAGTTCTGTTCAGAACCTGCTAAGTTTGTATCAGAACCAGAACCTGTTGAGTATCTAATTGCCTGGCCAGAATTTCACTTATAAATAGATACAATATATGGTGATATAGGAGATCCTCTTTGGGAGTGTCCAGATTGTGGTGCATTGATGTGGTATCAAGAAAGGAAACAGAAGTCAAAAAATACTACAAATCCTAAATTTCAGTTATGTTGTGGTAGTGGGAAGGTTCAACTACCTTTATTACAACAACCTCCAAAACTTCTTCAAGATCTTTTATTTGATAACAAAAGTACAGCTAGCAAAAATTATCAAAATAATGCAAGAACATACAATGCGATGTTCTCATTTACTTCACCTGGTATGAAAATGGATACTACCACAAATAAAGGAAGGGGTCCACCTACAATGCGAATTCAAGGCCAAACCTGTCACAGAATTGGCAGCATGCTACCCTTAGCTGGACAACGGCCAAAATTTGCTCAGCTATATATATATGACACAGAAAATGAGATATCAAACAGGATTGGTTGTTTTAGGTAAATATAACTATATACCTATATGGTTGTAAATCATTATTTGTATCCTGTTCAATATATAATTTTATAAACACGACTCTGATAATCAAACTTTTGTTTTGGATTTATAGGGACAATAAGGATATTGATGAAAAAATAGTTAAAGCATTAAAGTCAATGTTGGATCAACATAATGTGCATGCTAAAGCTTTCAGAATGGCCAGAGATATGTTAAAGATCGGTCCAGTTCAAGATGTTAAATTGAAACTTATCTCAGACAGGAAAACAGATGGCAGAATATACAACAAGCCTACAGTTTCCGAAGTTGCCGCACTCATTGTAGGTGATATTGATTCTGCCGCACACAGAGATATTATAATGCAAGGACAATCTGGAAATCTACAGCGAATAGATGAATTCCATGCAAGTTATCTTGGTTTCCAATATCCACTGATTTTCCCATATGGAGAAGACGGATACAGACCTGGTATTTTACTACGGTATAAAGATGAAACTGTTGTTAATAGCAAAAATCGATTAACTATCAAATGTTGGCTGTCATTTAGAATACAGACAAGGAAATTTGAGGCAAGAACTTTGTTATGTTCCAGGAAACTTTTCCAACAATTTTTGGTCGATGGCTATGCAATGATGGAATCAGAAAGGCTTAATTGGCTAAGGAAAAATCAGTCAAAGCTTAGAGTTGGGAAATACAGACAACTCAATGAGGGAAATATGGGTAATAACCAAAGTCATCAAAAACTACAAGGCAAGAGAGTGGTCTTGCCATCAACCTTTGTGGGAAGCAAAAGATACATGGATCAGCTATACTTTGATGGAATGGCAATTTCAAGTGTTGTTGGATTTCCAGATATTTTTATTACATTCACATGTAATCCAAACTGGCCAGAAATCACTAGAGAACTTGGAAAATACAATTTAAAGCCTCAAGATCGTCCAGATATCATATCAAGGGTGTTTAAGATAAAGTTTGATGAGCTCATAAAGGACTTAACAAAAAAACATACACTTGGCAAGGTCTTAGCATGTAAGTTAATCATTACACATACTCTTTTATTTTATATTTCCAAAAATTTTGATATTTATAGTCGTACTAATCATTATAATAACATTAAACAGATATGTACACCATTGAATTCCAGAAAAGGGGCTTACCACACGCTCACATTCTGATTTTTTTACATCCATCAAGCAAGTATCCAACACCTAGAGATATTGACAAAATCATATCTGCTGAAATACCTGATCCAAACAAGCACATTGAGTTATACAACTTAGTCAAAAGTCACATGATTCATGGGCCATGTGGCCTTGCTAGAATGTCATCACCATGCATGAAAAACAGTAAATGTTCAAAATTCTTTCCCAAAAAATTTATTGAACGTACTATTGTTGATCGAGATGGCTATCCGGTATACAAGAGAAGTTCTAATACTCATACCATAGTAAAAAATGGTATTAGCTTAGACAATAGACATGTTGTTCCATACAACACAACTTTGTTGTTGAAATATCAAGCTCACATCAACATGGAATGGTGCAACCAAAGTTCATCAATTAAATATCTTTTCAAATATATCCACAAAGGATATGATCGTATTGCCGCAAAGATTGTGCCATTTGATCAGAATGTTAGAACTTTACAACAGCCTGTCGATGAAATAAAACAATACTTGGATTGTAGGTATATATCACCAAGTGAGGCATGTTGGAGAATTCTATCATTCTCAATTCATGGCAGAAAACCAGCAGTTGAACGTATGTTTTTCCATTTAGTTGGAGACAAATGCGTTTACTTTACTGATCATTCAACTATGGAAAATGTTCTTGAAAAGGCAAGTGTAACCGAGTCAATGTTCACAGCTTGGCTACAAGCAAATCAAGATTTTGAGGCTGCAAGAGAATTGACATACGGGGAATTTGTTACCAAATTTGTGTATAACAAAAAAAAAGGGTCTGGACACCTAGAAAGAAGGGGTTTACTATTGGTAGATTGATATGGGTTCCACCGACAACCGGAGAGTTGTTCTATTTGAGGTTGATGTTAACTGTTTCTAAAGGACCAAAAACATATGAAGAAATTCGCAAAGTTGGTGATATACAATATCTATCATTTAGAGAGGCTTGCTTTGCAATGGGATTCCTCAATGATGACATGGAATTCATTGGTGCTATTAGAGAAGCATATCAATGGGGTTCAGGTTATTTTTTAAGAAGATTGTTTGTGATTATGTTACTTTCCGGAGCACTAAATAGACCACTTCATGTATGGCATAAAACAGTTCAGTGGTTGTCCGATGGGATCCTACGCGATCAGCGTATCTTGGCAAACAATCAAGGTATTTTGCTTAATATTTTTACATTTCTGAACTGAAACAAATCATTATACTTAATATGTTTATTTATTTTTCCTTGCCGTACTATAATATGTTCAACAGAATTGCTTCTCAGTGATGAACAAGTGCATAATTTGACCTTGATTGAAATTGAAAAATTATTACAATCAAGTAGGAGGACTTTGAAAGAATTTAGTTCATTACCTTATCCAAATGGATATGTCCTTGAGCAATTGGGAAATAGATTAATTTACGATGAGCGTAGTTATGATATAGAAACCCTTCAGAGAGAATTTCAAGAATTGTTTTTGTCACTTACAGGTATTAAAACTTTTTGTTACAATTACTATAATAAATCTCATTATATTTTATTCAATCGCTGCTGACATTGTGATTATGTTTCTTTAACAGATGAGCAGAAAATCATATATGACAAGATCATGTTGGCAGTTAATGATCAGAAAGGAGGTGTTTTCTTCTTGCATGGTTACGGTGGGACAGGCAAAACATTTATGTGGCGTACACTTGCAAGTGCATTACGTTCTAAACATGAAATTGTATTGACTGTGGCTTCAAGCGGGATTGCATCTCTACTACTACCCGGAGGCCGGACTGCACATTCAAAGTTTAAATTGCCTGTGCCTACATTAGATAACTCAACTTGCAAAATAGATCATGACAGTGATATGGCAGACCTTCTTCGACAAACAAAGCTAATCATATGGGATGAAGCACCGATGTCTCATAGATATACTTTTGAGTGCTTGGATAGAACTCTTAAGGATATCATGGGTGACGCTGATACAAAGTGTGAAACCATTTTTGGGGGTAAGGTTATAGTGTTTGGTGGGGATTTTCGACAGATTTTGCCAGTTATACCTAGAGGTAGTCGTTCTGATATTGTACATGCCTCCATAAATGCTTCATATATTTGGGATCACTGTCAAGTTCTGGAGTTGACAAAAAATATGCGATTGAAACATGGTTCTGATCCAAAAGAAAATGAAGAAATTTCTTTGTTTTCAGACTGGCTTTTAAGTGTTGGAGAGGGGAAAATAAGCGAGCCTAATGATGGTTATGCTGAAATACCTATTCCTAAAGATATGTTGATCACCGAATTTGAAGATCCAATCCTTGCAATTGTACAAAGCACGTATCCTAACTTCTTGGAAAATTACAACTCTTATGACTACTTGAAGAGCAGAGCCATATTGGCATCAACTATTGAGGTTGTTGATCAAATCAATGAATATGTTTTGGGTCTAATGCCAGGTATTAATAGTTTACTCAATTTATCTCACAAATTTAGTTCAATTCTCTTTTATATGTTTTAAATGTATGTTGTCATTTAACTATGTAGGTGAAGAGAGAGTGTATTTAAGTGCCAACTCAATTGATAGATCAGAAATCCATGATAACACCATTACTGATGTATTAACACCTGAATTTCTAAGCACCCTACGCACTTCTGGAATTCCAAACCATAAGATCAAATTAAAAGTTGGATGTCCTATTATGCTTTTGAGAAATATTGATCAATCAGAAGGTTTGTGTAATGGAACAAGATTGATAGTTACAAAGCTTGCAAATCATGTATTGGAAGCCAAGATCATGGGTGGCAAGCATCATGGGAATATTATCTATATTCCACGTATGGATATGTCTCCATCTCAATCTCCATGGCCATTCAAATTATGTAGGAGACAATTTCCAATTGTATGCTCTTATTCAATGACTATCAACAATCACAAGGACAGTCTCTTGATTGGGTTGGGCTTTATTTACCTAAAGATGTTTTCAGTCATGGCCAAATCTATGTCGCAATCTCAAGAGTTACAAGCAAAAAGGGTATAAAGATTCTCATACATGATGAAAATAATTTACCAAAAGACACTACAACAAATGTTGTTTATAAAGAAGTCTTTGAAAATGTTTGACAAGTAAGTATTCTCATCATGTCTTTCACTAATAACTATATTCTAAATATTAACATGTATAATATTTAGTTTGGAATTATTCAGGTTAATGTTTATTAATTCTGTGCACTTACATTACAGGTACCATACATGATGAAGCCGTTACTTTGCTGTGTCATCATATAAATCAAACTCTTCCATTTTCGTAGTTCTACCTGAAATTATTCAAGAACTTAGTTGTTAACTCTTAAATACTACATATTGAATGGTCACTGCATAATATTTATATTAGATCAGTTGCTTATTGTAATATATCCCAATTTCCAATTCACTTCCATCATCTCACTACCATGATTCAGTTACAGTTTGTTATCAAATCACATTAACACTAGACATGCTGTGTAGTACTCAAAATTGTTGGTTCCTTCGTATTGTTACTGAATCTAATTAATATTCTTCACAAAGTGATAGACCAATAACACATAAAACTATTAAAATCACAATATCTAATTTGCACTGCATACCTGGAAGAAGAAGAAGACCCGTTTCACACTTTATTTCTTAACAATTTTAGTCTCCTTTTCTTTCCACCTACCAACCTGTATGTGTTCAACCAATAACTTTCACTAAAGACTCAATAAATATACTACCCAACTATAGTACAGTATAAAAGATAAGTTAAATAATATGAGGCTTTGCGCACAGTACACGATGGGATGTGTAATATATATCAATAAAAAATTTTAAATAGTATTGCATGTGCATTATTGAATGTTGAATTTAATAAAGTTCATTGATACATCATATCACTTAAAGAATCTTGCTTTAGGAATCAAACAATATTGCAAGTTCAGAAATGTAAGACATTGTGCTACTTTAAAGAGAATAAAACAACTATATTCTAAAACAACTGATAACCTCTACAATTTCCATTTTTTTTCTTACATAAATACTACATGTAGACTTTGATAAATTAATATCTTTATGTAAGTTAACCTTAAAATAAAATCAAGCCGTGACTAATTATTATATATGTCCTTTTAAAATACCAAATATGAAAGACCACAAATTGAGACACAAACTTCAATTCATGATTGAAGAGAATTTTAATAATTATAATGTATCATTAACTCAATCAACAAAGAGTCTATGACATTCCTTCCTTATATTGGAAATTAATATGAGTGTAAATATTAATATAAGGCTTAAATATTTGATTTGTCCCTCCTATATCACCATGTTTTTTGCACTGGTCCCTACACTTTTTTTTTTTTGGCTTTAGTCCCTGCATTTTGAAATCCTTTGTTATTTGTCATTTTGTTAACTTCAGGTTAAAAATAAAATCAAATTAACGGTATGTCACGTGGACCATGTATTACACGAAACGTCTCACCCTAGAAGTCAAAATTGCTGAATTTAAAATAAATCATATAAAATAACTCATTTTTAATTAGTTTTATTATTTTTATTGTTGAAGTAGAAGGGTGCCACAAATAACAGTAAACCCATTGAATATCGTTGGTTGACAAATCATCAACCTTCAGGACTTACTACGCTTCAGGACCTCTGAAGAGTAGTAACTTCTGAAACATCGTCCAGACTTTGATGGTCCTCAGGATTTGCAAAACTCCTGTTCTGCAACCTCTGAAAGATTACAACATCTGTCCTCAGGTATGTCACGTGGACCATGTATTACACGAAACGTCTCACCCTAGAAGTCAAAATTGCTGAATTTAAAATAAATCATATAAAATAACTCATTTTTAATTAGTTTTATTATTTTTATTGTTGAAGTAGAAGGGTGCCACAAATAACAGTAAACCCATTGAATATCGTTGGTTTATTTTAAATCATCAACCTTCAGGACTTACTACGCTTCAGAACCTCTGAAGAGTAGTAACTTCTGAAACATCGTCCAGACTTTGATGGTCCTCAGGATTTGCAAAACTCCTGTTCTGCAACCTCTGAAAGATTACAACATCTGTCCTTTGAATTTGATTAGTTGGGTTTGACGTATATAAGTGGAAACGTTTTGAAAACTCTTTTCTACCACTTAATATTAAATAAATTCTTTACACGTGTCTGAAATCTGTTTGGTAAAGGATTGTTAATGATGATTTATGCAGTAAGTACAGTTATCGAAGTTTTCGCGCCCCCTGTGTCAGTTGATTAAAAAAATTATTTTAAATCAAATCTTTTCAAAACTCATTTCACTTATACACCATCACCCACTACCTAAACTTCACTACTTACACTTTCTTTTCTATCTAAACCGTCAGAATTCTATTACTTCTTTCTCTCTAAAATAGCAAAACCCTAAAACCAGTAAACTACTACATTCAACTTCAATGGCTGGTTCATCATCCTCATCTATGGCTATCAACGTTGATTCGGGTAAATCTGTGTTCATCAAACCAAGAACAACTACTGTTCGTGAGCATCAACTCAAGTTATTAATAGAACACATGGTTGATTTTGAGTCTCTGAAGTGCAATGGTTTTCCACTTAAACCGTTCTTTGAAGTTCAAGGTTGGATGTCGTATTTTGATATGTTGAATGGTCCAACCTATCAAAACTTGGTCAAGTATTTCTGGGTTCGGGCGGAAGTTTACGATCAAGAGGCAGATAACATTCGTTTGTCAACGAAAATTGCTGAGAATCCCACTGAGAACAAAAATAAAACAAGGGCTGAGTTAGGGCTGCCTGAGTTCAAGGAAACAGAGATTCGTTCTTCAGTAATGGGAGTGGATGTCACCATTACTCAAGAAACAATTGCAAAGCTGCTAAAGGTCCCTAACAGAGGTATTTGTCTACTGGAATCTGGAAGCAATTATGGACTTGCAAATGAAGTCAAGGAGAAATTGTTTGAGGTCAAGGATGACCTTAACAAGGTGAAGAACATGTTTGTGCTTCAGAGGATGCTTTTCAAGGTGTTACTCAGTTCTATTCTACCAAGGAATTCTGCATCTGACCAGATTTCATGGGATCACAAACACTTTCTTTATTTTTTGGCAAATGGAATTCCGATGAACTTGGCTGGGTATGTTTTTAACCATCTCTGCAAAGCAATTCAGAGCTCCTGTAGAAAGGCTAGCACTACAGTAGTATATGGGAGATTGCTGTCTGAATTGTTCTATCAAGGCAGAATACTGGAAGCTCTGGAAAGAGCAGGAGCTGTGGAAGACTTGGATATTGCTTATGGACAGATGCTCAATGCCAACATTCTATATCATATGAGCATCAGGAAAAAGAAGGATTTTATTTATCCAATGAAGCCTCTTCTGCTGAATAAGAAAAGCACCAACCTCATGGAAGATTATCCGATCATCCACAAAGGCGAACCTCTGGAAGTCATTCTTGACTATATGAAGACAGTGAAAGAGGACACTGGTGTGGAGTTAACAATGGATGATATTCCTGAAGAACCCTCCGTCAGTGTGTATGTTGAGAAAAAGAAGAGGTCAAGAAAAGCTGGTGAAACTGCTGGAGAGTCTTCTGCTCCTGTGGCCAAGAAAGCTAAGCAGGCTAAGACACCTGTTAAGCCAGTTCAAGAGGTGGAAGCTCGTGGCTCAAAGAAGATTCTTGCTGGACCTAAGAAGACTGTCAGAAAGTTGGTCGTTACAGACTCTGATACAGAATCTGAAGAGGTCCCTCTACTGAGGAAGAGCAAGAAGCTTCAGGATCATGGCACTGAAGCCTCTGTTCAAGGTCAAGGTACAATTCCTGTAATTCCTGAGCAACTTTCTACTTCTTCTCCTGATCTTCTCCTCCAAAACCTTACTCCTGATCTACCTAACCAAACCCAAACTGAAGTCATTCCTTCAAAATCACCCTCTCCAACCACTGAAACCTGGGGCACTATAACCCATCATAAACCAAGAACTGAAACCACTAAACCTGCCCTTAACCAACAAGAAACTGCTGAATCCCTCTCCAACAAATCACATGATGATCTTCATGTTAGAATGGAAGAGGAAGCAAAGAAAGCCCATGATGATGCCATGCGTGCATTGGAGGAACATCTCTTTGGTGACCTTAACCAAACCTCTCCCTCTGAACACCAACAAGCTTCAGGTTCTGCTGCAGTAAGTCCTGGAGATCTCAACGCTACTGCCCATGAGTCAGTTGCTGCTGGTTGGGACTCTGGACTGCTTTCACTGCCTGCTGCATCCAGACTCTCTCCCCATCAAACACCCACTCAAACACTTAACCCAGACTCTGCTATTGACCAAACCACTGACATATCAATCTCTGATACTACCACGCAAAATCCTGAACCCTTCATCTCAACAGATCACACAATCACTCCTGCAGAAGATCAGGTGACAATCCAGTTGTCTCCTTCATCTTCTGCAGCCACTCAAACTTTTGACATTCCTTCATCCTCCACCACCCTACCTAAAAGCATTATTCCTGTTTTTGTCCCTAAACCTCCACGATCTGAACCCAACCCAGATCTTGAGAAGATAGGACAGATGTTGCTTAAGGAAGCTCAGGAATTGTACATGAACAGGTTCTCTTCAGCAAGTGCTCAAGATCATCTACAGCTATGGGATGACCTGCGTCTTAAGATTGACAACATGCTGAAGGAACTGTCACAGGCAAGTGCTGGAGATGTGAAGAGATACAGAAATGATATCAATGCTTGGATTGAGGGAGTAAATTCTGAGGTCAAGTTAGCCAACCTAAGGCAGAAAGGAATGTTGCTCTTAACTGACTACTCACACTGGGACACTGTTGAAGCTTCTGATAAGTCTCTCAGAGAACACTTCAAGTCCCTACTTACTCCTGAAGAGATTGTTGTGTCCAAGAGCATTTTAGAAAATCCTGAGTTTGAAGCCTTCAAAGCTGATGTTAAAGATAGGTTGGCTGCTCAAGAGACTCTTTCGGCTGAAATTGCAAGCAAGCAGAAAGAAATGGAAGCACAGATCCTGACTGTCATTCAAAACCAGAACTCCTCAAATTCTGATATCAAGACCATCCTGTCCCTCCTTCAACCTAAACCTTAGGATTTCTTAGTCTTAGCACTTTTGTTTTTTTTGTGCTTATGTATCCGTATTTTTTTTCCTTAATATCAATTTTCCTTGCTACTACTTCTCAACTATTGGTTTTAAATTTCTACTCTCTTATCTATTTAACTTCTGATGTATTTGATAATGACAACATGGGGAGTATAAGCTGCAACATAACACTGTAATTTGCAGCTGCAACAATTGCAATCTCTGAACCAATATATACGTTGTTGCTTTGATTTGTGTTTATATTAAAATTAAATGTTAAGATAAAACTTAGGAAAAGCTTTCAAATCTTTTCCTATGGACTATTGAACTTAGTGGGAGCTTACAAACCTCCATTCCTGAAGCTAAGTTAACATTCTATCTATTAAACAATTGTTAGAACAAAATGCATTTTACTAAACCCACCTTAAGTTTTGATGATAACAGAGTATTAAAAACAATTGGCATTACTATTGTATTCTATAGGTGTGCAGGACTACAGTTAAAAATAATAAAATGAAACAATATTGTACGAAGACCAGATGTCATCGCTTTTGGAATAAAAGTAAATTCTGAAGAGGGTGAGAGAAGTCAACAATGGTCAACTACTGAAGACCAAAGTCTGCATAACAAATATTGAAGAACAAAGTCTTCAGGAACAAGGTCTGAAGCCCAAATACTGAAGACCTCTCTACTCCTGTCAAGTACAAATACTGAATAACAAAGTCTGAATCACAAATACTGAGTAACAAAGTCTGAACCACAAATACAGAAGAACTCTCTACTCCTATCAAGTACAAATACTGAATAAGAAAGTCTGAATCACAAAGTCTGGAGAACTAATACTGATTAATAAAGTCTGAATACAAAAGTCTGAAGAACACGTTCTGAGTAACAAAGTCTGAAACACAAATACTGAAGACCTCTCTACTCCTATCAAGTACAAATACTGAATAAGAAAGTCTGAACAACAAAGTCTGAATAACTAATACTGCCTTAATAAAGTCTGAATAACAAAGTCTGAAGCACAAATCCTGAATACCTCTCTACTCCTATCAAGTACAAATTCTGAATAACATAGTCTGAATAAAAACTATGAAGATCAAATACTGAGTATCAAAGTCTGATGCTCAAATACTGAGGACCTCTCTGCTCCTATCAAGTACTGAATACTGTATCATCTGACCATCTTCAAATCAATCAATGCACACGCGCCATCAATATTTCCTTAACTGGCGAAGACGATATTCTTTGCTCAAAAAGGAAATTGAAAACAATAAAGGAATTACGATCAGACAAGATAGGGAATATTGAATTTTATGTTTTTTCTAAATGGAGCTATCTAGCAAATTATAATCATTAAATCTAATATTCATCAAATTATAACTAAAATTAAAATAAGGTGTCTTTAATTAGAGGGAAATACAATATACAATATGTACGTATTGGGCCTAATTTTGTATAAATAACATATACTATGAAACTCAAACCTTAAAACCCAAAATAATTAAATCATATATAAATCAAAATGGAAAATGATAAGTCAGTGTTGTCTTTTATGTGGCTGAGATTTTGTTACTAAACCATTACATCCATTTGCCATAAATGACCTAAACAAACATTCACTTTCCTCTCCATCCATTCCTTTAAAGTTGAAACCTACGGTCCCCTTCCATCCATTCCTTTCACTTTCCTCTGCATCGCTTGCTCCCTGCACCAATTATCTCGATCGTTCGAACTTTCCTACGGGACCACTACATAATGGCCGAGAATGAACAAAGGTACATAAACCCTACCTTATTTTGTTGAATCAAACATTATTTTGTCTTTGCCTTTGCTTCAAACTGTCCCCATCAAGCGCTCAATTAGTACAATTTTGGGTTTTAACTGATTAAGTGATTTAATTGATTAACTCATTAAGCCATCAATTGTGTTTGTTACTAACATGCATGCCACAGTAGATTCCCTCCTTCTCTCTGCACACGATTTCTGACTACATTATCCTTTGGTTCCAAAATAAAATTTATCCTTTTGTCCCACAATCTAGATTCCCAACCAATTTTTTTTTCTGGTTTTTTTTTATTCATGTATAAAATATCTTTAAGCACACTCATTATGTTATACATTAATTGCTATCACTCAAAATAGCTTTCACCACATTCTTTATGTTATAGCTTGATTGCTATCACTCACATTACTTGCTTCATCTTTTCATGCAATGTTAATATTTCAAATGTCTATCTGCTGTTAATTTATAATCTACTTATTTCACACGAAATACACTGATAATAGCCATTTTTGTTTCACTTCATAACTGTTGAGCTAATACTGTTTTATCCAACTACTTCACTAAAGCTCACTTTCATTTTTCATACATTTTTAGATGGTTACCAGGTGTTACCCTTGCTCATAGAGGAGAAGTATTGGAATCCATTATATGGCCTGATCAGGTCAAAAATTCCTCCTTAACATGCTTATTGAAATTTTTAATTTAATTTTGACCAATCATTAATGGTGTTTTTATAATTATATTATAGGGAAGAATACGCATCCATAGCAAATGGATCCGTAAACACCGTGATCAACTTGATGTCAATAGGTCTGCTTTGCTCTGTGATGCCGAAGGGAGAACTATTATAACTCACTTCGGAAGAGACGAGACCGGAGTCTATATGACAAGTGGTATAAGAGTGGCCAGGGAGTTTAACCTGCAGAATCCAACAAGAGTGAGGCTGGATTATATGGGTTCTGTCAATTACTTCACCATGACACAGCTAGAAATTGTACACGTTCCAATTTTGCACACGATAACCGTTAAGGAAGAGCCCATCGAGATTTTGTCCGATGACGAATTTGCTGGCCCACAAGCGGAGGACGAAAATGACAGTGAGGTTGAAGAAGTTCCGGATGTGGAGGAAGGTGCTGCTGAAGGTGTAGAAGAGGTGGAACTGGTTGGAGACTACCATTTTGTGAAACCGGTAACAGAGGCCATGGCATCACCTACTAAGGGCTTCCAAGTGATGGTATGCAAACTTCATTTTTACTTTCTTCAATTACTTAAATATCACACTTCATTATAAAATACATTTGTTAGTAGGCTTGAAAGTAACTTACATGTCCATCTAATAATAACACATGTTTGACAACTTTAAACATGACTTAGGCTAACAAATTTAAAGATAGAAATTTTATCTCTATGATTGTAATGACAATTTTATCTCTTTTATTGACGTCAATTTGTTTACCCTATGCAATTGTAAAGATCTTGACTACTTTATTCTTACTTTGACTATAGGTTACCAATTTGTTTCTAACCTCACTTTGAACTATATTTTTGCTTATGCTTATCCATTATACACTATGTTATGCATATAATTTGTGTAATATCCAAATTTGCAAAACATTGATATTATCATTTTAATATTGTTAATTTATTGTCTATAGTTTGTTGTCATGTAAACTTGCATCGTAAATAAATTGATTTTGGCGTTTTTTGCTAGCATTTTCCCACTGGAGTCGCAAGGAGGGTCTTAAGAAAAAAATCAATGCGGATTACTTTGCAAGATGTTCAAACACGCAAACAATATCAATGTCGTGTTATTACCGGTCACAGAAATGCGGAAAAATTCTTAGGCGGAGAATGGTTTGAATTTCTTAGAGACCGCAGACTAAAAGAAAATGATAAGCTCATTTTTGATTTGGAGGATCCTCCGAATAAAATGTGTGTTCAAGTTGTCCGTGCGGAGGATGAGGATTAAGGATGGAATATAGTTATTGTAGTCTGATATTTAGTATTTTCGATTAGGGTACTTCATGGTTTATTTAGATGTCATGTGATTTACTTGGTGTTAACTAACCTAGGATTTGCTACAATTTATTCTGTATTAATGACATTGTTGGTCCGCGCTTGCCTATTGTATATTATTAGCATCCTACTATTATTCCTTCTTTAATTTTAATTTATGTTCATGACTTTTTACATTCGTATTTGACCTTATCTCATTGCCTTAGACAATAATGCTCTTGACTCAAATGAAGACTTTTCTTATCCATATCAATGGGTTACTAATGTTTCAGATGGTAATGCTAAGGGTAGGGCTGTTATGGTGAGTACCACAAAAATCTCATTTCTTATTCATTACTTCAACAATATTGGTACATACTTCAATGTTTTATCACCATTTTTTCTCCATTCCCATTGTCCGTAACTATCGCGTTAGTAACCCATTGATATGGCGCTTATAAACTTAATATAAAATTTTGAATGTAAGGTTCTTACGTTTACCACTGCTGTTTAATATCCAACAATTTATAAACTGTCGCGTTTATACTCTTAATATTAAATTCAAATTAAATTCAAATTGTAAGTTTCTGAAAATGTAAATTTTAAGGTTATTATGTCAATTCAATATTACAATGTTTGAAATTACAATGTTTGTACATGATTCCTTCACCACCTTATATAACTCCAATACTTACTTAAATAAACGCAAACCTTATTACAATAACATTTTCAAAAAAATATTCATGTCAAAAATATTCTATAAACAATAAATACGTTTTTATTTAAATTTAACATACCATTTTATAAATATTAAACTCTTACTGTACCCGTGCGTCAGCACGGGTATTTTAATAGTACTATAAGAAAGGTGTGCACAGTGCATGTGCTTATGACATCTGCCTTCTTCTAAGGGTAACATTTGGCTTATCATTAAGTTGGCAAGTGGCAGCTTCTTTGTAACCCAAGTTGCAAAGCTTTCTCTCTATTTTGAAATTTGAAAAGTTATACTCATTACAAACCTATAACCAAAGATTTGTTTAATATTATTTACACTCTTCTCAACAAAAGTCATTAGAAGAGAGTAAGCTTCTTTCTCACATAAGCTCTTTCTCTCATGTCATTTTTCCATTTCAAGCCTCTCTCTCTTCCATACTCAAGCTAAATTGAGTTTCTCTCACTACATTTTCTTTCTTTCTTCCTTCCTTTCTTTCTTTAGATTTCTTCTGTTTTTTTTTACAAGTTCTTTAGATTTCTTCTTTAATGCTTTGGATTCATGTTTTGATTTTTTTCGTTTCATTTTACTTCTTAAAAAGCTTTATTTTCACTAATTTTTTTTTCAGCTATGATAACTATGACTAAATTGAAGCTTTTTATTAGTAAAAGTGGAACTTCTTGAAGTAGTTGCAACAAACTTTGATATTAGATCTGG